>OX465555.1:15061904-15680504 GCA_950022955.1 Xestia ashworthii
TTCGATCTAGAGAAAGCGTATGACTGGGTACCTTAGGAGGTGAGCCTTGAATGAGAAAGGTGTACCTGGGAAGTTCGAGTATGTAGAGTCAATTTGTACTGTGTAGGTACAGTCAACTGCTGGCAACAAATTCAGTGTGGCTGTAGGTTTTCATCAAGGGTCGGCTTTAAGTTTTTACCTCATCCTGTTGACGCTCTGACGTCGCACGTCGTCGTGTCGGTGAAGATTGACCGTAAATCCAGAGCGGTTGGAGAAATGGCAATAATACAACACAATTTTTTGATCCTTTTAATGACTTTAAGGGCGTCTAGTACTCATGAAAATGAACAACTTTTACTATGGGACAGACTATGAAATCTCGAAAAAAATATCAGCTGGCGCCTACATTTTTTAAGAGGCAGCTGATTTTATTTCGAGATTTCATAGTCGGTCCCATAGTAAAAGTTGTTCATTTTCATGAGTATACTATACGTCCTTATAGTACCTAATTAAAACGACAAAAATGTGTAGCCTTGAAAATCAGTAGAACTAAAACCTAATACATGTTCTGCTATTTTAGCGGTCTCTCCAGTTCTGCAGCTCTAACGCTAGATGGCGCCCCACTACCGGTCTGCCCCGACTCGGTATATCGGTTCTCTCGTGCCATAAGGCGAAGTAGATCGAGAGTTAAGCACAATTAACACTGGATGGATGACATAGCAGTAGGTCATGGGAGCAATATGTGTCCCGCTCCGGCATCACCCGTAAACTTTGATAAGGGGATGATTTATAAGAGTCAGGTGCACCACAGGGTTCGCACGTGGGTCCGCTTCTTTTCTTTTCATTATATTTATCAACGATCTTGCTTCTCGAATAAGATGCGACTTTTCCTTTTATGCTGATGATCTCAAAATTTATAAAAGAGTTAAGTCACCAGCAGTTGCCAGTCTACTTCAACTTGATCTTGATCAAATCAGTCTGGTGTGAATCTAACGGTATGACCTGACCTGGATCACCTCTCAAATCTCTGATACTGTGAAGAAAAGAACTCAAATGTTAGGTTTACCAAAAGAAACGTTAAATCATCTGGGATAAAATCTAAAATTATCCTTTTCAAGGCATTGCAGCATTGGTACGTTGTCAGCTAGAGTATGCCATAGTATGCTATACTATAGTATGGAATCCTATGTAGGGGAGAGTAGCCCAAAACGGGTAAGCTAAGGTTGATGATAAAAAAAAACAATTTATAGATACAAATTGAACATTTATTTGTACATTTTGAAATGTTTAGTCATCAAGGACTATAAAATAAATGACATGTTTCATAGTTTTGTACGTTAAGAATAAAAAAATAACAAAAATCTTTACCATTCGAATTACCCGTTTTGCCCGTAGGGGGGGCCTAAATCAGGTAGGGCTTTTGGGCAAAGCGGGTAGGAACTAAATTAAATGAGATCAACGTCAATCAATGACTAGAACTGTTTCATATCAATCACAACTCAAAGATTATAATTATAATTAACATTTAGGGTTCACAACCATAATCATAAATCAGTCTTCTAACATATTTTGCAGTCTTAATCAAATACAATAAAATCAATAAACACTTATTCGTGACACGTGTCACAGTAATACGAACCTCTGCCAGAGCATGACGTGCAGGCCTCATGAGCCCACATCTCGCAATCATCATACTTAATCTAGTCTTCTGCTGGTATAGAGCCACCAGCTGGTCGATAACAGGGAGAAAAATCTCCAAAACAGGTCCAAAAAATAATAAAAAAGATAATACGGAGTACCGGTGCTTGGTATGCAGCGAGCTTTACATAGAGCCACCAGCAGAAGACCGGATTAAGTGTGATGATTGCGAGAGGTGGGCTCATGAGGCCTGCACGTCATACTCTGGCAGAGGTTCGTACTCGTATTACTGTGTATGTGTGTATTTTTTGGCTGCACCGTTGACGGAAGTTTTGAGAGCTTCTTCTATCGCAAGCTTCATAACTCCCTCATCCCACGATGCATTTGCAGTCTTTCTTTTATATTCATTAACCATCTGCAAAAGTTAAAGAACTAATAAGCACTCAATGAAATTATACAGGGCAAATCGGGTATGGGCAAAACGGGTACCCGCTTTACCCCTACCCTTTTTGCCCACAAGCATGTATTTTTTTCAAACCACTCATAACCTTAAAACCGAAATAATAAACGCCAACCTTTTACACAAATGAAACGTCTTTTTATTGCTAAATAATAACACAAAACTAGTAAGAAAATATTGTGGACCATTTTCGAGTAATCAAAAGTAATGTAACTCAATTTTTTTTAGTGGAAATAGCAAAAAACTTTGTTCTTGTCTTACCGTGAACTCGTGTCCGCCAGAGAAGCGCGCCGACTGCCTGTGATTGGCGAGCGGCAGGTGCCGTGCCCTGTACGCACACATTCTCATTAGCAATAACGACGCGCAATTTAAAATGCATACCCGTTTTAGGCGGGCTACCCGTTTTAGGCTTACCTCCCCTACATGCTAAACATTTGCAACGTCTCGAGAACATCCAGCTAGCATTTATAAGACATTGCATACCTACATGTCCACAAGAGTATCACACAGATGTCTATACGAACTTTCTTTCAAATTGCGTCGCTTCGAAACTGTCGCACACAATACCACTAAGAGACCTTAATTTGTTTAAACATTAGTTTTGGTTTTGGCTGTCGTAAACCAATGGAATTGCGGTGCGGCCGCTTTATCCTGACCTTTTCGATTTGGTCGGTTTATTAGATACCTACATATATAATAAAAACAAGAATATTTCAGCAATTCTCTAAATTGCTGAAATATTTTTGTTTTTGATATAACTTTCGTTACAGACGTAGGTAATTGAAAGCTGAAATTAACAGGAATGAATGTTCATGAATCATTTTAATTTGTTTAAAGTAGGTATGCCACGTTTCTTAATGTGTTGGGAACTGCGTATTTTATCGATAGAGTACGACCAGTTTAAAATTAATCAAATTTGTTTTTATTTTCATATCGTGTAAAGTTACAAAAACTAATATTCCTGACGTTATAACCGTCTAGGTACCATGAGTATCTTTTACAGCTGTTTATTTGGTTATAAGTGTTCTGATTTACTTGCAAAACCGTATTTATCTGATTTTTGAAACCATTTAATTCCATTGGTGTACGACAACCAAATCAAAAACTAATGTTTAAACAAATTAAGGTCTCTTATTGGTATTTTTTTCAATCTTCTGCGTTGAGCCGTTTTCGAGATCTCGGAAATCCCAAAACGTTACCGCAAAAAATCTGAAATAACTCGAGACCATATCACACACAAATTTTGCTATTTACAAACATTTACTACGCAACAAAAGCTATCAAGCAAGCTAGCTATCATGTATTTGGTTCCGGGCTAAACGAATTTTTTAAAATCGATTTTGCCAGGATAACGTTTCAAACGTTACTCCGCAAAATGTGTTTTTCTTTAAAACTACAATTCACACAATATTTGCTATTTGTAAACAAATTGCTCTTCATGATACACTAATTATTTGTTATGGTCTCACATCTCAAATGCACAACATTTTGACTTTGACTTTGACTTGGATGTGTTCTTTGGTTCCATAACTAAGTTCAAAACCCTGCTGCGCTCCCATTTGAACCAACGTATAAACAGTCGTAGGTAAGTATTTTTTTTTTGTTTTTTTATTGATATTTTGTTGTTATTTTGGTCTTGACTACTTTTTTATTGTAAGTATGCTATTGTAAGTCTGTTAGTTGATCTCTTGTTTTTAATTTAAGTCAAAGAAGCTTTATTGGAGGTATAGTAGGTCTGGCGAATAACGCCTACCTAAGGTTGAACGTAAAAATCTCTAAAATAATAAATTAATATAGATGAAAAACAGAACGTGTTCATGGGATGTATGTTTATTATTGTACAAAAAAAGCTCAAAATATTATTGATATGTTCATTAAAATACCGAAAAACGATCAGAATTCAAAACAATCGTTTTGGCGCAATTAAACTATGTAGGTACATAAGTAAAATTTTCGCGAAAGTTTTACTAAAATTAAGTACCTTTTCTTAGAATTATCACAGTTTTCTGTAATTAAGAACATAATAAAATTATTAGTCTAAACAGGAGTATCTTAAACAACATTTCTTTTAAGATTTACAATATTTAATCAGTTGAACAATCAGATTTGAAATATCTAAAATAACTAAGGAAATAACATATAAATATTTTTTTTTCATTGGCACATAGTTTAAACATATTCAAATAATTCTTTATACAGAATATCAAACAAAAATAAATTTAAAAAAAAACATGCGTAGGTCTTACTTTATCTAGTTGAGGTAATATCGCCTACCTAAATCCTGAAACAATGAACTTAGTATTTATTTATTTTGTTCATGCACAAAAATATGGTAACTTAAAACTATTAGTATTTTAAACTATAAAATATTACAATTTAATTACTGGATTAATCAATTCGTTGCATAATGTGCAAATAAAGTCCTTTGATGACAAGCTCACGAGATGTTAAAAACGCCTGTGGTAGCTTTTAATATAGGAATGCTTAATACTATGAAAATCACTGGTTTTTAACGGTACAATAATCATACTAATAAAATAAGCCATAAGGATTATACTTAACTGATTTTTTTTTATTAAAAACTTACCGCGAAATTCCCGTCTACGGCGTTAAAAACGGCTCGGAAACAGCTAGCCACGGATGTTAGTCGAATACTAGCTAAGGGGTGAAGCAGTCACACGGTGGAAGTCTGCCCTGCGTGGGCGGAGCACCGCCGTGTCCTCGTAGCGGCGATCGGCGGCGGCGACCTCTCGCGTCCGGCCCTGGTTCAATCCATGGTCCGGAGCGAGACGGAATGGGAAGCCGTCACCTCCTTCTGCGAAGCAGTCATGCTAGCGAAGGAGGTGGCGGAACGAGAGAGGGAGAGAGCCTCACTTCCCGGCCGCCGCGGGAGACGCACCGGGCGTCGGGGGCCACGTGGTGGCTACCGGCCACCGTAGATGCGGGCCTGTGGACGGTTAGCTATGGGCTAGCTAACCGTCCGTCCGTCTAATGACGACAGGCCGTGTCGACGGCGCGTTCGTGTTCCACGCGCGCCTCAAAGAGATGTCAGCATAAGGGGAGGGGCCCGCAAGGGCCGAAGCCTGCCGGGGTTGCGGGCCTGTTCGAAAGAGATACCGCGGCCCCGGAACATAAAGGGCGAGGAAGGAACATGGATGGGTTTTAGTCAGTAAAAGTCTGACACTCTCCCCCGCTCTGCCCAGAGTGGGAGAAGTCATTTGATGATTTCCCATCCGAAAAAAAAAAAAAAGGGGGTGAAGCAGTGCCGCCGGCGCAACTCGGGGCTGTTTCGGGATTTAAAAACCTTGATGCAGAGGTATTAGGTTTGATTTCAGATATTACGTAACCCGAGTTATTATTTAGTATAGGCGAAATTAACCGCTAGGCGTAATTCGTCAGACCTACCTTACGTACTAAGAATGTTGTGTACGTACCAATAAATAGGTGATCAATTGGTACGTAACATTAGAAAATTATCATTGTACTTTTATCGATAAATGTTATATGTAAGTACCTATGTACTGTTGGTGCACGTATTTTCAATAAATACTTAAATAAATGGTTTGACCTAATACTACTTTTACGGATAAGAATGTTGGGATAAGGGCCAGAAGAATGATGACTATAAAATATCACTCAGATTCTCACTCAGACACCACCATCATACCAAAGGGTATCCATACTACCCAGTATAATAAAGTGGGTTGTGGAAGTCAGATAGGCAGTCCCTCCGTGTCTTGAGCTGCATCCGGTTAGACTGGAAGCCGACCCCAACTTAGTTGGGAAAAGGCTGGGTAGATGATGACTCTTTACATTAGATAGATGGGTAACTACCTACACTGTTTTTGACATTTCAAACCTTTAGAAAATACATAAAATTTGGACCAAAACCTGCTAAGGATGAATGCAGCATGAAATTTTGAAGAGCCTTAGAAACGTCAAAAATGTTTGATTTTGTCTTCTTTTGTATTCTTTTATCGATGAAAGATGAAAAACTTTCTTCTACAATAGGAAAACCTAGTTGGTGCAGGGAACCTTTTTCCAAATTTTTGATTTGTGCAGTTAAATAACTTAACTTTAAATAAGATTATTTCTTAGCTGAGGATCAGGAGGAGACAATTTTCAGTCGTTTTAAAACATGATTTCAGTTTTGAGGAAAAAAGGTTGGTAATAAAATAACAAGTCACGTTACCATTGTAATGGAAAGACAAAGTTTTAATAAAAATGTTTCGCAAAAACTGCAATACACAAAAACAAATCTTTGTGGTCGCGATACCTCTTGATTGAATGACACCCGTTATTGTAGCCTCAACAAGGCTTTATTTAAAATGGTATTTTTCCATCCTTCCTCTACTTACCTATTGTATTTTTTACTCCACAAGTATCTATAAAGCAGGAAATCTTACTATTGTCTATGAAGTTCTCGACAGTCTATTTGGCAGTATGGCCTATGTTCCTAGAAGAGATACTCGTAGTTACGTAGTAAGTACGATGCCATAAGACTGCCCCGTTGGTCTCGTAGTCGTAAGTGCGACTGCTGAGCGTGGAGTCCTGGGTTTGATTCCCGGGTCAGGTAAAAAGTGCTATTGGGTTTTAGAAATTTCTCAGTAGCGGCCCGGAGTTTGGAAGTTGGCAGTTAGATAGAGCACGTTAAAACGTTGGTTCTGCGCCTGATCTCCGGTCATGTCGGATTGCCGTCCCATCGGACTATGAGGAGAATAAAGAACAGAGAATACACCTGGGTCCACGCACACACTTGTGCGCTATAATATCGCTCGCGCCGATGGCTAATCTTCACTTAGATTGGTCGCCGTAATCGATTTATAAGGTCTGGAGGAATATTATTAGTCATCGCATCACTACATAGGAGTAGGCAGAAGCTTCAGAACGCTAGCTGCTTCAATCCTTAAATAATAGTAGGTACCTAATTTTACTTTGTTATTCCATGTTCATAAGCCTGGTCATACATGCACGCCAGTTACTATTATAACGCACCTGACCTTTCTGAAGAACATCTAAGCAATAAACCATCTAAGCATAGGTTCTCTTAGTCATTACAATACCGCTTTAACAGGTTTGCTACTGGGTATCGATAGTGTGATAAGCACATAAATGAGTACGGAAGTAAGTATCTAAAAAAATACGAAGTAAGTATAGTAACACAAAGGAATGATCAATAGATCACCATCATGAGCATCAGATGTAAAATTCCCTCTTCTTCATAAAACATTCCCCATTTATTTAGCAGGCCCCCAAGTTAACAGACCTTGAAAAAAATTGATACAAATTAAATTCTAAATATATCGAGGTCTTCAACAAATCCGCCGATTATCTGTATTTAAATAAACATTAAAAATGAATAGCCTTGGCGTCTCTCATCACAATGGCTCGTGCACCTATCTATAAACGCTTGAATGATATCTCTATAAAGGCGGTGGCCGCGTGCTCGGCGACAAAAATACTTATAAAAAGCTAAACAGTAGTTTAAAAAAAGGTAAAAAGTGAGGTAAACAATCTGGGCGCGTTTTTTGTGTAGTGAAGCTGACAATAATGTTTTGGTAGGGTGGCGCAAGTACAGCACGCGAGTGGGGCTAAACATCTGCAGTTGGTAATGAGCGCACTACTTCATGGCTTCGTTTTGTTAGCTTAAATTAGAGGTGTGATTTTAATGGCAGTTGGCTCCTTATAGGGCTACGTTCATTGTAGGCATCTTAAGTGCGGTAGATCGTAGGATCTAGTGTTAGGGTCAGGTAAATCCCTAAAGGAAAAACCCTAGTTAAGTAAGGGGTCACAATCATCACCAAAGATTGAATTATTTTAACTAGGTTTTGATATTTTCTATAGCTCCTTGGCCCACATTGAATTTGTATTAAAAACCAGTTAATACACGACAGCCAATGAATCGGAACAGTTTCCTAACTCATAACGGAAATTCCCAGCGAATTGTTAAAACAGCTTCTGGTAGTGAATGAAATTTAAATAGTTTTTGAATTTGATCACAATCGCTTTGATCGTGGTCAGATTTACAATAGCTCCGGTAGGGCGAACGGGCGAAGGGAGGCAAATCTTGCAAAACGTCGGGCCGCCGCTGACCGCCCGGCGAGATGTCAATCACACACATTTGAATAAGAACATTGTTCCGTTTACATATTCCGTTAGATATCGCGATAACAAGATTTCATTATTATAAAGTCAACGAACTGAAAGTTGCATTTTTGGCGAAAAAGTAGGACTTTTACAAGTAAATTATTTTGGAATCAATCATCCGGAATCTCGACTAACGGTCGCGCTTTTGTAACCAATTGGTATGAGTGAGCCTACATCATACGGTATGTAAATGTGTTAGGGTGCCCTTTTGAAGGAAACAACGAACATTTACTGTTCAGTAGATATGTGATATTTGATAAGATCGTAATACGTTTGCACATAGGCATAAATAAGTGTCCAATGAGGTTCAACTTGATGTGGGAAGAAAACCAGTAGCTTGGCACTTCTATTGATTCTTTAGAATTAGAATTCGATTCCAAGGTTCAGTAAATATTTGACAAAGAATTGTAAATAAGTGTTATTTTTGTAACGGTAACCTAGGAAATAATAATAATTACAGCAGTCAAGACTAAATTAAGTAGAAACGACTAGTTAAAACGAATAGGTAAATTTTGATGCTTGCAAGTTGTGTGGGCGTACTTGCAAATGTGTTACATTGTGAGACATGTTAATTGTCGACTAATTTCTCAATATATAAAGCAGTAGCTTACAAGTTTAATTGGTGCCGTAATAAGATTTATAACGATAGCAATTAAAAGTTTTACTTTATAAATTATGATCGGCGGGCGGAGAGCTCCCTCGCCGGGTAATATTGCGCTGTTAGCGCTTGTCCCCGGCGTGAGGCGCGCGGCGACGGTCGGGGTTGCAATTATGGCTTGTTTTTCATCGTAGCCCCCGAAGCACTCCGCTGCCTGAAAAAAGAAACCAATTTTGCACGCTCATTAATTATTTAAATCTCATTAAACAACCGCAAGTTTCCCTCTCTTGTTTTGTAATTTTGCGACGCTATTCTCCATCTACATTACCTAATTTAAGCCGTTGGACCGAGGAAATTTCTTTAGAATAAAACTCGCAAAACCGCTAAATTGGTGGTAAATCTTCACACTGTCGAGTTTTTAACATCGTTGATTACTCAAAGAACATTGGTGACGTTTTTACTGTCCTAGAAATGAAACATTTCTGTAGAATTATGACGGTTTGTCTCTGGACTTGAGAAGATTTCATTTAGTCATCTTTGTAGAGGGACTGCCTCGTTGATTTAGTGGTTGCAAGCACGACTGCTGAGCATAAGCTATTGGGTTCGATTCCCAAGTTGAGCAAAAGGGCTATTGGGATGTTCCAACAAGTTTTTTTCAGTAGTAGCCACGGTGTCTAGATTTTTGCCCGATTTTTAAAAAACGGATAAGTACAGTCGAGAGATGTAGTTACACACCAATTTGGTACCAAATTGGTGTGTACTATTAACTACATCTCTCGACACACCCTACGGGAATTACGGTCATGGTGTTACGTTGTAATGTAGAAGGACTTATAAATGTAGCTGAACAACAGTGAATCTAAAAAATGTTAGAGCATTTTATAGTTTCTAGTTTCCATTCCACGAGCGAAAAGTCATAGGTACATTCAAAGATACGCAGATTTATGATAGGTTAGCATTTTTCAGTTGAATGTAAATGAGACTAATAGGAGGTATAACGAAATGACGAGCTGAAAGGAACTGTCATATAAATCCATTTACAAGCTTCAAAGCTATTTAGTAAAACAGGAAATTATACAGCGTTGTTGTTGCTTCGTAGCGAGTGTTTGTATGGTGGCGTCGGCGGTTGCTTCCTATTAGATCATAAAGTCTGCCAGGACCGTCTTGTCTCTTGAGAATATTTTTGAGAATTAGGAAATTAAACTGTGCGTTGGCACATGAAAGGTGCGGAAGCGTGGTGTCGGGCGGCCGGGCGGTTACTCGCTCAATTCGCGCGGCTGGCGCTGACGCGTGCCCGGCTCCACAATGTGCCGCAAACTGAATTAATTATGTTTTCAAACGATTTTTTCGTAAACCGATGTTTATTTCTGAAATTCTTAATAATCCGTTTTCCCACGGATAATGAAAAAGTAGAACTCAATTACTAAGAATAAAGAGAAACTAACCATGACACGATACATAATATTTTCACTATATCAAATATAGTGAAAATTGAAACTGAACAGTTGAACTGAATCTTGGTTTGGCGCGAAATGTTTGTTTTTCACCAACTGTAGAGTAGGTAGGCTTACACTGCACTATACAATATGCTTGTGTGTGGGTAGTTGACGTAGCTCTATAAGCTCAACAGGTTAACCGACATGTGCCACTGAAGTCTTTTATCTACTTCAGCAAAATCCAACAGATGTCATGTGTGCTTGCATCATAACATGCGCTTTTACGAGTGAGTTATAGTGGTGTCAGCAAGTAGCAACTCGTTTTTCGCTGGACAGCTATGATCGTTAAATGCATATAATCGTGTTTATTATAATATCTTTTTTGTTGATCGAATGAGTGTCGAGGGGGAAGCGGGCGGCCGGGGGTACGGGGCGGGGAGGAGATCACTCGCCCGTGCTTTAATTGCTTTTCACTTAGCAACCGCTCATGAACAGAGAAGGCTCGCGAAAATGAAGAAAAAAATCATTACATCAACATCTTTTAGAGATTGGCCAGATTTAGGACGTTCAGAAAGACAGCGACCTTCTTATATTACGCTTTCCTCTTTCTTGTTTTTCCAGCGCGCCTCATTTCCGGAAGGGGGGGGCGGTGTGCGGGCGCGGGTGGCGAGGGGCCTAAGTAATTTCGCTTAAGAACTCTAAACGTAATTAGTGTAGGGCGTGCAAAGGGAAGGGCTTGAAACTTGGAGAGGGTTGCGTCCCGCGCCCGCGCCGCTGCCTCCGCGCGCCGACTGAATATTTGATCGCGCTCGTCTCGCGATAATATTTGCCGGAGGAGCTTTTCCGTAAACACGGCCACATTTCCCCACCTAGGTACTTATACTTTCCTTCATTCCGTGTTCAAAGCTGTCGCGCGCTTTTAATTGGAGCCGGTGTTATTTATAAGTAGACTTGTGATAGAATTAAAATCGTTCGCAACGTCGCGTCGGTCTCGAATACCTATAGGTACAGAAAAAATGTTTTAATATTAAGTTTTTTGACGAGTTATTTTCCTTTCAAGAAAATCCTCTTTTGCACTTCAAACAAATTACAGCCTCTTCGTGAGCTTATATAACTGATAGGTATTCAGTGAGTTTATATTACATGTTTTAATTTTATTTATTGCGCCATTGATTTCGGTTCTGATAAAACGCTTAAGTATACAAATATGAACAGTGTTACGGACGCTTATAATATGTTACGTTGGCAACATTGAATGGAATGGTAATGCCCGAAAAATATCTTGTAACTGTATAACAGACTCTTTGATAATGTTCTTCCACGTTTTATATTACGAAACAAAGAGGACATTTTATAGTCTTGCTTTTACGAGAGTGCCAAAATGAAGACTGTAACTTAGTTGAAGTTTCTGATATAATGAAAGAGTTTCATTGTAACTTATCCCAAATAAAAGCTAAATATCAGCATTAAATTTTAATTTACAAGACCATAGACCGAAGCAGGGCTCGAGGGAACGACGTGGTTCGAACACCCCCGAAATTTTATGCTCTTCTTCAATAAGTTCTTCATTTTAGTATACGTAAGTACCTACTGTGTATAATTTCAAAAGATCATTTAGTTATAGATAAAACTACAAGGTAACGCCATCAGTTTGAATTAATTTGAAGATGTCTGTCAAGATCCTTTCAGGTGTGTATAACGTTGCTACTAATTATTTAGTTTAATTTAAACGAATGTAGGTATAAGTCTTACATTTCCAGGGAAATTTCCTAGTCTACTTCTTGAAGTTTTTTAGATATAACTTTGTATACGCGTTTATTAAATGGAGGTACCAAAAGTCTACGATATAATTACAGAATTGAGAATTCATTTGATAGCTTAAGGCAAAAGCAATAATTTACAAATTCAAAGGGCCTATGAAACAAGAGAGGGAATTAGAATTTGTAATTAGTACAAAGCGAGCGGCCGTGCCGGCGCTGCTACTCCTACAACATTTGATTAGCAATTATGGTAATTCGACTTAGAGCAGGGTAAGATTTCTCCTAATTTGTTAGTTAAATTATTATCACGACTGTTGGGACATGAAAAATTTCCTCAAATTTGAATATCATTAAATATATACGGATATAAATAAACGCAGGCTATTCAGGGTCATCAGTGATCATACTTTATGGTAGTCATCCATTCCAAGCTTAAATATATCTCGTCTATAGCAACAACTTTATCGTAATCAGTTGCAAAACAAAGATACAAAGACACCATCATGGCTGTAGAATATTAATGATTTAATCATCAAGTTTAATGTGTCGTGAGACTATAATAAAAACGGCACGGCAGTGTGGGTGCCGCAGCAGCCACCGGCAGGGTGACTACAAAGTATCCGAGGCCCACAGTTTTAGCCGTGCTCCCGCGCTCCCGCGCTCTCGCTCCGGTGCAATTTAATTATCAGCGCGGGGCCCGCTTTACCCTTTTGTATCTTAACCCCCGGATGAAAAAAAATACTCACCCATAAAATAGAGGACGGGTACGAAAAAGGAGCGTATGCAAATTCAGGATAAAATATAGCCCGTAAATGCCACCGTTTCTAAAAGAATATTAGAGACGTTTTTCAGTGGGTGGCTGGGGCGCTACTTTATACTTTGTCTCCTCGCGCTAAGTACTGCACGGCGCGGCGTGTCCGCGCTCCGGAATCCGCCTTCATTTGCGACTGTTGTTCACTTATAAATCAACGTGTACCCTACCCTCTGTACTCTGTACGATGTACGTACCTATTGTTTACAATCATATGGATTTGTGATCAAATTGAGGAATTGTGCGTACAGAAGTTTGGGTTTTGTAGGTAGTAATAATACGGTTACGGAATTGATTATGAAAATATGTTATTTAGTTCACGCTACGCACTTTGCTACGCTCGTAGCAGTGTGCTACGAGTCTGTTAGGTTTTAATTATTGTGTTTTGCTGCAATCTAGATTAATATGGATTCTTTCTTTAGATTTTTCTTTATAACCATTTCGGTTATAACAGCAAACATTTTTTTCGTTCTAAACTTTGTTATGATGAAGGCTCATGTGTTGCTACATACTTTCTCAAGATGGATTGGCAATCGACTCGCAGTAGGAAGTTTATCAACCTCAATAATATTCCTCCGTATCGACACTATATCATAAAAGGATGTGGATATACCTCAGAGTATTTAAATTTTCAAGCAATCCGATTTATAAAGAACGTTCGAGAATTGTACACGCTGGATAGATAATACCAAAAGTGGACGTAATAGTAAATGTATAGTGATACTTTAGTGGGGATTAATTAAGTGGGGTGGCACTTGGCAGCAATCACTATGTATACGGTGTGCTCGAAATTTTTTATTCGGGACGTAATGAGGGGTCACCTGAAGAGGAATGAGTTAATAGGCGTTTTAATTATTGAGGACGCGGCCGCCCCGCGAGCGCCCGCCGCCGGCCCAAGAAAGAGACAACATCAAATATTTAGCGCGTAATGCCGGTCGCTCTCTCGCTTGTAATTAAAGCGTTCTTTCCTTTTTTCAGCGGCCTGATACAATATTCAGCATGAGAAAGAAGCGCTCCGGTGGCGGGGTGGCGCCTCCATTGTATTCGCTAAGGAAGATAAATTAAAAAATATAATTACAAGGCGGCCGCCATAATTCTCGGCAGGCGGGCTGTGGGTGGCGGGCGGCGCGGGTGGGGGATAGTGGAGGAGCGGGCGCTCCCGGAGGAGGCTTCTTAAATATTTGGGGATAGCGCGTACCTACGCATTACGTAAATTAATGACACGGATTCGAGGAAGGATGGCGCCGCCCGCGCCCGCGCCCGCGCCCGCTCCCGCTCTCGTCAGCGCTGTTTGTTTTGTTTTAATGTGCGTTGTTAACGACGTTATTAGACGCGAATTATAATAGGAGAGCGTCCGAGCCGCGCCCGCGCCCGCCTCCTTCCAGATTGATTGGACTAATGACTTTCTTTTATTCTTATAATTGCACAAATCCGACTTCACGGTGCTTCGTTGATTTCTCAAATTTCTAACTTTTGATGAAATATAATAGTCATTCATTTGCGGAAATGGGCTGTTATGAAAAGAATTTCGATGTTTTATCTCTCGTGATTTATTAAACTTAAGTCGATCAAGTTCCGTACTCATTATATTTAATAAGCCATAGTACCTTCGTATATTAGTATGCTTAGGAATTCATATATCATACCTTTCTAATATTAAGTAGGTAGGTAGTAATAATGTTGTGTTTAACATCGAAACTCAATGTCACAATTGAGTGGTGTGGTGATGTAAGTAAACAGGAAGGAAGCGTATGTGTCGGTCATGTGTCGCGACCGCGGGAGAGCGCATGCCCACACATAGACTCAACAAGTGTCCCCATGTGCACACGGGCTCACGCACTCCCCCCCCCCCCGTCCGCCCCGCGCCCCGTGCCCCACCGGCGACTGACAGCCTCCGACACCGGTGTCCGACCGTGTTACTTACCGCACTAATGCCTGACGTGGGGAAAATACCTCAATGTCCCATTGCATTACGTCTATTTTCATCGATATAAGCTCCTTCCTTGATGTCTCTAAAAACCATTTCAATAGCTACAAGTGAAAATAATAATCATAATGATTATTATTGCTACTACGCCTTAGTATACATCTATTATGATTTGGAAATAACAATATTTTCGAAGGTGTGTCGTAAGTACAAGACATCAAAATAAGGAAGTAATTTTGATAATCAGACAAATACCTTTTGTTTTGGTGTGTTACTGTACCATGGCCATTATTTGTAATCGTTCAACAAAAGTAACAACTAGTCATGTACTCACATGATCTCTATACTAAACATCTTCAATCATTTATTATTTATTTATTTATTTAATTACTTAAATAGAACGGCCGGAGCCAATTACACTATTTTAACATATAAACACTACAAAAAAAGAAATGGGAAAATGGAAAATGGGTGGTAAAACTTGGTTTTACTACCCATCGAAAAAAAAAAGAAAACCTTAACTTACATTCGATTGCGTAAAATTTATTGAATAATTAAAAGGAGAATGTAAACCGACAACAGCACACTGAGAAAGGAGATATTAATACTGTATCTATTATATTCCGTTACGTTTTATCCCGACTCACCCCCGATACTATTTTGCATAAAGAAAAAAGATAACCGAGATTAGAATAACACGCCAGATAACGAACGATTGGATATAATCATACATAGACATACAGTAACTACGTATGTTTTGAATCTGCATACGGATGAGCAGGACTTTTTGTGGCTGTAAAAGGTTCCTTACAGTTTAATTTACAATTTACATTTTAAATAGGTAAATGTATTAATATTGGAAAAGCTCTTGGCTAAATAATAACGATCGACGCGACGGTCGAACTTTAGGTTAAGCCACGCTTACTTAAGTAGGTCCGTAGATGGGCGACTACCTATTCCATTCCTATTTCCATTCCATTCATATTTCCATTCCATTCCATTCCTATTTCCATTCCTTTCCTATTTCCATTCCATTCCTATTTCCATTCCATTCCTATTTCCATTCCATTCCTATTTCCATTCCATTCCAGTTTCTTACTTGCCTCGGAAAGCACGTTAAGCTGTTGGTCCCGGCTGGCATTTGTAGATCTTTGACAGTAGTTAGAGGTAGTCAGTAGCCCGAAATTCTGACAACCAGTCTTACCAACAATACCCCTCATTGTGGATGTTAGTAAGGCAGTCGCTCCATGTAAAATACTGGTATTCAGCTGCGTCTGGTTAGACTGGAAGCTGACCCCAAAATAGTTGGGAAATGGCTAACAGTTTTAGCACGAAGGCTACGGTAAATACTTGTAACTGAAAGGCATCTGTTCTTTTCACACAGAAAAGGCTTGTTTCAGCAGTGGGAAGCACAAAGAATCATAACTTACGCAAAGTCAACTGTTAACTGTGCCTCCGGATCTAACATTGGGATATTGTTATTGCCAAGTGGACATCAAGTGGCCGTAGTTCGTTCAGTGTATAGGACTGATATTTTTCCGGACGTACTGGGTAGATCGGAAGAAGACGAAAATCTGTTTGGAAACGGCTTCACAGTTACGTTCATGATAAATTATCTTTGTTTTGTAAACTGTTTAGAAGTAACAGTTTCAAAAAACATTTTCATTTAAACTTGCAGAGATCGGTGTTTTCAGCCGACTTTCGACCAAAAATCGAAACATACCTAACAGTCTCCCAGATCAAAATATGATGGAAGACAATGTTACAAACAAAGTCATCCATCATATTATTATCTGTTATGTAGTCGTCTAAGGTGATACTGCCTCGGACACCTACCACACAAATGTAAGTGAGCTTGACCAAAAGTTCTTTGCCAAAGTGCTCCCGTAGATGTCGAATGTTAGACATGTAAAAAATATGTATAACATTTCCTCTACATTGAGTGTAAAGCGTGACAGAATACAATATTATACTCGCATCTATAAGTATTCGCCGACCGACGTAGTTCGAAGGGCCCTCAAAAGAAAACTTATTAATTTTCGTCATTATGAATTCCGCGAACGAAACTCGAACGTCTAATTTCAACCCTAACTTATCAAGACGCGAATAAAAAAGTTCACCCCCCGGAGCACCCCACGCTCACCCCCTTGTTTAAAACGCCGGCGAAAAAAGAAGCACATAAAAATGCATGAGGCCTTCCTCGTTATAAGGAAAGGGTAGCGTCCCCCCCCCTTCCCCCCATGGGGAGGTAGCTGTAAAAATCGTCTCTAATTTAAATTTGGGAAGTTTCGCGTGGCGCGAGGCAACGTTGATGTCTTGATAAATGTAAGGGAATTCCACTAATTTCACGTCTTCAACAGTGGCAACTTTTAATTGGGAGCACATAAATCTGTTGGCTGGAGTAATGGCACGCGCATTAATATCATCTTGCGACAAAAAGCCGCTCTGAACAGGTACATTTAGATAATCATCGCTCATTGTTTCCGGCACCTCGCGACTCGAGATAGCGCCTGCTTGCGAGCGCGGAGCGGCGGCTGACATGTACGATTAATGCGATTATCTTATCACACCTCTGAATGAACACCTTTAGTTAGAAGTTAATGCGCCCTTTACGCTTTGTGCCTCCACGAAATTACTCTTCAGCAAACATTTTTGAAAGTTGAACTTGCCAGTTCGCATCAACCCTGGCAAACTATATTAAACTCGTCTATCATCGTCAGTACCTCAAGTAGGCTACTACCTTGACTCTTTATTGAGTCTAGTCCAAGCTAAGATAAACAACACTGACTGACCTTATGCTACACTCAAACGTCCCATTGTTAAGCATACATACATACAGAAAAACACAAAAGTCTCAAAACGCTGACCATCTGACAAGCATATTCATTAGGAAATCTTATTTTTTAAGTTATGATTTTGTTAGGGCCTTGCTACCTAACTAACACATTAGCTCAGTTGTCAGTAAGCACATTAGTAATTGATGGAAAAAAAATCAACAGTTACACAAAATAAATCTTTTTAATTGACTTTGTTTTTCGTAGGCGTGCTACGCGCTACGAAGAGCTACGCGCTACGAAGATATAACATATGATCATATGTTTAAAGTTCACAACTCTACTTATTTTACTGTAACTATTCAAATAATTGTTTTTATTGTTTTTCTCGGTGAATCAAAGTTCTTTTCTTTCCAATAATTTATTTCAAGTTTTACGTTCAAGATAGAGAAACGTGCTCATTGTTTATTTGCTCAGAAATATGTCAGGGAACAAAAGAATATTTTCAGACAAAACTTTTCACTCGAAGTAATTAAAACAGAAGCCAAGTTTGTTTTGAGTGAACAATTATGAACGCGTGGTGAGTATCGCGTTTTCTTCTTCCTCATTAAATCGGGACAAAGCAAGCGCTGGCAAACTTCGACGGGTGTAATGTTATTCATTTGGGAAAGTCAAAGGTTGTATTTACAAAAAAAAATAAGTCGCCGGAGAGCGGACGGTGGCATTTTTTCCATTCGGCGCGTTCCATTAGCGTGCCTTTGTTTGGCGGGAGCGCGCAAATTAATTTAGCTCTCCCGCCATTTCCTCGCGCCGCCGCCCGCGCGCCGCCCGCTCCCCCTGCCGCGCCCTTTTTTGTCTACGCCTTGCTCTACGTATCGTTTTCTTCTTTATGGCTCATTAGGCAGCATTGTCGCCATTGTTTTTTTCGTCTAACCCACGAGATCTAATTATTATGATCAGCAAATCTCGTACATTAATGTTATTGCGTTAGCGACTAGCGTAGTGATATTGACGCAAAACCTAGTCATTTGGATGTCTTCGGATAAATCAAACATTGATTTTTATAACCGTCATTAATACCTAGTTTTTTAACCAATTAAAGACCCCCTCAATAAACTGGTTAACGTTTAATAGTTGCTTTCATTAAAATCAATCAAATAATAGAACAGATTACCGAAACTTCGCAGTATCAAAAACGTATAAAAATAAATTGCTCAATAGAGCAGAATCGACAATTGTCATCGGTACTTATCCTCTTTGTAGTAGAACCGTTGAGCAAAAGGGTGCACTACAATATTAGTAGCTAGGGTAACATATTGTGGGGAACTAGGAAGAATTTGTTACTTGCTTTAACGTTTGAAGTCATATTAAAAAATAGTCTAACTATGCCAAACAGCTAAAATGAAGAAATTCGTTTTACTCAAGTACAAATGATTTTTTTAACCCTTTCAACTAATTTATATAAATTAGTTATTAACTTACAACTAGGTTCATTGCAAACTGACACGGAATCAAGTTGGCTTACCTACGATTTTATGAAGGGCGTCAACTGTGAAGCTCTGCTTAATTTTAGTCAAATAGCCTTCTAGACCAACTTGACTTTCTTGTTTAGAGACATTATTATTCAAATAAAAGAGAATTTCTCAAATGAAATTGAACGCGATCAATATTCCATATTAGTAGCTACCTAATTATGACACTGGTATAGCTACATAATTGATATGAAATGTTGACACTGTTCTTGAAAGTCATTTAAAAGTACATTTCGTTCACTTTCATATGTGAAATCCACCCTTGGGCTTAAGTTAACATTAATGGCAAAGAAACAAACTCACCTGCTTAAAAAAGGCAGTAAAACCTGCGCCGGCGCTGCTCGTAGCGTGGGACGCGCGCTCAGGGCCACAAAAACCCGCCAACTGAGTCGCGGCCGTGACCCACAGTTTTTTGAATCGCGCGTGCCCTCACCGGCGCGCGGCTAAACAACCCTTGCGTATTCATAAACCCACACGTCATACGTCGGGACGCGGGGTACGTCTCCACACAAGCATTACTGAGTTTTATACAATATTAAAATGAGTTATATTTTAACAGATTTGATAGATTTTCGTGTAGTGAAGAATGATTTTTATTTAAAAAGGGTTATGCGTTGTTTTGTGTTACTTATGCAGCTATTGTCTAGAATGTTCGTGAATTAACAATATTAAAATTCTACCTATTATTAAAGTCTGAAAAGGTCCACGAAATAGTAGTCATACTCGGCCAAGAGAAGCTCTTTGTTCAACGTTAATTAAATTCTCACTGCCTCTACAGCAGAAAATGTGCGTCATTAGAAAAAAAGAATTTTATCTCGAGCTCTAAGTTGGCGGACTGAAAATTTATAATTAATTACTTAGCAGACACATTTTAAATTCTTAATTAAGCAATCCGTACTTTCTCCCGCCTATAAATTAGATCGAGCCGTTTCCATAGAGACTACTCATCCTTTAAAGCGGGCCGGGGGGAGGAGGGGGGGGCTTTACAAAAAATATAACTTAGGGTGAGTAAAAAACCGTGGGGTGACTCAGCCGGCCGCTGCACCCCACGACGAGAAATCTACGATCAATATTAACTCTTTTTTTCAACGGGGAAACGCTGAATTTTTAAGTCGTTTTAAGTCACGACGAAATGTTGAGGAAATTATGCGCGTGTTGAATGTATCGGGCGCGCTTCACGCGAATACGACGCGTTACTGCTAATATTTGAAGTTCGCGGTCGTCATAAATCACAGTGTCCGTACGAACCGTGCACGATTCGTGTGCATTTGTCAAGGTCGCATAACATATGTTAGTGACATCAATGAGATTCAATTGTTATTTTTTAACCAAATCGTTATTTATTCAAGTGAGATCCAATATTGTAGAGCTTGGAGCTCTGTTGTTCGTAGGCTGTCGTTACAATTACTCATTTCATTGCGTAAAATTCTCTTATGAAACAGCTGTCAAGCGATTCGATCGATTTTTATTTAAATCAGCAAATATATTTAGTAATGAGAAGAAACAAAGGAGAACTTATACGATCAGAAGTATCATAAGTTATATCATAGCAGATTTAAACAAGTCTTGTGTGGAAATGACCAGAAATTTGAAATGACCTAAAAACTTACATTTCAAACTTTACAGTACCCTTATCACAAAAATTCACGCTTGATAATCTAGTTTACTTTTCGATTATAATACAAGGTGAATCTTAGCTTTTTATGAAGAAAACTAAAAAAAAACAACATGCATACGTAATTAGTCAGAGTGCATTAATAAAAAGCTGTGTTCGGCCCGGTGTGTGCGCGCACGCATAAAAAATGTTCATTAGAAAAAAGCTATTTATGACAGCGGCCATTATCATCCAATAAATCAGCTGGCCGCTCTTCTGTTTTTCGATAATGATTCTATTATTATGGAAAAGCGTTATGTAACTGTAACATTTTTTCCTAGTGGTTAGTAGTGTGGAGACGGAACCTTTTAAGCAACTTAAACTAATGTTTTAGCTGGTGTACTGTTAGTTTGTAATTCGAATTTTAAAACATTGTTAAACAAAGGATCAGTTTTAAAGATCTGTTTCAGTTGGCTAGTATACACTTGTGCACCTAAACTGCATTAATGTTAAGGCGCAATTGTCCGTCTATATAAATTATAATAAATTTTACATTTAGACCACAAAGTTCTCCTTGAGGTTTGCTTAATTTTAACACTTAAACTAATTAAAACAAATACTTTCTTATTTACAAAGAGCCGTTATTAGATCAAATTCAAACATTACTTAAAAATGACTCGTTTCTACGCCAAGTGCTACAAAGAAAGCCTCCTCCATGGTGGCGAGCGGTCGTAAGTTTTTATGCGTGTCGGTCGACTCGGGCCGGCGCCCACTGTACGGGTTACAAATTGTGGGGTGAAAGGGGTAGTTTTTTTTCTAATCGACTTTCCTAACAGTAATAAACGATATTTATCTTTGTTAATTATGGTTTGGTAGCTCTGTGCGTGTTTTCGCCTCAAATGTTTGTGTTATTATCGAATTACCTATGTTTGTCGTTAATGTTGAATTTGTTCGTATTATAGCCGCGGGCTGCGTCTTAATAATGTTCTTAATGAAGGATTTTGTGTATGAATTATTTTGGGACAACGTGTAACAAATTATCTAGGCACCAGCAACATATTCATTAATTGTTGTTGCCTTTTTAATTTAAACTACGGTATCTAAAATTCCTATTTTAACAAAACCTATGTAGATACTTGTAGTATGTTCGGGATAATCATTGATTGCTTTAAGAAGGATTGGTTCATGGTATTTAGTACATGCACTATTCTCACTTAGTTTCAAGACTATTGTTTGAATTATTAAAAGTTTCAGTTGATTGTAGGTCTTTCAAACATTTTTGTATTTGCAAAATAATTCCGTGGAAATTCAGGTTCTCTAAAATTAAAACTAACACCCTCGCTAAATTAGTTCGCTTACCTACATTATTATCAAGAAATGTGGAGATGGAGATCACTATTAATTTTGAAAGATTCTAGTGCTACTTCGAATTCACGATATACGACGAACAACAAAGTGAAACAATTTCACTGTATTGCAAGGGAATTTATAATTTTATTTAGAGTTGATAACTATAACTTGTGCTTACTAAAATGTGTCTAAGTATTGATTCAAGTAATAAGTTACGCCGTTCACGATTATTAACCCTCATTATTGCTACCCTGTCATAAATTAGGGTTGAAAAAAAGAGAAAAAATTAATCGAGTCGAAAAAAAAAGTAATTTAAAAAGAGCTAAATGTGCACTTCGAAATTTTAAAATGAGAAACGAGGGCACTGATCCCGCGGGGCGCATGCGTAATATCAACCCTTTTTTACCCTTTCGCTTCCCTGAGCTTTTTTTTGTAAGCGTTTTTGTAAAGGGTTGTATGGGGTAGGTACCTGCCACGCGACTCAGCGGTAGGGTTGAATTTTTTCATAATGGACCGGCACGCTGTTTTTACTGATGCAGTTTTTTCTGTATGGAGTACACGCGTGGAGAACAATAAAAAGTGCATTGACCTTTAACAAGAGATCAGCTGACGCATAATGGTGCACTTGTGAACACATGTGCTATTGATTTTTACTGTCGTTCAAGGTCGCACTATTTTATTCATGCACCAACTATCGCGATGTTATCGATTTTTTAAGTGACTGTGAAGACTGAAGACTGCAAAACTGTTGTACGGTTATGAACGGAAAAGGTACTCGTAGTTCTTATAAATACATATGGACATTTTTGAAGTTACTCTGGTAAAAAAGAACTATCTGGTCACACTCGCAATATGACTAAGATGCTTGCTTGCTTGACATCTAAACTGAAATTAAAACCACATAAACTTCAAAGTTCGGTACTTCATAACTAGTTTTATCGTTTGTTTGACACGACTAATGCAATAAAATAAAAAGTATAATTAACTAAGCAGTGTTTGTGTCTAACAACTAGCTACCCGGTTGTTGAGGAAACAGCATGGCCGTTCTTCCATACAAAAGTAAGTTCCCAGTTTTCTCCCTGGATAATGCCAGTAGAATTATTATTTTCTATATTAAATTCATTTTTTTTTTCCAAATATACTTTTCTTTTTTTAGATTATTTATTAAAAGAAAAATGAACCTTCAAAAACTTAATAAATTGGCCAGGTTTTCCGCTGTGTTCAAACATCCCGAAAACCGATTTGACTAGATTATAAAAAATGAAAACAGAAACACGGCCAAAACCTTTCTTTAGTTTTTCATTAAAAAAGTAGTTCAATCGGAGAAGTAATCATGGCACTACGAAACGTTGTTTTTGTGTACTATTAATTGTTATTTTCTGCGGTTGCCTATTTTATGCTCTGCGCGCAGTCATTTGGACACTGTGCACTGCGCGACAGCAAAACATTTTACAAATTCCTATTTTTCCATTCTCCCGCCCTCAGTGTTTCCTCTTAACTGGCTCGTCACGCACTCCACAGATTCACATCAGTTCCACAGACGACATTGAGCTGCTTCATACGTCATCATGAAAGCGGTCAGATCTCGCTGATCTACTAGAATACAAAACAAGACTACAAGTGTGAATGAATCTATCTGGAAGAGTGCGACACAGGTGGATTGTTAGATAGGAGAGCTTTTTTTCCATTCCGGGCCCGGGAATCGAACCCAGTACCCCATGGTCAGTAGTCGCGTCGACAACGAGACAGCCAATCGCGGTTGTCTAAATAACTCTAGTAATTTGTAACTTGTATACTACATTTAATGAAGTATCTACCTTGCTTGACTGGAGATCAGCATCGTAAGCATTAATTAAATAAGTTTCTTATAGGTTTTTTCTCTTGTAACGTAACTACTTAAAAAAACTTCAAGCCTGAAAGAAATTTGTAAGAAAAAGTTGAAGAGTCGGACTATAAATTATCACATGTCCTCATAGTAAATATATAGAATATTTCAACAAAACTGAAATCACTTCGAACAAAAACTAAAAAGTTACATAGAGAATTGAAACAAAAAGACTTGCCAGACTTGCTGACTAACCCATTTTTTAATTCAGGAAATCACTCCGTTAAATATAACTCAAATAACGCAATCTTTTTATTCTTTCCAACTGTACCCTTTATGACAATACAGTCAACTCTAAGCGGGCGGATGGTGTCATCTTTCAGCGCAGCAGCCATTCATTTTTGTGCAAAATGTGTAAAAAGCGTTGCACACCGGTACTTATTAAACATAACCCACCAACACTGTAACCCACATTGATCAAGGTGTTAAGGGTTATCAAGTTGCAGCCCGTTACGAGTTCTGTTTATCACGCTTTTGTTAGAAACTCTTTTTTGTTATTTAAAAAAACGTTGCCCCTTTACGTTACCCGACGCTTGTTTTTTGCGAGCATGAACTTGTGCCGAATTAGGTCTGAGTGGAACGAAGTATGGCAGTTTATTTTATCTTAGAACTGAGACATGTGTCAAAATCTTTTCTGCATTAAAAATATGTAAAATATGTTGTTTTAGAACGCCTCAGTTGTAATTACCTAGTCCTAGACTTACATGATGTTTTTCAAAGGCTTACAAAAATCTCAAAATACCTAACTACTACCTAATTAAGTTTCTAAGCAAATGTTAATTAATGTTAAAAAAAAGAATCGTCAAAATCGGTTCACCCAGTCGAAAGTTCTGAGGTAACAAACACAAAAAAAATACAGTCGAATTTTATTGATAACCTCCTCTTTTTGGAAGTCGGTTGAAAATAGTTTACCGGTAAAAAGTAATTTTGACTAGTTTTCTCCCGACAAAAGTAGTTTTGCCTGATCATTTTTGACGATGACATATATAATTATCTTAAATTCATATTTCTCTTGCTCTTATCCCAATATATTTGGGTAAGCGCAGCATGTCTTCTTCCATACCTAGCTTTTCTTGCCATATCATCTTTATCAAATTCCATCAAATATTTGTATATTATGTAATTATGTATTTGCTCTCAGAACGGATGGCCGATGGGGACGAAAAGTTCTGAAGTGGCGACCGCGAACCGGAAGACGATGCGTTGGAAGACCTCCCACTAGGTGGACCGATGACCTGGTGAAGGTTGCGGGAATCCGTTGGATGCGAGTCGCAAGGGACCGGTCAATGTGGCGACACTTGGGGGAGGCCTAAGTCCAGCAGTGGACGTCTTTCGGCTGAAATGATGATGATGATGATATATATTTGTATTTACGTTCATGAAAAAGGCTCTAACGATTTTGATGTAAGTTGCAGTATAGGGGTATGGGTAACGTGACCATATTTTTTTTATCACAACAGGACATCGGTTTTTATAACGTTGATTAGTCGGGCCGATTCATAAAGAATACTCAACTTTGGTGGTCGCCAATTCCATACATTTTGGCGATTTTAAGAAGTGAAATCAAATTTGAGTTTCCGCATAGATTTGGCGAGTTTCATTCAGTAGCCAAATCAAATTTTAGTTTCCTTTATGATAAAAATGCGGGCCATGATTCTTAATGAAAAATAAAAAAAACATTTTTGTAAATTAGTAAAATGAAAATTTCACCTAAGTATTTCTTACAAATGTAAAAAGTTTGCCACATATTTGTTCAGTTTATTTATACTTCTTTGAGGAACAAATGACTTTTAAAACAGTTGGTGAAGATTTTAATTAGGAATAAAATTCTCAGAAGAGGTACCTATTTGTAAGTGGGTTTCAGGAGTAAAACAATTTGTTGATTTATGAAAACACTCGACTGGTAGGTACTTCCATACCAGGCAGACATTGTATTCAGTTATGATACCTACAAAAGGATTTATGTTTGAGATTATTGGTGTGAGTAAGTAGGTGAGGTAAGTGTTTGAAGCCACCCATCTATTTTCCGTCGTAACTTTCTGATTGTTCCATTCAGTTACCTTTTGCGAAGTGATATAGTTTGTGATTAGTGAAAATTTGTCAAATACTTCTGTATCTGAATTACAGTCCCTTTTCAAGCAATACTTCTAATGCTTTTTGAATGTTTTCCCATTCAGGTATTTATTTTTTAATCTGCCCAATAAGATATCTCTAATTCTTCGTCGTCGCCTTTGCCGCCCGCGCCTTAATTTTTATTTGCGGTTTAGGAAAACGGGACAATTTTGCGTCCCGAGGCTTCTTTCGGGGACACCGGGACAGAGAACCGAAAAACGGGACAGTCCCGTTCAAAACGGGACATCTGGTCACGTTAGCTATGGGGGAAGCAGAGATGGGTCGCGCAGGTACTGAGATTTTACTTACTTCCTATAATTTAAGCTTAATATAGTCTATAATATAGCCTACCTATCTTGATCTTTGATGATTACATACTGGTAAAAATTGCAATCCTAATTAAATAGATAAAGCAATTAATTATAACTTAGTACTCATTCACGTTGACTCGCGGGCGCGGTGGCGGGCGAGGTCACGAAATATCAAACATATGGCGTAATATCCAAGTGTTCACGTACACAACGCACGTGCGGTCAGTAGCTGGCAAGCTAGCGACTGGCGCGCGCGGCGGGCTCGCGGCAATCGGGCAATATCAAACGCGTGAGATGTTTGTGTGTGTTCACGTCGAACTAGCGGCGGAGCGCGCGATTCACTCGCGACGTCAGGTAAGTTCAACCAGTATGAACTTGTCGCTAGAAACGGACTCGCGCAAACGCCTGGCGGCCAATGTGAACACGAACTCGACAGGTCTCCGCGCTCGCGCCCGCGCGTTCCTACGTGGCCAAGTACGTCCTGGCCGGGTTTGTGCCGCTTACAACTAAGTTACACTCTTAATTACTAGTGACACATAACTTTACTACTTATTACTAATATGACATCACCCTACTTATACATATAAACGTAAGCGTTTGAAGCAATAGATGTTTCTATTAGAATAACCTTCACTGAGTTGGTTTCTTCACTTCTAAAAAAGCGTATCAATTTTTAAAAGTGAAGAAAATAACGCAGTCAGTCATGAAATAATAACTTATAGCATTCATCAGGTAGGTAATGAAAGTAGGTTTTAATTAAACATATCAGCTATTATTTATGTGGCAGTGTGCTACTGTGATTGATGGTACATTCTATATATATATTTCTATATTAAGTATATATTTCTGCCTAGCCTTTTCTCACCTATGTTGGGGTAGGCTTCCAGTCTAACTGGATGCATCTAAATACATGTGTTTCACGTGGAGTGACTGCCTGCCTTGTAATACGAAAAGTCCAGACTTAAAATTCATAAAGACCTATCAACAATAATTTATTAGTATCATTGTAATCTTAAACTAGGCAGGAGCATTACTTTGTGTAATTTATTTCATCACCACTGCTCTCAATAACGGTGAAAGAAAACAACGTGAGGAAACCGGCATATGTCCTAGAACCAAAAATTCCGAAGACATGTGACATCTACCAACCCGCACTGGGCCCGCGTGGTGGATTATAATAGCCCATACGCAAAATACGCGCTTTGACGTGGACTTGCGGACACCTGCCCGTTGTACAATACAATACATAAGATTGATTATAAGATTGTATTTCTTAAACTAGAACTACTTATTAAAGCAAGTAGACCTGCGAGAATAAATTAAGAAGAATTAGAGCGTTAATAACAATTATCTAGATAGCTAGCTCAAGACTTCAAGGCTACTCTTTTATCATAATTACACAAACTAAACAGCTGGTACAACCTCTGTTTACCTATCAGTTCCAGATGAGCAGAACATTTTTTTAGATAATGTAATTAGTTATCTAAATTCTAAAGTGATTAAGTTTGTTCAAAGGGTCTTTGTGAAGAAACAACCCATCTAGGAGCGCACCGCATTCGCGATTCTAAAATTAGTGGCAGCTGTCGTACCGCCCCCGTTTTACCTACACCTTACTTTTTACCAAGAAAAAGAACAAAAAACTTGGGATCTTTTTCTTCGTAAGTTGAGAGTGAGCCGGCCGAGATCTGATTTCGCAAAGATAGAGTTTCATCAGTAGACAAGGCGTTTTTAAGAGTTCTTTTTAATTATTTCTAGCTGTGCCCGAAAGCGGGTCACGGCTCGGGTGACGCGTTTATTATTCAAACAAATCTTTTATTGAATTTAAGAACCACCCAAGAGAATGGCGCTTTTATACCATTTCCTAATTTAATTAGTTTTGATTACATTCTTGTTAACGTCAATATGTGAGCTCAGATTAATTATTACAGATTCAATTTCTTTTGTAGTAACTAGATCGTAAGATCTTATTTATCTACGACCGTTTTTCAAATACAGTAATACGGAAGATACTTTGCTTACTAAGTTTAATTAACAGCGATTGGTCCACCTTGATAGTGAATTAAAACATTTCAATAAGAGTTATCAAAAAAATACATTTAACCTGAGCAAGAACTCCAAAAAGCAATACAAATAGTTTCTATTACTTAACACTCTATAGTGTGTTTACTTTAGAACAGCTTAGATCAGCACCCTTTCTCAATACATTTCAGTAAGACATACGAAAAACCTCATTGTTACGTTAGTCGCTGTGCACGTAACTGATGTAACGTGCCGATGGACCTTTGTCTCTATTATGAGAACATGGAAGAAAGGACATTACAAACAGATTAAATGCAAACAGTCGACCCGACGGCTACTGTCCGGGTGTGCGGTAACACAAACAACTAATGCTAAGCGGACGAAAACAAACTCTTTTGTGTGGCTTCTTTCGGAACGCACCCTGTATACGATTTCAGTGACAATTAGGTTCTGTGGAGGACTAAAATGCCGCTCTGATACCAGCCAGTGATACTCGACGGATTAAAGGATTACGTCTTCGTTGTAAACAGGTTCGCGTAGATTCTCTACTCCTTTCTTAGTGTGGTAATCGGTCTGTGCTGTGTTGCCGCAATGTTCACAGAATCTGGGAAAAGTGATGTTTACTTTTCTTTGTTGGAATCGTCAGTTATCTGCGAGGTTTTTGTCGTGGTTGTGTATTACCTACAACAGATCGAGCGCTCAATAAATATCAATATTTGTACTGAAACTGACATACCTACGTATCAGGTTTTTTGCTCGTCCACTTCCATTGTGGTCTTTTGCAATCGCCAACTTTTTTCAAATGCAATAAAGGTAGGGTTTAATAAAAATAAAATAAAAATGACTTGCAGATCTCATAACCAACCCCGCGAGACGCTCCAGTCTGTATGAATGAGGAACTCGTGAATCGCGACAAGTTCCATACATACGGGTTATTAATGACACCATACAGATACGTCCTTTTGTTGTCAATTAAATACATCAAAAATGTTAAAGGAAGCTATAATTGCGTTGAATAGAAATTTAGAAAAAGGGGACATTTTGCGTAAAAATCAATAATCAAACGTCGTAGCGACAATGGCCGGCGGTTACCCGGACTGACTATGAAAATAAATGTAGCTGCGTGACGAGGCGCGGGTGGAAGTTTTTTTAAGGTTACTTCAAACTTGAGTGGCGGGTCGACACCGTGTCATCATCCACACTTGAACTGCCAATGAAATAAATAATCGAATTGTAACAGCACCATTATTGTCCAGATCCTTTAAAAGTTTAAACAGAAAGCTTTGCTGTGCGTCCCATTGAAGTGGATAAAACGCTCTTTATAATTAATTAACTATAAATGTTAGTAACTAAACATATGTAGATAGCGAGATAGCGAATGTGCTTACCATATCTTAATAGCTTACCGTATTTTAAGTCACAGCTTATAAGTAAATGAATGTTTAAAGAAAATAAGCTTTTTTTTATTAAAAACAAAAGAAGAAAGAATATCTTTCAATATCGAAGGCGTATATCCGTGCTGTCAACGGTTACGGAGTTCTCTAGTGAGGAGACCTTCCAGGCAGCAGGATTAAGTCATGTTTGGCATAAAAATATATTGTCACCAGAACTAAAGGTGTGTGCAAAATTTTAGCTCTGTCGGTTGGGGAAACTATATAAAATACATAATAACTAACTCACTGACTAACTAACTTTAACAGTGATAGCCTATATAGTGGTGTGACCGTCGTAAGGTCTAGAGTTCGAACCCAAGGTACGCACCTCTGATTTTTCGGATACATGTGCGTATTGTATAATTATCACTTGCTTCGGTGAAGGATAACATCTAGAGGAATCCAGCATGCCTGAGAGATATTTCTTGACGGCATGTTAAGCCAAGTGTGAGACGAGACCCATGGGCGGCATAAAAACTGACACCAGGATAAATAACTAACCAAACGATAAACAAAGACTAACTTTTAATATAGCAAACTAAGAGTCTGGTGCTTACTTCCAACAAAGATAGAACTTACATTTTTAGTGTCTTGTTAACTTCCATGTAAGTCCAAACTCATTGTTACTAGATTTCAAATGAAACTCGATTGAGCGGAAAATTCATGGAGTATGTCTTAAGAACATCGATACAACACCTACGAGACTGCATACATTCAAGTGTCCTCAAAAAGGGTAAACAGAGCGCAATAATTTATTGTCATCTATGCAAAAAACTACTCGAATGTATTGCACACGTGCATAGGTTCATCTCACAATGCGTGTCCAATGTATTCACATATATTTGCTTAGCTCCACACGATTTCTTCTATTCACTCTCAAATAGTCCTTTGTGACATTCATAAGGAACGTTGTCAACAAAAATTGTAGTATTTTATTCTTACTTTCACTTCTTGTGGAGATCTTCATGCAGTAAGGTAAAGTCAGGGTAATTGATTATTCAGAAAATTAATTACTAACTTAATTGTCCGTAAATTCAAATCACAGTTGACATTCCTTGACAGTTATGTGAATTAACTATAAAACGACTAAGTGACGCAAGGTTCCAATTAACATTCTGAGCGAATATATTTGTTAGTAATAAAACATGTCCACAGTGTTATGTTAGTAATCAAAATCTACTAGAGACAGTCTCTACAAAAAATCTTCTCGTTAGGTATTGTAACAAAAAATGTGGTTTCTTCCTCTCAATGTTTTATTCACTCAAACAAGGTTCTTACATTTGTTATTTTGTTTATATCAGAGCATGTGAATATGTATCTTGGATTGATAATTCTTGATTAATCTCAATCAAACAATGTAGAAAGTGATATAAAACAGTAGTTTTCAGCAGAAAGCATGAAAACATTTTACGTTATTGTAACAGTTTCTTAAAACTTTTTGCGTTACCTAAACCAAAGGATAAAAATGTGTCGGAGTATTTCGATGCAACAGCGTTAAATTTTGCCGTCGGAATGTGAACAAAAACCGTTTTGTTGGTTTCGACATTATTAGTCCATCCTTCCTGATGTCTTCCGGTATTTATGCCATTTGGCTGAATGTTTCGAAAGGTGTTATAGAAAAACATCGATGTTTTTGTTAATAGTCTTAAAAAGTTTCCAGATATATACTAGGTATACATAGGTAGGTATGGGTATTTATTGTAGCGAGAATACGAGACAATCTATTTTGAACACATTACTAACAGAAACATAACGCCCGTAATCCGCGAAGGGTAAAGCAGAGGTGAGCCTAAAAGTGCATTTTGCCAGTTATGTATAAGCCTCATCTAATAAGGACCAGCTTATTGCCATCAACCGAGCAAAAATCCAAACTCCACGGCTGCTACTGAAAATTTCCTGATGGAAAAACTCAATAATACTTTGAGTGACCTGGGAATCGAACTCAGGACCCATGCTCAGCGGTCACTACTTATATTCGTTTAGAAATCATTGTACCTACCACCAATTCTAACGGCACGTCAACATAATGTAGGTAGTACTTATAAGAACGGCAATAGGCAAAGAGTATTAAATTCAACTATAAACATTTTGTAATTTTACAACTCACAACTGTTAGATCTATTTCTGCGCGAGCGCCTTAATGTGCATTCTGGAACAAAGTGCACCACCTGTCTCCGCGGACGTAATCAATAGACGGCGCTCGTTTCCGCCACCAGTCCACCACAGCACCACCGCACCGCAGAACCGCACACAAAAACAAATGAATGATAACTTATTACAAAAAACAATAATAACAAAGCCGAAAGTGTTCCAAGCAGCAGATTATGAGCACGTTCAGTTATTAATTTATACGTGGCATCGCGGTAAAAAAAACTCAACCCTCGCCTCACTTAGAAAAAACGTACGAGTAGCTCGCGACGCAAAAGGGAAAGGGTGTCTCGGTCGACTCGCGTGCTGCATTCTGTTTTTTAACCGTACTCTGCGGTTTGTTTTTTCGGGTGATGCGTTCCTGTTTTTTAACAACACAATACCGTTGTTAAGAATTGTTTTTTAAGTGCGTCATATTGACGCGAGGCGCGAGCTAAAGGCGCGATCGCTAGTGTTTTTGTGAAGGATCTTATTTTTAAATCTCATCGCTTCTGGTAAATGGGGTATACAAGTTTTCAGTGTTTAGTCACGGATTGGTAAAGGGGAAGACTTTTGTTTTTTATGTAAGACGTATATACATTGTATTTATATCTGAGGAGCGGAAAGGAGGTGGGTAAAGCACGAGCGCCGAGACATATGGTTCGTTAGACAAAGCCGATGTTTTTCACGAGAGGCAGGTGTTGCATATGGTACACTGGCTGTTACATATAAGTATGTCAATTTACTACACAAGCGTACAAGTGAATATAGACAACTAGTGAGATGATAAACTTTGGTATATTTCGTCATGAATATGAAAACTTCCGGCACGTTATAGTATTTTGTAAGTTTAGCGTAAACAAGTGTTAATATGTTAATAACATGCAACACTTAAATCTTTGGCTAGATAATAGCACAACAACATTGCTATAAAACAACATCAATAATGTTTTGGGAATTTGTAAGTGTGCTATAAAAAATGAGCTATGAAAATGCCATTAAATATTAAAAGTGGAGAAACAGAGAGCTTAACAAGAAATAAAACATCGTTATAAGAGGCTAGGAGACGACCAAGTCGCCCCCGGCCGGGCTAGCTATCGGCGCGCCTCACTTAATGCCTACTTATACCTTATTATGTAGCGGAGTTTGCGTTGAGGAACAAAATTAATTGGTTAAAACTCCTCTCAGTATCCAGGGCGGGCCGCCCCCCTCCTCCCTCTTAATTCCGTCGCCCTCCCCCCCGCAGGCCCGCCACCTCGCCCCGCGCCCCGCCAGCTCCTTTGAACGCAACCTACCTAGAGAAAAAACAGAAAAGTATAAAGTTCACTCCCCAAGCGTTGCAGCTTAATTAATTATATTTTTTTCGTCCTGTTTTGATTTTTTATAATATTCTGTAAAACGGTTTTTATGGCAGTAATTACTTACTAATGCACTCAGTCGATATTTACATCGAGCTTTGGAAAGAGGCAGTCACTCAGGTACGAATGATACAGGTGACGCTCTCACACAAAGTGATATTTATATTAAACTTATTATATTATACTATATTTATGGTCAGAACAATATCATCACAAATTACATCAGGATGAAACAAAATAAATATTTATTTAAAAGGTTTATGACTTTAACTTTTAACTGACAGGCTACAGTGCTATGCTGCCTCTACGCTGAACAAAACCGAAGTTACTTGATTAATTTTGTGCAATGTTGAAAATCTATTTACAACTATATGTTGGTTTCCACACATTAAAATTATATTACTACCAAAACAACTGCTCTTCGCGGGTATTTTAGTCGAAAATACCCATTCTTGATATAACAATCAAACTCTAAAGGTAGTTTGGTCCAAAATGAGAGAAATTGAGAACTTATTTGCTGTGTGAAAAAATCAGCTTAGAAATTATCGTAACAAGCACAGATTATCCACAAAAATGGCAGGTTTAAGTAAAAAAATAAGAAACCTACCAATATCTAAAATAAAAAGAAGTGAAATCAAGAAAATAACATAACACACATACAAAGAATTTTATAAAAATTCAAAAAACTTTAAAAGAAAAAAATCAAGTTCTAAATTCGAATTTCCAAGTTACAACGCTTGGAGTGTGCGCCCGTAACGAAGGGCGAAAGCAAAGGGTAGGTCGGGCTCGCGCGGGGAGCGCGGGGGTTCGTTGCCACTTCTCCAAATAAATTATAATTCGCCCGCTCGTCCTCTACTCTCTACCCGACAGTACCCGAGCGTTTCGCGACTACTGTTTCAAACATGCCTATTACTTAGCTATTAATCTTGATTTACTTTATAGATAACTTACGACTGTACGTTCCTACTTTCTTTGTGCAGATACCACTGAGATTTTTGATAAAACGCCTTTTTATTGTTGTTTGAGAGTGTGGCTGTTACAACGATGTTGTATACAGCGTGTTTAAGAAATGCGTGGTCATATAAAGGGGTGACAAACTATCAAACTGGACCACTTTTTATGGCACTAAAATCAAAATTGTAAATAAAGAAATCAGCTGTCTCGTACATTTAGGTCGAGTAGGATATTGAAGTTGGAATGGGATAGCTGATTATTTTTCTACGATTACGATGTTGGTCCGTCTGTTAGTACTGTACCACACCATACCCTTAAATGAGACCAAAAAATGTAGACACATACTGTATAGTGTATACTGAGCACTGATAAGAAGGAAATAAACGTATTTTTCAAAGTTACGTTATCTTTGCCTTGTGGTGTCCGAATTAACCAATTTTACTCTTTTTTTATTAGGTAGTAAAATGCAAATGAGCGTCCTATTATAAAACGTAAACCTAATTTAACTTCCTGATAGTAGAAGCAATTAAAAAATAAATTACTTACGGATTCCTGTGATTTCTAACGTGTAATAAAACAGTCGGTATAATATATCTCCCATATCTTCATCCCCGTAATAGTTATAAAGGATATTTCGCAAGAAACACACGAACTAATCGTGGAGTGTGACGGTGTGCGGCGCGGGGGGCAGGGGAGGGGGTGCAGGTCGCGGGGTGCGGGGGTGAACGATTAATTTAATAAATACCAACCGGATTCCGGTGCGTTTGTCTCCGAGCTATGCGGTGGCGTGAGGCGGTTCTTGAATTACGACTCTATCTTGCCCTACATATTGTATTTATAGCTGATAGCATAAACACTATTAATCACTTAGGAATTACCACATTTTTGTAAAAGAGTTTTAGTACAACGGCTACTCAATTCATTCCCTCTTACCTCTCTTGGCTCTCTTACCAATCCTCACCCACTACAACAGCATGATCAATCAAAAATAACCCACTGCTGGACATGGCCTTCCCCAAACATGGCCACACACAAGTAAATATGTATCTAAAGTCTAAACGCTAAAGTTTATTTCAAGGAGAAAGTCATTCTCGTAGCAAAACTCGTAGCTCGTAGCCCCGTAGCGCGTAGGCCGTAGCAACTTAAAGGTTAATTCATTTGTCACTGATTGCGATTCTGTCCTTCAAATCAATTCTAATTTCTTATGATGGTGCGCCTATGAAAATATTAGGACATTATTAACAAAATCACACTAGTATTGTTCAGTGGGTTAGACAGAGATGTTATCAATCCACATTTTGTCAGAGTTAAATCATGTAAAATCGCTACAGATATTGCATATTGTCATCTAACTAGTTTATTTGGTGATACGGTGTGTGAAAATTAGTCGAGTTGAAAACTGGAAAATCACCACGTTTTAGAAACAGATTTACATTCAATCGTCTTTAAATTGGTTTACAAATGTAAGTTTTGCATTCAGAAACACCAATTTGAGGACATACACCTACGTTTGACTCAGACCCCTGTGATAAGGCAAAGATATAACTTCAAACGCTCAATCAAAATATTCTCTCCAACACTTTGTGTAAAACGAGGACCTTGAATAAAATTTCGTACAGTTGACATAAAAAAACCCCATTCAATTTTTACTATTTTGCAAACGTAGTCGTATTTTTGCATTCATTATTTTACACCCTCACCCTTATTTGTTTGAGAGCCATTTTGTAATGTTACACTCTTAAAATTTTGCTAAAAATTTAAATATGACTGTGTTGAATGGCTTCCTAGAACGAGGATAAGTCAGGTAGACCGCTAGATGGCTGGGTTGAAGACATTAATAGGTTTTTGGGATAGCAATAGATCACACAAGACCCAGAGCATAGGATATTCTAGTGTTTAAAAGAGATAATGTTGTGACTTGTCAATTTGAGTCCTGCTTGTTCTAAGTTCTGATATTGTCACTGTATTTATTATCCCCGTTAATTGATACTTAGAAAATAATGTTCTTCAATCTTAATGTTTTTCATCCGTTATACCTTAATCAACAAAAGATTTATAATTTGTGATCTTATATTATGCAATTTTTAATGAATGTCCAGTTTTTTCGCATCTCTAATTGTATATCATATCAGTTATCAACAAAATACCGAAAAATACTCACTTAAAATGAGCACGCTGCCTCCATACAAGGTGGCTCGACCCTGAGCATGAAAGAGGGACGGCGTGCGACTGTGTGTGCGTGTGTGTGCGTACGAGCCGAGCGTGTAGGTGTATTAGTGCGACAACTCATTACTTACGCCCGATCTTAGATAAATTACACACTTTTCTTACTTAGTAGATACTACGAGCCTATCGCACACTAACAACAAATTAGTTTTATTGAACACTTACCCTGTATATTATTGGTAGATGGACACTGAAAAGTTTCGAAGCCTTTTTTCTTTTTGAGAATCTTTTAGATTCACGTTTATTACAAATGATTTATATGAAGTTGTCTATCTACCTACTTAGGTGAAATTAATGAATTAATGTAAGTGATTTGTCTTTTCACAAGACTGCCAAGGAAGTGTAATGTTTTTTCTGATGCCTTATTCAATTATTGAGTTTAAAACAAACCAATAATATAGATAACGTTTGTAAGGGTGTGAAATAACAAAAAGAAAAATAAATAACAAACATCTCTTTATTTTAATAATTATGTACTGGACATTGATAAAGAAATACATATATAATCGTCGTACCATAATTATGTCACATTTATATCTTATAATATTTTGTACAAGTACAGTAAAATTCCGAAATAAGTTACAATGAATGTTTCAAGAATACCTGTATCTCGATTGAACATGAGGTAGATCGGTTTAATGGATTCTATCTAACACAAATATTTTAGTAGACATCAATCTTAACTAGTGTTTTGCTATGAATTGGTCTGTGTTGTGAAATGGCACTGAATAATACATCGCTAACTAATCATTATAAACAATATTAAGCAAAACAACATATTAATTAAATAGGAACTCAAATTAATTGCAACCATTTTACTGCGTTTATGAATATGTCTCTTCTCGTTATATTCTGAGAGAATTCAGAGATGTTTGCTAATGTAAATATTTGATAGTAAACGTAGAAGATTCACAATCATAGACGGGAGTACAATGGCGAGTACTCACAAGGTACCGTCCGACTGGTACTTGTACCAACATAACGAATTAAAATCAGTCTCAACTTAATGATCCCGCGACCCAGTGTTCGCCAACAGATATACAATCCTGTCACTTGTACGTTATCTCCGAGGAGATGAACTATAGAAAATATTTCCAAGAACTTTGGCTCTTTACCCTGGCGTAGTATCCCTTGGTTAAATGAGGTAGATAATGGCAGACCGCCTAACTTTACACTAACTACCAATATTACAACATTGCAACATGAAATTACGACTTCTAATCGAAAGTTATCATTTAATTTGTACACATTTATATTTGTACCAATAATTTCTTTGGAAAAAAATATATCGTTAACTCCTACACTGATTCCTTACCCTAAACCCTACAGAACGAACATGACTAAAGAAAATAAAATAATAATAATCAACAAACAGTACAGCCTAACCATATTATTACATACGATATTATAAATCATGTGCGCTAAAACGTTCAGAACAACTACTATGACATTAAATTATATTAAAAACATGGGAAATAAAACATTACATCTAGTAGGAAACTAATACCCGTAGAACAAATTGCAATAATGCTCACTACACCGCTCTCGTGTCAAACGAGAACACACCATTATAACATACAGGCCATGCGCACAACGAGATGATCATAATTTAACACTAGAATAATTATGTACAACATTTTAAATATTTTTGACTGTTGCTTACAAGTAAATATTAACCTTAACGACGTTGAGTCATTGTGTGCATGGCCCCACTTAGAACATCGTTACTATTAACACATATATCCACTTGTCTCAATATCAATACAACACAGCCCGCTGAGAGTTGCTTCGGTATCGAATTTAAATAATTTGAAATATAATTTTCGAGACACCAACTTCTCTACAACGTACTTTACAACACTACATAAATATGTACACGTAATATTAACAATACCGTATTCAGATAAAATATCGTAGAGATACCGAAACGACTACAAACTAATCGATAAATAATAAATAATCTTGTAAGAGACAGCATTATGTACAGAAGCACGGTGCGCGCGGTCGGCTGCGCCGGCGCTGCTCGCCGCTCGCCCGCCGGAGGTTGCTCGCGACCATTCACTTAATTATAAAAGCTCCAAAGATTCTATACAATTATCCCGTATCATGTATTCGAAACCGGTATAGCTATTATTTGATACTTTGCCAAAAAAGAAATGTCTAAAACGTGTAAACTTTTCAAAGAGCTATTGAATGAAAACTTAAGAAATGTATAAAAGAGTGATTACGAACCGGTTATCGCGAGTCGCTACGGATCGGGGCTCGCACAATAGCGACAGCTTTGTCAGTCGGAACCCGATATCGAGTTCAATACGTAATAATTACCGCTTGTGAAGTAGCCTTTGTCGCCGAAATAATGAGGCAATGTCGCGACCTTCTCCGGCTAGACCATATTCCAGTTTCCGTTCGTTAAGCGCGAGGGAGGACACCGATCCGATTGAAAATCAATAAATGCCAAGCATAGCGAAACAGTTATTTTAGTTTTTATCATGAAACAATAGACGATACCAATAAATCAAAAAATATCTTTTGTGCAATATGTTCTTTAGGTGTTTAGCAACGTTGCGAAACAAAAGAACAAAACGTCGTCGTTTTTGCCTCACCTCGCCTTGCGATTATGCAAATAGTACAACAATAAACTTCTAAACTGTAACGTGGATGAAAAAAGTACTTTTTATGGCGAACATTGCAAATGCAAAATCGTAAAAAAGAATAGAGGACTACCTAACGAGACTACGTCGGTAGTCTTACCGAGAAAAGCAAAAAATTGCTCTATAAAAAAGTAACCGTTGCCGTATTTAGAACAATCGCGCCTATTATTTTTACTTTGTGAGGAATTTGCATAGAATCTTGGAGTTGGAGGAGAGTGACTCCGGAGCAAGCGAGCGGGAGAGCGTCAGCGTCGGAGGCCGACGGCAGCGCGGGTCTACGCGGGAGGAACTCGTATACCGGCTCGGCGGCGCGCGAGGCGCTCGGGCGCGGGTCGCCCACTACGCGGAGTGGACCCGCAGGTCGGTGGGGGAGTCCGGCGTGGCCGGCCTCCGCGGCAGCGACAGGTCCTCGGGCTCCGTCTGCTCGGGCCACTCGTCCCAGCGCCAGTCGGCCGCGGCGGCCGCGGGCGGGCTAGGTGTGTCGGGCTCGCAGCCCGTGCTGGCGCAGCGGTGCAGTGCGGCCGCTTGCCGCCGCCTGAAGCGTGCGCCGCAGCGACACGCGAAAGGAGCGTCACCCTCATGTACCAAAGCGTGGGCTTTTAGTTGGTTCGAGTCTGAGAAGCGCGCCGGACAGCGAGCGCACGCGTAGGGCCGCTCGCCGGTGTGCACGCGGAGGTGGCGCCGCAGGTTGGCCACCTGCACGAAGTGTCGCGGGCAGTGTGGGCAGCTGTACGGCTTCTCACCTGTGTGAAGTCGCAGGTGTGTCTTGAGGTGATGGTCGCGCGTGAAGCGCTTGTGGCACTCGCCGCACTCGAACGGTTTTTCACCGGTGTGGGTACGTTCGTGGTTCTGCAGGACGTGTTTGTAGCCAAAAGAGCGTGAGCAGACCTTACAGGTGAAGAGTTTGTCTCGCGGTGGGTCGGCGGCGCCGGGCGAGGAGCCCGATGACGGAGGGGAGGGGGGTGCGGTGGCTGTCTCGTCTAGTTTGGGCGTGCGGCGACGTTTCCGCGCGCGCTCCATGTCAAGCGGCGGCAGCAGGGGTGCGGGGGGCGAGGGGGGCCAGGCTGCTAGCAGCGCGCCGGAGTACAGCTCGGCCGGCAGCCCCGCCACCAGCGCAGCCGCGCGCGTCGCCAGCAGCCGCTCCGCTAACATCGGTAGGGATTCTTGACGCATGGTTGACAGAGGTCTCACTGACACACCTGGACAAAGAAAAGAATGGAGTCAGATTTTATGTGACATGAAAACGGCAATGCTTCAGAATAAAGAATATTGTCAGAGGTGTTAAGTAGAATACTATATTGCAACATCTACGCCAGTTTTAAAGATTTTCTTTTACACTTGGCCTACTTTCGTCAAGGTGGAGAACCTAAAAAATGAAGTTATAGTTTCTTTTGCATCACTTCCGTCACGAGTTAGTTTCGACCTAAACAAACAACACAGCCGAACCTATCGATAGCATACTTATCAGTGAGAGAGGGCAAAAAACAGAGCAAAAACTGAACCAGACGTTGTAAAGGAAACATTTGGTCGCAATCACGCCGCTGCAGGTCGCTTCCGCCCCGACCTGTTGCGCAAATCGCGGCTGCCACACTAGCACACTACCAGCTACCACTACTCGCTAGTCGCTACCGTTACAACTCAATCTAATTACTTTCTTTACCTTGATCATTGGTGTACATGTATACCTATCTCCCTAAATAAATATTTCCGGACTAGCCGTCAGTTACAAAACGTCAGGAGTGAAAAGCAATCATTTGTGTGACGAGTTTGTATAGTGTCGCGGCGAGGTGCGGCGCGGGCGCGGGGGGGGGGGGTACGAGGCAGAAGCGACCAGACCACTTACCTATATAATGGAATTAATTATTCGTCGAGCGGCAAACTCCGCCCGCCCGCTCCGCCCAAATTATATTCAAATATTAATTTCGTTGAAGAAAAGCCTTTTTGAGAGCACTTAATTAAAATTAGACAAAATCATAATTGAAAGTTCTCCTCGAGGCGTGAAGAGGCGGCACGAGGAGGGAGCTCCTTACATTATCCACTTAGCCGTGGAATTAATTCCCGGCCCGGCTCTGGACTCAGCCATCGCGCTTAATTGAAAAAGGCAAAATATTTTGTCGTTCGCGAGTGCTGACACGAGGCACTTTACACTTTTTTTTTATTAAAACGAACAATTATTTCCTGTACGAAGAATTTCTGCACCTTTCCATAAATAAACTTTTATATTAAGTAATGTCATATTCTAATTGGTTATTGAAACTGCGTATTGATAAGTCCTCAAAGTCTGTAGTATAAGATAATTTTAAAGTTGATGATTAGGCGTCGCGTCTTGCGCGGCACGTACCGGCTTATCCCATAACTTTTTAATAACATTCCTCGTTATGTTTCGAGGACGAACAGCGAACCGCACTCGTGATGTGATCAGAATTATAATACTAGGCTTAATGTAAAAGTTTAAACAAGTAAATACCGACATTTTGTTCTAAAACAATCTTGTATTCTGACGCTGTATCTAATCAAGTTTGAAACTAGATCAACGATGCTTTTTTTTACAAGGGTGAAAAGATTTCTCTACAATTCTGGATATAAAGTATTGTAGAGAAATCGATTCCAACAGCTATGGAAGAAACCAATTAAAATTAAACAGTTAAACTGTTTTACTCGATTTACTTCCAGAATTCTTTTGAAGTAATTACCTGCGTAAACGTTTCGATAAAGTCATTGAACAGCCATAATCTTACAAAGGCTACTACATTATCGATTACTTATTGACTACGTTTTTTGTGCAGAGCGTCATACTATATCATTTTTATTAGTCGGCCGGGCCCGCGAGCCCGCAGCCCGCCGGGTGACAATGTTGGTGATAAATTTTTACAGCGCGCCGCACCCTTCCGTACGGAGCTTTTTATGTGCTAAAGAGTTGTAATTATCCCCTCTTTATACGCCATAAATATTTGTCAATAACCCATATTCAATACTTTTATGGAGTTGCCTGCGGCCGCCACTCCATAACTCATTATTGCGTAAGGGTTCGCCCGATAACGGACGTGTCAATGACGTCCTTATTGCTACGCACTTGCTGCGAGCGCTGTGTTCGTAGGAGCTTTTAGAGAAAAGCTTCCTACTTTATTTTTAGTTATAATGATTATGATGTTTATGATAATTTGAATGTAGCTATTCAAATTAAAACCTTCGTTTCAATCAATTTGCATTTTAATTGATGAACATATTATTTTAGATCTTATCAAACTTTAAGGATACTTTCTTTACACTAGGTTTTTCCAGATCTAACTGTTCTGCTTTATAAAGTATACTTTTGAACATAAGACAGAATCATTAAAACAAGCTATTTATTGTAATACCAAATATATTTTTACAAGTATTCGGTATTTCAAAGATTTTGACATTTCATGTATCTTTCTACTCTCTGAACCTTTTTTGAATATCCGATAATAATGTATCTTACTAACTTAAACTTTCTATTCTCGTGTGATCAAACGACTACTTAATTGGTCAGTTTGAGATGGCCCTAACCACTTTAAAAGACCACCTGTAGTAGGGGAAAAACCATTTTTGTAAACTTCAATTAAAATTTGAAACCTCTCAGACCTCATTTGTTCAGAATGACCTAATTACATTGTGTGCCATATAATGGGATTAACCTGCGGCTGCCGGCGGCTACCGGAGGCTTTCGGTTCGTACTCACTAGCACAGATTACAGAGTTCCTACGGTTTCGGCGGTTTAGGGTTAAGCGGGATACACGCCGTAATGGGGCTTCTCTGACATAACAGTAGCCGTAACAACCAACTTAACTGATGGAAGTACTTTATTAACCTTGGGAAATAGAACCTTCATTATTGGTGGAAATGGTAGAACCGGGAATCTATAGAACATAACGTATAAGGATATAATAGGCCATTCCTCTTTAAAAAGTGTTTGTTTTCCTTTTGATCACAACGTTTAAAGGTCAATTTTTGACTTTAAACCTTTATTAGTGGTGGAAGAGCTCGTGTCTAAATAATTTCAGCCGCTCGGGCCAATCTTTAGGTTAAGCCGTGCTTGCCTAGGTTTGTCTGTGGAAGGGTGACCACCCTTACATACCGAGTTTCCTCCGTGCCTCGGAAAGCACGTTAATCTGTTGGTCCCGGCTGTCATTTGTTCATCTTTGGCAGTCGTTAAGTCAGTGGCCCAAATAGTCTGACAACCAGTCTTACCAAGAGGTATCGTATTACCCAGTATTAACTGGGTTGTGGAGGTCAGATAGGCAGTCGCTCCATGTAAAATACTGGTATTCAGCTGGATCCGGTTAGACTGGAAGCCGACCCCAACATAGTTGGGAAAAGGCTAGGCAGATGTCAATGATGAGTGGTGGAAAAGTCTGTATTTTCATTTTTTTTTAATCTTTGTAAATTAAGGGTTTTGTCTTTATTATGCGCCGCCTATCTTTAGTATAGCGACATTTTGACCCTCAAGTCTCAACAAATGTTTGTTTTTTCTCTTGATCAAGGTTTATGAATAATTTCTCCATTAAGAGTTGGCAGGTTTACAGATTTTAATTCAGCATCTTTTAAGCCTTTTTTAAGTATCAAGATTTATGTTCTGTATAATGACTTTGAAATAGTTTCACGACATTGACTTTTTTATTCGTGCAAAGAAAGATACGAAAAGGTATATAATTTTGCAATCATCATTAGTTATTTAAAATACACGCAATAATTATCTGAATATAAATACTTATGCCCATGAAATTAAAAATATATATATACAATTTGCAAGCAGTATTCAAATGAATAATTTTTTAAATAAGCCAAAAAATATAAAACAAAAACGTGGGTAGTTAAACTTATTGTTTTTACTGTCATAATCATAATTATGACAGTAAAAACCATACGTTTTTAAACAACCCTAATATTTGTAACGTGTGCATTGAAAAAGTTTATTATTTTATTGGCTGTATCTTTGTATGTTTGGGCTGTATTCTAATTTTGTGAAATAGAACAGCTTTACAAATAAGTAAAGTAATATTATATAAAGTAATATTATTATCTATACCGAACTATCTATACTTAGGTATAGGTAATAATATTTTTACTAATATTTTTTATGTTAATTTCAAGTTTGGATTTGAATAACGATGGATAACTGCTGATTGAATTGAGTAATTCAATATTAGATTGTATTGAATTAGATTTTACATCATCAAACAGCAAACAAAGTTAAATGGCTCTAAAATGGACGCGCATTTAATCATATTAAATTAAATATAAATACTATGTAAATGTAAGACATTCATCGTAAGAGAACGATTAAACAATTTATAATAAAAAAAAACGAATTAATTAAAGCACCGTCTCCCGTGAGCGCTACTAGATGGCGTTAGTTGTCAGGAGAAGACCAACATCAAACATGCATCTAACATTTCAATTATAACAAATGCTTTAATGAAATTCAATTAAAATAATGATTTAGAAATAGGTTACCAATTATGTAACGTTGATGCTATGGTTAACTAACTACTTACGAGAATTTAACCGGACGCGTAATTACCATATATTTTAACAATGGACTACATACGTCGAAGTAGTTATTAGAAACGAAAGTTCCGCAATTACTCAAGCCATTAATACGTATACAATTACCGTCAATGAAAACGTAATTCTCAATCTATAAATTATACTTAATAACTACTTAATCAGATAATTCAAGGATTCTTGATAAGAAATTAGATAGATAAGGAGTTTTCTCGATTAGGACGAGTTAAAGAAAATAACCAAATTGTAACTACCTCTGACGAAAATGAACTATTTACCTTAAAAACACACGATCCGGTACACTGTCTTTTCTTATTTACCAGCATTTTGTAAGTGAAAAGATAATGTGATTGTACACTTTAATACTTTTGGCTTACGTTAATTTTATGTAGTATACTTATTAACTTTTCTAAGAATAGTATTTTCAATCTCATTTGAGCTTTAATACAAGTACAAATTACTCACATATCACAAAGTACCGGCAACTTTTACGCAAAACAACAATTAATAAAATCTCGTAGCACGTACTACGCGGTTTCGTAGCAGCGACGTAGCGCGCGGCTACGCGTTCGCTACGGCCTACGGTTCACTGAATCTGCAAAGTTCGCCGAATGCAAATAAACATGTGTGCGGGTCGCGCGGGCGTGTGAGCGGCCAATCGCATCGCTCGCGCCACGCATGCCGCCGTGCCGCGCGCCGGCAACGTTTGAAACTTTACTACACACATGCACTTCCAGATTCAGCGGACCGAGGAGACATTGAGGCGCACTAAACTAAAAACTTCACAAACCTCTCGAATTCTGCGTCGACTGCAGCGACAGGGCCATCTCACTCCAGGGTCACGGCAAAATGCATTTATTTGCACTAGTTTGTTTATAAAGTTTATCGTTGTTCAACAACTTGTTATCAAAGTCCTTGTAAGATCGAGAAAAAACTAAGTGATAATGTTTATTGGAGAGCGATTACATGTTATATCGGCGCGGAGTCGCGATCGTGAATGATCCGGGCACGCGGTGCGGGTGCGCTCCGTGTGACCTACCACAACACTGGCAGTACCGCGGCACAGCGGCCGAGCGGCGAGCGGGTAGCGCCGGCCCGGCCGCCCCTCCGCGCGGTAAACACACCCCCACGCCCCTCCCTGCGGCGCCCCGCACGCCGCGCACCCCCCCGGTGCACTCCACGTGCACGCAATGCATTCACTTTTTATGGGCGCTACTACATTATGTTCCTTCCTGACGTAGTTTTTTAGCCCTCGCAGCGAGCGCCACATAAGCACTTTTTATGTTTTACGAGCGGCTCCCGTGCTCCGGTCGGTACTTTCTTTGACTGCAACTAATTTGAGAACATACCTACTCAGCTTTATCTCGCAACTGTTTGTTCTTCGGTTGTAATTATAATAATGATGGCGATTACAACTTTTTGAGTTATATTTGTATTGAAATCAAATTAAACATATGTTGGTAATCCTTAGAGCATGGAAGATGAAATTGAACTGATGTTCACTCATCTTTTACTTATTACTTTCCGTTTTTATTTCTTAACTAGCTTCTGCCCGCGACTTCGTACGCGGATCCAGTTGCTTATGCCAGCGACAACGGGGTCGTCAAAATCGAAGATCTGAAACGTCTGATGTCGAATTCTAAGAGCCCGGGGACGGGAAAATAACGGATCTTTTCCACCTGAGCAACACATACCATTTGTTTGTTTTTGCCATTTAACAGCTTCACAAAAAGTTCAATTTTGAACCATACCTCCGATGGCGGAATATGTGGCGTATTCAATCATAGGAGTATACGTAAATGCACTCCGTTCCTTATCAACCCAAGGAAGGTCGCCATGCCCTACGGCTATATCTTGAGACACATCCGATTCTTCAGATGATATCAACATTCAGTTCGAAGTCTTCGCGCTCTTCTTCTGTCTCTTCATGCCGTACTCCAGCAATTCTTTCTCTCTCACTTTCTAACTAATTATGAATATTTTGTTGTGTGCGTGTTCGGGGCAATGTATGATAATCTCGGGCAGCAGTTAGTCGCGCATCACGTTCATCACTCGTTTCAAAAGACCTGTAAGTAGATGTGCGAATACGCTGAAAACTCAAGCGTGATTCTGTATCGGTAAACGATTCCGATTTGCGAGATAATGCATGTGGCACACGATCAGCGGTCAGTTGCGCATCACGTTCCCCACTTGTCCCTAGAGACCTAGAAGCAGATGCGTAGATACGCTGAGAACTCAAGCGCAATTCTCTATCCGTGAACGTCTCCGACTCGCGAGACAATGCATGAAGTTCACGATCAGCGGTCAGTTGTGTATCTATTCTTCACTGGTCTCTAGAGACCTGGATGTAGATGCGTAAATACGCTGAGAACGCAGGCGTGCTTTGCGATCCGAAGAGGTTTCCACGGAGCAAGTTGCAGCCTGATGTTCTCGAACAGCATCAAGTCTCTCCTGACGCTCTTCGGTAGATTCTTGGGATCTTATGATCCTCAATCTTTTAGCTCCTTTGGAACATTGGGAAAGATTTAATTTCTTTCTAGGCATGGTTATAGTTTTGTCGTGAAGATACCTGATCAATTAAAATCTAAATGCTCCCCTGCGTTACCGGGTAGGCTACCGAGTTACAAAGATAAATGGAAAAGGAAAATAAACACTCAAATAACATAAGCCCGAAGACATATTTATTCGATTAAATAAAATAATAAATGAGAGTTTTGGCCAGTAGAGTCAAATTTTCAATGATATACCATCGTCATCGAAAATCAGTCCTAAACTGTTACCGCCTCCACCGCATGGAGGTACTCCCAGCTTATGTTATTTTATAATTATACAGTGAAATTAGTGATAGCTTTGCAATAATTTTCACATCAGATGTTTCTGATCTTCGATTTTTTATAAGTCAACAGGAAATGCCCATCAGACCGAACAACTTTTGCTAAGACGTCATTCTTATGTGTTATGGTGTAGCTGGGCTCTTGGAGTTCCACAACAGGTGTCCCAGATCTTCGATTTTTATAAGTCAACAGAGAGTACTCATCAAATTGAACAACTTTTGCTAAGACGTCATTCCTATATGTGTTATGGTGTACCTGGGCTATTGGAGTTCCACAACAGGTGTCCCAGATCTTCGATTTTTATAAATCAACAGAGAGTGCTCATCAGATTGAACAACTTTTGCTAAGACGTCATTCCTATATGTGTTATGGTGTAGCTGGGCTCTTGGAGTTCCACATCAGGTGTTCCAGATCTTCAAATTTATTCTCTCAGCAGAAAATGCTCATCACGTGGAACAATTTTTGCTATTGTAGCATTTTTGTATCTCTTATAGTTTAGCTGGTCTGTTGCGGTTCTGCATCAGGTGTTCAAGTTTTATTATAGCCTATATGTTGCCCAGACTTAATGCCTATAGAACAAAAAAAAATCATTCAAATCCGTCCAGTAGCTAAGAAGATTAGCGTGTACAAACAAACAGACAGATTTTTTTTTTGGATTCGTGCTCTTTTACTGTTTCTAACCCCCCTCAATTTTTTTTTTTTTTAATAATATATACACACACAGTTTTTTTACTATTTTATTATATGTATAGATATAGATGTATAGATAAACTTGGCCGTTAGACAGCAGCCAAGTCTTTATGATAGTAAATTCAACGCCTAATAAGAAAACCGAAGTTCCATTTTAACGCATTATTATCTGTGTTTGGTTTTTTTGTAATCTGACATACGTGTAATTTTGGTGATTATTAATAAATAAACTAAACTACCTATATCAATAAAATATCTATGGTTGAATGCATACTAAGATCACAATTTTTCTTGTATAAATTGTGATATTTATTTAGAACACACGTGGCCATATTTAAAACATTACTTATCACACATCCAAACAGAGTTTTGATGTGTGATTATGGTTTAGATACGGACACAAAATAAAAAATGAAAATATGCCTGAGTAAGTTTGATTATTTCTCCCGGGAGTGTTCTAAATATGTATCACAATTATATCACAAGTTCACAACCCATTTTAAAATCAAATAAACTCAGATTGTTTTCTAACACGAATTCCAAAGTAACAACAAACATGACTGATAATTTTCTTTTCTGCATAACTTACTCTGTTTACAATTTCCATACACACTTATAAACACAAAAGTGATATTTTGTGCTGCATTTTCCCTGTTATTAAAAAAAACAGCTTCTTTAGTCGTTTAGGAAAAAAAGATTTCAAGATCCTACTTCGTAAGATCCCTTACTTTTTAATAAATTTATCATATCATCAATATGATGGGTAAATCATTTTTTTTTTAACAAAAACGCTTTTCTCAATTCATCGGAAACTTTTTTTTTTTTATTCAGTCATGGAAATAGTACATTTTGATACAAGTGGAGAAAGTTTGTTATTGTAGTTCAAGGCGGTATTAACACACGAGCCGTAAGGCAAGGGTGTTTTTGAGCTGAGAACTGCAATAACAAATGTCCACGTGTATCAAACGACGATTTTCAATACACTTTTCAAGAAATAAAATTAAATAATGTAAAATATTTGTGTCATGAATGTCACGAGACTATGATTTATGTTTTATTTTTTTCCGCGCTTTGCTTTCGCCAGGTTCAAGGAGAGGCAAAGGTATGAAGCCGTTATACAGCCTACTATAGAAAATATTTTTTTTTTTTTAATTTAGAACACAAATAAATGTTAATTTGTTTATAAAAGTAAATATTAGTTATAAATAATCATGTTTATCTACGATTTTGAATTTATAAACACAATTTTAAAATTCATTTTCGAAATTAAAAAAAAAACTCTGACTCTATAGTCAGAGGTGAATGTTTTTTTTAAATTATGCAATGAACCAATTTGGACTAAGTATATGTATTGTTATCTGTGGCAATTTTGCTTTCTGCACATGTGTGGAAAAAACATGAAAAATGTGAAAAATGCACGTGTGTAAAATACACTGCATTTTGAACCTAATCGTAGTGCGAAAAGAACCAGTTTTCGAAGAAGTGTATTGAAAGTGAAGTTAGAACCATAATTCATGTTCTGCTAGAACATATTTTTTTTCTGTAACCCAATATATCCGTCCATCATTGTCGTTAAAAACAATAGAGCCAAAAAATATAATTCGATTAGTTAACGATACTGATAACTACAATCATTTATAAAATACTTTTCTGGTTAAAAAGTGTACCGATTCATAAACAGGTTTATCGATTAAGAATATATTACTAATAATTAGGCCGATTTTTTAGGATAGCAAATCTTTTTTTAAGTATTTTCGATAAAAAGTGACCATTATGTCACATTAATTCCTTTGCTTTGTTGAAATTGTATTTCTTTTGTGTTGGAATTTTAATTGCTACACTATTAATCATTGTAACTTATAATTACTGTCTTTTTCGTTTTTTATAGTTTAGTTGGGACAGTTGGACATAAAATGCCTTAGTTAATTTATAAAAGTTCGACATTTTACTTTGTAAAATATATTAGAATTTTTTTGAATATTTCTTAGTACGTACACATTTTACATACTTTATTTTTAATATTGCTATTCAGTTCTTCTTCAGTTAGACAGATATTGATCGTTTCTTCATCTTTCTTCAGACTTGAAACGATAATTTTTTATTATAAAAATAAGTAATTACTGCGAAATAAGTATAAATATCTATTTATTCCTCAGAACACAAATAAAAATAGAAACATTTAATGGAGAATGTCTCATACTGCCAGTATAAATAGATGTTTTACTACGAAAAGACGATTAGCCTATCAATACCATACCACTGAATGAAATTTCAGGAATAAAAATGTTATTTTAATACAGCTCCCTTAGTAGGAGCTCGCCATAGTAGTCAACTTTTGTCGAAAGAACTGGAACAGTTGATACAGATTCAGAACAAGTGAAGAGGAACTGATACACTATTATTACACAACATAATAGTAGCTTCGTACGCGCATCTAATTCAGTAATACATGTGTAGGCGTAACAAGTTACCGCTCCACAGAACTTTACCGGCGCGAGCGGCCTTGCAGCAGTCACGAGGCAATCATTAGCCAAAGACAACACGCATAAAAAGCATAAGTGTCGACCATAGACGGCGGACCGCGTAAATTTACCATTTTTATTGTACCCGCTATTTTTACCACTTTATTTTTACCATTTTAGTGAGCACGCGTCTCCCTGGTGTTGCTTTTTGTCCCGACTCAGGGAAATAAACGAGTGGCTGACTGGCTGCACCTATTTTAGAGTTTTGTGTTTTTTAGACAACATTATGTGAAGTTATTTCGGGTTATATCATTTGGGGAGACACAAATGGGTTTAATAGACTATCAACGTCGTAGATATATGGTAACTGGTGGGGAGCTAATCCATCTTGATAGACTGCAGCCCGAACATAAAAGTAACCTCATATCTTTTTAATTGAGTTTGCTATAACAACGACAACGCGGCAGGCCCAGAAAGAGATGGCGGGTTGAGCTAGACTCTTTCGCAAAGGATTGGCCTACAACCGCATTAGATTGCGAAAAGCGGAAGGAGGGAAAGGAAGCCTTTGCCCTTTAGCTCATAATATAATATACATTGCTATAACAATCTAAAACATCTCGAGAAAGTCGTAGGTTAACAAACTAAAAAAAAGAATTGAAAATAAATATGTTCTGTGCAGATCTGCCACACTTACATCATCCATTTAGATCACCTGCCTTGTTTGGCAATGTTAGACACTTTTGGGTATTCTAATGATTGTCCACGAGTAGCCAAACAAGATTACAATTTTATTCAAGACCCGATAAGATGAGCAAGATCGACCGAACTGGTCTAAAAAAAGTAATTTCTTAATGACTATTAGGAATAGTACTGCCTACGTCAAATATTTTAATTAGTTCTATTTATAAAATGTACCGGAACTGGTGTTATTATGGAGTAGCACACTTATCAGCATCAATAAATCAAACAAGACTAAAGACACCGTTCTTTAACAATACGACGCACGGCGAAAAAGATTCTAAGTTTTTTAAGAGCATTGCTCCCACCTGCTGCTGTCGCGTGCCCAAAAGTTTTACGCAAAAAGCAGCCCTATTACTAGAAGCATTAAGCTCTATTGTGCTTGTACAAAATATGTGCAACTAAGTTTTTTAGATAAAAAACTATGTATCTGTCCCTTTTCCTCGTAGTGCATGGTCCTTATCTATCAGGATGTTTAAGTCTGTTATCTGGCACACGTCTTGCCACCTTGCCTGTTTCGGGGGCAGGCGGCCGTGTTTTACCAGGGTAACTATAAATTGGGCAACAACAATATCTTTGTCCCCTCAACATTCGCAGTAAACTATAAAGTTTGCCAACGAGGCAGGTGGAACACTATCTGCCATCACGACGACATCGTTAATTAACCTAAATAAACTCTAAATGCTGAATTATAGTTTAAGTCTGCTGATGCCATCTCACTAATGTTGATTTAGGAATTCTTGTTTACCGCACATGCCCTAATGACAGATGGGAGATTGGACATAAAGTTGATCTACCATTTTTATGTTTGTGCTCTCAATTTTATGAGTTTTGTCTACACACAGATATAAAATTGTCGTATTATGTAAGTCGATGTTACCTATAACGTTATTCATAAAGAAGCTTCTGTCCAGAGTGAAAATGAGCGCTGAGATTCCTTTGTTTCGAGGAGCCGGCGCGCCCCATCCTCCGCCGCGCTCTTCAAAGGACCCAACTCTTTGAAGACGAAAAACCACAATTAAGCCTTGCCGAAGTGAATTCAAGGACGCATCACTTTGCTCGCAAATAAAAGGTATTCGTGTAACACTCTTACTTTTTCTTTTCTTTGGCGCAGGGTTATTCGCACAGACGTGTATTGTTTGAAAGGCTTATTCAATGTTGTAAACAAAGGAACCCTTTCACACTGGACGCAAGTATTGTTCTTCAGATAACCCTTTCACTTTATATGAGTCACTGACATTGGTATTATGTGGATGTCATTATGTAATGTAATGCAACATTCTTAAACTATTCACAACGCTATTCTATGTTCCTGTAATTCTGACATAATGATTGGTCATTAGGTTTTCTTGGAACTGAAAAGAGTCGCCTATTACTTATTATGGCTTGTGCTTAAAGCAATTAAAATCGAGAGTGTAAATATTTCCGTCGGGTGCTTCAGATATATTATAATGAGCGAATAGTAAAATATCGCGCAAACCTATTTTCGCAACTTGACGTCATAAAGCGAGCATTAAAAGCGAAAGTAAACAAACAAAAGGGTCCAGAACAAAGTGTTCCGACATGCGCAAGTAATTTGTCCTATTGCGTTGTTATCTGAAACAATACATATTTTATACCCGTTTTGCAAACTGGGGCACAGCGACGCTTTATGACGCCTCCGACGCATTGTACCATACAGATAAAGCCTTGCAAAACTTTTTGCAGCAGTAGTTAACAATCACTGACAATAGACATCGGATATCGAGAAAAATCACCAGGTTGCAATAAAAAAGCGAGGCCACATTTAAAGTCTTCTGTTTCTCGCAAAAAGTTAGCCGGTAGTTATTTTTGTACGACCATTACAAGTATATTGTTTTCAAGAAATCATATATTTGGGCAATAGTTGCTAAAAATAATTGCCCAACATACAATTGTGACTCGATCCCTTCCGCGTGAGCGACAGATGTGCGCTCGCCACGGAATTACAAAAATTGTGAATATTTTTATTCACATTATAGCGCTCGGCCGTTACGAATCAATCGCACACAATGAAGCGAATTTCTACCAGTTTTTTTGTGTTTGTGTGCGATTTCGAAGTAAATTTTAGTAAAGTTTGGACAAAATCTGGTTTTCCTTTATTATAATAGAAGGGCGGTTGATCAAGAACCGATATCGTTACAACAATCTTATGATTGATTACGAACTTGTTTGGGGAGATTGACACATCAATAGAACGTGTCAAAGTTTAAAGTGAGCGTTGTGTTAATTACAACGTTTTTATATTTAACAATTAAATCGACTTTCATTAACATGCCAATCAATATGTCAAATTTTTGCAATTTTAGGGAAAGGTTGGGTTTTCGACATTGTAAAGTTCTGTTGTATTAATTACTTTTTTGCCAGACTTAAAACCAGTAGGATCGGTTGTACAATGAAGATAATTGTAACTATCAAATCGTTTCAAGTTCAACGGATAGTAATTAAATTCACCTATTGCTGCTAGGGCAGCGCGAGTAATCTATTCTTTTGATTTTTTCTTTAAATCCAAAAGTCCGTTATATTTATTCGTCTGAACCCCAACAAAGTAAGTTCTCATATAAAATTCTCGGCTTTTACGAGAGCCCAACATCGTGCAGGTGAGAGCGACAATCGAACAAGAATAAAGTATAAAATATCGCCTCCAAAGGATTCGCATTGAATATTTATCCCTAGCCGCGTAGCCCTGTCCGACTGCCCTTTGTTCTCGACGGCCGTTTAAACTTTTGATTCTGCAACTGGCAACAGTCAACTGGACCCTCGGAATTGATCAGGATAGCCGACAGGGTGAAAAAATCAGTTGAATATAGACTCTATGTCAGTCACCTTTCGGTCCAAAAGGGATTGATTACGCAGGGGTGGATAGGCCGTTCGTGGTGCGGCAGGTGGCTATTCCATACTTGCGTCACGGGCTCTCCCCTTCCGGGTGTGATGAATAATTCCCTTTTTCTCCGGGAGAATTGTCGTTGCGAACTATCCCGGCGACTCGATACGCACCGTCGGCCGCTCCGCATAAATGTGAATTATATCCTACACTATCCCACTTACAGAAGTCCTCTTTTTATTTCAACGCTAAAGCTGGATTTATGTTTTCCCCCAACTGAACATTACGAGCGGTTACGTGTTATTTGGCTACCACACAAAACATATTCTTGTTATGTAATAGTTGATGTTTATTTATAAAACTATCATTATCTATATACAATTTATGTCATTGTCATGAATAGTGTAACATTGTTTAGCAAATCATGATGTCCTTTCTGGTGAAAATTAAAAACAGATGTCAGATGAATTTCAGCCAATAGTAAAATAATAATAATATTTAATAAATATCGCTGGACATTAACACACAGCGCCATCTAGTGCCACAATAAGCAAGGCTTGTGTCGTGGACACCAGATAGTTGATATACTACATATATACTTTTTTGTTTATAAATACATACTTATTATAAGTACATATAAACATCCATGACTCTGAAACAAATGTCCATGCTCATCACACAAACAATTGCTCGTACCGGGATTCGAACCTAGGACCCTAAGAACGTAAGGCAGCCTCACTACCACTACGCCAAAGAATCGTCAAAGGATTCGAATTCGAATAGTAAATCTACCCAAAAAGCTAAGACCCAACACTGCGTGGAGTTGATCAATAAATAATGATCTCTCTTCTAATAAGTGAATTAAAACATGTTGGTTCGTAACTTCCTTAATTGAAGGCCATACCTTATACAGATAACTAAGTTGTTCTTCAAACCCACATGGGTAACAGTGTAAGTATACATATAAGTTTAGATAGATGGTGGACTGGGTCCGTAGGTATCCGCAGCGATCGGAAGACGGTGTACATTATGTAAACCGTTCATTTGTAAATGTTGCCATTTTCCCGTTCACAAAGGATTAATGCTATCGCGCGGCATTGTGAGCGCGGTCCAGCGGCGGCGGCCGGCGGCCGGCGGACGGTCACTGCTCGATCACTCCTTCTTTCAGCCCATTCATAACGTCTTTCAAACGTCTGGGGCCCTTTGTGCGCCCGTCGCACTCCTTCCAGTCGAAACTGTCACCTTTTGTATCACACGATTCGTCGTCCGCTGTCAAACGCCTTGCACAAATTCAAAAATAACATCGACATACATTTTTTGTAATGTCCCTGTACAAACGTTAGATAAGTTCGCGTTGATCTTTGTCTGATGCAAACAACGGACGTGTCCTGTCGCTTATCTCCGAGTATTGATCATGAATGGTTATGAAATAACCATAAACCTAAAAGTAAACTAAAAAAATGTTGCATTTCTGATCCGATAAGCAAAGCTTCATAACTCCGTGTATCCTTTCCTTAGAAAAACACTTCGAATATCTCTGTAATCATAAAACTCAGAAACGTCTAACCCGTATTTGCTTTCGATTATAATGTTTTAACATTCACAGCACATCTTAAAGTGACAATACTTTTTATCCTCTAACGAGAAGCTCACCAATTAAAAACATATTAAAACATACTAAGAATATTGGAACACAAAACCATCATTCAAAACATGACAGGTCTTATTAGGACAATGTTGAGAGTTCACGAGATGAAATTTAAAGCAAATCATCTTAGCGGCGGTGTGAGGACGCCACACAATACAATATGTGCTTAGCTTGACATCAATTCGCAATTTTTTAAAAATATAATAGTTTTCTGCACTCGTGCCAGCGCGCACGACACGACATGACGCGTGCTATTGTGATGCAGCCAAATGCATAATTTGTGAGCACATGCCGTTTTTTACCAAAAAATGTGGATAAAAAGTGACCTACCAACGACTATGTAACGGGAATCCGTTGGACGGTATCTATTGAATATTTTTTGACCCGTGGACATGGACAACAAATAGACCGTCCAGGTGCGAGTTCGCATAAAAGATATTTTTATATACACTACCCATTGTTAATAAGATTAGAATTTTACATTTTGATGCGATGTTTTTTGCCGAAATTTACGAGGTTGGGGTCAATCTTTCCAGTAATCCTTGGGGTTGTTTGTCTACAAGAATATTCACAGAGTCACAACTTGAAAATCGATAACAACCAAATCCAGTCAACATGTTACAAAAGAAATGCTTCTCTTTAAATAGAAAAACTAACATATTACTTAATAAAAATAGGCTGTTTGATAGACAACCCTCTCACACACGAGCCTAGGGTTCGATAGGGTACTCTAAGCAATTTGCTTCCTGCGGCGCTAAGGACGTGTACACATTTGTGTCCAAATCGGAGATCTTACCCAGAATAACTGCAACTACATATTGACGAAAAATTATTATGATAATAAGTTGCTATTTCATATTTTGCCAGATAGTCCGATCACCCTCGTCACCAGTCTGTGCCTATAGCCTTTTCCAAAATATGTAGGGGTCAGATTCCAGGTTCCACCACCTATCAGTAACTGAGTACTGGGTGTTTCTGTTTACATGATATTTCTATGGCAAGTTTCGACTTTTGAGACTTTCAGGATGTTCGATCATGCTCTCTGTAAATATACAGTATGACTGATATAAGGGGGAAGCGCCAGAGCAGCCCGCGAAAATATATATTTTTTATTTTTTTAGCAATTTGCGTTTCAGTTTTGGGAGCTATCTTAGCGCATTCTCTTTAACAATGCTGAATCTCCTCATCCAATCTGTCAATCGTCCTCCAACTTGAAAATCATCTACTTGATACTCGAAAGGAAATTATGACAAATTTTTGAAAAACACCATTTCGCCTGAAGGTTTTATTGAAAACACTTTGCAGATCAAAAGTGACGTGACATTTTCACTTCAGGTTTAGGGTATTTGTGCTTATAGCAGACTGCAACCTAACTGGACAGAAATAAAATATAACATTTGGTGACTCTGACATCACGAGGTAAAGTCGCGGACACCGCAACACTTTTAAGATAACGTTCAAACACAATACCTACTTTCAGGTACTGAAAGAAAGACACAATGTACAGATGAGCAGAATTAGAAACCATAGAAAAGAAAATTCTTTTTTCTTCTTCACTATGTTTTTGCAAAGACAAAACTCAAGCTACAAATTATCATTCGTAGCCTGTTTGTGTGTGTTATAAATGAAAAAGTTTAAGATTAACAAAACATGACAACATGAGAATAAAAATATGTTATCAACCAAACTGTAAACCAAGAAATAACTACTTAAAAACCAAAAAGACCGTAACCGGACAGCGGAGTGCCGTCCTCCGCACCTCCGTAGCCCTCGCTCCTGCCACTGACAACATCTTTGACGCGATCTACACAACAGCCCTTGTGTAACCTCTCAAACCCTCCGCTTGTCCAATTTCATACACAAATCAATACACACAACACTGTTAAAGACGTTTCTATTTGCAATCCGGTACCTGTGAACCCGAAAGTTCAAGAATTATTTCTGTTGAGATTGATAAAATAACATTAATTTGAAAAATGGTCGCAAATTAGTCGCAAGTTGAGGTTTTTTCCGTTACAAGAGATTTATTCAGTTACTCTAGTTAGCACTACTTCATAGATCTCGAGTTCGAGCACAAAACCTCAGATTTTTCGCGTATTGCATAATTATTATTTGCTTCGGTGAAGGAAAACATCATGAGGAAACCAGCATGCCTTAGAGATATTTCTCGACGGCATGTAAAGCCAACTCAGAGAACCATGAGTGGCATAAAAATTCTGACACCAAGTTTAACACAAACCATACTAAAAATAAAGAAAAAGGACTATACACTCAGAAAAATTGCTATTTGAGCGCTTTTTCAGTTTGTTCCTTCCTAAATCGTGTGCAACTCCCACGAAGGGATACACTCTCTAGACAAGTACCCACGACGTGATTGACGTCCGATATGTACCGAAAAAAAAACTTAAAGGTAGTAAAAAATCTTGATCGGATTACTCAAATTGAAGGCCAGCTGCGGGACAGTTTGCGGACGCCGCACTTTTTTCAACGTTTCGCAACAATCCATCAATACTGCACCATTCACCAACTTCCGATCTCAAAAGTCCAATTTCATTTCAATTCGGACGTATCTAATTGTGAATTCATTAATCTTGAGCTTCACATCTCCTGCCACTTGTGTCTGGTCAGTTGTTGACAGGAAATCGATTTATGTTTTTCTACAAACAAATTAATAGAGATCTACGCGTTCCCAGAACAATTATCTTGGTCACATATTGTCTGTAGCCACTTGATGGGGAATTATCTTTTGCATGGCTTACGTGGCTTGCTAAACTGTAATAAAAAATGTAAAAAATAAAAAATGTAAAACTGTAAATAAAAACTGTAATAAACTGTATTAAGGTGATCAGCTAGGTTGATTTCACCAATTAGATAACGAAATAATGGTTTGTCCAAGATTCTAACTTTAAAGTTCTTTTTTTTTTATTTAGTAGGTTTGTATTTTCAGAAAACGTTTTTATAACCCTTAAATATGTTCTGCTGTGAAATCATGTAATGAGAGAGTTGACGAGATTGAAATTAGTAAATAAAAACACGTTTCAACATTATTTTGTTTGATATTAGTATGTTGCTTTAAAAACATTTCGCAATATTTTTCTACCAAATTACCTAAATCACATAAGCGTGTTTCACGCATCCATAAAAAGTGTTTCAGATAACTCCACTTTTTATATAAATATCGACAAAATTGACATCTCGATCCTTTGAGGTTTTTAATAACCGTTTCCTGTCCAATGGGACACAGAATAGAATGTTATAGAAAACATTAGTGTCAAAAGAGCATTTAATACAGATTTACCATTGTGTGGGTGACGTCACTCAAAATTATATCAATGTCGAAGTTTGATCATAAAAGGACAACACACGGTAGGTAGGTCGCTATTAAATATATTGTTGAACATTAGCAACGCAATAACACGTGCACGAAATGTTAGTTTTTACCTCAAATATTCAGAATACTACATTCAATAGATTGAATCGTCTGAATTAATGAGCTGGCCCCGTTTAAGCTCGGTATCTAATTTATCTTAATCTACGCACCACAGCACTATTTTTGGATGTCCTACTCTTGTCCGATGTTTATGCAAATATCGCTAAGGCTTTTGTTAGTTATATTGACATTGATAGTACAAACCAGTACCAAAGCTGTTCTTATATTACTTTGTTCAATATTATTTTATTTTATCAAAGAGTTTTGTGTTGAACACAACCAGAAGGTAGAAGGCACACCTTCTACGTACAAGTATCAAAGATTGCACAATTATTCGTTGGTTGCAAACTTTTTGCGTCGGGTCAACATAAAGCCACAGAATATAATATTTCTCTAGAAAGAAAATATCCCATTTCCGCATCTTCCTACAACAATGAGTGCGCCAACAAACTATTCAAATACGACGCAGGCGTTCGTACACCCAAATATTTTTTGCCCAAAGCGAATTAATGGATAACCAAAACCAATGCAAAATAAAAAATAGCCTTATTAAATGTTGGTTTCGCGTAATAACACGTTCGTGGTTTTTTCTTTGTTTCCAAGAGCCACGCCAAGATATCCGGTTACGGCCGTTAAATATTTTGCCTCACGATGAAAGGGAAACTTGTAGTTTTTTCTATGAGATTTCGTTTTTGCTCAGTAAACGCGGAAGTCGTGTACACTTATGCAAAAGCTGGATCTCAGAATCGGTTTCGCTTTTATTCCCTCGACGAACACCAAATAACATACAATTACACACGTCCACATTCATAGTAACGAACTTCTACTATAATTGCCATCTTATTGTTAAAACTTTATCATTGAATTGCTTTTTAAATTTCCACAGATATTCGTTATTTAACGTATTAAGTCAAATATCTACATTTTGCTGAATTCAAAGAATTTTTGCAAAGGAACATTTATCAAGCCCACAAAGAGAGTGAAACCTCTCTCAAAAGAGGCCTGCTCCGGACAGATTTAATTTGTTGCGAAGGCCTTTATAATTGGAACATAAAGATTGCGAGTAATTAATTTTCGCAGCGAGTCAGAAGCAAAGAGGCCGCGCATTGAGCCTGAGCGGCGGCAGCACCGCGCCTAATTAATATTAATGACCCCAGGAGGCGCCGCGTCCGCGCCCGCACCACCTCGCGCCCAGCTTCCTTTATCTGACACCTACACAGGACAATCGCGTTAATTTCTGTCTGATGCCTTTATATGCTTTCACGGGAATGTGAGTGCCGGTGTACGTAGGCGTAGCGTACACGAGACATTGTTTGATTAGATATGTGCGAGGATGGATGGGGGCGCGGGCGGGGCGCGGTGACCGATGAGACTCCGCTAAAAGCCGGACGGAAGCCACGGACACCCGACTCAGGTTACACCAACCGTGGGAGACGACGCAACCATGCCAGGGTTGATGCCGTCATGTTTGGTCTTACATTATATAAATAAAGTAATGTTTACATTACCACCAAGATTTCGTCCCGCAAGACGAAAACAACTACATATTATTATAATTGAGTAGGTAGGTTTTTTCTTTCTACTAATTGTAACTATAATAACTATGATACCAAACCATATTTTAGGTTTTCGTATAATAAAATATAGTTTGGTTTTATGCAAATTAGCTTCAAAAGAGAAATACCTATCACCCTTGATAAATTCGCTGCCAGCTTAGCTTTTCCAATTACTAATTTTAAACATAATATCATTGTCTCGTATGTTTCTATACTAAAACAAAATAATACATCGGATAAAACTTTCGTAGCAGCAGCCCTGTTATTATTGCACAAGCAAAAGATGAGTGATATTCCGCGAGTTCTTCCTGCGGGTCCATATGTGAGGCGTCTCATCCACACTTCACTATGTATTAACAAAAACCACAGCCTCGTCACACATCGGGTTTTGTTCACACCCCGAGTCCCTTCTGTCTACTAGAACCAAGCTAGCTTCCTATCATGAAACCATACCTTAGTGTATAACGAATAAATGACCATTTTGTCCTACAGAAGGATTTTAGTACAACTCCAAAATTATTTATGGGCTCGTTTCTACTTTCTATTTTAGATCAAAGGTAAAAACAAGTGTATTTTAAGTGATCTTTTAATGGTCCAACAAGAGGTAAGGTTCGCGGATCGACTACACTTAAATATAGAAACGTCCCGAGACCCTACAATGATAAAACCAACGAACATTCTATATTTTATGGTGTACTTTTATTATTAATTTTGAATAATTGGACATTTTAGGTTTTCGTAGCATGTCGTAGCACGTCGTAGCACTGGTCTACGAACTAGGCACTTTCTAGCTCATTTGATTTAATGTAAATTGTATGAGGATCCTGTTTGTACCCATACTTTTAATAAGCTTTTATGAAATATAGGTCAACATAGTGCCGAAGTTTCAATCAATAATTCTCAAAAAGCGGTGATTTTCAATAGGAATGGTTAAAAGCAGTTAAAAGTAACATTTCGCGCGGCTTCACTTGCACAAAAACCGGAGCAAATGTAGGTAAGAAGGTTATAATCGAGCTTAGAGTGGGTAAAGCAAAAAGCGGCATGTTTTATTGTAAAAAATCCTTTGAGACGCATAATGTGCACGTGTGCGCGCTCTCGAGTGCAGGCGAGCGAAAGTCTTCGCGTGCTATGCGCGATGAACACGTTACGACTTGAGTATTGACATTATAGATTACAAGGTTAATGTATGGTGTGTCATGTTTGATTTTAAGCTAAAAAATACTATTTCGACAGCTATTGATTACACCTTTGATTTATATTCTATTGGTGCACAGAACCTAGCCAAACAATACATTATCAACTCTCTAATCAAAAGTTAACTTTTATGCAAGGATATCTTACTTTAGGAAGGCTATAACGTACCAGTTGACGTCCCAAATACCATGTTTGCCAAATTGAAAATCTTCAAGTGCAGACTTTCTTTATGTTGTAATTATTTTGCCTAACATATTGTAAGTCCTCGTTTGCTTACGATTCTCTGCGGTCTCGCGATGCATCCAAGCGATCGATGGTTTGCTTGCGTTGCTCGGGCCCACTAGAGTGTGAAATCACCCGTTCATGTACTATTGTATAGAGCTTGTACACATGCCGACAAAGTCCTTTTAGGCATCACTGACTGTACTAACAAGAACTTGAACAGATACATGTTTAATAGAACACTCGACCATTATCCACTCGAAACCAAATAAATATATTTGAAAGGGATTTGGTTGAACATGATTTGAAGTACTTACATAATTTGTGAGGAAATGGTAGAAAGAGTTTGCGGCTGTTTTGTAATGTAGCGGAAGTAAAATAGTGCTATTTGAACGTCCATCATAATTGTAAATGTTTAGGGAATTGTCTGTTAAAACATAACTTCACGCTTGTAATCCCTGAACGTTTAGGCAGAGGTGTAGGTACCTACCAAATTGTAAACACACATTTCGCCAGTTACGAGTATGTTCAAATAGAAGGTACGCAAATGAAGTTTTTTGTCCAAAAAGTTTGTACGTAGGTATCTACTTTACCTGCTGCTACCTACTTTTAATGTTTTTACAATCACAACCTCTGCTTCATTCAATAAAATTTTCAGAAAACATTGGCAAAATGGCAACAAACAGGTAGCTTGCTAATAAACATCTCAAGGTTACCAATATTTTATTTACTGCAACCAAATACACATAGAAGAATAATAGACATTTTATATATCAGGTCATAATTATGTGACCACGTGTAGGTATGATAACAATTGCTTTGAAACCGGAGCCGCTCGCAATCCGATCCGACAAAAGACGCCATCGAAAGTGCAAGTGTTGCAATATTACTTCATTTCCACTCTTCCAGTTACGCATTCCGATATTTTTTTTCTATCATTCGTTTTGTTTGCCCGTCAGACGCGAGTTATAAATGATCGAAACTTGCGATATCGATTTTCAATACTACATCAATATGTAACAAATCGAAAGGTGAAAAGCATTTGAGTTTGGACTCTATTTTAATGAATTTAAGTTTAAAATGTCTCTCTTAGGCTCGTTACAGGGCAAAAAATTATCCTTACCTGAATACAAAGGAGAGATTTAGGTAAATTTTGCTTGCAAAAACTATTTCTATTTCAGCAAAATACAATCAAATTGTGCAAAACGGTTAAAATCCAAGTCCTTGATGAAATAGCGTTAAATACTAAGTTCTAGCAATAACAAAGTATTAAGTAAGTAAGTAAGCCTTGTTGCCTGTTGCGGTGGTGGGACCGGCACTATTCTCCTTAACAGAGGCTAAATATTAGCCTATCTATCTTTTTTGTACAGTTGAACTTAAAAATCATATGAATGCAACATATTTTGTAAACTTTGCAATCCCATTTTAAATAATGTCATTATTATTTTATAAATTAAGATGAGAAAATGTTGCAATTTCTAAAAAAGGTATGATCCTTCAAACATTTGGTTATTTTTACAATAATAACATAAACGTAAAATGAACTTACGTTACAAGCTTCGTTGGTATAAGGCGAATTATTTGAATAAGGTCTAACAATTTCTAGATACATACATATGATCAATCGTCCTCTAGAACAGCTGACAAAACCTACAAGCATATAGGTCGAATAAAATTACGGTAGGTATGTTTTAAATGGTCTTACCAGTAGAAATACGCTTTTTATTGTTATCTTTTCAAAATATCAGTTTAAACAAACAGAAACCATTGAAACGGCTTGTTTTAATCAAAATCGCAACTAACCCAATTTTTACGCAATATTCCTCAGATAATTGGCCGAAAACATTTGGTTCCAATCCGTTTTTATAAGGACAAGATAGAAATGGATACCTACTGCATACTTAGTGAAAAACGATACATCCTTTCATAGGAGTATCCCAAAGGCGAGTAATTAACCCGACTTTTTGTGACCATCCCATATACATTTGATTTATTTTTAGGCTCATTCGTAAAAGAAGAATTTGCGAAATATTACAGCCCATTCGGCGTAAGAAACTCTGTTGCTCAAACTTCTTTCAACTGCATCCTATTTAATTTTGAATCATTACGTCAATGTTGAATAAATAAATCAATTATTAATATAATTTATGATACAGAGTGATCCTTAATTTGAAACTATTACATTTTTTTAAATTAATTTGACATTTCTGACTTTATAAAATCTACAAAATGATCATCACGCTCGACACAAACTTTGAGACACACGATCATTCGGTGGTCGGTCCCTTGAACGGAGGCGATTCCGGGAAGGCAGTAAAAAGCGCAGGTACATATATTCGAGAGTGAAAGGGTCTGTGCAATACGAGAGCGCCGCAGTTTCTCTCAGATACTGACCTTCCCCGGTTTTTGTCCGATCAGATGCGAATGTTAAGCAGAAACACGTGGGAATATGCGCCCTTCGCCTGTAGATTGACGGAGATTTCGTTATTATTTGCATTCTGTGAATTTCTATTGGAAGGTTGCTATCATTTTGTATGCATCCTGATCGCTATCGGGTCTTCAGTAAGGTGAGCTTTGATGTGTATATAGGATACGTGTAACTACTTGAGAGAGAATCTTTATGACATGTTTGAGGTACCAGGGGCTCTGGAAACTTTAAAACTAAAGCACTATTGTAAACAAAGCGTCAACTTCGTAGCAACTCGTAGCCATCAGCTACGGAACGTAGGCCTTCTCAGTTCACTATAGTAAATGGATTAATAATGACTAAATACCTACTGTCCTTTCATATAATTGTGACACCTTATATAGTATCAGCTAATCACCTATTGTAACAAGAAAAAACAAAATCCGATTACAAAATACGATGTGTGAGGTACTACTCCTCCAAAGAAAGTATTAATTATTTCAATCGATTTCATATGTAGGTAGGTGTTTATACTCCGCTTCTTCAAGAAAAAAACTATGAAAGTCACAATAACCAGTCGGCATCAATACTGTAATAGCTGACGTAATCATCGTCAGTAGTTAGTTCCCACGCACACACCGCTCACATGTTCTATTTGAAGTAAACACCCAATCGAATCGGACCCTTTCACGTAAAATTTGAATGTTTGACGTGAAATTTTATTTGCGCAAACTTTTTTTTTCTGTGCAATGCGTCGATGCACTTTCTAGAGAACGCATCGTGGGAATGCAGGTGAGGAAGGGTTCCGTAGGCACATTGTTCGCCCCCGACTTCAACCCGGTTGCACAAAAGTTAACTTAGCCTATTGTGGACACGTCAAGTGATGTTCGCCTAATAGATAATTTATAGCCACCGCAGTCCGCCTCAGATGATCCTACTTTAAAATATTAGGGTTGTTTTGGGTCCAGCGACATACCATCTATCTCAGATCTCATATTTAAAGATTTGGCAAGATAATTTGTTTCGGCCTCTTTGTTGCCAACCTGCTATCTTTCTGCGTAAGTTTTGTTTAATTGCTGCTTTTGTTTCTTAAATCGATTTTTATTCGTACAAAGGACATGATAAATTAATGTTTTAGGTTTTTTTTGGCAACACTACCGTATCGCTCCTTTGACAAGGAATTTGATGTTACAAGCAAAATGTTGATTAAATAGTAGACATTTGTATCTTTACAAGAATTTATTAGAAAACAGGAAAAAAATAGGCGCCAAAAATTGACGATTAACAATTTCCATTGTTGATAAAAACATGTAATCATGTTTTTTTCCTACAGTCTTTTCTAAAAAAAGTTAAGATAAAGCCCAATACACGGAGAACTCCATGACTAGTAACATCTAAATCACCAAATAGCGCAAACATAATCCCTTTAAATGTAGCTGTGTAGAGCAGTATTATAACCGCGTTGACAAGCCCTCGAGGCTCACAAACGAGCAAGGTGTTACCTCTCTAATCCCCGTGTCGGTCTGAATATCACGTCTCATCTCCGAAACTATCGCACACTTTATGACACTTGCATAAATGTAAAATCAACAAAGGTTTAATTTAAACTGTCACCAGATTATCGTTCACGTTCAAATGTTTCGTACAGATTAACAAAATGCGATAAATTCGCTACGCACGTGTATGTTTCATTGGTAACGATTAATTATGCTGGGTGTTAACTTAAATAGCGCATTCCTAATATTGTTATGTGCAATTTAGAATCCAACAAACAATTTTAAATAGCAGTCTCCACAAGGACAAAGGAAATGAAATGGAGACGTCGAGTATTTAGAAGTTATTCATTCAACATGTATTCCTAATATCGATCCATCATAAAGAAGGACACATATTCATTTCATGCGAGTTATAGCGAAGTATCCATACATATGCATCCATATTTTAAAAATACATTGATTAGTTTAAAAAGAAATCCGAAAAAAGGTACTCATCTAAAATTAAACTGTCGCAAAACTAAAAGCTCTCTCAACATTCGGCGCGGCGCTTAGAGCGACATCTCGTAGCCATGTTAGGGATAATATTCCTTTACATAACAGCCTATGTACCCACACCATCATGATTTACGCTTCCACTTAACCCCATCCGACATCCCCTTACAAAACAACAATTAAACTAACCCTTTCACCGCGATAGGGCACGCCCTATGTAAAGTTGGTGCAAGTAGAAGCCGCCACGGATTTATTTATAACCTAACCCTTTCACCCAATCAAAACGCGTCGTGTGCTGGTAAAAAATATAAATAAACCGCGGCGGTAAAAAACTTAAAAGACGACGCGAGGCGGCGCGCGCGCGGCTTTGGTAGGGGTCTAATAATAACCCTTTCGCCGCGGTAGGGTTATCAACCAATCCCGAGGAAGGCGGGGCTCATCTCTAAGTGAATTCTATACGTCTTTTTTATTCTGAATCGCTCATAAGCTTTTGATTAAGATTAAGGATCTCGTTTTTTTTTGTTGGATATATCGAATTACGAGATCAAGAAACCTCTGTTTGTGAGAATCAAACTTGTATGGTTGTTTGGGAACTTAACGGTTTTAAATAATAATTCTGTCTATACGTTCTTGGTTAACTTTCTTATTATTATTTTTTGATGAACCATTGCATTGATAAAGCTTCTGAAAAATACATTCAGATACTCAGACATATGTATGTTGCCTTTTGATTACTGCTACGGGATTGCAGAACAGCTGTTTATCGAATAAAATGGACATGGACATGGAGTAACGTTAATGTCCTAAATGCCATCCCCCCCTCCGCCCACCTACAAAGCCACGATATTCCGATGAGCAGTAAACGCAATGGCAGCGGTGTGGTGATGCCATGTATCGTGGTGGTAAGAGTATAAAATGATCCCGCATGCGACCACAAATGAATTAAGTACAGTCACCCTCTCCCATCAATTGAACACAACCGGCCACATTAGATTAGTACAGTGTAAGAGAAAACTGGTTTCTTAAACAAAAATATGGTATGGGAATGAAATGGATATTCGAAGAGTCGAATTTTTATTTTGCGACGTTAAACTATATTGCAAAACTATTGCATTTAAAATTTCCCTTTATTTACAAGTATATTACATTGATTTTTTTATAGTGTAAGGGATACGTATGTACATAAATAATCTCATCTTACGAATGTAAAACTATGATATTTTTCTTTACAGTAAATGGATGAAAGACGGCCAACCCTTTTTATGCCTCACGAGTACTAAATGATATCTAGAGTTGCCTTTTTCAGTCCCGTAATATTTTACTAAAGCCTACGGCTTAGGACTTTGTTTAGTACTTTGTAAATATAATGTAAACATGTCATATCCAATTTATTTTGATATAACATTATACTGTACCAGTTTTTCTACAATATTTAAATAAATCTATAATCGTTGAATGCCTACTGGACATTTAATTTCAAAACGTTTATGTGCATCACTGTACTAACAATTTGACAACATATATTTACAAATTATCACTTATTCCTTTTATGGAGATACATATTATTTATTATCATTGACACGATATCCTTGTTAGTGCTATTAAAAGCATTTTAAATTGTAAACCCTCCGAGTCCGAGTTCGAAACAATACGAGTTTTTTAGTAGTCTTCAAACTTTTAAGGGCAGAAAGATACGTTTAGAAATAAACAGAGTCTACCGCATGTCATGTTTCACACGGACAATGGTAATGAAAGGGGGATTATTCACCAAATTACTTTAATGCCTCCCAAACAATGTCCGGCAACTTGATTGAATTAAAATAGTTACAAAACACGGCCAACATAAACTACGCTGAATAAGTAATGTATTAGCGACACGTCATGGAACTACTGATACTCCCAGAACAACAATAACTGTATGAAAGCATAAATTGTCCCCTATGAGTGCAGGCCAATTACGAATGTGTTTTGAACGAATTTTCCTTTTTTTTTGTAAATAATGAGGTGCCTTTTAAAACGTCATAAAGCGGTGTTCGGTCGGCGCACTGATAGGGGCGTATTCACACTGTAGTGGTCGCTATGAGGGCGATTGTTTCCTCCTAATTGGTTAAGTAGCACGACCTAATTGTCGCCGGACACGACACCTTCTGCCCGCTGCCTAATTGCCTCTCCCGCGATTATTTAATTTATATTTATCATCCGGTTGATGCACCCCTTTTTGGTCATTACTGTAAGTAACTAGCAATGGTCGATTTCGACTACAGAATCGTAATGTAGAGATCTAAGAATAGCACTCCTAACCTTAAATGTAATTGGAATATGAAGAAGGCCTCCACAAATAAAGACTATACCCAAGACATATCAATCAGAGCGTTATACAATTGAGTACAGGCCTAAATATGTTTCAGAACCTATATTTAAATGAAAAAGATGACCATTTAAAACACTATAATTCATAACTATTATAACAAACAACAGTAATCGTTCGTGTAAACAAATTAAGCATAAATGAATGACGGACGCGCGGTTTTACGTCGGTTAGGCCAGTTTATCACTGTTGTAATCCGACGCGCATTAGTCAAATTAACACGGCATAAAGTTTGGCGTGCCCAGTGATTAGTTAGCGGACGCCGCGGGTGTGACTCTGCCTAATTGACCTAAAAGTACTGGACACGAATCGGTCGAAATTACAAGCCGCGAGGGCTGTCCAATGAAACAGGGAAAAGTTTTGTTCAAACTGTGGAATTGAATTTGGACACTTTTTTGCAAATCTTAGGCCCGACAGAGGAGTACACCGAAGTGCACATAGTAAAAGACAATTACATCAGTGATGAAGTCGGCCATTATGTAAATTGCACAGGATGATTAAATAAATAAACTCACATAATGCACTGATAGTTCTATAACTATCACACTAACATGCAATATTTACCAAGTAATTCCCTCGTATAATACAATTAATGTATCTTCTACGACAGCCGGAACACTCACAAAACAATCACGAAACATCTACACCAGCGCTTCGTGTACTCAAGTATAATAACAGTTGGTAATCTTATCAGTGACTACCGTATAACAAGCTTGATAGCCCTGTTAGTAGCCGGCATGGTAATGTGGCGGATTGATAGGCCCTCGCCCACTAACCCTAATCAAATTAATGGCAACTGAATTCTGATTAACGCCAGTGGTCGTGCCATACATTTCTATAGGAGCCGCGAGGCCGGGCGTGGCCGATTTATCGCACCTTTTAGTCCATTCAAATAGCTATCAGTGGAATACAGCCGTTTTATTCATTGCTGTTAAAATAATTGATAACTTCGAATCTGGGTTCTGTTGTGAACGTTTTTGTAGAAAGTACCTAACTACACGTGATTTTTGTTCCACTGGAGAACTTTCGACTATATAGCAATTTTCGTATGGAATGTTTAAACAGCAGAAGATAGGAAAAGCGTGAAATAAAAGTAAGTAGCTAGTACTAAGCACGCGGTTTTAGTAGCGTATTATTTCTTTGACCCGTTTTCATGTGCACTATTAGCATTTATAGTTTGTACTAACTGAACTCTACTAATATTTTTGAAATGGTATTACAACTACTTACTAGTCATCAAAGAAATACAAAAAACTCAATACTATTTGTTAATCAACTTAAACATAATACAATTCGACAGAAACCTTTTTCTTTCAAATTTCAGTTAATCTAACAAGAAGTATACTTACTTTTAATGGACTTTTGAGTTGGTTTCATCAGATCGGGGTGAGCTTTCAGCGGAGCGGCTTAATGCACAAGTTGTAACGAGAGAAACAATATACTGAAGCTGAAACACGAGTGGAGTCATTAGTGAGTGTTCGCACTGTAACGGTCTGGGCTATTGCTAATACCACACTTGGTAATGGCGGCCGTGTCACGTCGCCAACTTTCTCTCTAAACTTTGTTTGACATAATTAAAATCCATCTCAGCGAGCGCTACGCGGACACATCCAACGTGTAATTTTCCTTTCAAAGAGAACTTCCGTTTTAGCTCCTCCCCCGCCTAATGAAAGATTACTTTCCTCCGCCTAAAAAGGCTTTTAAGCAACGCCAACGAAATGACCGAAGTTTTATACTTTAATGACTTAGTTCAAAATTTGCCGATTCTCGAAGAAATTTTAAACTTAGATTAAGATTTCGATGTTTGAAACTGCGAGATGTTTTCGACAGAATTTTCCAAAGCTTACTTTGAGTGAGAAGTATGAATTTTAAGCAATCTAGTCTAATTGCTTTTTAATTGCTTTTCATGAATAAGAGACTCACGACGAATATTAAAAGATGTTTGCTCATAATCACTTATTTTAATGAGCTTTGAACAAAATATTAACAATTATTAATTTTCATAGAGATACATTAATACCTATGCATGGTATACATCATGTAATGTGTAAAGTTGATTACAAATAACTTTAATATTGTGGGTAGCTAGACTAGTTAGGTACCTATACCAAAACCAGATAGAGACGAAAATGACATTTAAAAACATGCATATTCTCAAAAAAAGGTAATAATAATATGCTACAACGTCCCTCCAGGCCCGCATATACATGATATGGCTGCATATACAGCATACACATACGCAGATCCATAAAAGTAATTATAAAAGGGGAAAAGCAATAACAATTTATCTCGTACAAGAAAAAGGAGTGTCCGATGTTTGTAAGGAGGAACAATAAGATCAGTCGGGTACAGAACTATAACGAGACACGGCGGTCCTCGGACGCACTTATTAATTGCGAGCTCCCTTCGCGTGGCCGCACGGAGGGCGCAAAAACGCGTCCTCCCGAGCCCTGTCAGCGAGGGAAAAAATCAGTGAGCGATCGTCCCCTCGCGGCCGAGTCCATCATATTGATTGAGGGAGGGACTACCATTGGTCAGCGTCCCCCGCGCCCGTTCATTTATTATAGACACTGTGATGCTGCCTGCCGTACCACCGCGACCCGCTCACCGACTCGCTACGATACTCACAATCTTGCTGCTCATTGTAATGCATCTTTGTATGTTTATCAATCAATATTTATGGCTCTCGTTAATCACACAATAAAGCTATTACTATAGAGATCTTTCTTCAATTTACTTTTTAAAAAGAACTCAATATTTTTTCACCCCAAAATAGTTGCTGAGTAGAACGGGTTATTCATGGAATTCCAATCAAAATTCCAGTGAGTCCAACTGACTCCAAACAAAGTCTTTGACATTATAAACGACCTTAAATTTTCGTAGCAGATAGATTGATACAAATTACGCGGCGCCACCTACGTAAGCAACTTTTAAATGGGCTACAAAGAAATCGTTTAAAAGATAAGTTAGAGTTGACACGGGTAAGCGAAGTTGACTCCCAACAGAATTACAAATCTTCGAGATAACATTTTTACATTAGAATGTCTGAAGGAAGCCGTCATCGTCACGATAACGAGACAACTAAGATTCGTGAAGTGTCCCGAATCCCGAACTGCCGAATCTCACCGGAAACGAACTGTGACCGCGACTCTATTACAATTCCGAAGAAAATAAAAGCGTCGGGGGTGAAGGGAAAGTTTTATTCTCCTTAAAATATGTAGAGAAAGTGAAAAGTAAGAGAGGGTGGCGTGGGGGTGCTCCCGTCGCGCGCCGGCGAGCGGTCAGCGGAGGGATGATGGATCACCGCCGCGCGCCGTGCCAACCGACCTTCTCTTCGGTTCTCAATTACACCAACACATAACAACTCATTTCGGATGATATGTTTGCGTATATTTTTGTACTTACACCCGTTTTATGTAAGTATCTGTGAATATCGACAGATACGTCGATATCTTGTGATATATAAGCACCTTGTTTTGTTTTTATCTTGATTAGACATACCTATCACTATTACAAGATATTTACGAATGTTGATGTCGTTCCGTAAAAATGTGTATAAATCGCAACACACAGATACTTACCTAAGATTGCCTTTGTACTAGCAACAATAGTGTGAATAATCAACCAAACACAGCAGAAGAGCAGAACCCAAAAATGTTGCGTGACATTGCAAACTCCATCATGTACAGGGTCTCGCACTCGTTCATAGATCGAGTGAAGTTTGTGCATCGTGCGGGGTGTGTGTGGGTGTGTGTGAGCCGTATGTGTCGTGTGTGGGGTTCAGCGATGCGGTAGCGGGTCGTGTGGGCGCCCCCGCCCCGGCACGTTGCTAGGCAACCGTTTGTTTTCGCGCCGACACTGGGCGGGATAGAAGGGGTAGGCTCATGATTGATCAGCCTATCCCGCCACTGAATGCCTACAGCTACATATTTTCTTGCGGATAACAAGCTCTTGAGTCTTGTGTTTGTCGATTTTATCCTTGGAAAATGGTAGCTGTTAAAGGTATAGTCTGTATTATGTTTAGTAAATTATAAATCTGAGATGAACATCAAAAAAATCTTAATGGTAATTTGAATAAAATGTATCGGACACTTGTTCTCTACCATCAATAACTTAACCAACTGCCCAAGAAGCAACCACAAAATCCTAAAACCTCTACATAACATTCGTATGAGTTTGTATACCGAACAAATTACCACAATAAACAGACTCATCTGAACGAAAATAAACCTCGTCCGTATTGGTACTTAGCAGTACACAGATACGGACTATTCGGAGAGCCTCTCAATTATCTGAGAGGACTTAGTGAGTCCTTGGCAACGACAATTATTTTACCGCTGCCCGGTAAACCGGGCTTCTTGGTAACCAACCTATTTGGACTACTTACGGACCATATTTTAAGGATTTTTTGCGAGACCTTTTATTTCGACCACATTATTTGTATAGCTGCGCAAATTGCTACAATTTGTGCGTTGGTTATTAAACAATTATGATGTTGGTGTTATTTTTATGTTTCCAAGGCTAAATGTCGAACCTTTTTTTCAGTGTTATGAAGCAGATAGACAATACGTTTTTTGTTAAAATTGCTGATAGTGATTTTGGAGATCATCCATAAATAGAATTTTCTGACAAAATGTATGAGCCTGCACCTGAACTAAACTTTCATTTACCTTAATGATTCAATCGCAAATAACTTACCGATAGCCGATCTTCTCATTTAGAGGCTAAAATGAAGTCGAGAACATGGCATGTCTACGCATGGCTACAACAGTCGCTACGAGCAGTCAAAAGCTCTAAATTCTAGCAATCTAACCGTAAACTAAAGGTAGTTTACATTGTATTTGATGTTCCTGGAGGTAAAGATAAATGGCAAAGAAACCCCAGGTTTGAGATAGTTAATAGTTATGTTAACCTGAAGCCAAAAACTGCTCAGAAAAGTTTCGATGAAAAATAAGTAAATCTTGAAAGCATACGTGCAATTAAGAACGGCATCTAGTGTAGGCTAGGTAAGTAGGTTCTGCTTTGATCATCCGGAAAGATTTAAAAGATCATTTTCTCTAAATATCCAGCATAATTAAGAAAACTGTGAAAATCCCAAAGTTACCAATTCACAATCTATTGCGTGTTCTTTATGGTGCAGTCTTTTCTACTAAACAATGCAAGCTACTTTATAATGACAATTCTAAAGAAACAATACATATCTCAAAAAAATGGGTCCATGTTTTATGCGTCATATTTTTGTTGATTTAGTTCCAGTGTCGTTTTAAAGGGAATATAGCAATATCATTTAAAACTGCTCCTTTTCAAAATGACGTTTCTTTGTATTTTCTGTTACATTTTTTGCTCAACAAAAGAGTTTGTGCCAATATTCAAATTCGCAGAAGTGCGACATCAACGGTTTGCATAACCGTTTTGCGATGCGAAAAGTATTTGTTCCTTTTATGTAAAAAACCAGTTGATAAAAACTGTTACTCTCACGTTTGAGACTTTTTAATAGGAAACTCAGCACTCCTTAAAAAAAAAAACCTTATAATTGTACTCAGAATTATACAGTATTAATTCCGAAAAAAAAACACCGACTCACCCAGTAATTACATTTCGAAAGTCAAAGTAGAAAATGGGACTGAAATTAATTTATATTACTCGTTTGCTCGAAAAAGAAGGGAAAACTAATAAGGTGTAATTACAACGCGCCTAATTGCAGCAGTTGACATCCTTTTGCCGAAAAAACGACTTCTCTAATCGAATTTAATGATAGGGTTACTTCAGCCTGGTAGCCGACGACAAATGGTTTAGGACGAGTTCGTAATGGTCTTAGTTCGAAGCAACGGATTTTTGTAAACAGGCAGATGTCCATTCACACTCAATACAAATTCGACTATCTATACGTAGACGTTCTTCTTTTCCAAATATTAATTAAAAATATTCTCCCCGAGGCGAATATTTTCATCATCCCCGAAGTAAATACGGGACAAAAAGTCAAATATGGGACATTATAATCTAAGTTAGTCACTTGAAAAAATGTAATAAAGCGGACATATTTCCATGCATATCTTATCAAGGAATTCCTCTCGTAGGTGGTGAGGTGCGGGACGCGGGGAGGGGGGGCGCGTGCCGCTCCAAATTACTGCTATTATTTTATAATCCCTCCTAGTTACGTTTTGAATATTAATGACATTCCGCAGTTTTCCTTCCAACGATCCATTCTCAGCAAATTTCTTTTAATGTCACGTGCTTCCGACCATGGCTATTATTTCTTAATACGACTCTGTAAACGGGCACCATTCGGAAGTATTATTAGCCTTCATGATTTAAGTTTGCCCTTGCTTAAGTTGCCTACTTAAAATTAACTCGAAATGATTTTACAAAAATGATTCCCATCAACTTGGTACTCCACATGATTAATTTGATTCACACAGCTCGGCTCCGGTAGATGACCACCCTAAGAACGTCTAATTGATAAAACCCCTTGACTGTAGCGACTGAGCATGATATTATCTGCCTATACACTATACACGCAACGGTCTGTTAAATTATGCTAACAAAGTTATAAATGAACGTTCACAATTATTAGGCGCTAGCCTAGCGGGAGGACTCACTAATTAATACATTCACCTACCGCGGTTCGACGGAAACTTAAAAAACGTGACCCCAACGGCTGCAATAAGGTGGATTGGACTTTTTATTGAGACGCGTAAAAAACGCACACGCGCCTTCGAAATCCGATTAAAAAAGGGGTAGAAGCCAATCTTGAGAAAAAACCCGTCGGATCGAATAACTAACCCTAATTCGAAAGGATACTGATAGAGCTATTTGAACGCCGTTAACGTCCAAAAAGGCGATTGTTTCGATATCAATTAATTGGATCGTGTTTAATCGATAATCTTTCTGAAAAGCAATGTGTCTCTACATCTGCCCGTATAAAATATGGTAATATTTTGTAAGCCTATAGTTTTCGTTTATTTTGGAATATTTTAAGACAAATATTAGCAATTATCGTAAGGAACCAAACTGGCACTGGCAGTCATACAAGTTCCCCATGTTTATACACAATCTGAAAAGTTTGGTGCTTATATCTGTCTTACACCAGCTCAATTGTAGCCAAACTATAAATTTTAATTCACTTTAATAGTAAAGTAGACACACATGTGCAAAAAACTAACTTTCATAACAGTTATTAAGCGTCCACTTATAATATAAGTTAACTAGCATTACTAGAGGACCCACACTCATGTTCTACTGTTTATAAAAAACCCTTTTTTGTAGGGCTGCATTAACGCAATATGTTGTTTTATCAAATTCAATAATCCTGGACCAACAGGTGTCGGTATAAAAAACGGACCGTGTCCACGGAAACTTGTTTGCTGCCTCAACTGTCGCACGTATCTGATATTTTTTCAGCTAAACAAAAACTAACCCGATACAATATTCGTAACCGTTATTAATATTCACTTAACAATAAAGGGAACAACCTGTTTGTATGTCTGTTCTTTGAATATGTTTAGGTTTTAGATGTTCCAAACAATAAGCACACATGACACATGTTCCAGAACATCCGTGCGTGGTACTGACACTTCACAAAATACTAGTTAGTGGAAGATCTGAGGGTTGGTTGGTTAGTAGAAAGCTGTGGTTAGCCTGAGAGCTATAGGCTAGATCTATGACCAATGTACATCATGCAGTAAGCTAGCTGATTAGAGGAATCAACGACAGACTGCTTTAATTTTTAAACTAAGTATTGACCTTCACTGAAACTCATTGAAATCTCAGACATACCACAAAACACTGTTCATTGACAGGCGAAACCAAAAGAAAGGGTTGTATTCGATACTTAATCTTTTTTAAGCCCACGCGTGTCATAGAAAAAAAGGGTTGAATAAAGAAATATTTGAAAGTGAAACTTTACGCTCACCTGATGCGTCTACGCAAGTTTTTGAGCTTTTTATGAGTGGAATGTGCATATGTTTTAACTCGAGCTCAATTACGAACGCGTCCGGGCCGCAAGTGCGCGCGCGCACAAAAAACGTCACAATGGAAGGGTTGGGGAAGAGTTGAAAAGAAATAATGTCCGTGTAAACATCGTGTAATTGCACACAACAGGTAGAAGGGTTCGATTTAATTTAACTATTCTATGCTCAGTTTACCGCATCTCGTTAGTAGTTATCGAAAGTTGCAATAATGTTACAGCAACATCATTTGCAAATGAATGAACATGTTTCACGCAACACCAGAACCAGTTGCTGCAACAATGTATTGTAATGTTTGCTTACAAAAACGAGGTATCATTAGACGAGAAAAACGTTATAAAATTTTCTCGTGAACATCTTTATACCTTTCTAGGAAATTTTGATTCAGCTCTTTTAATTTTTTTTGCCCGACATGCTTCTGTTTGATATCAACCATAATTACCTTCTTTTCTAGGAAGCCGAATATTGTCTGAGGTATTTTAGAACTTCGTAACAGCGTTACATTTTTACACGTAAGTATATTAAATAACCAGTAACACGCATTATAAATAAACAGTAACGAGCCAAGATATCAACACATTAATTCACTACGTATCTAGTATACATTCCGAATTCGATAGTTTCCGAAGTATAGACATAAAACTACCCAAAATTGTCGAATTTTCCCAATCAACCTTGAACCTTATAATAATGCTTTTGAGATGAAGTTGGTCCCAAATTAAAGAAAAAAAAAAAAAAAACCCAACTTCAATCAATCAATCAATCAAATAAAATCAACTTCAGGGGGTCTAGCAGTCGAGCCTATGGACGGTGAGCCAGGGGTTAGCTCCCCGTCCGTCCGTCTTATGACGACAGGCCGTGTCGATGGCGCGTTTGTGTTCCACACGCGCCTGAAAGTGATGTCAGCATAAAGCAAGGGCTGAAGCCTGCCGGGGCTCCGGGACTGTTCGAAAGAGATACCGCAGCCGTGCCGCGGCCCCGGAACATAAAAGGCGAGGAAGGAACATGGATGGGTTTTAGTAAGTAAAAGTCTGACACTCCCTCCCGCTCAGCCCAGAGTGGGAGAAGTCATTCGATGATTTCCAATACGAAAAAAAAAATGGGGTCTAGCAGCGCGGGCCTGTAAGCTAAGGGCTAGCTCGCCGTCCGTCCGTCTTATGACGACAGGTCGTGTCGACGGCGCGTTCGTGTTCTACGCGCGCCTCAAAGGGATGTTAGCACAGTGAAGGGCCCCGTAAGGGCCGAAGCCTGCCACGGCAGCGGGACTATTCAAAAGAGATACCGCAGCCCCGAAACATAAAGGGCGAGGAAGGAACATGGATGGGTTTTAGTCAGTAAAAGTCTGACACTCCCTACCGCTCAGCCCAGAGTGGGAGAAGTTATTTGATGATTTCCCATCCGTAAAAAAAAGGGGGGTCTAGCAGAATGATTCTGCTAAAGCGGCCATTTTAAGCCGCAGATATTACGTTTAATTTGGTTTAAAAAGGTGCTACTATAGTAAAAGTGCTAATATATGTTTCACAAAGGATGGGGCACTTAGTAATGTCGTGTCCTGCGTGTCCTGTTGTTTATTAATTACAGGAACTGATGGACGCTACTGCGAAGGCGCCAAACTAGGGGCCTATAGTTCTCGGCCAATACACACACGCTAAGAAGAAGAATGCTGTTAGTAATTTCTCCTTTATCGACACTTCTCAGAAAAACAGCATCTTCCTCGACATCATCAGTGTTCACGGAGTCTAGTGGGCGTCATTTGGGTGAAATGCGAGCACAAAACAAAGTATTCACCAATATCTCACAATAACTAGTTTGCTTAACAATTATATTCGAGCAGCACGTTCGCGACACCAATCTAACTTTAACACCAGCAATCCACCTCGATCCACCACCATTCTCCAAGCAATCCTCGCTCCAGTACTCCGTCACCACATGTGTCAAGCAGGTAAAGATGGTGCCTCGACCCTACTCTAGATATTTTATCCTCTGCTCTGATTTGACATTATACAATGCAAGACTTTAAAAGAAATTAGTTAGATTTTACACAATACTGAAATGTAGTAAACCAAATCATGTTATATTAAGATTTAACAAACTATTTTTAATTAACAATCAATCTTATCAATTGATCGTATGCAACCAACAACCAACTCTTCGTTAACTTTCTTTTCCTACGACATATATATATTTTTTGTTAGCCACTGCTGGGCAAAGGCCTCAAAAAATTAAAATAAAAAACAATAATAAAATAAAAGAAAATAATAAAATATTAAAAAAACCGGACAATTTAGTGTGAGTACTAACTTGTATGTTGATGGTTGGTCCATCACGGAAATCAGGTCTAAATTTAATCATTTTTATTTTAGTTTTAAATAATTTCATAAGAAAAGATTAATCGGATTGAATAACAAATAATTAATTTTGCAATTTAAATAACAATCTCCTAAAAATCTATATAAGTCTAATGTGATAAAACTGCAATACGATTTTTGTACTTTTTCTTTACTTTTGCTGTAAGATCTAGAGAATATGCGACATAAATAGCAACATCTTGTTAGGAGTGTTCTTGAGCAAAATGGTCTGGACCGACGACAGACAAATGGACAACGAAGACTTATGAATGAATGAAGTGATCCAATAAGGGTACTTACTGCTATTTCTTTTGAGGTACGGAACTTTAAAGCAAAAACTAATATTATAATTAGGGGTCCTTTATTCAAGCTCCCTCCGCTCGGCCGTAAGTACGGTCGAACAAGCTATTTGGTTTACAGTTTAACCCACAAATTACATTGTAAAGTGTAAACCAATTAGCTGGTTCGACCGTACATAATTATGCATCTTAAGATTTTCTACTTAGTCGACAAAATTATTCCTATATTGGTGAATGCTGTAAAACGCCGTAACATATCCGACCCATTACGGCGTAAGTAGGTACAAATATTTTCGAGCTCATTTCGCTCTTCATCCCACATACTTCATACATGCTACTTACTTCTTAAGCTTTTCTGCATACATCGATGCGTAAAGTAGCTCAAATTCCAGATTGAATTATCAAAAGAAAACTTTGACTTGGCTTGATATTTGAGCTCGCTTTGCTCGCTCAGGTTCTCTTGTAAAAACACCGTTTAGTCGCGTCACTAAGTATCTAATTTAACAGATTTTACTGTGATTAAAACCCTACCGGTGAATCGGCTTAGTAAGGTGCAGTAGTGACTTTCCCATGCTGCAAGTAAAACCTAGAGCTTCGTCCGTGAATGTCATAATGTTTTCGTAAAGATGCACTCGCCTAAAAAGAAACCTGCTGGCTGGTCCGTGAAAATGATGAATTTTATCCACCCACACATGCTGCCTTTGAACCTGTGACAGTGTATTTACGAGTATATATCAATTGACTGTGGCATTTCTTAAAATTTACTTTTGAACCTTTGACGGTGTATCTATGAATCAATTGTCTGTCATTTCTAGAAATTCTTCGCCATTTTAATTGGCATTATTTATTATCATTTACTATTTATACCTATCATTCAAAACGTTATTACATAGTTCCTACGTAGGCGTAGATACCGTCCCATTGTTGGTAATTTCATCCTAGCTATAATAAAACCTATATTGGGCCTACTAAGAACCATATTTCATAGTTGAAGCTAAAAATATTCAAGTGTATTCTTTGAAATGATTCCACATACTTCTTTATAAACTCCTAAAACAGCCCGCACAACATAGTACAGCAGTACATTCCCTCTATTAGCGGTTTCAAGGGCCATTATAGTAATTCGGTGTGTCTATAGTCGCTGTCATAGAAATTGGAACATAAATCGAACGGTGACAATAAATAAAAAAGTATAAAAAGCTACCTCGACAATCAATCCGTACCCTTTTATTGTGGCCGATTGTAAAACTGATAAAGGGATGAACAGACTAGTTGTCCGCGAAGCTAATTTATAAATGATTGAGATTTCTCATTTTTTCAGCTTTGGGGTAAAAATGTGCGATAACGATCGATGTCACTTGTATTGTGTTCTGTTTGTGTCCAAGTAGAACTGGTTCAGACTAAACCCTTTTTTCGTTAGAATACTCAAAATACGCGACCAAGTCTAATTGTAACTTTACAATTTAATAGAAAATTAACATGCAAAGTTTAAATTCATATGATCATTAATTTGCATATTCTATAAGGCATTCCAATTCTGGACAATACAACATTATCTATCGGCAACGCGGCTCATAATTTTATTTTGTTCTCCATAAGAAGTTTCCTTCTCCCCATGTCCACAGAAGCTGAACGGTAATCAGATATTTTAATTACGCCCTTCTTAATAATTCAACTAGTTCACTTATTATTTTATCCCGTAATAATAAAAGATCCTAATTCCCAACTGTAGATTCTAAAAAAGGTTTTTTTTGTATAATAACGGCAATCGATATACGCGACGTAGTGATTACTAGTTTCAAAAGCACCCCTTTCTGACCCACTTTTTACCAGTTTTTTAACAATTTTGCTGTTCCCTCTTCAAAGAGCTCCCTTTGAAAGGCCGGGCGTGAACGAGTTGATGATATTACATTTTTTGCGAAGAAAGGGAATTTACGAACAATCTAGTGTATTAACAACAAAAACAGCGATGTTGTGCGCATTGTGAGAGTTTTTTGCAAGTTCGCGTGCGCTTGCGCGTCGGCGTTCGTCGCGTCCGTGCGAACCCTTCCCAGCGCGCGGATTGAGTCCGGAACCCTTCCTATGTGCGCGAGGGTCGCCACACGGTATGAGTGTACATGCCGCGGCGCACCGTGCAACGCCACAACGTCTCCGCTGGGACCCGCCACACATGCACATACGACCTTCCTGCCCCAGCCGCGGCCGCTCCGCTACAATTCGCATGTGTGCCACCCGACAGCTGCATCAGTTTTTATATACGCTCTCATATTTTTTCACAATAGTGTAGCGCAGCGCACCCTTGAAACAGTTTGCGTAATCGATGACAAAACTAAATATTCCGCCCGATGATTTCCGTATTTTTGGAGAATTCTAAATCGTTCGTCGAAAGCTGACTGACGGGTTCGAAAAATAAATCTATTGTCACAAAAACAACGGGTCACTGAATGAAATCTTTTATTCTTAAATAAATTACAGATTTCACAGTTTATATTGAATTGTTTAAGCAAAATTGTGTTGCTACTGAATCTGATTAATAGTAAACGATTGCCTGTCATCAAAATAAATCTAGTTTTTCAATAGAATCCTAATATGTGTAAATATATGAAGGATATCGCGACATCCGATCACTTTCCGAGAACTGATGTATATTTTAATCTACTAATACGATCTAAGCAGGTAGACAAGAGTCTTGTAAATTTTAAAGCGCTGCAGATTATTTGTAATAATAATCAGGTAATATCAGCCGAAAGAACCACTAAATATGACTTTCAGAAATTAAGTGAAACTAGCGGAAATATACCTTGACCGTTCCTGACAGGTGTTTATTTGAACCGCCAAGCAAGATATAATGTTCGAAAAATATTATGCACCAGACCTTTAGTTCCTGGATTGAATCGAAAGTTCCCCAAAATTCACGTCAGTATAGTCAAAGCAGACTGTGGCCGTTGCAGTTTCTTTGACTATTTTATGCATGACTATGCAATATATGAAGATTTATTGACCGTATGTATGTATATCCAGTATTGTGAATTATATTTTATGAAACATTAATCTAACATACCTACATACAGGGTGGAAATTGGAAGGAACACCGACACACAAACGGTTCCCACATACATTCTGAGCTCCCAACATAGTTTTTTTTCAAAAGCCGCACGGGGGTATCTTCAAGGTTAAATAGTGATTACCAAAGTCGATCCGTGAATCGGTGACCACCAATTACATAACAAGTTCCCTCCGTGTCTCGGAGACCACGTAAAGCCGTTGGACCTGGCTCTCATTTCCACATCTTTGACAGTCGTTACGGGTTGATTACCAGTCTAAGAAAGGTCACCACGGTGTATCGTATAACCCAGTAACGGGGCGTTCTGGGCGATGGTCATATAGGCAGTCACCCTTTGTAAAATACTGGGATATAGATGCATGATGATGACACATAAACCTTGCGGAATAAATGCTTGAAATGATAGAGAAAGTCGTATCAAAATCCGTTGAGGACTTAAGAAGAAAAACACGGTCACAGGAACACAAACGAATACGGCCTACATTTCTAATATGAATATGAAGAGAAGCTTAATATCGACGTAGATTATTTGTGGCACAAACCAGTATCGAGATACCCAGAGATCGTTTTTAAAAGACATCCCAAAAGAGTGATCCCAGCATATTTCAAATCATATTCATCTACAACTATCTTGTATCTTTCTAGAATGTAGCTCAGAATTCTAGAAACTTCTCAACTCTATAAAGTCCATGAATAACGTACGTAAATAAAAATTGAACATACAACCATTATTGCTGGCTATTCGCCATCATGGCTACGACCTCTCACTAAAATAAATTATTATAATCACAAGCGAGAACTCTTTGTGCATGTAAGGATTGAGTTTTTATATAATTCACCCCATGTGAGCTCACAATGGTGGCCGGTACTATTGATTATGCAAAGCAACGAGCGAGGATGCAATTGTCCGCTTTTTGCGCCAAGGGACGGACGCCGACGGACGCAGGGGATGGACTCGCAGCACCCCTATGTCTTGTTCACACACATGCATGCGTGTATAGGGTCAGTGATGGTATTTTTATTATTAATTAGAATATGAAAATCATGGTATCAAAGGCAGTGTCTGTATTTAGGAAAAGTAGAAGATACCTATAATGTAATGACTCCATGTGTCAATTATCCCGAAACTCCGCATAATTGACGTGAATGACTTGATTTACTCACGCGAAGAACATTCCTTTTACCTTCAAAAAGAGAGCCAATCATTTCTCGTGCCAAAAATATAAGCTAGAGCCGACATCGACAGTCAGAACTAGGCCCGTCAATAAAAGAATCCTTTACGAATTCCCCATCTCACCTTACAAATTAAATGGCGACGTCAAAGGCAGGACGACAGCGAGGCAGCGACACTGGACAGACAGCAAACGTTCAATGAAAGATGGGCCCAAGAAACTATCGATTGAAAAGACACAATTAAAGTTAGAGTTAGGCAACTACGCCGTTTGTTGTTCTGTGCCTCGCTCGTGTGTGTAACCCCACGAAACTTTCATCTCTGGAGAGCGTGTGTGAGGGGGCGAGCGGAGGAGCGGGGGAGGGGGAGGAGGGCCGCCCTCCCTACGAAGGGAGTAAAAAGTAGTTGTGACTTGTTCACCTCTTTCGGTGTCGCCCACCGCGGCTGGATTTACTCGTGAGCTTTTTATTGCCGAATTTTATTATATACCTACACGGTTTAAATCGGTAACTGGTTTCTTCGAAATTATTTTATGGAGACCTACGAGTGTATGATGAGGTAATGGTATAGGTAAAGTAAGTTTTGCATGAATTTACACGGCGCCATGGCGGTGAATTTACTTAGTATTTGCGTATAATGAACAAAAATGAGAGAAAAATGTCTTTTTTTTCTGTGCTGTTTTGGTTTTGATCATAATTATACCAATTTCATTTAATTGTGCAGTAAGATTCAATAAACTAGAGTGTAGTGGTTGTTGTAACCTGTTCTTACCACTATAGATAGCAAAAACCGGCCAAGAGCGTGTCGGGCCACGCTCACTGTAGGGTTCCGTAGCTTCCCAGACCATTAAAAATACCAACATTTTTCGTCAGCAAAAATAACTTTGTTTTTCATAGTATTTGTATGAAAAACAAAGTTATCATTTGCGTTTTTTTGAAAAAGTGCTATATAACTCAAAAACTATTCAACTCATCAAGTTGAAAATAATTTTCCTAGAAAGTTCATATAAAGGTCTACTTCTGTGATTTTTTTCATATTTTTTAAACTTATGGTTCAAAAGTTAGAGGGGGGGGGGACACATTGTTTTTGACTTTCGGAGCGATTATTTCCTAAAATATTAATATTATCAAAAAATGATTTTAGAAAACCCCTATTCATTTTTAAATACCTATCCAACAATATATCACACGTCAGGGTCAAAATTAAAAAAAAAATCGCTCCCCACTTTACGTCTGGGGGAGGTACCCTAATAAAAATGTTTTTTTAAATTTTTATTTTTGCACTTTGTCGGCATGATTGATATACATATTGGTACCAAATTTCAGCTTTCTGGTGCTAACGGTCACTGAGATTATCCGCGGACAGACAGACAGACAGACATGGCGAAACTATAAGGGTTCCGTTTTTTGCCATTTGGCTACGGAACCCTAAAAAAATCAGATGGCCTGAAGTTCCCGTACCAAGATTAAGATTGAATTGGGGAAGGATGTTGATTCTCTGCTCATTTATAAAATTATCTGTTGAAGAAAGAGAGCTTCGAATTGTGTATCAATAAAATTTGCAAGATCAATACTTACGTGGGTTGATAACAAAATAGCAAAAATGTATTGAACCTTTCAACTTTGTATAAACTATTATCAGCATGTCACATCAGTTGAAAACGTTCTGACGTAAAGCCTTTACGTAAATATACACAAGAGACAACAAAAATACGAGTAGTGTTTGTATGTGCTAGTACAAAGGTAGTCACGCCCGCGGCTAGTGATGTCACATAAAACATACGCAGGACGCAGCCAAAGGGTTTGTGCGTGCAGACGCGTGTCGGTGAGACGGTGAGTCGGTGCCGAGACGATGCTATCTGTCACTCCACCCCGCGGCTGCCTCTCACCGCGTGGCACACACCACGCTATAAAAAATCCCTTCCTCACATAAAATCGAACTCGTGCTCATCCGACACGCAACAATTGGATTCGACTGCGGGGACACGTTTTCTACTTAAAAAGTAAATTTTATTTTTAAAAAATGCCCTTCCCCTGTACTACTGTCGGTTTAAAAAAGCCATAATACGTCCCTGACGATGCGCGCGCGCCGGCTGAAGATTTGACGCGCTCGCGCATGTGTTTATAATCGTCCCCTCGTAATTTAACATTTTTTCACAAAAATTTAAACCATACAGTGCACCGGTTACTGCTTTCACTGCATTTGAGATAAAAAAAACACGAATTGTTAATGTATCGAGCGGACATCAAAAGAATAAAAAAATAAGTGGATAGGTAGTTTTTCACGTGATCGGGTCGGTCCGAGCGAGCGGGGCGGCTGGACGTTATGGGCCCGGTAAGGGCGCAACGGTTTTTGTGTGACCCTCAATTTACAACACAAGAAGGGACATGACATCGTCTCCCCGTTGTACCTTGACATCTTGGCGGGCAAGGAATGTAATGTAAATTTAGTACAAAAACGGGAATTTAAATAAGTGTAGTGGCCCGGGGACTGGCCGGGGGCCCTTCGCATAAAAGCGGTCGTTATTAATACCGGCCTCTAACGACAAAAACATACATGTATGCTGGTGACAGTGATTGCTTACGTGTCCACTAGCTTCCACCTTTTTATAACCTGATATAATAGAGGACGTTATTTTGCAAATAATATAATCTGCCAGACAAATACAAACAGGGAGCTATGAGAAAGGTGTATTATTGTACCAGATCTTTATGTAACAGGCTCACGTTATTAATATTTTTAATGTGTATATTGATCGGTTGACAGGTTCCAAGATATCCATGTGAACGGGCTCGGACAGGAAATTAACATGATGTGAGTTTTCCTTCGGCTCGAAATACAGAGGCAATAAATAAGATTGGCGAAGCAGAGCAGTGGTGCGTGTATCGTGAAGATGGCGGAAAAAGCGTAAAAAAACATTACGAGAAAATGACCACGCTACCAAGTGAAGGGATAAATAATTATAAGATCGAGGCAGAAACGAATAAGGAATGGTATCCAATAGTAATGAAAGAAACTAATAATAAAACTCTCGCGATATCGGCAATTTCTATTTACAATCGGCATGAGTGGGATTAGTGTCTTATTGATTAATTATGACGCTCGTATCCAAATTCCTAGACATCAGGAAACGGAATATCTCGTGCATGATAAATTGATAGAGTCAATAGAGTGGGTATATAATCGGATATGACCTTCATAGCGACAGTTTATTTTCTTCGTCTCGTATAAGCTGAAGCCTCTAATGTGTAAAATCGTGTACCCACACACAGCTCACAAAACATTCTGTTTGATATTGACAGTCGAACTCTCGGGGGGAAAGTGGAAACTAAACTTAGTATTTGTGTGCGGTTGTTTAGTGTGTGTGCACGACACAGAAAGTGCAGAAGCTCTATTTTGACCGAGCGCAAAACCCCATTCACAATAATAATGGATTTCAATACAATCTGAAAATGAAAAGTGACTTTTCAAAATACCAAGATTTATTTATTAAAACTTTATGCGCATAATGTACAAAGGCGGACTTAATGCATTGGGCATTTTCTACCAGTCTATCTTAGGGTGATGTAGAGACAAAACAGTAGGTGCAATAGTAGTTACAGAAAATTTTGAAGAATAAAATATAACAAAATACATATACATACATACAACAAATTATACAAAACGAGGAAAGATACAAATAAAAACATAGATGAAGAAAACTTCTTATGTAAGTGTTCGCGAGCTTTTACTTTAAATGTGAGCCGTCTGGTAGCCATCCTGATATTCAGAAGCGCATTCCAAAGAAAACCCACCTGGACAGGAAAAGAAGATTTAAGAAATCCAGAGCGGTGAGTAGGACATCGTAAAAGACGATTATTGGAAGAACGTATTGATGTTGGGCCCAATATTGGTCAAGCAATTATAAGACAGGCTAAGAGTCTCATATTCCTCGCTCGGTTCTACATCTTCCGTATTCAACCAGTTCTAGCCAGCTGCCCATACAGCGTAAAATAATTGGCAATTGGGTGCACTATATAGGCTGCCTCGATAGCTTGGAGAAAATTTCAGAACATCACCTTTATGGCGCTTAATTTCCATAGGCAGATTTGCTTTTTTTTTAGAAATTGTTTTTCGAAAGATTCCTTCGTTCATGAAGTATCAGAAGAGTATCGGTTTAACAACCTGAACGGCGTAAATTTCTCACAATCACCAGTTTATGGTGGAGAGGTGGTTTTTTTTTATTTAAAAGTTCGATATCTCAAAAATAACCCAGTTCGGATTCCAAGTTATCGGGCCAAAAGTAGTTGAAATTAGGGCTAGTATAACCCATTTCAAGAAATGCACCCAATTACCAATAACTCTGTTAAGTATACGTTTATCGGGCTCCCGCTAGCCCCACTGCCCGTCGTCCCACTGGTGGGGTCACCGGGAACAATGTTTGATTATTTTAATCATTTCCCACTGACCCCACCAGTGAGACAACGAGCGGTGGGGTCAGCGGGAATACACCTCCAGGCTAGGGGCAAACAGACCAGAAGATTAAAATGAGTTCTTTGCCTTTTGTCTCCACACTACCACGCCATGCAATGAGCTGTAGACGTTTAGTTACGCCGTACTTTACATGTTGTCCTTCTGTTGCTCGTATGATGCAGGTCGCGAGGGTGGCCACACAGACGGCCGGTCGCCGCGGACGTAAATGTCTCGCGTGCCCTTCTCACCAGTCACCGCACTATGTTGCAAACACTAAGTTGTAAAGGGATGCTGAGGTTTCAAAAACAACTCAAATATTGGAAACCTCGTTTGTTAATTGGCGGTTTTATACGAAAACATATAACTTTAGTGTTATTTCTTTATATAATGCTTTGCTTTGTGTATAACACACATAACTAAATGAACCTCACTATATATATTATCATTTCTTGTAGGCCGGACACTCAAAGTATGTCCAGCAAAACTAAACTTGCCCAAGAAATAAATACAACCGGTGAGTCTCTGTTTTCGCTCCCTTTCCACTTTTGTTTTCTTGTGAATCCCGACAAGTCCCGGAAAATCAAGGGCTGTTTGCCACACTAAGCCGGTGTGGGCTGCACATCGCCCCGGGACCGCATTTACATCAAATTGTCGTTTCGCGGGAACTTGGCCACGTCGTCATCACCAGCCAATCGTTCGCACTCGCCACAACAATGCTTCCCTTCGGACACATGAATTTAAACACTTCGAAAGGTGATGCCTGCCAAAAGTAGTAATAAGGTGGCGATTTATACCAGACGATGTCTTGTAAGATGCCATTTAATGCAAACTAGTGGCATAGTTTCAGGGTTTCGCTCCAGCAGAACTGAACTATTGAACAGCATTTATTGGAGAACTAATAGTACGGGCCTTACATCAATAGCTAAGCACATACATATCAACGGTGACGAGGGTTGCCGTAACCCTTTAATACGATGGTATGAGGGCCGGGCGGAGGGCGGCAGCGGAAGGGTTGCCGCCTCGACGGCCCGGCGGCTGGGCGGCGCCCCCCTCCCGCACCCCTCGCACTTTTACGACGAGCTTTTTTATCGTGCGTGCTGTCGTTTTTCCTTTTCTATTTTTTATGTTTATTTCCCCGAAACCATAAATTATGTTTGAAAGAAGGGAACACTCGGACGTTCGACAGGAACCGGGGTGACGTCGACTAACTTTTCTGTTCTCCGCTTTTCTGTTTTTTTTATGGTCTCTCGTGTGTAATGTGCGTAGGGGTGAGTGCATCGTTGCCATGACGACTGCATGGCATTAGGAACATTAGGAGTGGGGGCGATCTGCCACTCCACACTCCGCACGCCGCGCGCCGCCACCCGATCGCCGATCACATGATATATGTAGCCGTTATAAATAAACCGTATGTATTTGTTGTTGTAACGCGAGCCGCCACCGCAAACACGCTTGTCTATATTCATTCGATCCTTGTTTGTGGACAAACTGGCGAGATGGACGCCGCGACAATGTTTGCTCTGTCAGGACTCCACCGTGTAATTTTACCATCGTAACATTAAGCGATCATCTCTCACGACTCGATGTGTGCGTATGTTTACTGTAAATTCAGATATACCACCAATAAAAGCAAATAAGTACACATGAAATACTTACTTCAAGTATGTCTATTAAACAAATCCCTCAACTAGAACTAAGACTTTTACCGATGCATTTACCCGTTCAAATTCAAGTTGAACAGAAAACAAAATTAATAAGACGTCAGTGGTGTACACACGTTCCATTATCAATCAACCGCAAAAAGCGAACAAAGCCGATGTTGTATCCAGTTAATTGCTCACCCTTGCCGCGTGACAAAAAACCGCGCCATATTGCGTCCAGCGCCCGCGCAGGCCACACTAACCACCGCGAAAGAGAAATTTACGAATAAAGCCCCAATGGTTACACGCTGCATTTAAAATTAGAACCCTTTAGGGCGCCACACCGCCAGACAAAGGGCCGAATGGCAAATTGCCGGCAGGTAGCAATAGCGAATATGTCGAAATGGAGTCCCAATAATTACTAAGGGCTCTAGTTTAATAAATGGCTTTTTTTCTAAATTATGAAGGGCTGATCGCGCCATACGGACATACCTGCCGCGAACCCGTCGCCCCTCACGTAATGAGTTATAACTCTTCATTGCTTTTATTTGCAGGATTTTTTATGAGAGGTGAGGTTGGCGAGTGGGCACCGGGCAATCCAATTCGATCGTTTAGAAAGTGGCCGCCGCTGACCGTAACTCGCCACCCAAATATAATGAGTGCGGCACTGCTCGAGACTCTAACAAAATATTATTTCTGGACAAAAGTATCGGGAAATACTTAGAGATATAGCAAAGACAAAACACTTGTTAGAAAAAGAGATCTATAAGAGCAGATCATACAAGGGTTAGCTTCTGTGCAGATCCTCCCTCGTATGTAATGTGCCTAACAATGTGCCTGCCTACCTCCTAAACCCATTCAGTGCGACACAACACCAATACAGTAAACAACATTTGCTACTGACAATAGGAGCTCTTTAGAAATGGGTTTTATGTGTCATTGTTTGGATAAAACAAACTTAGACGATACGTAATTGTATGACAACAAACCCTTTTGCCTGGAGGCAGCAGAGTGTGTCGCGATGACTTGTAATTCCGATGTTTTCGCTGTTAAAATCGTATTTCCTGAAGGCGACATTGATCGGAGCCAGTGGAGCGAACACGAGAGTATTTCTAATGTGCCGGGACAAAGCTCGTCTCCCAAACAATGCCTTCGGAGACTATTTAAAACGAATCCCTTGACGACACCTACGCACACAGCATCAAGCTGACGCGTGGTGCAATTAATAAACTTGTAGCTTTTCTACCTGACTTACTTTCAATTGCATACAGATTATAAAATTATGAGATTATTTGACTTGATTTTGCCGGACGAACTTTTACACCTTTGTCACAAAAATAAATTATCCTTTTTTATTTTATTTTTCGTACTTATAAAATTTTACTAGCTCACTGGTTAATCATTGTTTGCTAGAACACGTAAAAGCACTCATATAACAGAAGTTACTAAATTATAAGTAGTTCCGTCCCTTCAACTGATCTTGAACCTCAGATTCGTGTAACTTGCACCGCACACAGCGGAAGCTCGCAGAACGCTCCGATGAGTTTAACCGTCCAACTATCGACAATCCTTTACCATGCAAGCCTTTCACGAGCGATAGACCAGAAACATTATTAATATTGTTAAATATTTTGGCGGCTCTCACAATACACCCTTCATCCCACATCCCCAATTAGGCTGAAGAGAATATTGTCGCTGAAGTTTCTAAAGATTTATCGCTTGTCCTGGATTAAACGTTTATTGTGACTCAGAAGAATGGAAACAAGTAAAAAAGTTCTCTGATATCCATTACAAAGATATTTGTTAGTAGTTAGAAATAGTAGCGGACAACGAACCGCTACGTGATCGCGCTACAAGGCCAGCCTTACATAATTTTCCATTATGGACGAAAGAATTACAACTATCAATATACAGAGATGTCTGTCTGGAGATAAATAAATGATCTATGTGTAAGATATCTTTGGAAAAGTTGTTCGGGAGGTAAAATTAAAAAAAAATACTGTTGTAGGACTTTCCTAGTTCAATGAAGAGTCGGAATTCGGAGGGCAGTTTCAAAACTACCCAGCGTCCCAGTCTGACGTACAAATGGCGGTGTTTTTTTTTTAAATTATGTCTTTGATACAGAGTACCAACCTTGTCAAACTAAAATCTTGAGTTTCAAACCTCCAAATAGTGAGTCTCTGATTTTTTTAACAATAGAGCAAATCGATCACCGTTACGTGATACAAAACTTTCATTTAAATAACTTCAGTCCGACTAACAAAGCCGAGTCGATTCTACTTCTGGAGGAGTCTGCTACTTCATTTACGACTGTAAAATATTGGGAGGCCGAGTTTAAACGAGGCCGTACGAGCTGGTAGATGAAACAAATGAGATGACCATACAAGGAAACAAAAATGTTATTGGATGGCCGCCGATTGAAAAGGCACGAAGTACTGCAACTTCTTCTTATAATAGAATTATACTAGGATTTCCGAAAGTGCTGTACATCGTATCTTGTCCGATTTGAAAAATGTGTCAAATAAATGTTAAAACAAAATAGAGTATTAAAGATACCCGTATTTCAGTCTCTAGTTGGGCAAAAATTCACAGAATAAAGCCGAGTTTTTGAAAATGTGCATTACTTTTTATGTGTTTTCTTAGTTAGGATGGGTACTTCTGGGACTGCCCTCGTTTGATAGGGTTAGAATGTAAGCTGCATTCCTACATCCTCAAAAAATATACCAAGCCACGCTTGCACGGGTTTGTCCGTGTCTGGGTAACCAACTGACCACCCATTACATACCGAATTTCCTCAGTCGTTACAGGTAGTCAGTCAATAGCCCGAAAGTCGACGCGCTTTGACGTGGAGTTGCGGACACAAGTCCGTTGTACAATACAATACAATAGCCGGAAAATCTGACCACCAGTCTTACCGAGGGGTATCGTATTACCCAGTACTAACTGGGCTGTGGATATCAGATAGGCAGTCGCCCCATTTCGAATACTGCTGTTCAGCTGCATCCGGATAGACTGGAAGCCGACCCCAACGTAGTTGGGAAAGAGCTATGTAGGCAGATGATGATGATGATGATCTATTAAAGCGATTACATGAGCTAGATTAGCAACTCTATTTGTGGTGGTTCAAACTTCGCCTGTAATGTCGTTGGAATAAAGTTCTAATCAGCTTGCACTACAAAGTGGTTGTTACGTCAGTCACTGCGGGCCGAATAGTGCGAAATGAGTTGTTTCAAAGGATTTACAAAAAACTATGGATTGGACTAAAAAAATAAAACACTATCATGCTAATATGTTGCTTGATGAATGATTTGCCAAAAAATCAGAATGATCGCACGTATTTTAGTTTGTTTTTTACTCGTTACAACAAATTTTTAGAGATAAGTTCGTATTTTTTTTTATCGAAGAAAATACTAGCATATATACCCTGAAGAATATCATATATTTTTCTGGTTTTGTTTATTGCAGTGAATCATATACTTTAAGGCATTATAAAGCTCGCGTTTAGCTCATGTAATCGCCTTAAGAGTAGACTCCTTTATTTTGTTTCTCATCCTTCTGCATGTGGAAGTGGAGGTTACTGTGATTTCCAAATATGAACTCGAATATTTAATATTATCTAATTCTTAGAACACTTACTTCGTTAACTAAACCAAAAAAAAGAATTAAAACATTCCAGTCCAATATCCAAAAGAATTCTATACCAGCAAAGTATCGCCAAAAATGCGGGCAGCGCCACGGGGCACCACTAATACCGTACAATAATACAACATTACTCAATTGTTAACTTTTTATGTGTAACGTGACCAGCCAGGAGGAATCTGGACACAAATACTGTCCATTAATACATGTCAAGTAGGAGACACTGGGCTAAGATCACATCATTAATATTGAGGACTACAAGTAGGCGTTGGTGGAGAAGGATACATTTCATGGAGAGGTGCTTTCACCCTTTACGACTCCAATCTATTTGTCAAAGAAAAGGAAACACATTGAAGCAACTAAAGAAAGGAATCGACCTAATTGTGTCCCTAATGTACGTACCACGTACGTTATTGCCTCTAACGACGCCGATTTCATGGGTGTCTTGTACTATACGTAACGATATAATTTTGAGTTGGATTGCTTCTTTCATTATTGTGAGGTCTCTATTAAGTCCGACTACGTCTACTTGTAAATCTAGAAAGAAAGTTAACAGAAAGAAAATAAACTTATATTTTCACTTACTTCTTTATCACGGAAGATTTCCCGTAAGTGAAAAATTGAAAATATAAGTTTAGTTTGAAACCGTGAAAACTTAGAAAATCGTTAGAAAGAAAATATGCTGTTGTTCTATGAGGTATACCTTGTTCATAACCGGATTTCAATGAATGTGGTGTCGATGGGTTGATCTTAGAGGAATAACTATCAAAATTTAATGTTACTGATATTCGAAAGTGTTGTTTGTCGGGACTGATTTTCGGAACGTTGATCGTGGGATCACAGGGTGGTAAAAGTGAACCCTCGATCCTTGAAAATGCAATTTAAGTGGCTATGAGAAACTATACAATTATTCAACAAACCATCGAATATTACATAACTGTTTGCCCCGAACGGCATGCCTACTTGATAGTACAACCATATTTCGCCTATTGCCATCAACCAGGCATCAATCCAGGCTCCATGGCTGCTACTCAGAAATTTCTGAATACCCTTCCCACCTAAGATTATCCTAGTAGGTACATACATGTTGTAAGTAGTCAAAATTTTCCCACAAGTGTCACTAAATGCAATGACTCTTTTTTCAAAATTAGTGTGACTGAAAATAGTTATTTGTGCAACCAGAGAGCAAAGTGAGTTTTTGCTGCGAGTGTTGGTTTTGAATCACGAGTAAGCGAAGTTGTAGGTACGCTCAGGATTCAAAGACACGAGATGCAAATAACTTTGATCTCGTGTAACACATACAACTTGACACCTCAGCAGCGAAAGGCATAAAGGGTGTAAAACACCTCTTCACGAAGCCGAAAGGCACTTGTTCTCCCCATCATTGCAATCATTTTTTTGTTCTACACCATACCTGGGAACCTTCTAGTTACGGAGATACGGGGGGTCAAAGTTACAACTTTTTGACAAGTTATTTTTTAAATACAAGTTTATTTTTATTTTGACTTTTAACACCTCCACGGCCAGCGCACTATTCAATCCACCCATCAGCACAATGTTTTAAGTGCGTCACATTGAGTTCTACCACAAAACGTGATTTATAATCTCAAAAAAAAAAGTTGTTTCCTAGCAATTATTTTTGCGTAAAGTTACTTATTTTGATGTACAAAATGCTTGGTTAACGGTTTTGTGATGAGGTGGTTTACACCCTGTATACCTAAACAATACAAGACATACATACAAAAAAATCCCTCCGGCAAGCCGCAGGAGGAGGTAGATTTCGAAGAAGGTGCTGGAGCGTCCGACTATTGAAAATTTGTATAAAGAGTTGTACTTATGTGTACAATCTACAAAAAAAAATATGATTTCAAAATCGTTGTCCTGTAATGGAAAGTTTACCCTTTTTAAATTCTCTCATAAGAGTTTAGCATGGAAACGCCCTCAAATGTTTAGTTATAATTTTTTATTTCGAAAAGTATAAGTTTTATCGCTAAACTTTGAAGGTAACAATTGTAAAGTAAACAATTTGCTTTCAAAAAAAAATATTTGCGACGTTGAAAATGTTTACTGTTTCGGAGATATGATTTTTTTTCGCAAAAAATTAGGAATATTCAACCCCCTCCCCAATTTAGGGGTTGCATCAAAAAAGTTTTAATTTAAAGATGTCCGTATTCGTACTCAAAATGATAAAAATGAGAAACGGTTCAAAAATTTTCCATAGGAAAAAAGTTATGGCCAAAAAACTGATTTTAGAAAAACCGCCCCCCCGCCACCCCCCATGGACGAATTCCGCCCATTCACGAACTTAGCCTAAGTTTTGACCGTTTCGATTTTTTGGCCAAGTTTGAAAGCAATCGGTTCATAATTGCGACCTGTAGAGTGTGGCTAAATTTGGCTTGTCACCCATATACATACGTATTCATATATATCCCCGTAGGTGAGAGACCAATAGGTAGATTTTTTTTTTTTCAAAAAAAGGAAATCTACCTAACAGTACATTCAACTACATACATACAACTATAACCTACTACAAACAGTGAGTATAAATAATGTACAGATATTTACCGCGAGACTTTTCAGGCAGGAATAGTTATTTGTGCAACAAGAGAGCAAAGTGGGTTTTTGCTTCGAGTGTTGATTTTGAATCCCGAGTAAACGAAGGATCTATAGTTGAATCACGAGCGTGGCGAGTGATTCTAGTTTAGAATTCTGAGCGTAGCGAGGGATTCAAAGACACGAGATGCAAATAACTTTGGTCACGTGTAACACATACAACTTTTCACCTCAGCAGCGAGAACATATGTATACCTAAACAATACAAAACATACGTACAAAACAGTACATGATACAACAACATACATGCAACTACAACATACTTACTGCATACCACATAGGTACTGAGATATAAATAATGTTCAGATATTAAAATAATATACAAATATTTTCGCGAGACTTTTCTGGCAGGAAACTTATTTCTGCATTTTGTACATTACCTATGCTTCAATTTTTAGGGTGTTAAATTCGTCACTGGTCTCACTCATATTTATTTTTTATAATTACTTATCCAAATTGTATTGTACTTTGTAGCTAGCGTACCTAATCATTGCTAGCGTAGCGTAGCAGAAAATCACAGAGTATATAATCACTACGTTTACAGAGAATAAAACAATAAAAATTCTAATCCCACTATTTTTTTAAATGCGTTCTGAAACTACACTCGCGATATTCTGTCTCAATATCAAAGATTGTTAAAACTATAAACAAATAAGTAGATACCTACATGATAAACTTCATATTTTTTTCCTCAACATTCTTCATCTTAATATAATTATAAAAATATTATTCGAAATACAACAATTATTCATTTAAAACCTATGTTACACGTAATTTACAGTATTACGGTTATCGATTTACAATATCGGTATCCGAACGTTTTATTGTTTGTTTCTTTTTTGGGTCTACTAGATATGGAATTTGAAAATCGAATTTCGAATCGACTTGTTTCTATCTTTCGCTTTTTTCGTATCGAAGTGAAAGTGACAGAACAAAGTGAAGTTGAAATCTTTCGAGTTTTGTGAGTAGACCTGCACAGTTCACGGTATTTTAAAAAAATAATTAAAAATTACTTTGTCTCACGCTCGCAGCAAAATCGAATTTCGCTCACTGTCTGTAAGCAGCAAAACCTGCTTGGTTGCTGAGGTGAAAAAATATTTTCAATTCAACAAAATATAATATTTCTGCAGGTAGGTACTATATAGAGCAGCAAACTATCCTTTTGCTACAATAAATTAAATAAACTGTCCGTCAACAATGCACTGCGCCGGCGCAGCTAGCTGGCACAAAGCGACGCTGTCCCGGTCAACCCATTAGCGCATGCGCGGCGGGGGCTCATGATCACTTTGCTCACTTTAATTTTTGTACTTTGTGCCATTGTCCACCAACAAAGCATGCGTTTTATAGCATTCGGCTGCCGGACACCCAGATTAACATCTATGCTTGGTTTTGCCTTTCCCTCGTTTTGTGCAACACACAATAGATATAACCGGGTAGCCACCTGGCAATAATGGCTTGCAAAGTTGGATTTTGCGTCAAAAAAATTGGCTGCCTGTATCATTTTTATGTAGAATAGTACATTGTTACCCTAGGGGTGAAAGTAACTTATTTAGTCCCGAGACGTCAGTGAGGGCGCTAATAGTTGAGGGACTAAATAGGTAAGTCTTTAACCCGAGGTGAACACTGTGCTTTTCATTACGAATACAAGGAAAATAAAAACATGAATCAATCGAAAAACAAATCAACTTACTACTACTGTTACTTTAAAGAAATAGTTGAAACTAATTTAGTTTGAGTTATTTAAAAAAAATATATTTATCTTCATACTACGAACTTTATGTTATTTCAATTTTACATCGCGCTGTAATTGAGAGGCTGTATAGAAGTTGAAACATGGTCCAATAGAAATGTGAAATAAGAAATAGTTTGACTGCTGTCAGTTGAAAGCGATTCTCCCTAGGGCTGAAAAGTATTACTTTCAACTTCAGGCCTACTTCCCGAATATGAGTAATGAAATAGTAGATTGTTACACGAGGGTCGAAAGGAATCAATTCCCATACGAGGTATTTAGCCGCCCGAGTGCACCGAGTGCGGCTATAGTCCGAGTAAGAATTGATGTCTTTCACCCGAGTTAAGCATTCTACTTTTCATTTCGAATATAAGGAAAGAAAATTTAAATTTCTGGCAAAAGATTTTCGATAACAGTATTTGCCTCATCTTAAACAGAATCTGGGGTCAGCATTTCAGAATTACTTGAACTAATTATTAATAAGATATTGGAAAAAAAACCCAGATTTCGATACAGCTTACAGAGTTAGTATCCCGCCAAATTATTTATTCTATTTAAATTTTAAACAACACACCGCGTCACTGCCGCGGGCGGACCAGCTTAGTTTTTGTTTTTTCATTACTCATACTCGGAAAGTAGGTCTGTAGTTGCCTGAGAAGCGGGCTGAAAGTAATACTTTTCAGCCCTAGGGAGAATCACTTTCAACTGACAGCTGTCACATTATTAAAAAAAAATCTAGTTCTATTTTCACATTTCTATTGAACCATGTTCCGACTTCTATACAGCCTGTAAATTACAGCGCGATGTAAAATTGAAATAACATAAAATTCAGTATTAATTAAAGAATACAATTATTTTAAATAACTTATTTTAAATAACTTAGTTATAATTTAGTTACAAATATTTCTTTAAAATAACAAAAATTTGGGCAAAATATTTACTATTTTTTGAGTGACGATAGTGAAAATAAAGGCTGAATAGCCGGCCACACAAAAAAAAACAAAATAGGCGGGAAAGCGGCAATCCGATCTTCATTTTTTTTTCGAGTGGTTGCGTGTTTTTGTTTTTATTTTCCTTGTATTCGTAATGAAAAGCACAGTGTTTACCTCGGGTTAAAGACTTATTTAGTCCCTCGAGCTATTAGCGCCCGCGCTACGCTTGGACGCCAAACCCCGTCTCGGGACTAAATAAGTTACTTTCACCCCTTGGATAACAATGTACTTACTATTAATTCACACTGGCTGTTTATACACTCACAAGACCGCAGCTTTTTTTTAATTATGATAGATTTCTGTCTAGTCTGCCTGTCTGTCTGATAGCAATCTGCTGCCGATTGCCTGACCAAATTTTGTTCTATTTTTGAAATTTATTCCCACTTTCTTCTTGAGACTTTCCTGCCCAAAGGTGGGAAGTAGCACTTTCCACCCGCTACTCGGATCAAACAAACACTACTTTCCGAGTATGAGAAATGAAAAATATATTACATTCTATCCTGTAATAAAACAAACGAATTATAAAAAAAGGTTTAATTTATATGACAATAAATCTTAATTTAAATGACACACAACGCTAAATATTTATTTAGTGACCGCAAAAGCTCTAAAATGCTTTACAAAACTAGTTATTTTTTATCCAGTTATATATTAAAAACTAAGTTCTCCGAGGCATATTTTATAACATAATTAATGATCAATTCACAATAATAACATAATAACCTAACAAGCTTGAGCTAACAACGGCCCGGCTACATTTTACAGACTAAGAATTGGTCCAAAACACATAAACTGAAGTACTTTTCGTCATTCGATTTAATAAAAGTATAAAAATAAATCATTTTCATTTTGGTTATCTGTGTAACTACAAGAAAATCGAATCCAATGGCTACACTTTTTCACACCTAAACCTTTATCACACTTTAATGTCGCCTTAGTAACCTGAATCTATTCATTCTCTATCCTAGCATCGCCATCATCAGGCACCGCCCTGGGGTTATTCACCAGTTCCCCATGAACCCTCACTCGGTACACGCACGTGTATACTGGGTGTCCCCAGTTCGACAGTACCCTGACCCTCGCGAGATTAAACCCCTTTGTGGACGGGAACTGAACTTCGAAGTACTGGATGGGTTTGCCGTCTTTATCGTACTCGAAGCTGCCGTAGTCGTGAGGGTATACGTCGTAGCGGCTCTCTAGACCTTCGACTTGGAAGAGACGCGGAGCGGACGATATCTCCCTGTGAAAAAAAATTTAAGTTACAAAATCTCTCAAAATGGTTGGGACATTTGCATAAGCTTTGAAAATTGCTTAGTCTAGAACACGTTACAAAGTTAATGAAAATAACAGCTGGGTTACCACAACCTCTAAATGCGATTCAATTCAGGTCCTAAACTGAGTCGCAAGCTGTCAGTTCCATAGAAAAACTGTCAGAAAATGACAGCTCAAACCTAAATTGAATCGCATTTGGACGTTGTGGTAACCCCGCAGTATTGTTCCATGACGATATTTAATTAATTTGAAACTCTGCATGATCTTTAGAAGAGAATTACCTCGTCGGTGAAATATGCGGCGGTATGTGTTCAATACTGATGCTGGTGATCCTAACGGTGCCCAGCAGTCGTATGGTGGCTTCTCCCCTAGGCCCCTTGAAGGCCCAGCACTCTCCGGGCAGGGTCCCCGGCCGGATCATGGCTCGGGCGCCGAGGCACTCGCGGCACACCAATGAGGTCAGCATATGGAGCGCCCAGCCCACTGATGACTCGTAAATGACGTGCTCTACGGTTTCTCCCGTGTCCAACACTCTTGCACCGGCGGACTCCAGCGCGTAGTCTGCTAACTGTCAACAAGTACAGGGCTCCACTCTCATATTTATAGCTAGAGTGCATCACGTTTTACTTTTAATCTTACAATTTAAAATGATTGGAAGATGCGACGACGTCGTTATCCAATTTATTGTGCTAAAGTGATATAGATACACGTGAGACTTGCGTAGAGATGCTCTTCTATAAGCCATTTTTAATGATTAAATATTTCAATCATTGTTTCGATCTATTCGACCCGGCCCTTCTCGGACGGGTGTAATTTAAGTATATGGCATTTCTCTGTATATGTCACCGTAAAATTGTTCATTCGTTCGTTTGACAATATTTCGAGATTTAACAATATCGCTAGAGAGAATACAATATAACGTGTATCTCTCTAGCGATATTGTAAAGTCTCGAATTATTGTCAACTGAACATACGGAAGTATCTCTTGCCCCCATAAACGGGACTTGGGGCCTAACTAACCTAACGGGGGGGTGCCCCCGTTAGGTTAGTTAGGTTCCTTTAAACCCTGCACTCGGAAATAGGGGCCCCGCGAAGCGGGGCTCCGTCGACTACGCTTTTTAGGGGAATATGAAGTCTTTTAAGGTTAGGTTGTATTAATCGATATTTCTCACGAATGGTACAGTATCTTTTCATGAGAGTGGTACCACTGGGCAAGGAGGACCCCTCCTTTTCTCCACACCGCGTGAGTTGACTACCATCGCATGCATTTCACGAAAAATAATGCGTTTTATTGTAAGCAGTATATTCATTTGACAATAATTCGAGACTTTACAATATCGCTAGTGATATTACAATATAACGTATTTGACAATTTTACGGTGACATATACATATATATTCAAACATGCTAAGTTGAATATACGAAGATTTTTTTGTAATGATTGCTCAGCAGCATACAGACACGAAAAGCGACTATGTTTTACACCTGCTTTGAAATTGCTCAAATAAGACTGTGTGTTTCTGACATGAGCATTTTCAAATTTTTTCTTTTTTCTTTCGGATCGATTTAGTTTTCAATTCAAGTAGACACCTTTGCGATCCTGTGTGTCATACAAAGATCTTTACAAGTCCTCGCGGGTAGTCAGAAACCCGAAAGTCTGACCACCGGTCACACGCAGGATTATCATGAGTCAACCAGTAACTAGGTTTAGTCTTTAGAAGGTCCGATAGATAGTCGCTTGTAAATTATTGGTATTATAAGCTACATCCGGTTAGACTAGAAATCGATCCCAACCCAACACAGTTGGGAATAGGCTAGGCATGATGAAGAGAATAAGGGCTGATAAAGTTCAGAAGCAAACGAAAACGGAAACGTGTGTTAGTAAAATATGAGGAGATGATTGACAAAGATGTAGCAGACACAAACAAAGTGGCTATCCGACGGGGTTATAACACCACATGTGTTAAGGGGTAACTTGCCGACTGGAAACCTGTATCCTAAGAATGGAGGTGTTATAAAATAGCTCAGTTTTGTATTGTACAGAATAACGAATTTAATTAATTAATGTAAGCTCAATACATAGTTTTTGTATCAATCAGCTAAAAGATGTTAAACCACCCCACAGAATGAGACGTTCAAACACTTTGTTTGGTTCGACGCGCGATGATCGCCTAATTTTACTGCTCCAAGTTGCTGCCATGGTTTCTTGTAATTTGTAGGCATAAAATAGAAGCCAAAGTAAAACCATTTACAAAACAAATAATACGCCCATACATTCTGAAAATCAAGGTCGACTGAATTATCGGCCGATAGAAAGTCTGCAGTCTGCGGGGGCTCTAAAACATTTGCCGCGTGCTGCTCTGCGGGCCTAAAATGGCTGCTTTAGCAGAACATAATATGAAAAACGATAAAAAAATTAAATTCTAAAAATGGACTTTACAGTCATAAACATAAAGTCCATTTTAAGAATTTTAAATTTTTAACGTGATTCATATTATGTTCTGCTTAAGCGGCCATTTTAGACCCCCTGGTGTCCGCCCAGCCTTATTTCAATAGGCATGACGACAGTATAAAAAAATACAAATCTATTTAATCCGTCAGTTAGAGTAACTATTGGAAAATAATGGACGCGTATTTTTTGTTCTTGCAAATCAATAAATATTGACAAAGACAAAACGCATCAAAACTCAGGAGTGACGTCGGTACGCTCTAGTACATTGTAATACAAGGGGCTAAAATGACCCATTATAGACGAGGTAGTTTTACTACCGAGCTTTAGCGAGGTAGTAAATAGGAACCGAGTTATAATGGGATTTTAGCGCCGTGTGTTACACCGTACTTTTCACTACGATTGCGAGAAAATAAAATAACCATATTTAATATGATACTTAGTGCTTTTTATTACAAAAAAAAAATGAAAATGAAAAAAAAAATGCTATGTTATGTTGTTGTTATGTGTGTATGTTGTGTTGAAATGTTTTTCACTCCTCTTGATCGAAAAGACCGTCATAATAGCGTACCAGAGGGGGCGTAAAATTGCTCATTATAGCCCTAGGGAAAATAAGTTTTTTTTTTAAATTTCGTCGTCGGTGTTCGAAAACGCAAAGTCTTCACTCATAATTCATAAAGAATTGACTTATTACTGTTCCATAAAAAAAAAACATTTTTCACTTCTCATGCTCTAAAAGTACGCCAATATAGCCCTACGAAGCGGGATTAAAGTGACCATTTATTCCCTAGGGAGTAAAAAGTAATTTAAAAATGAAACGATCTTTTACTCTGAAACATGGTAACAAAAAAGAGTAAGTTATCAAAGGTTTTATTTAAATTTCGAATTGGCTTGCAAATAGAAAGCGGTTTATTGACAAAAAAAAAACAAATTAACTCTACAACGCTAGAAAAAATATTGTTGTTTGTGTGCATCGTTGATTTTGAAAAGTATGTGCAATGCCTCTGTTGCTAGCCGCTGCAGTAATGTAGGTACTAATTATCTGTGGAGTGTGGATCATCTTCATGCGAAAATGTTGAGAGGTTGTGTTGTGTTATAAATTTTTAATCTGTGACTGACCTGATAGAAGAAAAAACTGACCGCTCATTTCAGAATTTTTGTCGAGTGTAAATTTGTTTGGTTTTAAATGACTATTTTTCTCGCACTCGACGTGAAAAGTACAGTTTGCGCCTCGAGACTAAACGCCAATTTAATATACCCTCGCTTTCATTGACTCCCTCGCAAGCTCAAGAGTCAAACCACCTCGGGTATATTATGGCTTCGTTTAGTCCTTCGTTATAAAATATACTATTATTTTAAAAATGGAACCAAACGCGCCGAACGCCGAACTCTTTGGCAGGATGTGTGCGTTGCATTCCAGCTAAAGAATATTGGCGCGAAATTTTAAGATTTTTTCTGTAAGTATTATTTATTTGAATTTCTTTTTATCTCCTACGTTTACCTCACAGACGACACAATATTATATTCGTCTTCACAGAGAACTGAGATTATGATGCCGGGAAAAAACATCTCATTAGAACAACAGTGCAAATTGTACATTTCATTTTTTATAAAATAAACTATCATATTAAATATGGTTATTTTATTTTCACGCAATCGTAGTGAAAAGTACGGTGTAACACACGGCGCTAAAATCCCATTATAACTCGGTTCCTATTTACTATTTTAAAACTACCTCGTATATAATGGGTCATTTTAGCCCCTTGTATCACAATGTACTATTTTTTTTAATGGAACAGCAATAAGTCAATTCTTTATGAATTATGAGTAAAGACTTATGCGTTTTCGAACACCGACGACGAATATAAAAAAAAAAACCCTAGGGCATAATTTGCAATTTTACGCCCTCTCTGGTGCGCTATTATGACGGTCTTTTCGAGCAAGACGAGTGAAAAAAAAATTATAGCTAAGCGTGACGTTTTGAGAATTTTTAAAACGTCGTAGGTATCTTCGTCAATTTTGATTTACGTAACAAAAGAAAAAATGCGGGTAATAGTACATTGTTACCCTAGGGGTGAAAGTAACTTATTTAGTCCCGAGACGTGGCTTGGGATTCAAACCACCTCCGGCGTGTTATGGCTTCGTTTAGTCCCTCGTTATAAAATATACTATTAAAATTTGACAGCTGTCAGTTGAAAGCGATTCTCCCTAGGGCTGAAAAGTATTACTTTCAACCCGCTCCTCAGGCAACTTCAGACCTACTTTCCGAGTATGAGTAATGAAAAATATTTTTTGATAATCTAACTGACGGACAAAAATAGTACAATATGGTACAATTGTGTAATGTTGGTGATTACCGCTGAGGCGCCATTGAGAACCGAGCCGTTAGGCGAGGTTCTTAAGAGAGCCGAGGACGGTATGATACACACACGTGTATCATACGACGTTTTTCAACACACTTGAGAATAAAATAATACTTAAAATAACTATAATTGATTATTTAACTGATTAATTATTCCCGCCATTGCGAAAAAAAATTCACAACTCGTTCAGTGAAAACGAGTTGTGAATTTTTTTTCGCAATGGCGGGAATAATTAATCAGTTTTCCTATGCGCGCGCATCTATCAGTGGCGATGGGCCATAGACTAAAATAATGAGGTTTCTTTTTTTTGGCTTTTCAAAGTTTTATTTATTAAAAACTTATAAGTTGAAATTATCTATGTAGATACGAAGTTGCATGAAATGAGCAAGCAATAGGTACTTACATTAATTTATTTGTACTATTGAACACGATCTTTTTTGTATCGAAACTTTTTTAAGAACAAAGCAATTCAACCAATAAAAAAAAAACCCTATAACTCACTTGTGAATAATAGCAATGAAAAAGTCACAGTTTGATTACAGGTGTCATTATATGTGCCTAATTGCGGTGAAATTAGAGCCACTTTATGAGTGTGTTGAAAAATCTATTATTGCTTTGTCGTCTACCTAATAGGCCATTAAAGTTATCTTTTGAATACTTAACAAAAATTAAGTAGGTACAAGAAAATTGTGCAGAGAGTCGATAGGAACAATAAATTGCACATCACTAACCTGTCTATCATAATCACCTGCGTCGCCAACCTGCCGGTTGTTGCGCATACGCATGACGGGGTCGACGAGGGCCTCCTTGGCACGGCCAGCCGCCGCAGCCACTTGCGGCAACACCGACGAGATGCGCTCCATCTCGCCCTGCAGGCGCTCGTGCTTGCGATTCACCTGTAAAATATAACATTATATAACGCCTGCGCCTGTTAAATAATAAATTGAAAAAAGCCAAAATCCTGAATCGCGATATTAAAGTTACACGCGAGTTAAGAGCATTGACAACCCGATTGGCGTAGTGGTAGTGACGCTGCCTTACGTTCTTAGGGTCCTGGGTTCGAATCCCGGTAGGAGCAAATGTTTGTGTGATGAGCACGGACATTTGTTTCCGAGTCATGGATGTTTATATGTATAATAAGTATGTATTTACAAACAAAAAAGTATATATGTAGTATATCAACTATCTAGTGTCCACGACACAAGCTTTGCTTAGTGTGGCACTAGATGGCCCTGTGTGTTAATGTCCAGCGATATTTTTTTTTTTATTATAACTGATTACATAAAACAACCGTCGGGTCGGAGGATCTACCATTATTAATGCATTATTGAGGAACTTCACATCCTCTTCCTCCTATACCTATACCTACCCCTAAACTAATACATGCCTCCAGTTCAGTACCTAGGTACTAAATAATGTTTCAAAATAAAGTCACATGGATGTAGGTAACATTCAGAGGGCGAAGAATGTAAGACAAATCTTCAACCATGGCTGCTTAAAAATATAATATTCATCTTCATCACATTCAGCCTATACAGGTCCCACTGCTGCTGGTTTCCTCACGATGTTTTGAGAGCAACTCGTCACTTGGGACCGTTAAAACTGGGCCACCACTGCTCCCTAAAATTTAATATGCATCTTCAATACGACATCCATAACAATTTATTTATGAAAGTTGTCCCACTGACCAATTAAGGACTCAATCAATACTGTTGAACTCATAATTCTTGTGAAAGACCACCACGCAATTTATCAATGTGACCTAAGGAATAACATCATAATCAAGCTTGAATGTATAGAGTTGTAAGTTGCGGTTGCTCTAGCTGCCCTGTCAATTTGGAACATTTTTGACTGTCCAACAAAAGCTAGTATATTCAGGACCGGACCCACTGATAAAGATATTAATCGCAAAACTGGCAATAGAAACTTGACTGATCCACATCTCTTCAATTGTAATGCGTGCTTACTATTAATTATCAGCCCCCGTTTCGCCGGCGGTACCTTGTTTGCACAATGTACACATTCTGTCTTAATTAAATATTAAATTGTGACTATAGCTAAGTACTTATTTAACTAAACCCACCAAAATTTAGAGCCTTCCCCCACTCTAATTCGAACCAGGATGCACATGCAATAGTCCGAGGCTCTGAATATGCTTAATTATAGCAAGCGAAGAAGTAGGTACTTATTGGCGTCATTCAAGTCCCGCCCAAAAACTTCAGAAAACTTCTAAATACCTTGTCTTTCCTGCCCGGCTAGCATGGGCAGGGGATAAAAATTTTATCCACCGGTTATTTCCACTTTTGTTTGAATTTTGTCCCTTGTCAGTGGAAATAACAGGTGGATAAAATTTTATCCCCTGCCCATGCTAGCCGGGCTGAAACAACTAACGCCATCTATTTAAATTTGACGCCCTAATGCGATTAAATTCGTAGCACTTCGTAGTCTGTACTACGGACAATTGCGTAGCAGCGCGTAGCAGCATAAAACGCCATCTATCTTGTTGATGAACTATAAGCAAATGTGAAGGATCGGATGGGGTACAAAATCAGTACTTATCATACAATAATACACTATACATATAATACAAGATAGAGGCGCGACTATGGTTTTTGTTTTTAAAACTGTGTACCTAACTGTTAGATGGCACTGTTAGTTTCTGTTCAACCAAATAAATACAAAAAGTAATTCTTGACTACGGATTCGAACTTGGAACTATTATTCACAAGGCAAACGCTATCACCGCTAGGCTATCTACTTCACTAACAAGTTGTCCAAAATAGCTTTTATGACAGTTGTAAAACAGTTGAAAAGTTTGTGTCCTCAAACACACAGATATGGCAGCACTGTCTATGAAAATTTTGTTTGACGCCAATGTATGGAAGTTTCACCCCCCTGGTACTTACATAGATGGATAGTAACACTAGTAATGTTACATCAGGCTCACTATCAAAATCAAACAGTTCGATAAAAAAAAAATTACGAACGTATCTCTAAAAATTTCTTAAAAACCATACCAAAATACATGCGCTCATTCTGATTTTTTGGCAAATTATTCTACAAGCAACATATTAGCAGCATTGTTTTATTTTTTTAGTCCAATCAATAGAGTTTTTGTAAATCGATCGAAACCACTCACTTCGCACTATTCGGCCCGCAGTGACTGACGTAACAACCACTTTGTAGTGCAAGCTGATTAGAACTTTATTCTAACAGCATTTCAAACGAAGTTTGAACCACCACAAATAGAGTTGCTAATTTAGCTCCTTTTTTTTTTTTTTTTTTTTTTTTTAGGATGGGAAATCATCAAATGACTTCTCCCACTCTGGGCGGAGCGGGAGGGAGTGTCAGACTCTTACTGACTAAAACCCATCCATGTTCCTTCCTCGCCCTTTACGTTCCGGGGCCGCGGTATCTCTTTCGAACAGTCCCGCAACCCCGGCAGGCTTCGGCCCTTGCGGGCCCCTCTCTTATGCTGACATCTCTTTGAGGCGCGCGTGGAACACGAACGCGCCGTCGACACGGCCTGTCGTCGTTAGACGGACGGACGGCTAACTAGCCCATAGCCAACCGTCCACAGGCCCGCATCTACGGTGGCCGGTAGCCACCACGTGGCCCTCGACGCCCGGTGCGTCTCCCGCGGCGGCCGGGAAGTGAGGATCTCTCCCTCTCTCGTTCCGCCACCTCCTTCGCTAGCATGACTGCTTCGCAGAAGGAAGTGACGGCTTCCCATTCCATCTCGCTCCGGACCATGGATTGAACCAGGGCCGGACGCGAGAGGTCGCCGCCGCCGATCGCCGCTTCGAGGACACGGCGGTGCTCCGCCCACGCAGGGCAGACCTCCACCGTGTGCTCCACCGTGTCCTCCGGTCGATCCTCGCAGTGGAAACACCCGGGCGTTTCCTCCCGCCCGATTCGGTGCAGGTACCTCCCGAAACATCCGTGTCCGGTGAGGACCTGCGTCAGGCGGAAGGTGAGGACGCCGTGGCGCCTCTCTAGCCACTCCTCAAAGAGGGGACTTACCGCCACTATCGTGGCGTGCCCTGCACGGGGTTGCGACAGTCGCTCTCTCCATGTCGCCATGAGATCGCGCCGGAGGTCAGTCCGCTGAGCGGCAATTTGCCGCGGCAGCGGAGTTTCCCCCCGGCGTAGTACCTCCGCGCGCCATTCGTGTAGGCGCGCGAGGACTATCGCCTCCAGATCCTATGGCGGCAATCCGGCAAGCAGGCCCGCCGCCTCGCGGGAGATCGTGCGGTACCCACGGACCATCCTTACGGCCACCACTTTTTGGGGCGCGTTCAGATAATGAGCGGCACGCCGCTTCAAGGAACGCGCCCACACTGGGGCCCCGTAGAGGGCCATGGACCGCACGAGCCATGGACCGCACGATGCTAATTTAGCTCCTGTAGTCTCCTTAAATGCCATAAGTAAATTTTGACAGATTGTAGGTAGTAGGTTGATGTACGCCCGTCTGTACAAATCCCTGAGCTGTATTTCCTACATCACTTCATAAATGTGAAAGTTTATGAGGATGGATGGAAAAACTACTTAACGGATTTGGATGAAATTTGGTACACAGATAGTTTATAACCTGGACTAATACTTTTTGTCCCGGTAAAAGTGAATGCACACTTATCCGCGCCGAAAGAAACATTTTCTCATGCGTATATCGTTATCTATTCGTCCGATTCGACGCGGATAAAGGTGGACACACACTTATAAGATAAGATAATTTTTATTTGTTCAAAACATGAGTATACACACACATAGCATGCAAGATGTTACATACGTATGACGTCATCTATTCGTCCGATTCGACGCGGATACCTAAGTGTGCGAGGTTTGGTAGGATTTCATAAAAGTAATTCTAGAATTCGATTCTTTCGGCGCGGTCGATTCCTTCGGCTCTGATAAGTGTGCGTTCACATTAAATATACGACTCCGTGGAATAATATTACCGAACGCCACGCGGCGTGGCGTTCGGTAATATTATTCCACGGAGTCGGTCGCGTGGCCCACGCGGCCTTAGCCACGGGCTGAATCTAGTTTACCTACTATGTTTTTTGACATTTATCTAGGAAAGTGAGGCATACGAACATTTAGGACACTGAAACTGGTCCTTACAGTTTCTAATGTTTACCGATATTTTAGTAGGTTTCAGCGGGAACAACAATAAATTGTATAGCAACCTCTGACAATCCTCTAGTGAGCTGCATGACAACGTATTTGATGTCAGAGAAGTCTCCGTCCAGCGTCTCTTGAGAGGGTCCCCAGAGATACGCGTACACATGCAACCCGAGTAACATAGTTAGAGCCATGCACACGAAGGAACGGAACACGTTTCGGAAGCTCCCATCCTGTCTGTGTCCATAACCGAAATCCATGAATTGTTTGAGTTAGATTTTTGCGCTAAAATTTCTACTTGATGACAGTTGTGTGTCATCCACAGAGATCATAAAATAATGCCCACAGAGTATATAATCACTACGGTTAATAATGCCATCAGAAATCATCTTGACAATCTCTTGCTTTCGTACTTCATAATTCCATTTATTCAAGTCATCCAAAGAATCCACCAGTGCTGCAGACTGGTCTCAATCCATGTCCAGATTTATATGAGTAGGTACATATTTATATGGTAAGAGGCTTACCTGCAAATAGCTTGGTTTGGTGACACTATTGAGGATGTGTTTGTGATCACATGGTTAGGTTAAAATCGAGGGTAGTCCTGGAAGCATTGTTGATAAAAAAACAAATACTTTTGGGTATTTATAGCGTATATTAATACAAAATGGCTACAATACGCAGATTGTTACATAAAGTGTAACCACACAAGTGCAAATATAGTCCAAATGGAGAATAGATGTAGATATATGTACTTTACCTTTCAAGGTTGGCACGCTTTTATTATTACTATTTGATTTTGGGTTAGACAAGTTACCAAGCAAAGGCTTTGTAGTTTGCTCAAGAGCAAATCCAGGCATTAACAGGTCCTGCCGGGGTTGCGGGCCACTTCGAAAGAGATACCGCGGCCCCGGAACATAAAGGGCGAGGAAGGAACATGAATGGGTTTTAGTCAGTAAAAGTCTGACACTCCCTCCCGCTCCGCCCAGAGTGGGAGAAGTCATTTGACGATTTCCCATCCGAAAAAAAAAAAAAAAAAGGCATCAACAGGTCACAATTTATGTAAAAATCTGCAGCAAACAACTCTTATGCTTTCTGGTTTTGCGTTGCGTATTCGATTTGCGCGGCGGCGACGGATTTCATGGCTTCATGTGCGGAGTGTACATTGCCGCGCCACGCGAGGAGAACGTCGCGCAGTTGCTGCCACTGCGCGCGCCCGAACGTGCGGTGCATCGTGCTTGACACGCGCACTGACCGCTCCGCCTGGTCCATGCGAGCACGGACCAGCTTAGTTTTCAGTACTGGAAGAGAAGATGAATGATGAAGAGTGATTTTAGAACATAGAAGAGATATAGTCACTTCCCTGCATTACTTGACCCCTTTTACAGAAAATAATAAGGACAGAAGTATCTGGTAATGCTTGGGGCTTGGGCATGTTATAAAAACAAAGCCATCCACTGTGTCTGTCTATCTGTCTGTTCGCGATAAACTCAAAAACTACTACACCGATTTTCATGCTGATTCACCAATTGATAGAGTGGTTCGAGGAAGGTTTTAGTATGTAACTTGTCAAGTTTTTGTATGCATTGGCTAACATATAATTATATTTGTTGGAACGGGATCATTTCATGAATACTTTTGGTCGCGATAACCGACATCCACGCGGGCAAAGCCTCAGGCCATCGAGCATATAACCTATAGAGTAGAACTGTTACTTCTTTTGTTTGAAAACAATTCCGCCAACTGACAGCTACTCACATCTGCGTTCACTACGCTCTGATTGGCAGACCGAATGTCAAAACTAACACTCTTAGAGATGGGGTAGTGTGCATGCAAGTTTTCGTTATCGATAGCGATAACCAATGCATCAGTATAGTACTAATAGTGAATAATACTTGCGTGTTTTATTACGGAAATAAGTATCAATATGTAATCATCATCAGCCTATTAATGTTCCCACTGCTGGGACACAGGCCTCCTCTCTATATAAGATGTATATAATATACATATATATAAATACAAAAAAATACGGGATACAGAAAAACGGAAAACTTTTTCTTGAATTTAGATATAAAATCGTATAATGATCATGATCAAATCAGTGTATCACTGATTTTTTAAATTAGTTTGTTTCGTATAAATTCTTCTGACCGCTTGTATTTTATGCTTGATTAAAGGTTATTCCGTCTGTTTTATAATTTGATGTTCTGCTGTTTTTTCCACACCACCGAATAGAACAGCACGCCATTGTGAAACTATTTAATCGAAATTTTATTTCAGAATATGAAGAGAGGTACACACAGATCCAATACTGGTTTGGTACTGTTTTAGTGGCAGCGAGCATCAATATTTATAAGTGACAAATCACTTATTAGTTGCGGAGGCGGCTGGCCTGACATTACCACTCTATAGGTTATATGCTCGATGCCTCAGGCACAGCTAGTGTTATATATTTTTTGCTTTTTTTAAGTAAGGAAACAATTGCGCCTTTATCTTTTGATCATATAATTTATGCCTCATTGATAACACATAATGTCTCAAGTCCATTGGTAGTATTCATCATCATCATCATCATCTCAGCCGAAAGACGCCCACTGCTGGACATAGGCCTCCCCCAAGTGTCGCCACATTGACCGGTCCCTTGCGACTCGCATCCACCGGATTCCCGCAACCTTCACCAGGTCATCGGTCCACCTAGTGGGAGGTCTTACAATGCATCGTCTTCCGGTTCGCGGTCGCCACTCCAGAACTTTTCGGCCCCAACGGCCATCCGTTCTGCGAGCAATGTGTGGTTTTGTAGTATTGGTACTTGTTAATACTAGAATATTTGAATGTTACCTTCAATGATGAAAGCTTCAACATCTTGTTCTTCAATTTGTAGTTCTGATATAATCTCATCATAAGTGAGTTCAGGGTTGACCTCAGCCATTTGCATGAAGGTCAGTATCCTCATTTTCTTTACATTTTGATCATGGTCTAGACCTGAAATTAAGGCACATATCAAATTAGTGTCATTATTCAACAACTACATTTCAAAAGAACAAAAAATAAATAAAAAAGAGAAAGAAAGAGAGGGTAAGTATGTTAAAAGAATTAAGTAAAACACATACCTTGAGAATGAACGAATTCTTTGTGGTTCTGGTAAAAGGTCTGATAGCTGGACAGTTTCTCTGATACGAAAATGGTGAGCAGGTCATGGATGAGTTCACCTTCAAGGAATCTTACAGGTTTGAGGGACAGCAGGGGATCCAGTAGGAATGTAATGGGATCAGCCAGTGCTGTGGAGATACATTTGATGGCGTCTTCTCTGGCGTACGAGGCATTCTCGTCAGTGTATGTGCCCAGAAGTTCAATCATAACCTTTGAAGCCAGTTCGCTAAAATCAATATAATTTTCTAAGTGAATAACAAAATCTTGTTGGATTGGAAATGACACTAACTAGTTAAAATTTCTTCATATTGGAATTTTAAGTTTGGGATATCTTTCGTATTTTGAGTATCTGATTAGAAAACATTTTAGCTTACAAGTTGGAAATGCGATAGTACTAGAAACTAACATTTGGCAAGTGGTTCCATAACCATTTCTTTTACTGCCAACTAACTAGCTTAAAAGTGTGATTACTAAACACCCAGAACCAAAATTACCAGTATGTGTATCAAAACCATAATGAATGTAATTGATAGTTGATAATTATTTAAAATTTATTAATAAGATATTACCTGTTTTGATCTTTTAAAACTTGGTGCAAGACTCTGTACAGTTTCTGCATTTGTTCGTTAGTGGGTGGGCAGCCAGAGAACTCTTTCCTGAGCTGCTCGACACTGGTGAACACCTCGCGAATGGCACCAACGCGGGCTGCCAGCTCGACCACATGGTAGTACACATGGTAACGCAGGGGGGAATTTGCCTCCAAGTTGTTGTATAGACGCCACAATCTGTAATATTCAAATGACACAGTTAAATAACTGTAATGTTTCTTCTTAACAGCTGCCACAAAAGTCTAAGCCACCACATTACTCAATGTAGGCTTGTCTTGAATCATTGTATTGTAATTGATAATTATTTTTTAAAGAAAACTAATCTAGGCTACATAGGCATAGGTACTAATTTATGGATTGATATAATAAAAAATAAAAAAAGTTCCGACAAATTGAGAACCTCCTCCTTTTTGAAGTTGGTTAAAATGAGATAAGGTCATCTTTAAATCATCATCATCCACAGCCCAACTTCACTTACTGTACTGCTGGTTATAGGCCTCTCTTTGCTTGTACAATACAAATATAAGGTATAGCAGTGATGTAAAAAACTTACTAAACAAAACCAACAAAATTGGAGAGACTTGAGATCTACACTAAGCATTCAAAGGTTGAAGAAAAATAAATTTAACATAAACTTACGACTGTACCACAACCATGCCAAGTTTGGGCCCTGGTGCCTTTGTGAGCCTTTGACTGAAAGCTAAAATCAAGTTTTCTCCCCTCTCCAGTGGAATCTGAAATAAAAATCACACAATTATAATTGTTCAACTCAATAGTTTATTTAAAAATCAGACAAATCCGAACGAATAGTTTACAAGGCGATAAAGTTTAAACTTGGATCACAGATTTGTTATTTATTGTATTTCAAGAAGTTGAGTGGTTAATATACTTTGAACGTTTAAAAAAGGCAGGCCTTACGAATTTAATTAAAGCTACTTACAGAGACCATGATGGAGACAATACTGTTGAGTATAGCTTCGATCTCAGCTTCATTCGGTTCCTTGAAACAAACATCACAGACTCCCACTATTTTGTGTAAGTCGTCCTCAATTCCCTTAGGCGACTTCTCTTCCGCTATCTCTGCACCGAGGCTCTTGAAGTATTTCCTAAGTTCTAGTGCCTGAAAGCATCGACAGTAATTTACGATTGTTAGTTAAAACTAATTTACACTTTCCCCAACTCGACGACTAGGTTATGTTGACGTTAACTTACTTGATCTTCGAGAGATATATCCATAAAAACTGCGGGGCCTTGCATTTTGAATCTTGCAAATTACGTGTGCTCCTTTTAATTCAATTGAATTCTTTCTCTGGAAGAGATATTATTAAAAAATGCATGTGCCACAAGCAGTTTATGACACGGCACGGCTCAACAAAAAGAACGACCACAGATTAAATTTAGATAATTTTGACATTTACGGTTTTTGAAATTCAGTCATCATGTTAAGCCGGCTCTACACACTTGGGACTTGAAATTACTAGAAATAACTGGTCGATGTATTATGTTGTCGATGCGTTGGTTGACGCGAGCTGCGAAAGAGCGAGACTTCTGCCAGTAGAGCTCGTGTACGCTAAGGAACAAAGGAAGGCCCCGATCTTTCAACCATAAAAAAGCTTATTTGATATTTATATTCCTGTCTCCATCTTGAACTTGTAATTTGACAGCAATGTTTCGATTGTCTATCTGTAGACGACCTACAAATTAAATGGCAACACAAATTAGCTGTCAAGAATGTGACAGCAGAACTGACAGAGACAGACAGATAGACATTTGACATTTTGTATATTTTTAGACATGGGTCGGATTAGGTAAAAACGATACCTAATCCACCTAATCCTAGTATTTAAAAATACCTAATCCATTTACCTAATCCGAATATTTATTCAATAAAGCCACTGGCCTGTTACGATATTAGGTATCGTATGTGGATTTGGTAAGAAATATTCGGCATGGAGTATGGACGTTCCGTTTCTGATGTAGTGTGGAATATTTTCTGATATTTCTGATCGTTTTTTTATGGGCAAACGGTACTTTAAACTAAAAGTCAACGTAAACCTTTTGTTTTGGTTTTTAACGTAATAATATAGTTAGGTTAGGTTAAAGTTCGCTTTTATAAAACAACTCAAAAAACATATTTTTTTTATAATTTTTACCGAAAAATGGCTTTAAAATTAAAACTGGTGTACCTACTATGTATAGAAACTAGAGCATTATTATATTCAAATGCATTTCACCCTATTATCAGATGAGTTTCTGATTTTTACACATTTATTTTCATTAAAGGACGTGAAAGTTTTGTTATTTTCTTTGAGTGTATCATTCCATAAGACTTAAATCGCTAGAGCAATATCTAGTCCAGTGGTATTCTACGTAGATGGCGCTGGCGGCAGTGCTAATTAAACTTGAACCTTAAGCTCCACATTTTAAGGTACGGAATATCTTCTATGTAGACTGTGTACGAATATTTTGTGCCATACCTAATCCTCGACGCTTTGGATTAGGTACGGACTCGCATCGAAAAATACCTAATCCGCATACCTGTTCCAATATTTATGCCTCACGTCTAATATTTTTCATTTCGTCAACAAAGTGAACATAGTTTTATCAGTCGTACAAAAAAACTTTTCCTTGGGTTATGTGAACGTAGTAGCTTCATAGAAGTTAAGAAATCTAAACTGCTCCAATATGAGTAGTTTTCATAAAACTAGTGATTCACGCGTCACTATTAGTGGCACCAAGGTGAAAAACAGCTTACCGATAGTATCATCTGGTGTTCCTTCACTGGACCATATCATTGGTAAGCAATTTTTGTTCAGATGCGTTAATAATTAGAAAGTGAAGTATTTCTATGTAAGTAATAATTAAGATCTACGTAGCTTGAAAATTCTTTTGTAAATATAACCTAAAATTGATGCCAATGTGTCAATCAAATTATACTATCATTTTATCATTTTATTTACTCCGAAGGAAAGGCTCTTTCCACCATATTGCTTTTTGTATTATCAACACTAGATCAATAGATTTTTTTTTTTCAAATTTTACAGGCGGTGGTTTACCAGCAGGAAGTATTTTTGCTGTTGGTATGTTCTTCTTTATTTTGCTTATTTATAAAAAAGATGTTTCATCTTCCATCCGTCTTGAGGATGTAATGAATTGATTTATTTTCAGAGGAAGATGTCCTGGCTAACTACAGCAGAATTCTTTTGAAGTATTTCTTATCTGAAGGAGTAGCTTGCAAGCATGATCTATTTATTGCATCTGCAGATGAAAATCCAGTTGATATTGTAAGTGCACTTATTAAACATTAATAATTTGCTATTGCCCTTTTGCCCCCCTGGGGTAACAAACAAGAACACCAATTAAACTTGACAGGTTTATTAAAGGCTTTTCAAATATATTCTATATTATACATAAAGAAACAAAAGGCCCTGTCTAAGTTTTGTCTCACACTGTCAAGCGTCATTTCTAATTCAACAGTAAGCGACAAAATAGGGTGTAACTATTCCAAGGTATTTTTGTATAAAATAAAATACTGATTTCTTTCACCATTAGCTAACACTGGCAGCGTAGATTGATATTAGTAATACGTTTTTCATCTTAAACACAAATTTGTGCTAATTTCAAAATTCCGGAACAAATATCACAATAAATATGAAGTTCCGGTATTTTGGAGGCATATCCATATTGTCCTCTACGTTTGACGTTATCGACCTTAAATCAATCTACCTACTCCGACCTCTGGTCAGCATACTTATCCTCCTCTCCTGATTTCTATTTACTTGAGTTAGAGCTTGTCTTTTGTTTCCAAACATCTCTATTAACAGTTGGTCACATATACTGTCACAGTACAAACAAAGCAATTGATTCAACAAATATGTTTAAAATGCTTGAACTAACTCTATCCCCTTTAATAAATTTTCAGTCAAAGGAATTACCTCTTCCTACCATAATTCCTCAAGATGATGAGGTCAAAACAACAGCTATTGATGTAGATAAGATGAAGATAGCATGGAGATATGAAGGTCTCAGTCAGGTGGAGTCATCATTTGGTAGCAACACTAGTTTTGGACACCATTTTGATCTAAGCAAACATATTGATGCCAACACTATTGAGAGCTGCAATATTGAGTATTGTAAATTGGATATGGACAGTGAGACAGTCAATGGTAAGATAGGTATTGTATTTTATGGTCATAATTAAGTGTAAAACCTAATTGATGAAGAATCATGAACTAATTATTTACACACTATAACTCTATAATAGTAATAATAAATATGTATAAGTATAAAAAAGGATGACAGGGCATTGAAAAAAATCATCCACATTGCTGTCAACAGGAAAAGTGACCAGAAGGCTGGCAGCATTGCCACACATTGGATGGCAATGCTGATTCTTTGACCATAAATAGGCCTGTCTTCTGGTCACATGAAGATTCGACCAACTGCTTGGTAATTTCCCGAAATACTAGGTGGGTACTCTGGGTGGGGACCCTATGAAAGAATTGTATATCAAAATCCCAGATGTAAAAAAAATCGTAGTTGAACTCAGCCTACATACAGGGTGGATACAGTAAACGCAGTAAGGGTAAGTGACTCAACCATTGCAGCTACACGAAAATGGTCTTAGGAGACAATCCATAATTTTTCGTGAAATTGTGATCCCTGTTCCCAGATTTTCGAAAACATAGACAAGAAAATGACCATTTTACACAAAACTTTTTTGTGATGCTAATCAATCCTGTTCTTAAAACTGATCAAAAAGGTAAATATTCCATCCTGGGTTGATCCAATAGAACATTTTGATCAGTATTAGACCCTCTAACACACTTTCCCTTGCTACCCTATTTACCATATCCACCCTGTATAGTAAAGTATAGTTAAAATAATACACAACATGAAATCTGTTATTGTTTTCCATTATATCATCATCTGTCTAGCCTTTTCCCAACTATGTTTGGGTTGGCTTCAAGTCTAACCAGATGCAGCTGAATACCAGTATTTTTTTTGCATGGAGCGATTCCCTATCGGACCTCCACAACCCGGTCAGTACTAGGCTAGACAATTCGAAGACAGCCTCAGGGACACAAGACTACCTGTAACAACTGTCAAAGATCTCATCATCATCATTCTCCATACTTCTCTATTACTGATCATCAAAAATCTACAAAGGGGTTTGATAATTTTGGCGGATTTTTTTCCGCCATTTTGATATTTTGTCATAGTAGCGGCCACGCATACGACCTATATTAATTGATAGCTGGTATCAATACAAACAAGTTTTGCTTGAGATAAAATATTCTAAAGTGTCACGTTTCCGACATATGAGCTATCAAAGTAAAGTCCATTCACTGATGGAATCTTCAGCATAACTTTGTTTTGATCGGACACGCATAAAACGTGTATCAATCGATAGCTGGCATCAATACTAACATTTTTTTACGAAACAAAACGTTCTAAAGTGTCACGTTTCCGAGATATATAATTTTCTAACATTTAAGATTTAATTTCCCCCTCTCATTTCAGGTTTCACAAACAGTCTATACCATAAATTACTGTCTAGTATTAAAGCATTAGTTTCTAAGGAAGAATATCAAAGTAGTGTTAAGAAGAACAGTAATATTTTAAGGATTGGTATACACTCACTGGGGTCCCCAGTGTGGATGGCAATGGACTGTGACAATGAAGCAAGTGGAAACCATGGACAAGATCTAATCAAGTTCATGTATTGTCTGAGAGTTATACTGAGGGACACAAATGCAGTTGCATTTGTTACTATTCCTGCACATCTATTTGATGTAAGTGTTTAACTCAAAGATGTCAAGTTACTATTGTCTTGCCCTTATCCCAAACGATTTGGGGTCAGTGCAGTATGTCTTCTTCTTACATACGTTTCTCTTAAGTGTCATCTCAAGTTGCCATGCCGTCCCGGTCTACGTAGGCTTTTATAAACTACTAGCACTTCGTCCGCGAAAATTGTGATAGCTCGGCCAATTTGCTTGATATCAATATAATTTATAACCTGTGTTACTCGGTAAAGATGTAGCTTTATAATGATTAAAATTTTTTTATAATCGATTGAGTAGTTCTTGAGTTAAATCGTAACAAACAAACAAAAAATTAAATCTTTCCTGTTTATAATATTAGTTTAGATTTCATCCTTAACACAGTCTATCCATTGTATATTTGATCTTTTCCCACTCATATTACTTAAAACTTTCAAAAAAAAAACGTGAGAACTATGGCAAAATAATTATTATAGTTCTGTGTTCTTTACAGGATGATCACATAATGAAACGGCTGTTGTACTCAGTGGATAATGCAGTCAGAATAGAAGCGTTTGCTGGCTCAAGTCGTGAAACGAACCCTGTGTACAAAGATTATCATGGGCTGTTCCATATCACCAAGTTGTCAGCTATATACTCTCTGGTGCCTTTTGTGCCGCCAAGTCTTGACATGGCATTCAAACTGAAGAGGAAGAAGTTTGTCATAGAGAAGCTGCATTTGCCTCCAGGTTCGTTGAGTTAGTAATAGCGTAATGCCTTATCTGCCTATAAAGCTGGGTATCCACTTGTGCAGCCTTATGACGAGCTGCCTCATCCTGAGCGTGCCGCTGGCTGCGGAAAGTTCATGCATCTCCACTTGAGCCCAAATAATAACGTATCGAGCGACAAGGCTCAACCTGAGCCACGATTTTCTCAGTTTCTCATTAACCACAATGGTTCACGCACGTAAAGTCGCTGCAGCATTAGTAGTAACTAGTCACTACAAAAGGAAGCAACGCCAGAAACGAAAACATCGATGGTGGATTAAGGAAATATATATCGTCAGCGAAATGTTTAAATGTTCATACACACAAAGTAATGTCTGTGGTTTTCATATAACTTAATAAAGTCTATTGATTTATCTTTGTCCATTTTGCCGCGTACCGAGCATACATAAACGTCTCCATTCAACGCACGGCTCACAATGAGGCGTCTTTAAGCATGGCCATTTACCGTCATACTTTGGCTCGTTGCGCAGCCGCCTCGTTTCGTTCAAGTCGCAGCAAGCCTCGACTCGCGGCACGGTATCCATTAGATCTGCCTCGGGTCGAAGCAGCCGCTCGGCCCGAGGCTGCCTCGAATGGACACCCAGCTTTATATTCTTACTGGTGGAGTACAGATCTCATCTCTCTCTCAATAGTGTAAAAGGAAATTGAATTAAGTAAATTAGTTGCAAAATAAATTCCTTACACATATTTTTTTTATCAGGTTGTAAAGCTCCTGTGCTGTAACTCGTAGCTATCTGATCCTATATTGGCCTCGTTTTGCCACTATGTTAGATTAAAATTAAAACTTTTTCAGTTATCCCTGATACTAGTTAGAAAGTGGTTTGAACTTTTTGGCCGGATTTTTTTCCGCCATTTTGATTTTTTTTTTCAAAGTAGCGGCCGCGCATAATACTGGTATCAATACAAACAAGTTTTGTATTGGTCGAAATGTTCTAAAGTGTCACGTTTCCAAAATATGAGCTATCAAAGTTAATGTCAATTCACTGTCGGAATCATTAGCACAATTTTGATTTGATCGGTCACGCGTAAAACGTGTATTAATCGATAGCCGACATCAATAGAAACAAGTTTTGTACAAAACAAACGTTCTAAAGTGTCACGTTTCCGAGATATGAGCTATCAAAGTTAAAATCCAATAACTGATTGCAACTGTAGCACAACTTTGATTTGATCAGACACGCATACAACGTGTATCAATTGATAGCTGCCAACATCATCAAATCAAAGTTGTGCTGAAGATGCAGTGAATTTACTTAAACTTTGATACCCCATATGTCGGAAACGTGACACTTTAGAACTTTTTGTTTCGTAAATAACTTGACTGTATTGATGCCAGCTATCGATTGATACATGGCGTGTCTGATCAAATCAAAGTTGTACTGTAGATTCCATCAGTGAATGGACTTTAACTTTAATAGCTCATATCTCGGAAACGTGACACTTTAGAACATTTTGTCGCTTACAATACTTGTTTGTGTTGATACCAGCTATCGATTTATATAGGTCTTATGCGTGGCCACTACTTTGAAAATGTATTAATTGATTAATTTATTTTGATTAATTTTACGCGGAAAAAAATCCGGCCACGCTTCATACAAAAATGTTCCAAGCCCTTTATAATTATTAAGGGCAATTAAAAACGGAGTGTTAAGCAACCAGTTTATTTTTTAAACTTTACTATGGTGTTTCAGAACTTCAAGAGACCAAAGAACGGGAACAAGATGACATCACTAGTGTACCAAATGTAAACTGTGGTGGATTTAAGAAAAGAGACATTGAATTTTAAAAACTGTTATACTTACATAAATAAAGATAAAATGAATAAACGAATAATATTTTGTGATAAAATAAAATAAATATACAACATTGGACTGTTTCTTACGAATTTTATTTCAACCCTTATTCTAATTATACTTACCTATATTTTTAATTATACCTACATTTATAAACTCACGCCTTTCCCACAAGGGGGTAGGCAGAAAATAATCGAAATGGCTAGGAGGATCTTACCAGGACCATCCTGTGGGTGCCTTGTGTGTAAATCCAGCCAGGGGCTAAAGGACGCTACCTACTACAATCCTAAAATACCCCTTGCTTTGGTCTTCATAATATTTGTAATTGAATGTTGCTGTGAGCAATGTCGCATTAAAGTAGCCAGTATGTCCATAACGAACCTGTTATTCCGCAGTGGCATGCATGAGCGATTCATGCATTAATTTTAAACAAAAATGCTTTAATACTCAGTCACCCCACCTGTTCACCAGAGCGTATCTCCCTAAAACCGGCGAATCTATTCATCGTCCGTTTGTTTATTCACATACTCACATTATTAGTTGTAACTGTAGCGTTTTGACCACATTTCTCCGTGTCGTATTACACTGGATCCTTGTGTGCCTTTTATATATTTATCTAGTTTTGTTCTGTTTAAAAATGTGCAAAAATGAAAGTGCTAAAGTGCTATTTGGATGTTTCAATACCATATTTTTTGTAAGTCATTTATTTATGCTAATTAGTGTTTTGAATTCGCTCTTGTTAATCATTATAACATTCAAAAAAACCAGTTACTGCTATATTTCATACTACCTGGTATTAAGGTAATGAGGAAGTAAAGTGCCTACACAATAAACATCTCTACTATTTCTCCTGTAGGCATGCGGTTTTGTGGAAGTAATATGTGGGTTTCTATTACTCTGCGACTCCAAAAGAATACTCCTATCACGGCTTCTGGCGGCGCCTGATGAAGACTTACTGACTCATCCACCGTTCTACTACTTGTCACTCGCTCTCCTGGCCGCTGGGCTGGCTCTGTGCGCCACCGGAGCCCTAGGCTGCTGGGCTACCTACATGCCCGGTTACACGGTCCTCAGTATTGTAAGTTTTGCCTTTCAATTCCTGTTTTTTCATCTTCCTCTCGCTCTTGACAGAACGCTCGTGGGCATGATGAATACGCTGCTGTTTGGCGTAGTTTTAATCGTTACTGTAATGTGCTATTGAGTAACATAGGTCACCGACCGATATATGCAGTACGTTGGCTTCAAGGCGAAACATAGTTTTGGGTGTGAGTCAGCGACTAAACCGATTTTAAAACAGAATTAGGAAAGTATGTAGATACACCACATGTCATATATGTACGATGGTAAATAGGACCCGCCCAGTTTGTGTATGTAAGCACATCATCATTATATCTGCCTAGCCCTTTCCCGATAGGGGCGGCTTCGCAGTCTTATCGGTGGTAGCCAACGCACCAGTATCAGACCTCCACAACCCTGGGTAACACGGCACCTACCCCTTGGTAAGACCGATTATCCGAGTTTCGGCCTTCAGACTTCAGACTATCCGTCGTAACGACCGACAAGATCTAAAAATGACAGCTGGGACCAACGGCCCACATCTTCAATACAATAAAATAATTTCAATTAGGTTTAGACACGGAGTACGTCTTTCTTTCAGTATTTCTTGGTAGTGCTGGCGATGTTGCTATGTGAGTGCGCTGCTGGAGTGATAGCAGCTATTTGGCCGCGGTGTCTGGGCCTGCAGAGTTCCCGAGGCGGCGCGGTAGGCGCTCTACAGACTTACTACGCGTTACCCGACTTCGAACACTTTACTGCGGCCGTGGACTTAGCACAAACCGAAGTAAGTTGTGTTCATTATCTTGATTTCATTGGGGCGTTATACTGCCTCAGATACCTTAAGCAGCATAAAATAAACAACTTTACTCACAGCCTGTGGAATAGAAGTAGTTGCTAAGAATGTAGCAAACGAAAGTCATTGCGCAACACTGATTATACCTTTAAGCTATTTTTTTCCTCTACCTAAAGGGAAGACCAAGAGTGAATAAGTTACATTACTGTAACGTGTCTCTTCCAGTTGCAGTGCTGCGGTATGACGGACGCTCGTAACTATGACATGTCCATCTGGCAACTGAGACGGCTCGGTCCTCGCGGGATGTCTGTGCCGCTCAGTTGCTGCGTACAGTATGAAGACAACGTGTCGTACCTCAACCCCGCGCCTGTCAACGCGTCGCGATGCCAAGAAGTACAGCCTAATCCCTCCTTTAGATATGTGCCGGTAAGATACCGTTAATCTTATCTATATATCACGTTATTAAGCATTGCCATACAGCCTCATCTTATAGAGGAGGGTCTGATGATGGTTATGTCGTAGTGTAGTAGTGATTGCGGGTTTGAGTCCCGCTCGTCACTTCTGACCATAAAATAAACAGCCTTTTGTCTGATTACAGGGATGTCTCGGCCCATTAGAAGACTGGTACCAACAACAGTATTTAATCCTAATGCTTGGATTATTCGTCGTGGCCGTCTTCAAATTAGGAGTCTTGTTGAGCACTGTATTTTCATGTATTCGGCTCCGGAGACGCCGGCAAATACTACAAGCTTTCTCGATGCGATCTCTAGATAATAACACGAATGAGAATATCTATGAATGCAAACTGAGCCCCGTACATGAGGAGCCAATCACCGCGAAATATATCCAACCTAATAATTTCTACAGCCCAAGAATACGGAACCCCAGAATTTTCCACAACAAACCTAATGAGGTTGTATGAGAATTAGCAACGGAGATAAATGCTTTAGAGAGGAAGTTGGAAAGGTTTTCTGATTATTTATACAAGCATCAGGCTGACTCTATCATGTGGTGATAGAAATAACAGCTAAAACTAGGATTTCTAATGTTGCTGGCTCTTTTTCGTAACAATAGTAAGTTTTTGCTAGAGTCCATCAAAAACAAATGACGTACGAAATATGTGCCATAAATTGAATATTTTCAGAAATATTTAGTATTTTATACGAGTAAAGGATCTGTTCCGTTCAAATGTTTCTCTAAAGCACTTGCTCCGGCTTTACGTTAGTACCTTAAAATGTGTTCGATTAGTTTAGTTAGAGTTAAAATAAATAAAACACATTCACTCAATATGCAATATTATTTTCAAAAGAACGTTCAAAAATTGGTCCTAAAGTTAAAACATTATTAACAATGGCTCTGGAATGTTGCTATCATTCACAATAGTTGGTTTTACAGCTGTAAACTATATCAGAGAGCTAAACCTCTATGGGTTGGATTGTTTTTACATAATGATTTTTATTAATTTCATACCCGCTGGTATACATTGATCAAAAATTCCTAAAGTTGTTTAACAACAGTTTGGTATTTACACTACTATAAAATAACGAAATGGGTGAATATGCATTCTCAAATACATACTAAATAATAAAAAGAAAATGCACTTTACAAAGAATATGCTACACATTCGTTGAAAAAGTATATAATAATGAAACCAACAATCTATTAATTCCAGAATCTCTCATAACCCCGAACTAAAATGATACCATGAGATCCTTAACAATAACAATAATCTATGTATAATAATTGATACTATTTATAATCTATTGACCATTGAGACCGACATCACAGTATAATCTACAATCATCTTAGGTACAGGAATGATCTTATTATATTCTTACTTCATAAAATTTACATTTTGCACTATTTAAATTAATTGGGCTGCCCAAATGCGACACACCAACAAAATATTTGTTGTGGAATAAAGCTCAATTCAAATTTTGAATTGAATGATTTTGTTTTTTTTTAATGTCAGTGGCTGGGCCAATAAGGGGCAGCGCAGACGACAGACTATTTGTAATACGCGACAGACAAAATCTCTGCGACAAATTTTGCGTGATTGATGTGCTTGACTACTTTTTAGGATCCTTTCCACCAGTAGATCCTTATCCCGAACAAAAAAGTCGTCAGACACATCAATCACACAAAATATGTCGCATAGTTTTTGTTTATCGCAGACTTGTACACACAAAGTCTGTCGTCTGCGCTGCCCCCAAAACTTGTTAAATAAAGAAAGCCGCACATTGGCGAAGTTATAGCAGACAACAATGTAAATAAAGTTAAGTTGTGTAATGCGCGAATCGAGGTGATTAGCCGTTTGGCATCGGACAACACGCAATAGCAACCTAGTATACAGGCGGATGTCGGAAATGTTTGTTGTCTATCGCAATGTTGCCACACTTATTAACGCAATTAGTTGTTTCCAAAGCTATTGGAATAGTAACTTTTCACCAATGACCACATAAATTACCTTTACACAGAAGGTCGCTCAACAGTCTTATGCTAGTCACCTCGATTAATTTCCATTTTAATCTATGTTTTAATATAGCAGTCGGTATCTATTGCCCCATTTATTTCACTTGTTTTCATAAATAAAATTCATTAAAGTAAATAAAATATTGTCTTTTGTGCTTTTCACCTTATAAACTACAATAAAATCTGCAATAAATATACATTAGCCTACTCTGCAGCTAAATAATAATTATCATAAGAAGAATAGAATGTCAGTTTCGTGGATACTCTGAGACTATCGGTAGTATATTTAGCTTATGCTTATTAATATTACAAACATTTTAAAATTAAAATATTTACAAAGGAATTATTAACAATAGTAAAAACTATAAACACTACGAAATTGATATTTTTTCATAATAAATAGTCTACAAAAACAATGTGGTCCAAAATGTAAAGTGGCGTACTGTCGGTCACAGTATACTCGTAAGAAGTAAGTAGGTTCTACTGGCCATACTCAATTCTGGCCTTGTTAAATTCCTGTGTAATAACTTTGGTCATCATTTGTTCCATATTGGTCGTACATTTGTATTTTTAAGAAGGTATAATAAACACATTATGTAGACAAAACCCGAATATGATAGTCTAATTGACTTTAAAGTGGGTCAATTAGTAATTATATTACTCTAAAACGAACACATATAGCTGTGTCATTTATAATTTAAAGGATGTCGTTCAAGAACGAATTGTCTAAGGAGTTGAGGAGCTCCTGAGCGGTGAGATTGCTGGCGTCCGTGGAAGGCATGTTGTCAAGGAAGTCAAGGTTGAAGTCTGTAGTTTGTCCTGTGAAGGAAGACGTGTTGTGGAGAGACGGGAACGAGTGCTGCGAAACGTTCCCATTCTGGTTTTGCATGGCATTCTGGGACATCATCGAGTTCTGCTGCATAGGATTGTTCTGCGAGTGCATGGGTCCCTGACCTTGCATGGGCCCGTTCTGCATAGGGCTGCCCTGGTGGCCCATGCCCATGCCGCTTTGTTGCATGGACATACTTTGAGACTGGCTCATATGGATATTTGGCATCTGTAAACAAATGGACGTGTTACATTTTAACCCTTCATCTGTGGACACCGACCGAGTCGGTTTGACGCGATTGATTAACTATTTTGTCTACTTCGCCAACAGTTGATGAAATAGAAAGAAGAGCGGCAGGCGCAATGACCGTAGTTTGATTTGTAACGTTAAGGTCAACGTCAAAAGTTGAAAACTCAACACCACGCTCAATGTTTAAGACATTCCAAATGTGTGTAGGGACGAGTGTAATAACAACAACAAATGACACGTACCTGTCCCTGCACGCTCATCATCTGGTTCTGTTGCATAATGAGATGAGACATCGGCGACTGTTGTTGGTTGGACCTGCAACATAAACAAATTATGAGCAACGACAAAATAACATAACTGTTGGATAAGTATGTAATGGCTCCAGCATACAATGTAACGGAATGGTATTTAAATACTCTTTAGAAATGACTAGTAAGTGTTATTTATAATTATGTCTGCTCAGTTGCTACCAGAAAAGCAACATAACAAAAATCACCATTGATAAATTAAATATGCGTACTATAACTATAACAGTAGTTTTCGCTAGAATCGAAGATACATACCGTTGTTGCTGCTGGTGTTGCAAAAGTTGCTGTTGCTGCTGCAACCGCGCTTGTTGTAGTTGCATCTGTTGTTGCTGCTGCTGCGTTATACCACCCATCGAGCCCATACTGAAGCCTGAAATGTAAATTAATAATTATACAGTGTTCTGAGCAGCTGACTTGCCAAGGCCAACACATGCCAATAGAAAATGTTATATTTATGCAAAAAAGGTCCGTTTGGTTCACAGCGGCAAAACTGTATTTTCTTAAGATCTACGTTTGTGAACGCTGCTCAAAGTTGAGTAATGATTAGCAACCGTATAACCATACATTTTTGTAACATGCAAACAGCGCTAATGGATAAACCCCATAAAGTGTAATTTGAATGGTGTAAATGAATTCGTCACCTTGATGATGATGCGGGAACTGCTGCCTGGAGGCGGCCTGCTGCTGCATGAGCACGTGGCGCCACTCGGGCGCGTACTGGCGTGCGTGCGCCGCGTGCGTCGCGTGCGTCGCGTGCGCCGCGTGCGCCGCGTGGTGCGCGAAGGGGCGCGGCGCGGGCGCGGGCGCACGTCGCACGCCCAGCGAGGCCGGCGCGCCCGCGCCCGCGCCCACGAACCGCGCCTTGTACTCCGGCGGCGGGGGGCGCATCTGTTGCTGCTGCTGCTGCGCGCGTAACATTTGCTGCTGTTGCTGTTGCAGCATCTTCGCTTGTTGTTCACGTGATATGCCGGCTGCGGCGACGCCTGTGGGGATGAAATAGATATTTTTATATTCATTCTTTAATATGTCATCACAACTCTGCTGGTGCTGACATACATACAATAGATCTTATGTTGATCAATCACCAGCGGGCCTGCTGTACCTACTCAGGTTAACATTTCTCCCCAAATCATGAGTGTAAACAGATAATGATATAGGTATCAATAATTCTCCAAGTTCATTGAAGTTTGATAGAATTCAGTATTTTGACTGTGGAGTTTTATAGCAGACTTGCTTATAATAACATAAATACTGACCAAGCGGGGGACCTCCCTGTTGCGACTGCTGCTGCTGCGGGTTGCCCTGCGGCCGCGCGCGCATCGCCTGCGAAAAGTTGATGCTCTGCGACTGAGACACCGAGTATGAGTCGCAGCCGCCACCTGCAAGCATGACACAATATTTATTAATACTAAAATTCTTTAAAACTAACAGGGTTATGGAGGTCAGATAGGCGGTCGCTTCATGTAAACTACTGGTATTCATGCATCCGGTTAGACTGGAAGCCGACCCCAACATAGTTGACAAAAAGCTAGCCAGATAATGAGGATGCTGACTACAATTCTTTAGAAACAGAAAAGAGGGAGAAAGGCGTTCGCCCAGCAGTAGGACAGAACAGGGTAGTTTGTTATAGAGTAAGATCCCATGACCGCCAAACCAAAAGTTGCTATTGATGGCTTTGGCAGATATCAGGTCAAATATGTGCTAAATAGCCGTATGTATCAAGCGATCATTTTTGATTCCCAATTGTTCTTAGGTTCTTCTACAGAAGAGCTTTATAAAATGACGTAGGTCTGGCGTTCATTGGATCTTGCTATAGTACTTATAACAATCTTAGGATTTTTTAAACGATTTTCAATGGTATATGTCGCGCCTATACAGTATGCATAGGCGCGACGGATGAGTTATCGACACAATGTAAAATTACTTCTAAATGATAAGTCCTCTCCACATATCTTACTTTTGCTGTGCCCGACAGGGTCCACGATTGTCTCTAAATATATGTTTACCACCTAAGCCTACATTGTGGAATGAAGTATTGAGTATATTGTAAAATACACGTTGTTCTCAAATTAGAGCGAAAACAAGCATTGTCAACTCGTGTTAATGATAAACCGGAAAATTGGAATTATAATTATGTAGAGATATACGTTCATTACTTTATTATTCTAATCTAATTTAAGGGAAAAATTGTGTTATGTGCGTAATAAATGGTCGAATATTCCAGTCACTGACAATAAACAATGAGTAAGAAACAAAAGATTCACAATACGCAAATACGTACACGAGATCTGTAGATACGTAAGTACCTATGTATGCAGCAGAGGTTTATTATCTCGAACGTAATCGTCGTTAACAACGACAAGGAAAAATGTGAAGAACGCAGGTAGTCAAACAGAAACCGAAAATATGAATACAATGGTTAGTAACAACCTTTTTTAAAGCAGGACATTAGAGTAAAATACTCTCATCAGATTTAAATATCATACATATACATTAACTCACGGCTTTTTCGCATTGGGGGTAAACTAAAACAAACCACAGAACGCGATCCTTTTTTTTCGGATGGGAAATCATCAAATAACTTCTCCCACTCTGGGCGGAGCGGAAGGGAGTGTCATACTTTTACTGACTAAAACCCATCCATGTTCCTTCCTCGTCCTTTACGTTCCCGGGTCACGGTATCTCTTTCGAACAGTCCCGCGCGATCCTTACATAAGTACTCTTTTTGCATCTTACACGTTCATATACATCTGGTCACACATGCCGTTGCGAGTTCTACGCATCTGACCTTAAATAATAATCGTGACCCAAATTGTATTTAGGTGACTTGATAATGGTCTTGGTACTTAATTGATTCAACACAAACTCTGTAACGAAATCAGCCCCACGTCCACATTTCCCATAATAAACCTCTGACTACCCATTCTAGTAATACATCACTAGTCACTAGCATAAATATTACACATTGAAAAGTATTTTTTCACGTTAGGCGTTGTTACGAAAATAAGATTCTCAAAACCATCTTGTCTCAAAGAAGCAATCGATAATCACAAGTAAATCGCATTCGAATTTTACTTAAATGTAAAGTATTTAAGTACCTATGCTCGTGACTGTACTTCGTCTAAAATTACAACAATCAATACAAAGTTGTAGTCGATGCTCGAATCGAACGCAAACCCCTCTACGTACCCGAAGTATGGAAATAAATGTAGAGTGGGATGCATCATGCAAGTGCACTGTGCAGTGTGCAGCGTAGTGCGTAGGTAATAAACACGTCAATCTAATGTCATCGTGATCCGAGGTGCGCGACTTGGCGCATTCTCGCAGAGCGTCAACCTCGGCCCTCCGCCCCGCGACCACTCCACGCGGATTACGTTGAATTAAAGAGCAGAAGTTCCACAGATTACAAAGAGACAGATGCTAAATTCAACTAAATATCGATGAATATTTACCTATCTACCATTAATTACCAATTAGATTCTAGTTAATTAGATATTGTAAGATGAAAACTAGGACACTATTGCACCGATTTGTACGTTTGCCCTGGACTTGTTTGCGTCAAAGAAAACACGTTGCTGGCATTGCATACACTAGCGAAAATGTTTTCAGCAACACAAAATCATACTGCTCAACTTTACCAAGATTACGGGATTTACCCCACCCTAATTTTTCGTTTGATTAGATGAACACAATCAGGATGGGAGATCTGCGTTATCTGAGCTCTGACTCTAAGCAGTTCGATCGATTGGAGATACAACCTTCTCGCAGTGATTTTTCAGGCAAAATTTTATGACGCATTGTGAACCTTCTGCCCGTTCTAGTTTTGCAGTAAAGTAACACAACATACACCACCTTGCATTTACACACACGCTATCACTTAACGCAATAGCATAAAGATGTTAATTGTTTGATTGTGACTATGTACCATGAACTTATGTGCTTGTAACTATGTGCCATGTGTCCAAAGCGCATGTGTTGTTATGAAAAATAAACTTAGCACGCGAGGTTTCTTTGTTTTTTAATACTTTGTGCCTGGAATATTCTAGTAGATAGTTATCGGTTGTTGGAGTTGTAAAAGAGTATTATGTGGACACCGACCCTATTATTTTAATAAAGGTTTACAGATTTTCATGAAATGCCAACTGTCTTTTCAGAGGTGCAATATCAGACGACTGACTGAGTGGTTGCTTTAAGGGCCGTAACTACTATGGATAGAGAACAGTGATAAACTTCTGTGATAGCCTAGTGAGTGGCGCGTCATAGGTTCGAACTCATAGGTTTTGAGTTCGAACCTAAGACGCGCCGCTCTGATTTTTACAATTTATCTGCGTGTTGACTTGAATAGTATGACTTGCTTCGGTGAAGGAAAACATCGTGAAGAAACCAGCATGACAAGCCAAGTCAGAAACGCATGGGCGGAATAAAAACTCTGCATCAGGTTCAAGCGCTGGTTGGTTTGTAAGCTCCTGTACTCGTTATTTTTCACAATACCTAGTACCCAATAAAAATGCTATTTTCAATGTAGGTAGCGGGTAGCCGACTATTACAAAACGTAGGTAATTCAACTGTCTATTACGGTAAGATAAAAGTAATCGTATACATAATACGGTAACCAAAACATTTGTTACCGTATTATGTAACAAAAAAATCAGTAAACATTTAAAAATAGCACAATATAAACTATTAGGCACTCAATGACTCTCTTCAATATCAATGGGCCGGAATTGAATCATCATTTTTAGCGTGTCATTAGCATGACTCCACCGTGTATTGAGAAAGCTATAGTACGCATGCGCTTAGATACCAACTTGTGAATTTGTTCATTCAGATAAGGTTTTAATTCTAATTCTAGCTTATTTTGCTTGTTAGAATGATGCCTGCATTATACCCAGTGATGGTCCTAAAGAAATTAAATTTTCATTATAACATGAACGAGATACAAGAAATACTGAAATAATTATGTTTTTCTTTTTTTTTAATCCCTGTACTTATTCTGTTTTTAGTAATCCCATTTTATACGCACGCATGTGTCCGTTATATATTTTCAAGCGGAGTGAACCCCGTACGGGTATGACCTCCGCAGATTGATCGATCGGCGGAGGTCACCTCTCAGCCTTTTATATAAACCTTTTTTGTTGATATTTACCTTGATGGTGTTGCGGCGATGGCGTGCCCTGGTTGTGGAAGCTTGCGTACATGCCTTGCTGAGCTGCGACGGAAACGTGTCCGCCATTGCCCGCGCCGCTCACTTGCATGTGCTGGGCTGCTGACACCTGAGTACAAAGCAAGACACATGTTTACATAGGTACACAAAGCAAGCCTGGTAAATATCAATAGGTTCGCTCCCTATTACACGGAATTTGAACTTATGTTATGTTTCCGGGGATAACACGAGTGTTTTACAAAGCGAGTGTAGAATCTTAGCCACGTAAGGTAAGGTTTTATGGGCTCTAGAATGTTTGTGTGTGAAAGTCATCTACAACTGATGGTAAAAATTGCGGAAAATCATTTTCCCGAAAGTACGCGGTAACCGCGCGCGACGGGCGCGGGCGGGCGCGCCGCAATATCGACGAAAGAAAATAATGAATAATCATAATTTTGTTTATGGAATTTATAAAGCGATATAAATAGGTGTTATATCATGTTGTAGATACAAGATTACAACCTATATACCATTTAGATATGACTATTTTGAAAAACTAAAAGAATAGAATAACATTTATTTGCCATCCTTTTCTCAATCAGATCCGCTCTTTGTTTCGAGTTTCGGCTGTCGCATTTATAACTACAGAACTCATTAGAATTGTTAATTTTATGTGTTTAATATTTTTAATAAGACACTTGTTAAAACCTTACGTTAAAAAATATACGTGATTTTAATTGTTGCTTACTGGGGGTCTAAAATAGCCGCATTAGCAGAATCATAATTTGAATCACGTTAAAAATTTAAAATTCTTAAAATAGCCTTTATGTAAATGGCATTAAAGTCCATTTTAAGAATTTTTTTTTTAAAGCGACCGTTTCAGGCCCGCTGATGTTGTTTATGTGTCTTTAAAGTCACAGCGATCGTTAGTCATAGAAACTGAAATTCTCATGTTAACACAATAGGTAATTTACTAATGAGTACCTAGATTTTCCATTTGTGGACATGACTGGGAACCTACATATAAATATTGCCTAACTATGTAATTGTTATTTATAACTGCCATCACTGACATACCAGAAACCATTTTCTTGACTCCAACTAATGAAGATACTGTATATAAAATTATTAATTCTTTAAACTCAACTAACTCAACCGGGTATGACGATATCAAAATTCTTATGCTCTAAATACATATCTCATGCACTCCCCACATTATTAATTTATCATTATTTCAAGGTATATTCCCCGCCAGACTAAAATTTTCGATAGTCAAACCCTTATACAAAAACCGGCCAAGAGCGTGTCGGGCCACGCTCACTGTAGGGTTCCGTAGCTTCCCAGACCATTAAAAATACCAACATTTTTCGTCAGCAAAAATAACTTTGTTTTTCATAGTATTTGTATGAAAAACAAAGTTATCATTTGCGTTTTTTTGAAAAAGTGCTATATAACTCAAAAACTATTCAACTCATCAAGTTGAAAATAATTTTCCTAGAAAGTTCATATAAAGGTCTACTTCTGTGATTTTTTTCATATTTTTTAAACTTATGGTTCAAAAGTTAGAGGGGGGGGGGACACATTGTTTTTGACTTTCGGAGCGATTATTTCCTAAAATATTAATATTATCAAAAAATGATTTTAGAAAACCCCTATTCATTTTTAAATACCTATCCAACAATATATCACACGTCAGGGTCAAAATTAAAAAAAAAATCGCTCCCCACTTTACGTCTGGGGGAGGTACCCTAATAAAAATGTTTTTTTAAATTTTTATTTTTGCACTTTGTCGGCATGATTGATATACATATTGGTATCAAATTTCAGCTTTCTGGTGCTAACGGTCACTGAGATTATCCGCGGACAGACAGACAGACAGACAGACATGGCGAAACTATAAGGGTTCCGTTTTTTGCCATTTGGCTACGGAACCCTAAAAAGGAGATAAAAATGACATGAATAACCATAGACCGATTACTACTCTGATACCCGTAATTTCTAGGATTTTTGAAAGAATCATGTAATATATAAACTGCACTCCTTTATAGTAAAACACTCAATTCTAAAAGAGGAACAGGGGGTATAAAATGGCCGCTTAAGCAGAACATATAAAATGGACTTTATGATAACGACTATAAAGTCCATTTTTAGAATTTAAAATTTGTATAGTTATTGATATTATGATCTGCTAAAGCGGCCATTTTAGGCCCGCAGTTCGGTTTTAGAAAAAATAAATCAACAACTCTGGCATGTTTCTTTCTTGTGAAAATGATTACCTCTAGTCTGAATGAGAAAAAGCCAATAGCATCGGTGTTCCTCGATATGTCAAAAGCATTTGACTTCGTGGATCACAAACTGCTTCTCTTCAAACTGAATCGTTATGGTATTAGGGGAAACGCATTAGAGTGGATAGAATCTTACCTAAATAATCGCCAACAATGCGTAGAGATATCCAAGAATACTTTATCGGAAAATAAAAGGCATAGATCTGACTATCGTCGGAACTCATGTGGTGTCCCCCAGGGCAGTATATTAGGACCCTTTCTGTTCTTACTATACATCAATGATTTGCCCAACGTAACCCCATATTCTTGCATTCTGTACGCCGACGATACAACTCTTAGTAATGAACTCACCGATAAAATATCGCCAAGTACGAAAACGAGATTACAAACACGTTAAACAAAATAATAGAATGGCTAAAAGACAACAATCTACATGTCAATATTAGTAAAACCAAACTTATACAATTCCAAACTTGCAATAGCAAACGTCAAAAATTAGAAATTAAATAGGCAAATAACGCTGTAGAAGAGGTTGAAAGTGCTACTTTTTGGGTATAACAGTAGATAAATATTGTAACTGGAAAGACCACATTGACAAATCATGCACTAAGCTGCAAAGATTTGTATCTGTTTTAAACCGTATAACTCGCGTAGTACAGCACTTCCGATTCCACAAGGTTGACTTTTAGAGCAAGTTGCTGATGGATAATCCTGGCTACAAGGTTGTGTCTATGCAAGTATTCTCCGTTAGCTAGACGAGAACACCCGGAGATAATGTGACGGATCGATTCGCTTGGACGGTGGCATGCCCGACATATGTCAACCGTACCGTCCTTCACAATAAATCTCCGGTAGTTATTCGTCATCATAACTTCATCCATAATTGCACAGACAAAACCTTCGGTTTCTCCGAAGAGGTCCCCGGAACGTAGCCAGGACACGGACGCTGGAAAATTTGCATCGGGCCCATGAAGAGCCCGGTAAAAGCGCCCGTGAAGCTCCTTGCCCTGCCATTCTTTCCTACGGTCATCAGTAGTAAGTACTACAGGTTTGCGCCAGTTCTCTTTAGCCAAGGAGAGCGGGGTGAGGCCCTTGTCCATCGCGACCAATTCTCGATGCACCCCCACGTCGGCTTCTAGGAAATATTCCCTGAGACTGCATATCTTCACTTCCGCGGGACATACAGTTTCATTACCGAAGAACGCGGGTGATGCATTCGATGTGCCGTCAACAATTTACGGACCTTTGTATCCAGGGCGTCTAGTTCTGTTTGAGTCCATTTCAGTATGCCGAAAAAGTGCATCAATACTGGCATGACCCAACCGTTGAAGGCTTGTACCTTATTTCTGCCCGATAAAAGACTATTAAATACTTTTTTCAGGAGGCCAAAGAAGTGCTCTTTCAACGATTGCTTCATGTCAGCAACATTGATGCCTAGCGCTTCCGACATACCCAAATACTTATAAGCTCGCTTTACATGCATGACCGCACATTTGTCCACACCAAATTCCATCCTGATGGCGCTACTGAAGGTTTCAGTTACCTTACCAAGGCTAAGCATGTAAGAATTAGATTTTGCTGTGCCCTGACAGGGTCTACAACGGTTCTTAGCTCTAAGCCTTTTGTTAACACCATGTTTTACCTTGTGGAATGCAAATAAATGAATATGAATATGAACCAAAGTGGACTCAAACTATCGCCCTGAAATATACCTCGCTCTATCCTTATCGGCTCGCTATTCCCCTGAATTTGCCGACATGGATAGCGAAGGACTGTCCTCCATTGCCCCATACACGACATCAGGAAAATGCGTAGAGTTGCATCAACTTTATACAACTCTAGCACCCTCATGAGCCATGTATGTGGCACCGAGTCGAAGGCCTTATAGTCTATACAACATGTCGACAGATCCTTTCGGGAACGACGAACCTGTTGACTAATGGCCATATCAATGAGGAGTAGCTCCATAGTACCACGGGACCCATTCCTACATCCATTTGGGAAGCAGACATGACAGAATTGTCATCTATATGTTTGCTAATTTTAGTTCTCAAAATGGATGTTTTAGAACTATATAGACTGTCGGGAGACACGTGATCGGTCTATAATTTTTGGGTTCCGTAGCACTACCCGATTTATGGAGCAGGTGGGTTATACCTGTTGTCAGGAACTCTGGCAGCGACCCCGACTCTAAGGCTCACTGGAATAGGGTCGCCAAGCGAGCATGCGACCTTGTAAACCATTTATTCCAGAAGTTGTGCAGCCCATCCGGCCCTGGAAATTTCCAATTAGGCAACGGACGGACTGCACAAGCTACGTCACTATTATTATTATTAACTAATTATTGGTTGTTGTACCGACTTTGCACTTTAAAGTCCACTCAACAGATTGCTGAGTGAAAATGAACCTTTTGTTAGGAAAAATCTAATCGATCATAGAATATTTCACTAGTCAGTAATCATATATAAAGTCTACCTTACACTTAGTAATAAAACAGCGTTTGGTTCCGAGTTCAGCCAGTGTGGCGACTAGCTTACCGATAATAAAGTCATTGTTGTTTCAGATAACGCGTTACTTTTATTAATTAGCAAGAGCCACTAACGGTTTTATCAATTTTATTAGCGCAGTCCCACTCCATTCGATTCAAAATTCGTGGAAATGGTTCTGTTGTTCTCCTCATTTACAGGAGGAAAAGCCAATTTCACTTGATTGATTTCTCATGAAAACCTATTAAGTATTTGTTTATTGCCGTACCTACTTAGCTACCTACCTGAAACATTAAAAAATCATTACTTTCATCTGAATCTTTACATTTGCTGAAAAAACAGTTTTTTTTTAAATTTCCGTCTTTTGACGTGTACCTTATTTGACAGTGTTTTCAGAGTAGGTAAATGGTATATTCTTGATTAGCCGTAGGTATGGAATTTGGCCCGTTTACTTAGATATCAGCAAATATAGATATGTACCTACCTACCTATATGCTAATCTATTTATCTGAACATTTCAGACTGATACGGGCATCAATTTACGTAACATCTGTATGGAACCAACCAGTGGATACTAGTTATGACTCCAAACAAACTTTAGCAAAATACCTAAGTCGAGAATTGTGTTAACTGAAAGACGCGATTAAACTTATGGATTTGAAGTTACGTAATAAGGTATTATGAAACATTGATTCGCCATGGGTCCGCGTTACGTCGTCGACGCCTAACCATTTGACGTTCTTTACAGATCTTTAACAACAGCATAGCAACAACGATGGCGGTCTCTTGTTGACAATTCCAAGGCTTGCAAACTTAGCTACTAATATTATTTACTCCTTGCAACGAAAATGCGGACATAACCTCTAAGACATGGGTCCCTGAAAGTGTTAATGAAGGGACTACACCTGCCCTCGTGTCCCCCGTTCGCCACTCAAGCGGAAAATCGTGCATTATTTTCATTATGGCTCAGCATGGAACAATACATACAGGTATTCGGATACTACAAGGTATAAAATTGGTTAAGGAATAATAAGTGTAAAAGTCCATAGTAAAACTTCATTCCACAGCAAAACAAGACGATTCAAAATACATTTTAATGAAACAGGAATTAAGTTACAGAGAGCAAGAGGAGTTCTTCTGCTGATACTAGCTAGCTAGAAACAGCAACTCTAAATCAAAATGTCTTAGAAGCAATAATAGGCTTCAGTCCAGCAATGGAAAGTTACTGGTGAAAGACAGAAACATAAACTAACTTCGGGAATCGTACAATGGTTGCCATTTATAATGGAAGCCTTACAACGAACTTTGGATATTGGTATATTTTAACTAATTTAGGCATGAGAATCGTACTTCGATGAGAAAAGAATGGCTCCCAGTGGCCCTAGTTGCTACAAATATTATCGTGCATCGTATTAAAATGAAACCACGCACCTAACGAGGCGCAGAGGGGTCGGATGTCAGCCAGCCATCATCTTACTTACTAGGCGATCGGACTTTATATCGCCGTACTCAAAATGATTACGCGGTCCGCAGCTCCGGGCTGGTTTTTACACTTATTTGACAAAGTGTATACCTTCCTAGATACCTGATCAGCAACGTTTCTTATTGGGCAGCGGACGCTACAATAAAAATAATAAATAGCTCATTTACGTATCTACGTATCCGCCTTTGCGGTTAATAATTCCATAGCACCTGCCAATCTGCAAACCCAAATTTCAAAGGTGTTCAAATCAAATGCAACGTCTATTTTATATGGTGACATTTTCTTAAATAACCATGTTATTATAATTATTAAAATTATGTTTTTTTGCTTTAATTTTGCAATGACAGATTAATTAACCAAATTGAAAAGTAGAGGTGGCACGATTGGATCGATTAGTAGATTTGTGACAAAATATTAGAGCGGTGCGAGACGATGACAGCTGCCATCCTGGCGGAGGTGAGCAGTGAGCACACGTCACCGTCGCCGCCGCCCGCCGCGCTCTCAAGCCTCGACGCACGACAAACCTGTTTGGAGCGCTGCGTCCGCCTGCACCCGTGATTTTTGTTATTCTCCAACAATATCATATCGTTCTAAGTCCGCTAACCCGTATGCTGTTTGCACTATTGTCAAGACAGACGACCTAACGGAACCTCTCTTATCCATCCGTACATCATTTTTTCGTATGACCCATGCCTGGGATTGTTATCAAGAACGCAGGTAGAAACACTGTAATGTGAGCAATCTTGACGGCACGTTTCGAGAATCAGTTTTGAACTGTTTGGGACAACTCTACTGAATATTTATTATTTGCTAAAAAGCCAGTATGTTAATGGTTATTTCTGGCTAAACTAACAAACAAAAAGTAGACTCATTCGTTTTGTGAATGGCAAAAGAAATCTCCAAAATCATTTTGTTACACAACCTGAATAGGTAGTGCACAAGGCAAATTCTGCGTTTTGCGTTTGTGTTACATCGAAGTTCATCATGTTACGCATTGCAATCACTTTCCCACAGAATAAAAACGAGCAGCAAGTCAAATGATCCAGTGCCATCTTTCTAATGTCATGGACCCAGCAAATGTAATGGCGTGTGAACATATTACATGAAAAATGATCTGCGATCATCAAGTACGTGTGTAGATTCTAATATCTGATTTGCGTCGAAACCTTCGCCATGTCCTCTCATATTCTCAGAATCGCATTTAAAGGCTAAAATGACATCACGGAACCATGATGAGGAAATAGGAAAATACGTTAGTAGATATAGTCGCGAATAATTTTCCATTGATTGTCTAGCTTTTCATTATGATGTACAAATTGATTGCTCATTGCTCCCAAGTAGGTACCTACTCACAATAATAGTTCCTGATTCTATGAACGCAGTCCAACGAAATGAAATATTATAGGAAGTCTGAGGAGGAATCGACCTCGCCTAGAAACTACCACCCACCTATTAACCTAATAGATATCTACGTATAAAAGAAAACCTAGACGCTTATTTTGATCAATTTAAGTAATTGCTAAAATTGCAGAATTCTTATCCGAACTAAGCATTGATCGAATTATTTCAAATGTACTTTCAATATTGACAAAATAAGGGTAGACGAAACTTTAAATATAGATCGTCGATATTGCTTTAAAAGGCCAAAGGATGTCGTTGGGAAGGGCGCGTCAGGTATGACGTCACAAGCCACTGGGTTCGTCACCGTAGCGCTAGCTGCGGAAATAGATCGGCCTACGCGCTTTCGTCACTTACACCCACGACCACGTACCGAGACAGCTTCAGTCACTACTACGATACCATCCTTTTTCATTCATCTACAATTTATCTATTTTCGGCTCTATTCATTTATGCAAATACACTGAAGTTGAATGGGGCTTGAAAGATCTTAATGGCGTAGTTGCGTAGCGTGTTCTCTCCATTGTCAGTCCTTGGCTCCCAGTTAAGGTTAGCAACCGTCCGGATTTGTTCGGATCTGTCCAGCTTTTTGGCCCTGCGTAGCTCCTTTATTATTTTGTCAAGCATCAGCTTAGGGGGAGTTTTAACGAAATAAAAAGAGTTAATTATGATGACTGATGTAAAATGTCAGGAGTGCGATTCACTAACGCAAAACATCTTTACAACCGAGAAAACATCGTTGAAACAATAATGTGCACTCCTGGACTTTTTGCAAATGTCCGTTTTACGAGTATTCAGGAATTTTCAATTTTCAAATGGTAAGTAACTCTTACTTCCGGTTCCAAGTTTAAGTAAAACCCTCTTTTGGTGAGCTCTATGCAGCTTTCTAAAGTCTTGTATAATAGCAATTCGTTCAACTTCAAAGGATTTAATTTGTCAATTACTTAAATTCAATTTATTTGAGAGTTCATCGATAACTTTTTTATGTTTTAAGTGATCCGGATTACATAGTCTTTTACAAAAAAAAAAACATAGGTAACAGATACGACGCAATAATTCCAGCAGACACGTTAAAAGTTGTTGAAACACTCGTCGTGTTTCATTGACAGAAGAGCTTTTTGTACGCACATCTCGTCTAAAACACGACATTGTACTTGAGACAGAAAAGCTTATAATTACGGAGCCGAGGTGTCGAGCGGGTGTGACACGTGGTTCACTCCCTGATTCAGTTCACTCGGTAGAGGAAGCTATCGGGGCATCGGGCCCTACTCTTTTTATTCCAATCATTCTCTAGTGTCATCGCCATCGGGCGTCTCGCCGCCACGACTTTCGAAACCGCCGAGATTCGAATGTGATACATATTGTTCTAATATAACACATGAAACCAGATTCTGCGTCAGCCGAAATAAGAATACTCTGACCTTGTTTTGAGTGGGAGTGTTATGTCATAAAACAGATTTGAAGTAAAATAAAGAAACACGGTATTGAAAGGTCAGTTTGAATGCGAATTTTTTGCATATTTTTTTGGAAAGTGAGAGTTTACTCGCTGGAATTCTATTTCCAACAACTAACGAAATGTTAATTATAAGGTTTTCTTAGAATAAAAATGCAATTAGAAATATTAATTACCACGTGCATTTTATTATAGGTTCATACATACACTTGGCAGATGACACGCATAGTCACAGTGTCACAGCATGGGTACTCCTGGTATGTATTGTGTGACCATTGTTTCAGACTCAGGTTATCTCTATTAGCAGAATATACAGATGAGCTTAGATTAAAATGACTACTAGTACTAGATAACATCAATATGAGGTCATGATTCAAGTCGCAGATCCGTGAAATGTTTAATTACATCGCCATTCTCGGCGAGGCACTGTGTGGCCATCGTACCTACACACTAATACACAGCTATTAAATTAACCGTCACGCCATTGATCCGCGAAAGGTTAAGCAGAGACGAACCTTTTACTTACTAACGAAAATAGCAAACACTTACGCTTTTCAAGATTTAGTCAGATCTAAAATTGACACGACTTTGAATAAGTAATGGTATATTAAAACTTTGAAGCAGATTGAAGATGAGGAATATTCGGCCTTGGAGTTGCTTGGCTCTACCACCATAAGGTTGAATGTTACTTGCACGAAGTTACATGTTGTTTTACCGCCACGGTATTATTTTGTCTCTGTGGCAGTTACACAGTTTCAACCTTAATGAACTTTCAATAATGGGAATTTTTGGTAAAAAAAACTTCTACTCTTGAAATTCTAGATACTTAGGTTCAGGTTTAATTCACTAACCGTACCGTTTTGGTTTACTAATTTCTGTCTCCTTTCAAGTATTTGCTATATGACGTTGAAGACACAAATAACCATACAGAATTAATAATTATACAGGGTATTAAAAATGGTGACCATGTTTGTCACAGCACAAATACAGTACAGCTGACTGCATACTACATTATGTAAACAGAAACAATACCCGTAATTATCAGTTAGCTAGCCATCAATTAAATCTCATTTGTATTATTATGTAAGTGGGTAACATTGTATTGTTGCAAGACACCATCCATACATACTACTGTACACGGAGCCTTGTTTACAATGGACGGCCTTTAAGTAAAACATGTGGCTTTCGATATATCTGCTTATTCGCAACATGCACGTGTTTCATAAAACTTACATAGTTACATGTCATTTCATTAACTATAAAGTGTGTACGATAGTCTTTAAAAGCGCTTTAATGACCATTTTTGAAGTAGTCGTATAAGAATCGCGCGAAACAACCCACCCACCCAAGTTATTGTTAAGTCAATAATACGCGTTTGAGCCATTTTGTCTATCTCTAAGCATATTACGAGTAATGAAGCACGTAAAGAATATAAGTTCGTATTGAAATGAATATGTAGTTCTATCTCTATGTACTTGTTATACAACTAGAAGTATAGTCGCACAGACGTCACATTCGCCAACTATCCGTGGACCGTGTACCTAAGTGTAGGCGAGTGTCGACGAGCAGCGCGCGCATACCCTCCCCGAGTCCCCGGTCGGCGGTCGATACTACACCAGACTCCATGTTTTTTATGTCTTTTAACGTCACGAATTGCTCAACAAAAAATACTTCCAATAATTAACTAAATGCAATTCACGGGCACCTAATGACGTTACGAGGAAACGAGAATATTCTACATTTTCTTTTAATGAAATCATAGGTACTTTGGTGCATTTATGGACGCGGCAACGACATTCAATTTGTGAGCGGGAAGGTACCGAGCCGACTCTCGTTCTTCGGATGTTTGGCGCCATGTTATGAATTATATTTTATTCGAGGGCCACTGTATATTTGAAGATTATAGTAATTCTTTGATGTAAAGGCACCAAATAGTTACAACGGATTATGTTTTCATGATTATGAGTTATGACTGATTCAAAAACACTTAACAAAGGAGCAGGACAAATTTAACAGTGTGCAAAGGGGTTTCATAGAAATGATAGATGCCACACGTTTGGTGTCTGCTTTTTTTTGTCTGTTCATTTATAAAGTTGCAGTATAGTATACTAGTTGTACTACCACAATATTAACGTCTGCCTCGTCGGTCTATGGCCGTTAGCGCTACTGCTGGGTATGTATGGGGTCCTCGATTCGTCGGGTAGTGGTATTAGGTTATTTCTATCACGAAATCCTGGAATCAGGATGTGTACCCGGTGGCAATAGCCGATGCTATTGCCCCTATGACATCGGACTTCTACATATGTGGCAAAATGTATTATAACTCGATATTACGTTATGTCATGTAAATACAACTCTGCGGGAGTAATTTCCTGTGAAATAGAAAAGTACTGACCTGTAGATTATGGTGCGGCTGACTGAGATGCAGCTGCTGCTGCTGCGACATGTGCAGGTGCTCCATCTGCGGCGGCGTGGGCCGCGGCCGGTATCCGGCGTAGCCGCGGTAGCGCGCCCAGTCGCCACCCGCCGCCTGCTGGTGCTGCTCCGCCATGTGCTTCAGGGTCTGCGCCGCCGGCGACATTTCGCCACCGCCGTATGGTCGGGGAGCAGGCTCGCCCTCAGGCGGCTCCAGCCCCATACCCCCACCGTTCAGTTTACCCCCATCGATATCGAAGTCCTTCATAAACTCGGGATACTCCGATATCTCCGTGATGAGGTCTTCGAACGTTTCGTCGCCGTCTTCCTCGCCGATCAGATCGGCCAAGCCAGGGAACGCTGACGCCGCATCACGTTCGAGTGCCGCTGCACACTCATCCAGTCCAACAAAATCGTCATCAGCGACTTCCGACTTGCACTCAGCTTTGCATTCTCGGTCGCAATCTAGCGGAGTGGGTACCCTCGGCGGTGCTTGCGGTAGTGGGGGCGAACTAGATGTCTTTACGGCGTTTGCGAGGGCCTTCACCGTGACGTTCGTGGAAATCTGCTGAGGTTGCGAGTCCGCTGCAGAGGTGGTGAACTCTAATTGCTGAACGATTTCCACGGAGAACTTGGTAAGGGCTTCGCCTCCGATACCGCCCCCACCGCCTCCACATTGGAGTTTAGCAGGTGGTTCGTAGTCACCACACCCAAACTTTTGTTGCTGAAACAAAAGGAAAAATTACGGTTAGGTATCAAAATAATCTAAACGATAATTTTATAATGATATGTAATACCTTTACCTACATGCAAATATTGAGGCACGTGAGATAAAAGTGCTATAAAAATACCGATCAAGTTGTGATAAAAATCCATACAATCACTTTTACCTACGTGGTAGTACTTAGCTCAGTATTTGTTTTCAATTCCTATATTTATCGTAGGTTACCTTCACGTTTTCTCATGGCATCACGATGATTTTGCCAGGTGTAATATTCTAACATGCTGATCGATTGAATCAAGTAACCCCTCACTTTGTTGTCAGACAGTACGTCTGTAAGACCAGGTAGAGTACAAATCCAGCAAGATATGAAACGAGAAATACGACAAGAGTTGAAGAACCGTTGTTCTAGCTGCTCTATCCAGCCTTAAACCATATAATTATGATTGATTATGTAACAGTGGAAGACCTAATACAAAGGAATTAGTAGTTTGAGTACCTGATACTTCAAACAACAATTGTAAGCCAGACATTGGTAGGTAAATGCTTTAATCAAGTGCGTGACTGGCACATGCTCATTGCTCACTATGCGATAGCAAAATTAAATGTGCTCGCATTAATCTAATTGATCTCCAGCGAACATCCTCTTACACATAGTGGAATCTCCTCTTTGGATGTACCCTGTATGACATTAGATTTTTTTAAAAGAAATTCATTCGGCTTGATTATCAAAATTTATAATCCTTATCTGCCTTTAAGATAAGCTAAGTCGATTTCCGGCCGGGCTATTTAATTATATTGAAGGCGAAACTGACTTTTATAACTACATGTATGCAAAATGCAAAGAACTGGTTCAGTTCCTTCACAGTACAAACGCTATTTACTCATGTGTTGCCTAATTAACAGATAACACTTGACCATTCGTCGCTTAGAATTTCTTCAGTAATTAGTGCAAGCGACTTGAAGATCACGCTAACAAGTGTTGTAATTGCATGAGCACGATAACGCCATAGCCATGTATGTAAATATTGATCATTGGTGAATATTTTAATGTAGTGGACGGCGGGAGTTGGTACACAGTGGCGCCAACTAGCTCTAGTCTAGGCACCGTCTCACAGTTGCCAACCTCTGAACTATAAATTATATCAGAGCTAAACAGTATTCGAACATGATTAAGAACTTAGTCATTGGATGTAGTTTGTCGATGTCGGCAGGTATTGCCATGGTCTGCTAGCTCGCCGGGCTATGCTCCGATTTACACAATGGCAATGTGGCCCAGTTTCAAGGAGCTATTTTATTTTCTAACTTTGAAACAGTTTCATGCAAACAAGTGACAAGTTATTTGCATGTTTTATTAGTCCTTGATAACCTTACTTAGTGACCATGGCGATGATTAGGTCTTTGACAAGTCGAGGAGACCCTGATCGAACCAGAAATATTTCAATTAGATATTAATTTAATAAGTGGATCCTATTATAATGAATGCTTTTTTTAAATTTGCATAATTACTGCATTTGAATTGTATCGGTACTAAATATGCTAATTTGTCAGTAAATATTAGCATCTTAGTAACGCGAATTCCTAAGCCATTGGCTCAATGGTTTCCACAACATCAAACTATGGTAACTACGTAACACGTAGTCACGTAGTTACTTAATAAAATGTGTCAGAAAACAGCGCAGGCGCAGGCGCTCGGAGGTCGTCGCGGTGAGCGGCGCGAGACAATGCGAGGCGTTTGTTGTGAAACTCGCGCAGTTTGCACAACCGCAGACCGCCCTACCGTACCTATACGTACATGATCGTAGCGCAGGTAAACTGGCTAGATAGCTACCAGGAAGCTGTATTAGCGTAGCTAGTAGCCAACACACGTAGATAGGAAAGCAAATGATGGAACCTTCGGATACAATATTCAAACGCAATAATCGATACAGCAAAACCGCTACATTTGTCCATGTTTTTTTTACGAAGGTCGTTTTCCAATACAACATAGTGTCGAAAACTTGTTTGATTGAGTAGATAATTGTACTAATTTGTTTGATCTTTAGCTATAATGTTATAATAGTTAGTAGTATGTCGCGTGCTGAGTAAAGTGAAGCGCTCGGAGGCACGGGATGCGGTGCCAGAGGGTCAAGTCAATTGACGTCGGGCAACATCCGGTGTGCGATGCGGCGCTTATACAGCACGTGCTGCCACTAATTATCTCCCCATCTCGACCTACTGATGCTCCATAAATTGTGTCTAACGTTTCACATCTAGACTACCACACGCCACATAAAACAATAGGCTTGTGTCCTAAAAAAATCTAATTAGTCCGTCAGATTATAAAAAAATATTTGACCCGTATTTTTTCTTTTGTTACATAAACCAAAATTGACGAAGATACGACGCTTTTAAAATTCGCAATACGTCACGCCGTGCTATAGTTTTTAGTGCGTTGTGACGTCACGAGCCCCCACTCCCGAGTTTTGATGCGTTTTATCTTTGTCAGTACTCAGTGATTTACAAAAACAAAAAATACGTGTCCATTATTTTCCAATACTCTAACTGACGGACTAATTAGTTTTGCAATTTATTGATGGTGGAAACTAGCCTATTTCAACTTAGGTTAAAACCACTCAAGATAACATATGTAGAAGAAAAGTTTATGCAACTAGAAACTGTAAATGAAAATAGCGAAGCTAATGAAATCGAAAATTAAAATCGACTGAACAGAAAAACATAACCGACAAGTCACAAGAAATGAGTTATCGTTTCACATTTGATTGCCTTTCCATAGAGAGTAAAGAAAAAAAAAGAAAGCCATAGAAAAGCACCGAAGACTTTTCGAAAAACATTATTACCTGCTACTCGATTTTCAACAATGGGAAGTCGAGAAAACTCTGGAAGTTGATTTCAAATGTAAAGTGGCTGAATTCAAAGCAATCTTCGTAATAACTGGGCTTGTATTTGTAATAGAACAATACAATCACGTGTAAAACGCAAACACGTGACCTGTTACAGTAATGAGGAAGTAATCTTACATAACACAAGCTGGGTAAGATGAGATATAGAAGTAGAGTACGCAAAGATCTTGTTAGTAAAAGAAACCAGTGATGAATAGGAGCCAATAGACACTCAGATCAATAAATACATTGCTGTTTTACGAATAAAAATGGTTTCAATCATATTGATCGGTCAGGAGGTAAAAGTGTTAATGACGTTTGATAGCGTTTCAAATGCATTACTTTTACTGCGGTATTGTACCCAAATATTTTATGGCGAATAACGGGAACCTTAAGTGAACATAGACAGACATAGATTTAACATGTGAACGAAACCGGTTTCCGAAGTGGTTATTCTTGTTTTTGGCCACATTGTTTAATACGACACTTAGATATTAGGTTTTTCATACATTAGACAAAGTAAAGTGGCCTTATAAACTTGAAGACTATGTCGAACTCTAAAATGTAACGGCGACATAATACTGCAAGGTTCTGAATAATGTCCGCAGTAGGCTCTTGTAGAAAACGATCAAGTCGATATTCCTACTAGAATTAAAAAATGCATTGAAACAAAAAGTCTGGGATTGTATCTAATCTCAGTCTTAGGCGATTTCTTATACTGCTATACTATATTCGGTCTTGTGGATAAGACTGGCACTTGGTCGGTTCATCAATAAATATCTAACATCCCCATTAATATGTAATGATGTCACATAGTGTTCACCGAAGAAGCTCGCAGGACTTACGATACTAATTCTTTAGTGGTCTTATAAACATCTTGTACTACTGCTAGACTGCTACTGATTCCATAATAGATTTTTTTAAGTGTTATTTATCTGACTAATAACCATATTATTCTATTTTAAAGGTGCAATGCAAGTGATCTAGAATTCTAGATTGAGTATTTTTGTTGTGTTTTTCAAGCACTTTTATCAATTTTATTATGGTAGTTATTACCCTAGACTCTAGGGCCTAGAGTGAAGGTTGGTCACCGTGTAAACCAGTTATTATATTATTATCTTACCACGTGGACGACACTGCTGTGTAGATTGCCACTGATGGCTGGCAGGTCTGGCTTGCGATCGCTCTTCTTCGCCTGCCGTTTAGCCTTCCCTTCGAGGAAACGCTTCTGAAGTGCGGTGGTCTCCAGATTTTGCTGCTCACACGCGCCGGTGAACGATTGGTCGAACCTCGGCACACATTCCGATTGGCGTCGTCGATACGTTTCTATCCTTCGTCTGCAACAAATTTAATAAGATGTAGGTTGTTTTCTATTCCGGAGAGATTGCATTTAATTTAACCCTACGATCACAGTTTCGTGTTCGACGACATAAATGTTAGGAACGAGATCATTTTCAACCGACTTCCAAAAAGAGGAGGTTCTCCATTCGACTGTATTTTTTTTTCGCGGCGGTGGGCCTTCAAACCATCTACGACGATAAACTCGCGTGGGGCCGCCCAAACCCCGCAGCGCCGGAGTTGTGACAGAAACAATGTTTGCTGCTTTCCTGCTTGCATGCTGCATGCCTGCTTGCATGCTGCATGTCTGTTTGCACGCTGCATGCATACCTGCTTGCATGCTGTATGCTTGCTTGCATGCAAAACAATCTATGCAATTATGAGTAGGAAAAGACATGTGTCATTAGTTTTTTAATTATACCTCCTCATACTAAACATAATATTATACTTCTCTCTAACGAACAATATTATGTGTTTTTCAACCGACTTCCAAAAAGAGAAGCCTGTTCTCAATTCGTTTGTATTTTTTTTTTTGTGTTTGTTACCTCTGAACTTTCGACTGAGTGAACCGATTTTGATGATTCTTTTTTTATTTGAAAGCTGGTGCTTCCCGTGTGTTCCCATTTCATGGTTAAGATTTGACGCTGATCTTCGGAGATATAAATGGAACTCTTCAAAAATACACGGCTAAGCTGCAGTAATTGCTGCAATCGCTTGGTTGTTTATTGTTTATACAACATCATGACGTAACATCACGCCTGTATGCTCTGAGGGAGTACGCAGAAGTGTACAATAAGTACACCCAGATTTCGACAGTTAGATGTGTTAAGTTCCATTTAATTTTATAGGCACACCAGAAGCGATTTGGGTAGTTTTAGAAAGAGTACTTTCTCGGAGTGATCCCACTTCAATTTGGTAAAGATCTGATGAAGAACTTCGGAAGATAGGCAACGGAACTCCTCAATAAACGCTAGCAAATGTACTGGGATCGCTGAAATCTCATGTCTGTCTATTGTTTACACCATTTCATTTTCAAAAAAAGTTTTTTTATGTTTTGTCATTAGCTGATGATAATGAGTAAGATTTCTGGGGGATGGGCTGTTTCAGTTGTATTCGTAATGTCCTGCTCCGTCTGTTCCGTGGGTCTTATTCAAGAATAAATTGGCTTTCGTAATGCACGGACTTGAGTTGACTATCTTCCTACTTTCTAAGTATTCTTGCGTATTCATATAGCATGCTGGGCTGCACATCGATGATAAGAAAATGGTATCTGTCTTCGCGGTCGCGATACAATGGGTAGTATTGATTCATTGTAGGTACCCCGAGATAGAAAAATCCCAACCAGCTGATAAAGTGTTTACGACATGATTCCTGAGTCACCTCTTACGACACCCACAGGAAGTTTGTACCTAGTAAAGCGGCGTATTGTATGGGTATGTATCACCGTTCACAGAATACAGATAGAATTCTTACAGCTCAATACAAGAGCAGCCATCATTCCAAAACAATTTCAACTAAAGAGCCGACCAAATGAGTCACGACCACGAATGAAATGCGTTCGAGCCCACGTAGGTATTCATACACTGCAAGACTGTTGTATTTGCGTAAGCAAGTTCAGGTATCATTAGCCTGAAGCATCAAATAATTAAATGCACATAATAATAATAACAAAGAAACAAATGCCGTGGTCGCACAAAACAAGTGGAGGTACACAGTATGTCCAAGTACAGTGTACCTAACAAACAATATTTCAAGCGATGCTCAGTCAGCCGCAACTCCCGAGCGCGGTCACCTTGAGCAAATGTTAATGCGGACAGTCTGTCGGCTTTATAAAAAAATCATTACAAGCTTTTCATTTATTCATCAGTATTATTCTCTGGCGATGAAATCTTCAAGGTCACTGTCGTTCACCGTTTGGAAAACAATTTTAAAGGCTTACTGAATCATGTTAATATAACTCACAGCCAGCACTTACGTCGCAAATCACAAACTTGTCTATGAGTACCTACCAAGCAAAAATATTCACATGTTTATCGCTTTTTAACCCGTTACGAGTACGACCAAATCATACAGGAAATGTAAATGATATTTCCTCGCCACATCAAATCTGAGGTAATCAAGGAGTTATAATAGTGTTGTTTCTAAAACAAATTATGTTGTTTAAATATTTTTATTAAAATAAAACATTGAACGAATTCTAGATTGTAGAGACAGTCATTGGAGTGTCTAGTAGAGTAATAAAGCCAAGCCTTTATCCTACAATTGTCTACAATGTACTACAGCAGACTGTTCTCCTTGCATGTAGGGTAGGGAAGGGCATGATGTATTTTACAGGTGTCCAATAGTTATCCAACATGTGAGGAAAGTTCGTTTTTCCTATGAGTTTTGATTTTGAGTCTTGAGCGAACAAAGGATTGAAAAATAGAATCACGAGCGCAGCGAGTGATTATAAAATTCAATCCTGAGTAAGCGAAAGACTCAACAAAACGAATAGCAAATGAACTTGCTCACATGTTGCTTATAAAACTTTTCACCACTCCTAGCAAGAAAGTATTCAGTCATCATAGGTAAATAAATTAAATAGTCACAAAGCAAATCAAAATTTGACGATGTAATTTTTTCAATATTTTATTAAACTTTTTTAATGTTTCTGAACTTATACACTTACAATAATTTGATAAATTTTATAAAAAACATTAATCTTAACTTTATTATAATTATTTCTATTCTAAGCATAAAATTATTTATTTTTTAAAATATCTTTAAAATTTAACATAAAAATCAGGCAAGGTTAGATTCTGAACGGGATCATTACTTTCCTCACTGTTCAAACAGTGAGGAAAAACCAACTTTCCTCACTATTTTAGTACAGGAAAGACACTTCTTTCGTGCGGGAGTGGTGAAAATTATATTTATAGAACAATTTATTGGAGTCCACCAGCATCATTATTTTTTTAATGTAAGTAGGTAGCTAACTGCCTATGTTTCCGATTTCTACGTGATCACTGGTCCGGTGTATGTGATTCTTTTTTCATTTGGTAGAGGACTCTCGCGCGGTGATTCCAAATAAATTTCTTTATTTTATGAGTTATCCATAATATGCATTTTTTCTCCTTTGTCTATCTGAATGATGTACTAATAACTTTTAGTTACAATGTAAAATTGATACTTGACAATAGGATTTGTGTGAGTGGCAAAAAATTCAATGAAACCAACAAGTCACCGACTTCCGAAAGTAATAATAATCATCTATTTATTTTTCTATGTTTTTTATCCTACCAAAATTATTGTAAATGTTGTATTATTTTTAATTGCCTTTATTGTATTATTTTTAATTTTATTATAATTAGGGGCTAAATTTGTTACTTAATTGTGAATGCTGTGGTCTCCTATAAGTGAAGGAGTACACCTACCTAATACTTTGTGATTTTATCAACTAAAAATGCTTTGTGTATATCTTTTGTTGGAGATCCTTAAATAAATAAATAAATAAAAAAAAATAATGTTAATTTCCACATGTTTTTTCCTTTCAATCATACACTGAATTTTCCGATCCACACAATCATCATCATCATCTGCCTCACCTTTTCCCAACTATGCTGGGGTCGACTTCCAGTTTCCACAACCCAGTTAGTACTGGGTATTACGATCCATCATGCAATCAATACGTATTAAATATTTTTTCTTGCAAAAAAAAAACCGACTTCTAAAAACACAAAAAAGCGAATAATAACTTTAGCTTCAGACAGAAGTCGGTGACCTTTGATTCATTTAGTTTTTTTTTGTCCCCGATATCTGAAGCTAAGGTTATTTTTTTGTGTTTTTTGAAGTCGGTTTTTTTTTTTAAATATTTGTTAATTTTCAACCGACTTCTAAAAAGAGGAGGTTCTCAATTCGTCAGTATTTTTTTTTTGTGTTTGTTACCTCAGAACTTTCGACTGGGTGAACCGATTTTGATGATTCTTTTTTTATTTGAAAGCTGGTGCTTCCCGTTGGGTCCCATTTTAATTTGTTGAAGATCTGATGCTGATCTTCGGAGATATACAATGGAACTCTTCAAAAATAGACGGCAAATCTGCAGTGATTGCTGCATCCGCTTGTAGGTTAATTGTTTATACTACATCATGACGTAACATCACGCCTGTATGCTCTGAGGGGGTACGCAGATGTGTACAATATACCCAGATTTCGACTGTGTTTGTTACGTCAGAACTTTCGACTGGGTGAACCGATTTTGATGATTCTTCTTTTATTTAAAAGCTGGTGCTTTCCGTGTGGTTCCATGTCAATTTGGTTAAGATCTTCCGCTGATCTTCGGAGATATAAATGGAACTCTTCAAAAATACACGGCAAAGCTGCAGTAATTGCTGCAATCGCTTGGTTGTTTATTGTTTATGCAACATCATGACGTAACATCACACCTGTATGCTCTGAGGGAGTACGCAGAAGTATAAATACACCCAGATTTCGACAGTTAGACGTGTAAAGTTCCATTCAATGGGATCCCGGAGAAATAGAGGTAACTCCTTAACTTTATAGGCACACCAGAAGCAGTTTGGGTAGTTTTAGTTTAGGCAGAGTACAATCTCAGAGTGATCCCATTTCGATTTGATAAAGATCTGGTGACTTCGGAAGATAGGCAACTGAACTCTTTAATAAAATATGATAGCAAATGTACTGGGATCGCTGAAGACTCACGTCTGTCTACTGTTTACACCAGTTCATAACAAAAAATCACACCGATACGCTGTGAAAAAGTAAGCACCTGTGAACCACTAAAAAGTGAAAAATAAAAACTTTTTTGCAAAAAATATAACCGACTTCACACAAAAAAGTGAAAAATAACTTTAGCTTCAGAAGTCGGTGACAAAAAATCTAAATCAATCAAACAAAGGTCACCGACTTCTGAAACTAAAGTTATTTTTCACTTTTTTGTGTGAAGTCGGTTATATTTTTTGCAAAAAAGTTTTTTTAGTGACATATTTTTAATCTTATAAAATATGGGTAGGCCTAGTAAAGATGCTTCTCGTTTTATTATTGTAATATTTTGTATGATAGGTACTTTGAATGAAAAAGAAAAATATTTCTAACTTTTTTTATTAAATTTTCAATGGTACAAATGGGAAGTGCATACCGTTACAATTACAACAAGTCCAAATACGACTAGGATACATCGCCTCATTATGGAGTTCTGGTGCCTGACTCTTGGCTTCATCATCAGATCTAGTGGTAGAATGATTCTTATTGAACGCAGATGCTTCACTTGTTGTTGAAAATACTTCAAAATACCAAAATCGCTGTACGTATACCTATAAAATTTGAAGAGTTCCCTCGATTTCGGCAAGATTCCATCATCAGATCCCAACTTGGTGACTATGGGACCAGTAGGAAAGTATACCCTTTCCAACAAACCGATTTGAAAAATAAATTTTTCAAATCGGTTTGCAAGCGACGGAGTTATGCGCGAACAAACATTAAAAAAAAAATAGAAACATCCGAATTGAGCACCTCCTCCTTTTTTAGAAGACGGTTAAAAAAAACGAACATAGTACTAATCTTTCAATCAGACTGATTTGGTACACCGTTTTCTTGTAATCGATAGTGAAGACATTATACAAAGCAGCAGAGTATTTTGACACAAGGTTAACAGAACCCTAAAAAAATTAAAACACTAAGGTCCATGTTCACCGAAAAGATAACAGCCTGATTAGCTAAAAACAGCTGTCACTGTGACATATTACTAGGTATACAAAAATGTGCTTTAAACAGCTGTTTTAGCTAATCAGGCTGTTATCTTTTCGGTGAACATGGACCTTAATATTCGTCATCAAAGATTTCTTTTAATATTTTTGTTCTTTTAGTCATTTTTCTTATTACAATACAATATTGTGATTTTCGAATTGTAAGTCCGACTAAGGTAACCATAAAAAAGGCGAGCTTACCTTAATGTTTTTTTCTAAATTATTTTTTTATAATTAAGTAGTTAAGTTTTATTAGAAGTTGTCTAATAGTTCCATTAATCCATTCATAACAGGTGTAATAAGAAAATATTTTATATACATTCGAACTACGCATAATTAGCAGATATAAAATAGAGCAATAAATTGATTTCAACAAAACACCCTACCACAGAACAGTTCTCAACTACTGCTTATTCAGAATATTAAACAGCTTCGTACGTATATATATATACGCTCCGTTATGTAAGGGAGTCTATGTGCAAGCATTTATTACATAAGCAGTATTAGTGGCGTACGTCACCGTACCGATATCAGTCAGTTATATTGCACCTACGTATACAAATCTACAACGACTATGGGTACAGTATCATTCGTGTGGTGTATGATGCCAAATCATTGACATTGAACAAATGAAGATCGTACTTCAAAACCACGGTGCCTAAGTCATTGCGTCGTTGAAGATCTAACACCACGTTGGTAAATTTTTGGTGGTTTTGACATTTTGATGCCGTTTGCTATCAGAAACAAGCAACGTCTCATCTAGTAGCGCTGGTGTCTGTGATACAATGATTTTAATCATTAGTACAGGCACCAACGATTCACTTTGTCAGAAAAGTTCACTTTTATTTGAAAATTGTTTTATTGTGAAATTTCAATGTGTCTTTTTTCTGAAAATAAAATTATTATTATTATTATTTCGTTTATTCATTTTATAAAACATATCATTTACATTTTTAAATATATCTTAAAAAAATTAAAAAATACATTTAAAAACATAAAAAATAGTGGTCCACCGGTATCGGGAGCAGGGTCCAAGCTACCGGTGGCTAGGACTGCAGAGACAGGAACCTCCTCACAATGCGAGCCGTATCGAGGAGTACTGCCTTCTGAATCAGGCTCTTGATCCAGCCGCCTAAAGAGAGCTTCGACAGATGTTCGTCGAGGCTCTTGGCTATCAGGCCATTGGCCGTCACGACAATCGGCACAATGATAACCGAGTTCATATTCCACATGTCGCGAACCTCGTGTGCCAAGTCGAGATACTTAATTTGTTTCTCTTTCTCAGCTTTCACGAGGTTCTCGTCATGAGGGATAGTAACATCGATTATCATTACGCGGCGCGCTGATCGGTCTATCACCACTATGTCAGGCTTATTGGCGACAATAGTCCTGTCAGTAATGATAGACTGATCCCAGTACAGCGTGACATGGTCTTTCACGAGAACTGGGTCGGGCACATACTTGTAGTACGGTACTTCTGATTCCACAAGATTAAATTTCAAGGCAAGTTGCTGGTGAATAATCCTGGCTACTTGATTGTGTCTGTGCAAGTACTCGCCGTTAGCTAGACGCGAACAACCAGAAATAATATGTCTGATGGACTCACCCGGAAGGTGGCATGCCCGACACACGTCAACCGTCCCGTCCTTCATAATATATTTCCGGTAGTTGTTCGTCAACATAACTTCGTCCATAATCGCACAAACAAAACCTTCAGTTTCCCCAAAGAGGTCGCCAAAACGTAGCCAGGACACGGACGCTAGAAAATCTACATCGGGCCCATGAAGAGCCCGGTAAAAGCGCCCGTGAAGCTCCTTGCCCTGCCATTCTTTCTTGCGGTCATCGGTAGTAAGTACTACAGGTTTGCGCCAGTTCTCTTTAGCCATGGACAACGGGGTGAGTCCCTTGTCCACTGCGACCACATCTCGGTGCATACCCACGTCGGCTTTTAGAAAATATTCTCTGAGGCTGCACACCTCGCGGTTGTGGAGGGTCTTCGCATTTAAAAAGCCTCGACCCCCGCACTTCCGCGGGATGTACAGTCTCATCACTGATGATCGTGGGTGATGCATCCGGTTTTCGGTCAGCAGTGTACGAACTCTTCTATCCAAGGCGTCTAATTCGGTCTGAGTCCATTTGAGTATGCCGAAAGAGTACATTAAAACCGGCATGACCCAACCGTTGAAGGCGCGCACCTTGTTCCCACCTGAAAGAAGGCTATTTAATACCTTCTTTAGGCGACCGAAGAAACGCTCCCTCAACGATTGTTTCATGTCAGTTACGTTAATGCCTAACGCTTCCGACATACCCAAATACTTATAGCTCTCGGATGAGGAAAGGGATCTTAGGTGTATGGAATCCGAGAGTTGAAGTCCCTCGGATCCCATAATCTCCCCTCGCTTTACATACATGACTGCACATTTGTCCACACCAAATTCCATCCTGATGGCGCTACTAAAAGTTTCAGTTACTTTCAGTAGCTCCATCAGTTGCAATTTGTTGGGGGCAAAGAGTTTCAGATCATCCATGTAAAGCAGGTGAGATATAACTTGACCATCTTTCTTCAACCGGTAGCCTAGTCCTGAATTCTCCAGCAGTATGCTTAGAGGATTCAGGGCTAAACAGAACCAAAGTGGACTCAGACTGTCGCCCTGGAATATTCCCCGTTTAATCCGTACAGGTTCATCGTTCCCCTGGATCTGTCGACATCCTGGATATCGAAGGACCGTCCTCCATTGCCCCATACATGACTCAAGGAAGGCGCGTAGAGTTGCATCTATCTTGTACAACTCCAGCACCCTCATGAGCCATGAATGTGGCACCGAGTCGTAGGCCTTCTTATAATCTATCCAACATGTTGACAGATCCTTGCGGGATCGACGTACCTGTTGGCTAATGGCCATGTCGATGAGGAGTAGCTCCTTAGTACCACGGGACCCATTCCTACATCCATTTTGAGAGGCAGACATAATAGAGTTGTTGTCAATGTGTGTATTAATTTTCGTTCTCAAAATGGATGTAAGAAGTTTATAGACCGTCGACAAACACGTGATCGGTCTGTAGTTCTTGGGTTCCGCGGGACTACCTGACTTATGGAGCAGGTGGGTAACGCCTGTTGTTAGAAACTGCGGTAGGGACCCAGACTCTAAGGATGACTGGAATTGGGATGCCAGGCAAGTGTGTGAACTACTAAGCCACTTGAGCCAGAAGTTATGCAGTCCGTCCGGTCCTGGGGACTTCCAGTTCGGTAACGGACGAACTGCTCTGGCTATATCTAAGGGTGTTATTAGAATTGGTGCCATTTCTGGAATAGGTTCACATTATTATTATTATTTATTTTATTATTATTATTATTATTTATGTTTTGAGTTTTTTGTTCCTCCGGCTAGCCGGGAATTTCTGATGGCACGGGCCTAAGCCAAGTGTTCATCAGTTGGGTTAAGTGCGGGAACGGAAACATTCGATTCCGTGTGGTTGTGCGCAGACTGTATAATATTGTCCGGCTCACACTGCAGAAACTTTCTCACTAGCCTGCATGTGTTTAAAATCACTGCCTTCTGCAGTAAGTAGTAGGTGCTATCTGGTAAGTTAAGGGAACTGAGGGACTGATGAAGCTGTTTGGGAATGACTCCTGTTGACGAAATAACTATAGGGACAACTATAACTTTTTGTAGGCGCCAAAGTCGGGTTATTTCGTCTTTTAATTCGGTGTATTTTGATATTTTTTCGGCTATCGTAGTTTGTAGGTTGTGAGTGTTTGGTACGGCTATGTCTATTAAGAATCCAGTGTTGTTAGCTTTGTTAATTAATGTGATGTCTGGTCTGTTATAATGAATGGTGCGGTCGGTGAAGAGAGCTCGGTCAAAGTACAACTTTGTTGTGGTGTTTTCTAGTACTGTTTCAGGGCTGTATTTATAATATGGTACTACAGTGTCTACAAGCTTGCACCAATGAGCTAGTTTCTGGTGGATTATGTTGGCTACTTGGTCGTGTCTGTGTTTGTAGTCAGTTTGGGCTATTGATTTGCAGGCACCAGTTATGTGTTGAATTGTTTCCGGGGAACTATTGCATTTTCTACATGTGTCGTTTGGTAGATTTTTAATGATGTGCTTTCTATAGTTTTTAGTTTCTATAACCTGGTCCTGTATTGCTAGCATGAATCCTTCAGTCTCTGGGAAGAGTTCGCCTCGATTAAGCCATGCGTTCGACGCTTCTTTGTCGACATTTGGTTGGCATAAATCTTGGCGATGTCTTCCACGTAGAGACTTCTGGGTCCATTCTAGATATTTCGTTTTGTCATCGGTCACTCTTTCGTTTTTCTGTTCCGTTGTGTCTTTAAGATTTAGAGGTGTTAAGCGTTGGTCGTTTTGAGCTATTAGTTTGTGGAGTGTAGAAGATTCAGTTTTAGCAAAAAAGTATTGTCTGAGAGTTGAGATCTGTCGATTGTGAAGATTTAAAATATCAATAAGTCCCCTGCCTCCCTCTTTCCGCGGTAGTGTAAGCCTTTGCATGCATGATCTTGGATGGTGTTTGCGGAATTTAGTCATTGTTGTGTTAACTTTGCGTTGTAAGTTTTTCAGGTCTGTTTTCGTCCAATTAATAATCCCAAACGAATAAGTGAGGACAGGGATAGCAAAGGTGTTAATTGCTTTTACTGTGTTTCGAGAGTAGAGTTGTGTTTTAAGAATTGTGTTTAACCTATGTTGGAATTGTTGTTTTAGTTTCTGTTTGATATCCCTGTAGTGTATTTGACTTGATTGGATGTATCCTAAGTATTTGTACGTACCCTGTTCATCCAGTGGTTCTATTTGTTCGCCGGTTGCTAAGGTGTATTGGTGTTGGTAGTTCTGTCCTGCTCTTACTGAATTTATTTTGCATTTGTCTATACCAAATTCCATTTTAATATCGTGTGTGAATTTCTCTGTAAGGTTAGCTAACTCGCTAAGTTGATCTTCGGATTTTGCGTACAGTTTAATGTCATCCATATACATCAAATGGTTTAGAATTTTACCGTGGGTCTCCTCCTGGCCATCATCAACAGAATTTAAAGGGATTCCTAGTGAGGTTGTGTTTAATATTTTTGACAATGGGTTAAGAGCAAGACAGAACCACAATGGACTTAGTGCATCTCCCTGGAAGATGCCTCTCTGTATTTTAATTGGACTGGTGTCTTTTGTTTCAGTTTGGGTAGTGAGTCTCAGTACAGTTGTCCAAGTTGTCATAACGGTCTTAAGAAATGCTATTACTGATGGGTGTATTTTGTATATTTCTAATACTTGAACTAGCCATGAATGAGGAACTGAGTCATAAGCTTTTTTGTAATCTATGTACATGGTAAATAGATCAGATTTGGACTTCTGAACTTTTCTCAAAACAACAGAGTCTATTATTAATTGTTCCTTACAGCCTTGGCTAAACTTTCTGCATCCCTTCTGTTGTTCTGCCAAGATGTTGTTGGCGTCAATATGTTCGTATATCAGTTCAGATATGCAAGATGTGATGATCTTATACAAGGTCTGTAAGCACGTAATGGGTCTATATTTCGCCGGATTTGAGAGATCATTATGATCTTTAGGTATCATAAAAGTTGTGCCAGATGTTACGAACGAGGGTATTAATTTAGGGTCTTGGATAAATGTATTAATGAAATTATATAAATAACAATGAATGGCATTGAATTTCTTGTACCAGTAACCATGTATGTGGTCTGATCCAGGAGCTTTCCAATTATGTAACCTTGAAAGAACCTTATGAAATACTTCAGGGGATATGTGCTCAAATGCCATTGGTTGGATGTTACTATTATTATCTGATACTTCTGATTGTATCCAATCAGCTTGAGAGTTATGGCAAACAGGTTGTTCCCATATTCTTGCCCAAAATTCTTTTAATGTATCTGGATCAGATGTGTTATTTTCATTGGAATGTGGGGTGTTATGTTGAATATTTGTTGTTGTTTGTCTGATATTGCGATAAAAAAGTTTTTCATTGTTATTGAATTTAGTGTTTTGTTGTTTTCTTAAACTGCATGCTGTATATCTTTCAAGTCGGCCTTTTACAACGCAGAGTTTTTGTTTCAGTGTGTCGAGTGTATGTGCTGCTTTTGTATTAGGTTCTTCGTGTATAGTGTGAGTTTTATATTGTTTTATTATCTTGTTAACATGTTTCCTTAATTTTCTACTACTATTGCCGTTGACAAATTGTGTCATTCTACCTATTTTAGTACGTAAATCTTTAACTTTTTGTTCTAGTCGTTTTTGCCATTTTGGCTTGTATTCTGTTTTTGGAACTCGGGTACTTTCTCGCGGTTCAAGTGTTATCCTTGCTCCATTTACTTTAGCAGCAGTCCATGCTGAACAATAAATAACGGTTTGAAATGTATTGAAGTCGGTGTCTTTATTGATATTTTCTGGTAGAATGATTTTGTTTAGGTAGCTTACTATTCTTGCAAGATTTTTAGAGGGTTTTTGTTTTGGGATATAAATTCTATTAGTAGGACTAGTTTCCTTAAAAACTTCAAGTGCTTGTTGAAAAGTATCGTCTATTAATGAATCTCTTTCTGGGTTAATTTGTGGGTTAGGTAGAATATCTGCCAAGGTGTTAAGTTCAACGTTATCTGATATTTGAGTATTAGGTGGATGTTCCTCTATGGAATCAATTTCAGTGTTATTTGTTATTTGGGTATCGGTGTTGTTCATACTAGTAACATTTGCTAACGGATCCCTGTTGTTGTGTGCGTTGAGAGTTCGTAGTCCGAGTTCTTCCGCTACCTCGGCCTTTAACAAACTTAATTTTTCATTGCTGATATATTTATTGTTTATTATTGCTCTCCTCTGATCAGCTATTCTTTGCTCGCTTAGGTGAGCAAATGATGGGAAATTGCTAATGAAATCGTCATACATTCGTTTTCTATATGCCGTTTCATTTGTACCTAAACCTGTGACTCGATAATAAGATCGCATTATAGATTCATTCTGTTCGCTAGTCCATCTCATTCGAGTTTGTGTTTTATTTTGTGTACTATGTGCTTCTATGGTTGAAGGTACCGTTTGTGTAGGTGTAAATATTGGTTGGGTACAGTCTGTAGTGTTTTGTGTCTGCAAGGTAAAATGATTTAATTGCAATTGTTCTAACTCTTTTTCTACTTCGTCTCGTATGTTATCTATTTGTTTTTGTGGTATTAATTTGTTATTTATAATGGCTCTACGTTGGTCTCCTATTCTCTGTCGGCTAACTTGCATTTCTGGGAATTTTTCTATAAATTTTAGGTGGAGTGGTTCAAGGTAGGTTCGTTTATCTGTGTCTAATAAGGTTAATTGAAAGTAAGTGCGCAGAATGAACATATTCATTTCAGGTGTCCATCGCCTGCGCTTACTAGGAGCGCTTGTAGCGGGTGCAAGCTCATTGTCGAGGATGACATCTCGCACAGCACTATCAAGCGTGCTGGTGGTAGACAAGCTAGCATTTTTTCTTGTCATGTAGGAGGGGCGAGTCGAAGGGATGGATGAAAATAATGAAATGGTATCATCGCCCATGGAATCGGCTGTAGCATCGACGTAGTGAGCCCGCCTGTTCAGCTTACTACGACCAGCTGTAACTATTTTTTCGGTGAGTGCCCGCTTGCTCAGCTCCTCACCGCCGATGGATCGCATGCTGTGGCATTCAGCATCGGCTCCGAATGCGCCCCGGCGCTCCCCGGGAAGCGACCGTAAATTATATACTCTTTTACTACTCATCTCCATAAAGGGTTACCACCTTGTTGGCCGCGTAAGTTTTTTGTACCGGTGTACAGTACGCGTTCCGCCCCCCACGTGTGCTAGGTGTTCAGCTCGGACGTAAGGTAGGATTTTAGGGGGCTTATTATTATTATTATTATAGTTTGAAGTGAACCCAATTGAAAACCGGCCAAGTGCGAGTCGGACTCGCGCATGAAGGGTTCCGTACCATCGTAATAGGGGGAGGCCCCTTTAATTTTTATTTTATTTTTATTATTTATTTTTTGTTGTAGCGGCAACAGAAATAATCTGTGAAAATTTCAAAGCTATCATGGTTCATGAGATAAAGCCAGGTGACAGAGACATGACAGTGGAGTCTTAGTAATAGGGCCCGGTTTTTACCCTTTGGGTATGGAACCCTCAAAATGGTTTTGTTCTGCTACCTAGGCATAATTATGCAGTTTTTTCACTCTCCTTTATTGTTGCTATTTTTGTGTTGTGTGGGTGTTAGAACTTCACCGACGATTGGTAGATGCAAATGTTACCACTCGTAGTCTCGTATGTACCTCAACTCGACATTCACTTTCCCTAAAGTTATGCATTCTGTGTTTTAACTAGTACGCTTCGCAATCGCAACACAGGCAACACAGAAAAACAAACGAATTGATCTATGCAAATCAATAAAATATTTATTTTCCAACACCCAAGTTCACGTTTATTACTGTTTAACTTTTAAAGCTATCATAACCGCTATAATTTTCCTTAAAAGTTCATGAAGTGCACTATCATCTTGAATTTTTCCAGATTTTTCAAGCCAGCAGTTTAGCTTTTAGAGGGGGGGGGGGGACTACTGGATCAAAAATTTGCACTTTGAAGTTTAATATTTCGTAAATAGGGCATTAAATCGAAAAATATATGTTAAACATATATTTGTATTAGGGAACTACCCAAAAAAAAAAACTTTTTCAAAATTTTATATTGCCAAAATAACATTATTGGAAAATATTGAGACGAAACTCTAAGGGTTCCTTGTCAGGACTACGAAACCTTAAAAAAGGGAAATCATCGAAAGGGGGCGTCCATTAATAACGTGAGACCAATTTGGTGTTTTTTAACCACCCCTCCCCTCTTGGTGAGATGTCGTGAGATTTGGCTTGACCCCCTCACCCCCTCCCTAATCTCACGTGAGATTTATCAAAATTCGTAGCTAAGTGTAAATGGGTTAATCTGTGCTTGATTGCAATAATTTAATAATTGTTGTGTAGGATTTAGCTATATTTTGGTGGAGAAAAATGTTTACTCAATTAGAAACCTGGTTTACAAACAAGTTTTCACTGTTTCTTGCGGGGAAATTCTTGGGTGAGATTCGGCTCGACACCCTCTCTCCCCTAAACGCCTCACGTAATTTATGGACGCCCCCAAACGACGAAGAAGAACAAGGCTCGTACGTTACCAAGCTGCAGGCTGCTGCATAATATAGGAAAAATCTGCTCCCGTAAAAACAACATACCTATCATGGAAAATCTCGAATAAAGTATTTACTCGTTTAATCAGTAAATTTTCCATTATTATAACTGACTTTGTTTGCTAATGCAATATGATATTACTTCCTTCTCCAGCCTTGATTATTGTCTCAACCTGATAGCAACTAGGTCGGTACAAAAGTCAGTGCGTTACATAAAAGGACGCACGTAGATTATTTTTCTTCATGATCTACCTACGTGGCTCGTACCTATTATGTACGAAATAGAATAATAAAATTGTCGAGTGTAATTAATACGTCACAGATAAAACTAGTAATGATTTAGACGCTAACGGTAAGAATAATTTCATGAATACGTAAGTCGTAGTAGGTAGGTACGTATAGGTACTGGGTTCTTGGGTAGTAGGTACTAGGTAGGTTGAGGTACCTACTTACTTATCGAAAAGTGATGTTCGCTCCTTTTATGTACCTACTAGAACAGAAATTTCAATATTGGGACCGTTCAAATATTACGTAAGCAGATTACTTAATTACAATTATTTACCCCCTCCCTCCCCCTTGTTAGCAAAAGTAAGCAAAGCTCTTGTGAGCGACCACGTTTCGGTCCCGTATGTAATCACTGGCAAGGCAACACACACTGGTCATAGACTTTCGTCTTGAGACACTGCGGTAAGTTGGACGAGAAGATACCGCGCAGCTTCCCGAACGCTGCCCAGCCGAGTCAGATTCGACGATTGACCTCTTTCTCGAAGTTAGACCTACCTAACTGGACCGTTTGTCCTAGGTATACATAATCGTCTACAATTTCGCGTGTAGAGTCTCCGATCTTGATAGGAATGGGTGTGACATGGGCATTCAACATGACCTTCGTCTTGTCCATGTTCATTTTTAGACCCACTCTTTCGGAGGCTCTACTGAGGTCATCGAGCATTGTACTAAGGTCTTCCATGGTCTCAGCCATGAACGCAATATCGTCGGCAAACCGAAGGTGAGTGATGTACTCGCCATTGACGTTGATGCCTAGCCCTCTCCAGTCCAGAACCTTGAAGACATCCTCCAGTGCAGCGGTGAACAGTTTCGGAGATATGACGTCTCCCTGTCTTACACCTCGCTGCAGAAGGATAGGTTCCGAGGCTTGGTCCTGAAGTCGGACTGACATGGTGGCGTTTTTGTACAAACACTTCAACACCTCAATGTACCGATAGTCAATTTGGCACCGTTGGAGAGACTGCAGTGCAGCCCAGGTTTCGATCGAATCAAAGGCTTTTTCGTAGTCCACAAACGCTAAGCAGAGAGGCAAGTTATACTCTTCGGTCTTCTGTATAACCTGCCGAAGCGTATGTATGTGGTCCACGGTGCTGAAGCCTTTTCGGAAACCGGCTTGTTCGGGTGGCTGGAAATCGTCAAACCTGCGCGCGGGACGATTCGTGATGACTCTTGAAAACAACCTGTAGACATGGCTTAGAAGTGAGATGGGCCTGTAATTCTTCAACCGGGCATTGTCACCCTTCTTGAAGAAGAGCACCACCACACCCCTGCACCATGCCTGTGGCGTTTTCCCCTCGAGTATGACGGAATTAAACAACTTCTGAAGGGCCTTAAGTACCGGTTTTCCACCCGCCTTCAGGAGTTCGGCCGTAATTCCGTCATCCCCCGATGCCTTGTTGTTTTTGAGTTGTTTCAGAGCCATCCTAATCTCGTACAGGCTGACGTCCGGGATGTCTTCGGTATAGTGTCGGGTTAGTCTAGCTCTTGGGTCGTTTGCTAGGTCGACAATGGGTTTCCTGGTTGACGTGTACAACTGTCCATAGAAGCTCTCGATCTCCCTCAGTAGCTCCGGTTTGGCGGATAAGATCCTGCCATCGTCGGTCTTCAGTTTCGTAAGCTGGCTCTGCCCAATAGCCAGATCTCTTGAAAATACTTGGAGCCTTTGTTCCGCTCGATCGCGTCTTTAATACGCTCGGTATTAAAGCGGCGGAGGTCGCTCTTTAAGGATTTAGAGATCCGTCTATTGAGCTGCCGGTATTTCGACGCCTCATCTGAAGACTGCAGGATCATCTCACGCCGCTCCTTCATGAGCTCGAGAGTTTGATCGGAGAACCTCTTTTTCTGGTTTGTACGACGTGTCTTGAAGAACTTAGACCCGGTCGCATGGACAGTTTCCAGTTCCACGAACCCATCGTTGTATTCGTCCACTGAGCCGCCTAGGCACTCGAAACGATTCTGGAGTTCGAGCTGAAAGCTTTCGGGGTTTTGGATTTGGATCTGTGCTGGACGGAGCGACGACTTCATCAGTCGAGACCTTTCTAGCTTGATATTGATGTTCAATGTGCCTCTTACCATGCGGTGATCGCTCCCGGTTTTCACCAAATTGATCACAGAGACATCATTGAACATTTGCTTCTTGGTTGACATGATGAAGTCAATCTCGTTTTTTGTTGCACCATCTGGGCTCTGCCAGGTCCACTTCCTGTGCTCACGCTTCTTGAAGAAGGAGTTCATCATATAGAGGCCCTCCTTCTCCATAGAACTAGCCAGTTGGTGGCCCCGGTGGTTCCGACGTCCAACTCCAAATTGCCCCACCTGCAGCTCATCCCCGTCTCGTTTGCCCAGTTTCGCGTTGAAGTCCCCCATGACAACGGTGAAGTGAGTTTTGAAACCATGCATGGCTTTAGAGATATCCTCATACATGGTCTCCACTTCGTCGTCGGGGTGTGCCGAGGTCGGGGCGTAGACCTGTATGACCTTCAGCGAATATCTTGAGGATATTCTGAGTATAAGGTACGCCACCCTGGTCGACACACTCTCGATCTTCACCACGTTGTTCACAAGGGACTTGTGGACGATAAACCCAACACCACCCTGGGACTGGCGGTCACCCTCTCGGAAATAAAGCAGGCTGCCGGATTTTAGGATTATCGTGTCCTCCCCCTCTCTTAGGACTTCAGATAATCCCACAATACTCCATCACAGCCTGCTCAATTCCTTTTCGAGCTCCGCTATCTTCTCGTCGGTCCGGAGTGTGCGCGTGTTGTAAGTTGCCAGGTCCAGTCGTCGGTGTTGGCAGCCGGATCCCATCCGGGGATTCTTCGCACCCCTTGCCACGCCATAACCTCGACCGCTGCCGTAGTCGAGGGTAGACGGGCTGCCGGGCACTAGGGGCCATTTATTTAATGCGGTGTCCATTTGGGGGGTTTTGCCATAATCGCCACGCTTGGCAGGCGGGTTGGCGATCGCAGTACGGTTGTCACAAAAGCACAGAGAACGCTGCTACCCATTCTCTGGTACTTAAGTCCCTTAATCGCCTCTTACGACACCCACGGGAAGATATGGGATGGTACTACGAGTATTCTTTGCGTCCGGCACCATGCGGACGATTGATTTATGTGAATATAAAAAATACCTAAGTTTATATCATATACGTTACAATCATTTTCTTAACCTAACTTAACTAAATTGGATTCGCGAACCAGTTACTTAAACTACCTATATGGAAGCTATTTGCTATTTGGTCCGGAGTGTGCGCGTGTTGTAAGTTGCCAGGTCCAGTCGTCGGTGTTGGCAGCCGGATCCCATCCGGGGATTCTTCGCACCCCAAGCTATTTATGCTTACTTACCATAAATGTTCATACCAAAATATTCTCATTTGAACAGATCTAACCTAACTAAGTTTAGTTAGAGGATTTAATTTATTAATTTTAACCCAACCTTATTTATTTGAGGTCTATTTATTTGATTTCATAGCCTTAAACCATTATTTCGAGCCTAATCTACATTTTTCTTCAATGCGATTTATACTATAATATTTCGGATTCAACAAATTGTATAACATTCAAATTAAATCAGGAAGACTAGGAATAACCAATCACGACTCAATACGATGAGAGTACGTAATATGCAGTTACTCAGAACTTGAAAGTCAACCGTATCGCAAGTGAAAACCACTGAATAGCAACACTACTTTCACGAATGAATACCATTTTAAACTAAAGTAAAATCAGTGTAACATTTTTGCACAATTGACCGTGATGAATGTGATGATTAACTGTGTAAACATCTGCCCTTATCGAGTGGGAAGCAGATTTATTGTAGCGAGTGTGATCCAACGCTATTATCGGCACCTGACAAACTTTGGGTTAAACTCGTACGGCGGTGTTACAAGGCGCGGTGCTGTGCGTATGGCAGGGTTACCAAAAACATCGCGTTCAAGGAGCAATTTGTTTCCAAAGGTCCCTTAGCTGAGTCAACAAAAAAATGAGTCATTCCTTCTGAGTGACTCCAACGACTGATAAAGCGAACTAAAAAAAGAATAACACATAACAAGACTTCAAGGCTTCCAATGTGACTTAAGTGTGTTGTGTATGTGTACGCACTACACACATAATCCAGCTGAATCCCGAGCATCTGGCATCCCTAGCGCAATGTCGCACACGCCGCAGTGTGGCAGTTCACTGTGTAAACTTGTAGGTGTTTTTGTTTAGTTCATTGACCAGCCGGTCGCCGCGGCTGTGCGCTACGCAAACAACGCCTCGATAAGTCCCGATTGTGTGTCACGCTATGTCACTGACATTGTACCCGACAATCCCCACATACTACGGGATCATCTTGCGATAGATATACAAAACTAAAGAACAAACAATCAACTATTTGCATAATGTCATAGTAACTATATTTGCTACGTGATAAATTAGCACGTCCATCTGCGCTGTTAGAACATACTTATGGCACACACGACTTTATTATTTGACTAACGAAATCAATCCGTATAGCAAGTACGAAACCGATCAAGAATTTTGCATGCTTGCCTACCACGACTATGGGTGTCCTGAATGCATTTCAATGAATGCGAACACGGACTCACACATCGCGTTTATATAAAATAGTATACAAGGTGTATATTTTGAACCCAAGCAAGAACCACGAATGGGGTCATTGAATATCCTATTGCTAACCCAAAACAATAAAAGGATACCTCAATGTCTTCGAACTTTGACCGATAAGTATTATCGTGTCATCAATGTAACCCACACCTGACCAATTAATTCAAGCTAGTTGCCAAAAAATAACACCATGTAGTTATTTAATAAATATTTGGCCTTGGAATATTTCAAGTGATTGGCCCTAAAGACTACACAACTGTGTTTTCAAGGGCCCCATTCTTACGAGCAACCCTCTCTATTAAATTGTATTAGGGTCTTACTTAGTGTGATTGCAACGGTGTTAAAAGGGATAGAGATAAGTAGCTGTAGTGGTATTTTTTGAATCAATACCTCTCTATTCTTATTCTTTTATAACGTGATAATAAAATTGACCGATGATTATGATTACAGCAGCGCAAAAGTAGGAAAATAAATAGGTACCTAATTATTACACATTCATGTCAATTGCTTCGTATGCTAAATTCAAACCAAAGAGCAATAAGTCAAAAAATCTAAGTCATTGACTTATAATTAAATTGTGCGGAGCTGTTTGAATGAAATCTAATAATATTAGAAATATTTTATCCTAAAGTTATTATGGTCACTCTATTAACCTGTCAGTGATAAAAAAAGTTTGCTACGTAAGGATTCACTGGTGATGTCCTTTGTAATTTCAAATACTATAGGGTAACCTTATGATGAGTTTTGGAGTCCGTCTCGCCGATCAGGGTGTATCCCTACAAATGATCCCATTAGCACGGGGGATCGTCCCTCCGAGCTACGGTGCCAATATCGATCTGGGCCGAACAACCAACGTAATGCATGTGAACTCATAACTTACAGACTCGACTCCCATTTCCCCCATAGCCCATACGCAACATATTTTACTCCTATGCTAGAAGTGCTAGCAACAGACTTTTAAGGTGAATTAATGAAGACTGCTCGTGTACGCAAGAAGAATACATAATGTTGCGTTACAAGTTATCACGACACAAAAGCAAACTCTGTTGTCATAAACCATTCTACATCGCTATACAAACTCTCTTTTCACGAATGAGTAAGTGTGAAAGTATACAATATTGTAGTAGCCAACGAGCGACCGCTCGCTCTTATTTAATTAGGACTTTGATTCTTGAAATTCACGTTATTAATTTTTCTGAAATTAACACTGCTAAATCTTTGCAATTGTGAGGTCATTGCATAAAGGATACGAGTATCACCTACTTAATCCAATTAAATACATAATTCTAATACATATAAGTAGTACAGTTGACTTCATGAAATCATTACTAACGATTCGTAGGGTCGTCAGCGTCACTATCATCATGATTAGACTGATAAACTACCAAGTCAACGTGATAGATCAAGTGTCAAGTATTCAACACGTTGATTGACACTCGATTATACATGTACCTATCTCCATTTCTCCCACACGAGCACTTAATCCATATTTAATAAAGATGACTGACAACTTATCAAGCGCCGTTGGACATTTGCACATATTTAGTCTCTAACACAGTAACAAATTGCAGTTTAATGATACAATGAGTGTGTTTGAACTATTACATATACAGAGTTGGAGCTATCTTCATTCCTTGCGTGCACCCTGTCAGATAATACAGATGCCTACTGTAGATCCTGTTTACAAAATAATTGTGCCTACGATACGAGGTCTCGCTTCTTAGAAATCAGCCCAAAAGTCTTGTGCAAATGACAGTTGCACTAGAGCAAAATGTAGTCTCTCTACTTTCTAAAACGCTACCAACATTATTAAAGGATCTCTAAAATTGTAACTAAGTAATGTTAGTATGTATCGATGTATCAAAATACAAGTTGGCTGCAATGTAAATAAAACACAGCGCTGCGTTTATGCACCGCCAACTGGCTATTCAGTACCGTTAGATACACACCGAGACCCCGACATAATTTCACTGAGTGCAAACCGCGATGCACTAACCTCTGCAGACACATAAACTTATACAACACTAGTAAGGCGCTACTCTACTCTGGAATTTCTCAGTCCAGTTTTGTAGCATACACATAAGTGTGACTGTTTTGACTTGGCCGGTGATATTTGCTTAGTTTATCAACAGCTTCAATCGTTCGCGCTTAGAAAGTCAGAAGCAGCGTCTACGAAGGTATTTTTGGATTATGTAAGTGCTCATTAGGGAGCAATTTACGACGAACACTTTTTATTGTTTTTGCATTCCGGCAATTGCATTTGTAGTACTTGCAGAGAATTATCTATGGAGATGAGCACTGTTTTAAAATATTTCCCTAAATAAGTATATTATTGTGTCGGATATCTTTTAAAAAACAACATGGCCTCATTGATCAATACTAGGCCACCTTACGACGTCTCAGTCGGTGGCACCGACTGGGTTACTGTGAAAATTAGACAAGGTTTTCTCGTAGATGAGACTGGCCACTGCGAAATAGGATAGGATCTCTTTGTTGGGTTGACTTGTTGAGTGATGAAAAGAGTAGCAATATCTACTGCTCTAACTTACTTTTTTTCTTTAATCGTTATAATTTTACTACTGTACTAGACATTACTTATGAAGGAAGGTAAGACGACTTTCATTACCTTTCTAACCATATTTCTTAAAGAATGATGTAGTTAGTTCCTATAAAGAAGTCACTATTATTCGTTTCGAGATTTAATCGATGTAGCCGTTTATAAAATATAAAAGTAATAAATTACTTAATTCTGAAATTGCAATACTTTATTTATCGAAACATGATTGCAGAAGAAGGTGGTTAAAAGTATCCATGCAATGGTGTCTGGCCATCTCTTCACCATAACAGAAACAGATTTTGTACTGCTTCTGTGATACTTGGTGATGTTCCATGATGGGATATACAATGCCTTCTTGAATTATTTTTTTTGTGAGAAATTTTTATACCTTTATTTGTGTTTATTCGTTTATCTTTAACGTGTTGCTGGGGAATTGTTTCACCAGTTTATTATACCTGCCCCTAAAACACTCGGCAATGGAGTAGGGCGGACGTTATCAGGGTTTGTCAGTATTGTGTATTTTTTGCTGATTTTCAGCTAAATTGGAATAATAATTGACTTCTGATTTGCTTATTTCCGCGGCCGATAAATCGATACTGTGCAAGTGTGAGCATAAGTAAATATTTATCCACACTACGGCATCCTTCACCTTGCGTGATCCGACACGAACATTTTTTGTAGCTATCGCGCAAAGGAAGACTAGACTGGGACAAACAAATGTTTTTTTTGAAAATCTTTGAAGTGTGGTCAACCCTGAAACGGGCGTGGTTTACTTCCGACTCCCAAGGTGTCTTATTGGACCTCGGGACATGACAATAGGGTTGACACGCTAGCAAGATTGTTAGACATTTGAAATTGTTTACTTGTATCATTTCATCTGATGCCCTTTACTTAATGTCAATGGTCACTCAATATCAAAGGCGATGTAAACCATTATTTATTTATGAAGGTGTGTTGAGCCTTAATGAAAATGAAATAGATAGACATTGAGCTAAAAAAATAAATCTGCATGATCTAATTAGGGACTCTATTTCTATCTGTGTTTTGTACTAGGGCTTGCCAGCCTATGACCCAGGGTTTTATAGTACCTAGGACTTCATTACTGCATCTCGTTGCTTGGTACCTAGTTTGCCATTTCTTCTTACCTACCAGATAAAAAATAGGAACTGGTCAAAGAGTACCTATGTGTTTTAGGGGCTGTCTTTTGGAACTAATCATCATTTGCCAAAAGGTCAGCTTCCAGTCTATCCAGATGTAGCTTAAGACCAGTATTTTATATGAAGCAACTGCCTATCTCTGACCTCCACAACTTGTAGTCTTTCCTAACTTTTGATAGATATAAAAAACGTGTGGACTCCCAGGCTTACCTTTTTTCTTATAAAAACTTATTTTATTTTGGATTTCTAAAAATGCTGTCATGATGAATCTGAATTTGAATAAGACTAGTTTTGAAATTCTTGTCGGAACACTTTTAACATAATAGGTTTCGAGCAGCACTGTCAAAATGCCTGTTTTTTTTAAGCTCAGGCACAGGGTCACAGATTTGATTTCCCTCTACTCTGTGAATGCATTTTTTTTTAAATTGATCTATTTAAATTTTGTTGTATAGCGGAATCAAATACTCTGTAAGAATGTCTGTGGTGTTTTGTTGTACTCGAGAGGAAAACGCCAAAGACAAAGTACAGGGGTGGTGGTACTCTTCTTCAAGAAGCCCATCACACTTCTAAGTCATGTCTAGAAGTTGTTTTCAAGAGTCATCACGAATCTTCTCGCGCGCAAGTTTGACGATTTCCAGCTACCCGAATCAGCCAGTTTCCGAAAAGGCTTTAGCACCGGCTTTAGCGCCGCCGCCGATCGCCGCTACGAAGACACAGCGGTGCTCCGCCCACGCAGGGCAGACCTCCACCGGTTGCTCCACAGTGTCCTCCAGTCGATCTTCGCAGTGGAAACACCCAGGCGTTTCCTCCCGCCCGATTCGATGCAGGAACCTCTAAAAACATCCGTGTCTGGTGGGGGCCTGCATCAGGCGGAAGGTGAGGACGCCGTGGCGCCTCTCAAGCCACTCCTCAAAGAGGGGACTTATCGCCACTATCGTGGCGTGCCCTGCACGGGGTTGCGACAGTCGCTCTCTCCATGTCGCCATGAGATCGCGCCGGAGGTCCGCCGAGCGGCGATTTGCCGCGGCAGCGCAGTTTCCCCCCGGCGTAGTGCCTCCGCGCGCCATTCATGCAGGCGCGCGAGGACTATCGCCTCCAGATCCCATGGTGGCAATCCACCAATTAGGCCCGCCGCCTCGCGGGAGGTCGTGCGGTACCACGGACCATCTTTACGGCTACCACCTTTTCCAGCCAACCGAACAAGCCGGTTTCCGAAAAGGCTTTAGCACCGTGGACCACATACATACGCTGCGGCAGGTTATACAGAAGACCGAAGAGTATAACCTGCCTCTCTGTTTAGCGTTTGATTTGATCGAGACCTGGGCTGTACTGCAGTCTCTCCAACGGTGCCAAATCGACTATCGGTACATCGAGGTGTTGAAGTGTTTGTACAAACACGCCACCATGTTAGTCCGACTTCAGGACCACGCCTCGGAATCTATCCTTCTGCAACGAGGTGTGAGACAGGGAGACGTCATTTCTCCAAAACTTTTCACCGCTGCACTGGAGAATGTCTTCAAGGTTCGGGACTGGACAGGGCTAGGCATCAATTTCAATGGCGAGTGCATCACTCACCTTCAGTTTGCCGACGATATAGTGGTCATGGCTGAGACCATGGAGGACCTCAGTACAATGCTCGATGAGCTCAGTAGAGCTTCCGGAAGAGTGGGTCTTAAATTGAACATGGACAAGACCAAGGTTATGTTGAATGCCCATCTCACACCCACACGGTCCAGTTAGGTAGGTCTAACTTCGAGAAAGAGGTCAATCGTCGAATCCGACTCGGCTGGGCAGCGTTTGGGAAGTTGCGTACCTAGTTTCTTCTCGTCCAACGTAACGCAGTGTCTCAAGACGAAAGTTTATGACCAGTGTGTGTTGCCAGTGATTACATACGGAACCGAAACGTGGTCGCTCACAATGGGCCTCATCAGAAGGCTTAAAGTCACACAAAGGGCAATGGAGAGGGCTATGCTCGGAGTTTCCTTGCGTGATCGAATCAGAAATGAAGACATCCGCAAGGGAACCAAGGTTACCGAAGTGGCCTGAAGAATTGCCAAACTTAAGTGGCAATGGGCAGGGCACATTGTTCGCTGAACGGATAGCCGATGGGGCCGAAAAGTTCTGGAGTGGCGACCGCGGACCGGAAGACGTTGTTTTGGAAGGCCTCCCACACCCACAAAAAAAAAAAAAAAAAAAAAACAAAAAACTTGGGGGAGGCCTATGTCCAGCAGTGGTCTTTCGGCTGAAATGATGAATGATGGAGAGTATTCGCAATATACCTACGTGCATTTGGAGATGGAGTAGCAGTCACCAACCCAACAGACTATACAAAATATATAACATTTAATGACTTTTTTTTTTTTTGAGCCAGGTGTATCTTGATGTTGCTTCAAGGCATTAATGTCAAATTAACTGGAACTTAATATTTATTTGTCATAATGACTCAATGATGCTGCACTGCACTCAACATTCTTTCTTGAGTCACAAATTCAGTAATGCTCAACATCAATAAGATAAGAGTACACATACCTTAATCCGATTTAACAATAACACATACATTTTCATACTTATGTCATGTTACAGAGTTAATTCCATTCTATTATTCATGCCATGCCAATGCAGTGCAATGTCCTTTTCTCATACAGAGAGAAGGCATGAGCATAGATCATTATGCTTGTGTGTTAGTGCGTTCAGACTCAGATAAGGTATTAGCATAGATCACTGTACTAGCATGTTAGTGATTTCAGACTCAGAGAAGGTATTAGCATAGATCACTATGCTTGCGTATTAGTGATTTCAGACTCAGATAAGGTATGAGCATACATCACTATGCTTGCGTGTTAGTGAGTTCAGACTCATAGATGGTATTAGCATAGATCACTATGCTTGAGTGTTAGTGAATTCAGACTCAGATAAGGTATGAGCATACATCACTATGCTTGCGAGTTAGTGAGTTCAGACTCATAGATGGTATTAGCATAGATCACTGTGCTAGCCTGTTAGTGATTTCAGACTCAGAGAAGGTATTAGCATAGATCACTATGCTTGCGTATTAGTGATTTCAGACTCCGAGAAGGTATTAGCATAGATCACTATACTTCGGTGTTAGTGATTTCAGACTCATAGAAGGCATGGGCATAGATCACTATGCTTGCATGTTAGTTTTCTCACAATGCTTTCCAACACAAATAAAATTGATATGCTATAAGAATCATCTTTTATTCTAATAGTTATGTCAGCATTGTTTTATTTAATCGGCAATCAAGGTCTGGCTTAGAGAATCAGGATAATAATTTACTTAATATTAAAATGTATCGTGTTCCTTTTATCAATCTCAGTTGGCAACAATTTACATAACATATAGGGTATTATGTACGTAATAGTAAATGTGAATTTGAGCACTGATAATTATAACATGGGTGAAAATAACATTGGCAGCAGTAATTGTATTATTTAAACAGTGATGAGTCTTGAGAAACTCTACTTGTATTAAGAAAGATTTTTGATGTTTGTTTGTTTGTACCGAATGAACTCTGAAACTACTGGACCGATTTTAACTATTTTTTCAGCAATAAAAAGCTGAAGGAATTAACATTAGACTAAATTTATTTAAAAAAAAGTTGAGATCCAAACAAAAAATGCAATTTATAAAGTAGGTAACCCAAAGTAGCAAAATTTTGAAAAACAGGTAAAACTGCAGGCTGCGGCTAGTCAGTAATAATAGAATACTTCTTTGGGATTAATAAGAAGTAATGATTTCCGTTGAAGATGAATTGGCATTGGTTGTGAACTGTGATCATAATACTCTGTCCCTCACATAGATGTAGTGCAGTTGAATATAATTTAAAATGTGGAAACCATATTCGTAAAGAAGAAATAGTATGAAACATGTGTACAGAATAATGTTTTTTCCATGTGAGAAAGTAGGGGAACCTGTTGTACCTTGGACAGAGTTGTACCTAGAACAATCATATTTTTTTCAAAAATCCTGCGCTTTTATGAACCGTTGTCTATGGTATTAAAAACGTCATTTGTCAACATTAACGTGAAGTTAGTTGCGATTCGCCGGCGCCGTGTGAGCACAGCTATAAAAGGTAATTTATTGTTTTACACTCAAAAAGTAAGTATTTTGGGCTATACTTCATGCCAATTTATATAAAGTGATGAATGTTTGTGAAAACTGTTTTATTTAAAATCTAATCTTAGTATATCTAGCTACTAGACAGCATGAGTGTCAGATCCTAACCTCAATCGCAATTGGGTTTTTATAGCTTGTTAAGTGAAGTTGTCGCGACGTTGTACCTCAGCCACCCAACTTACGATGTACCTCGGTCACTGGCCAAGGTACATCATTTTGGTCGGAAATGGGTCAATAATTATTTACATACGTTTTTATGAGTATAATTGTATTGTATTAAGAAAACATATTACATTGTTATAGGTAAAATGCCGCGAAGCAAGGAAAAAAGTAAAAGATTAAAATTAAATTAAAATCTTTGGCCTGATAAGGATGATTTGAATTTGTATCCGTACCAAGATAATAAGAAAAAAATTAACCCACCAAAAAGAGTCAACTCAAAAAAACTTTTTTGCAAAAAAAATAGAACCGACTTCAAAAAAGTGAAAAATAACTTTAGCTTCAGAAGTCGGTGACCATTGTTTGATTGATTTATTAAGTTTTTTTGTCACCGACTTCTGAAGCTAAAGTTATTTTTCACTTTTTTGGAAGTCGGTTCTATTTTTTTGCAAAAAAGTTTTTATTTTTCACTTTTTAGTGGTTCACTTGTGCTTACACCTTCACAGCGTACCGGTGCGGTGGCGTGATGTTATGTTTTGAACTGGTGTAAACAATAGACAGACAATAGATTTCAGCAATCCCAGTCCATTTGCTATCATTTATTGAGGAGTTCCGTTCCATATCTCCGAAGTTCGTGATCAGATCATGACAATATTTCTATGGGACCAACTTGGAAGTATACCCTTTCAAACAAAAAAAGAATTTTTCAAATCGGTTCAGGCGTCTTCGAGTAATCGGTGAACATACATAAAAAAAAAAAAAACATACATACAGTCGAATAGAGAACCTTCTCCTTTTTAGAAGTCGGTTAAAAAGAGAAGTATATCATGTTCCAGATATTGAGATATACTGGGATTTTGGTTAAACACTATTTCATTAACTAAAAGTAATAATTGACCTCAAAATAGTAATTGAAAGTCTGAGTCTGACATTTTTTTTGTACTTTTTTAAGTTTATTTTTGTTGTAACTTCTTAAGTTTTTTTTTATGATTTATTTTTGTTTAATCCAGCGATTTTAATGGATATTTTGTTAGAATTTATGATAAGAGATAAAAAAATTAAAAAAAATATTAGGTTGCAAGTTAAAATTACGTGATTCGATGCCAAAATATTGTCAACGATAATTAGTACAAAGCAGATGGGTGAAGCTTTTTTAATAAACAATACTTTTACTTAAATGTTCTTGTTAATAACTGTAATTATTGTTAATTGCAAGTGCTAATATGTTAAACTAATTATTACTGATATTATTTCAACAGAAAATAAATAAATTATATTTAATAAAAGTGTTTATCTCGATTTGAACCTACTCTGTCCAAGGTACAACGGACACGGTCCAAGGTACATCTGGTTTGTTGTACCTAGGACAGTTTTCTCTTTTTTTTTCAAGTGGATAGTGGTCCCAGGTTTTTGAAAATATACACAGTTTTAATAAATGAATTATGTAGTTAATTAAATGATCTTTACATACATGCACACTAGACAGGTGTAGCTAGCACCATTATTTAATCAAAAATCAAAATTCAAAAAACTGGCCTAAGTACAACAGGTTCCCCTACTGCCATGTATAACAACAAACAAACTGTTTTAATTATCATAATCATAATCATAAAATCTTTATTTTTCTCGACATCATGAATTACAGGTGCTGGTTAACATTTTTACAATATTAGATAGAGAAAGGTGTCTGATGTAGGAAGATCCTGTGGTACAGATCACCTCTCCGCTCTAGATTTAACATTTTTATAATGCACAAAATAAAGTCAAGAATTGAATTTAAAATCAAATCAAAATCAAAAAGATAAAACATTTACACATAAATAAAATTATGAATTGACATAAAAACAGAAGATTATCGAAATACTACCTATGCTATTACATTGTAATAGTTCAAAACTTGAACTTCAGTAAAAAAAATATATAGAAACAAAATAAATATGTAGATAAATTATGCTTGCAGGCATAATACAAAAAAAAAGGATTATGCAAAAAGAAAAAAATCAGAACAAGAGGATGAATATATAAGGAAATGGGGTGATGAAGTGCATTGGTACAATGCGTGAGTAGATGTGTGTGTTTGTATGTGTGTGTGTGTGTGTGTGTGTGTGCGTGTGTGTGTGAATGTGTGTGTGTGTGTGAGAGAGAGAGAGAGTGTGTAATTGCTTCAATGTTTACGTGTTGTGGTTAAGACACAGGTTTAAGTAAATTTTCTGTGGAGACGTAGTCAAGACTTAATAGCCAGGTGCGCAATTTTCTTTTACAAACAGCTTTAGTGTGAGTGTAAATAGATATTTTATTATTCATAGAGTTATAAAGAAAAGTGCCAAGAAAGGCGAAAAAATTTTGGGAAAAACTAGTGTGAAAGCGGATAATTGGACAAATATTAGTTGATCTTCTATTTTGTGAAAGGAAATTGTGATCTATGGGAAGTTCAGAGTGTTTTTTTAATACTGTCATGAGTATGAACAACTGCCGGACCGTTAGAACTTTGCAGTGTTGGTAAAGATCGAAGGTTGGATAGCGAATTGGGAAGAAACAACTGACTTTTAATATAGCTCTTTGAGCTCTCTCTAAATTAATCAAATAAGATTTAGAAGTACCGCCCCAGGTGGTGATACAGTAGGCTAGCAAAGATTGGCATAATGCGAAATAAACTGTTCTAATTACAGAAGTATCAGAAATATGTCGTAGATTTTTAAATATAAAGATTAATTTGCGGATTCTTTTAACTAAGGCTTCAATGTGTTGTTGGAAGCTGAGTCGGTGGTCTATAATTACACCAAGATATTTAATAGATTCTGTTTTAAGTAATATTGGACAACAACAATCGCTGATTGAATTAAATAAACATGGCACACTCACCTCAGACGATCAACAACAGCTTGTCGTTTTGGTGGCATAATCATCTCCTCCATGGGCTGCAGCATGTTGGGCGGGTGCTGCGCGGGCGCGACGCCAGGCAGCAGGCCGCCCGCGCCACCGCCTCCGACCAGGTGCTCCACGGTGCCTACTGTTCACCTCGTCTCCGTCATACTCCTCGCAAGTCCTTAACGTGCCCCACTCAGTACTCAAGTACTGCACCGCAAGTGCGAGAGCACTATCAAAAACACACAGTTCGTCCTGAACATCCTCAACATAATATTCATGTTAGCAAACTTTCCAGTCTCTTTAACTTCACCAATTATTAACCAAGTTTTATAATCCCTCCGCTTCTAATAATTATTAGAACATTGTAACTTACACGTCAGTCTAAAATTATATAAATAAAGAAACACGTCAAATGATAAAAATGTTTTGGAACAAGCTAGGCAGTCAACACATCGAAAACAGTTTTGGATGTAAATCGTCACAAAAGTTACAATTTGATTGGGCACTGTTAATAATATGGTTGCACTAAACTACAAGTTTATGGTTCGAATAAATTGATACACTGATATTGACTTCTTCAGAACAATTTTATAAAATCTTTCGCTTAGCCAATCTAACACGAATGGCCAAACATCAACTCAACTAACTAACTAGTCTCTCCCTGTCATGTCACTCACTGACGCTTGCTTTGCTAATCGCGTTTCAGGTGTCGAAAAGGATGCTCATGCGAGCATCTCAAATAGTAAGATTAACTGAAAGACTAAATCCAAGTGCAAAGTACTAAAAAAGTACCATTGATTGTAAAATCTGTGACTCACATCAAAATAAAAATCCCGTTTTTTATGTTATGATAAATGGCTGATGTTGGTGTACATTGGACGATGGAGGCCCATGGGATGGGAAAAAATTGAATTTGTGGCAATTCTAGCTGTTATGTCACCATCGTTGGGTGTGACACCAGTGACACTGACAGTGACAAATGCAGACAGCACTTGTAAAAACAATTGCAATTTTTTGCAAGAACTCCAAATCCTGAAAAATTACAACCTCTGGAGATTGTAAAACGGTGTTATATATCATAAAGACTTTCTTAAATACGTCGACTTAGTTTATATACTTATTTAATATACAAATTTCACAGCAATGTCTGCTTTAAGATTAAAAATTCGCCACTCCACATTATGTGCGAAGAGGTTATTCATGCCGCCGATAAGTAATGCTAAATATCTTTCCGCCTGTAACTTTATCACAAAGCAGCCAAATGGTAAGAATGGGTTTTATGAACAATTGTGTAGTTTTATAAATTTCGCTCCGTATTCAAGCTACAGCAAAACTTTTTCAATACTTTTTTAATTTTTTCAATTATTAATCTCTTCTAATAAATGATTCTATGTATCCATTAAAAGATTATTTCCAAATCATCAATTTTAATGCTACAGGCTTACATCTACCAACTTACCAAACAAGCAGATGCTACAGTGCCACTGCTAAAGAAGCTGAGAAAGAAAATACAAAAAGTTCTCCAGTGAAAGATTCTGGCACAGAAACAGTGACTGATTCTGGGAAAGCAACTGTGAATGATTCTGGGAAGGAAACTGTGAAAGGTCCAACAGAAAAAAGGGAATTTCAAGCAGAAACTCGCATGCTGTTAGATATTGTAGCAAGATCTCTATATTCTGACAAAGAAGTTAGTATACTTGTCACATAACATAACATAGATTTACAACAAGATCTCTATATTCTGACAAAGAAGTTCATAACTTATATTTGCAATGGGTAGGACTTTTCCAAACCCACATTACATTACTGCTGATGGATTTATATTATTAATGTCAAATTCTGCAATAAAATAACACATCATCATCTGCCTAGCCTTTTCCCAACTATATTGAGGTCGGCTTCCAGTCTAACTGGATGCAGCTGAATACCAGTATTTTACATGGAGCGACTGCGTATCTGACCTCTACAACCCAGTTAATACTGGGAAATACAAAGACTGGTTGTCAGACTTTTTGGGCCACTGACTACCTGTAATGACTGTCAAAGATGGACAAATGACAGCCCAACGTCTTCGTCGTTCGTTCGTTCTTCGTCGGGACCAACATTTTAACGTGCTTTCCAAGGCATGGATGAAACTCGACAAGTAAGGATAGTCACCCATCCACAGACCAACCTAGGCAAACAGGGCTTAACCTAAAGATTGACCCGAGCGGCTTTTATTATTTTGCCACAAGCTCCTCGCAATATTTTTTTTATTTATTCTTTTATTTGCAATAAAATAACACTATACAAAGATAAAAGAAACCTAAAAATGTAAGGAATGATTGAATTGTTTGGGTTCCTATTTTATGTAAACAAACCAATTAATGTTTTGCTTAAATTACAGGTTTTCATTCGGGAGTTAATCTCCAATGCTAGTGATGCTTTAGAAAAGTTCCGCTACTTGAGTGTGAGCTCAGACTCGGATACTCTAAAACTGGTTGAGATGGACAGGCCACTGGAAATAAGACTGTCCACAGATAAGCAGAATAGGACACTCACCTTTAAAGTAGGTTTTTTTTTTAAAACAAATAAAGGTAATGTAGGCATTAAAAAAAAAAGAAAATCTAGATGCTATGCTAGAGTTTTCTTGGCAATTATTAAAATTGCCTTCAAATGGGCTCATTATTAAATTATTATTAAGCTAATTGTCACTGAGGATGACATGACATGTTGTGATGTAGTGTAGCACACTAAGTGTAAGCTTTTCTGCAACAAGGATTAAAATTGATACTGTATTTTTATTTTTGTTAGGATACTGGAATTGGTATGACAAAAGACGAGCTCACTGAGAACTTAGGAACTATAGCCCGTTCAGGGTCCAAGTCCTTCATTGAAGAAATCAAGAAGAAGGGTGCGGATGAGGCCAACACAATTATAGGACAGTTTGGTGTTGGCTTCTACTCAGCATTCATGGTAGCTGATAAGATTGAGGTATTCACTAGAAGTAGCAAAGAAGGATCACAAGGCTACAGATGGGCATCAGATGGGTAAGAAATTCATGTATTTGAACCATTCACACTGTATTTTTTAAGAATTTTTGCAGTCTGATAGAACATCAATTGAAAATATTAAAAAAATAATTTCAGTTCTGGCACATATGAAATACAAGAAGCTGATGGGGTACCTATTGGCACAAAACTGATTGTGTACTTAAAAACTGACTGCAGAGAATATGCTGATGAAGACACAGTTAAAAGTATGTGGTAACATCACAGAATTTTTTGAAAGATAATATGTATAAGTGTGTTTCTTAAAATAATTCTTAGAAAGTTCATTACCTATATTATTTTATTGATGCTTTTCAGATATCATCAAAAAGTACAGCAACTTTGTCAGCAGTCCTGTCTACCTGAATGATGAGCAAATAAACCAGATTAAGGTAGGTACATATTTTAATTTTTTTAAGGTGGAACTGGCAGATTCTGAAGTTTTCTTAAGTTAGTTTAGTTGGTGATTTTTTAAAGTTTTTTTTTGCAATTTGGCGGTCAGCGTCCGCGTCAGGCTGTATGTTGAAAAATAAAAACAATATGAAAAAATATTTTTGCGGGTTACCCTGGCACTTCCCCTTAACCATGTTGCACTGACTACTCTGGCAGTCAGTATGTACTTGTACTTTAGGTGAAAGCGTCTGAGTACGCGAAATTCCAATTTTCTTACGTTGTTTGCAATTTTCAGGCCAGTGCTAGATTGTATGTTGATTAAAATATGATTCGGGACTGTAAGATGTATTTAATTACAGAATTATAATCATCAATACAACCCTCCAAGTTCATAAAGGTCGATTGAATGACTTTTTCATGAAATAGCCTGGAGCATCCACCTTAACTATCTGAATGATTACAGCCTCTTTGGTTGATGGAGCCAAAAGAAGTAACTCAAGAGCAACACATCGATTTCTACAAATTCATCAGCCAAGCTTATGACAAGCCCAGATATACTTTGCATTACAAAACTGATGTCCCTCTTAGTATTAGAGCTATATTTTATGTACCTGAAGGCAAACCAGGCCTGTTTGAACTGTCCCGCGATTCTGATGTGGGGGTAGCATTATATTCTAGAAAGATCTTGATCAAAAGCAAGGCTGAAAATATACTGCCCAAATGGTTGAGATTTGTTAAAGGTTTGTAATAATTTGATTATTATATTTTTCTTACGATTCTGTTTAGTCCAACAGTTAGATTATCGAAAAATATTGGAAACGTGTTTTTTTTTTTAAATCAAATTAACAAATATTTACGAAGATAGAACGCGCCAAAGATCATGAGTGGGGGCTTCAGGGGCTTATGACGTCACTATCCGGTAAAAAATGTACTCAAATGTGACGTCACACGAGTGTTCGACGCACTGTATCGTCTTCATGTTTTATTTACGTGAATAAGAAAAAAAAATCGCTGGACATTAACACACAGCGCCATCTAGTGCCACATTAAGCAAGGCTAATGCAACACAGGGTAATGTTTTATCCATTATTTTTTGGATATCTATCTGATGAACTAATTATATTTTTATTGTCATTGCTGAATAAGTCACTAGTTTCTTGATGATTGTAATACATATAAGCAATTACTTCTTGGTTTCAGGCGTGGTGGATTCCGAAGACATTCCATTGAATCTTAGCAGAGAACTATTACAGAATAGTGCTCTTATTGTGTAAGTAACACTTCCATAATAATTTTATATTTCTATTAAATGTATAATGACTAATTCACGAAAGTGAACTGATAGGTGCCTTCTGTGTCATGAAAATACCCCAGATACAATGATAACATTTCGTTTTCCAGAAAACTTAAGACAGTGTTGACCAACCGTTTCCTCAAATTCCTGATTGATATGTCGAAAAAAGATCAATCTGACTATGAATCATTCTACAAAGACTATTCTATCTTCTTAAAAGAAGGTATTGTTACAAGTCAGAGTGCCATCGAAAAGGTGAGCGTTTAATATTTAAGCAATGTTTGACAAAGTGTGAAATAAATAATCTACATTCATTCCTAAAATTTTGTCATTATAAAGGAGGAAATTGCGAAATTGCTCCGGTTTGAGTCTTCGAAGCTTCCAAGCGGACAAAGGACGTCGCTGAGTGATTATGCCACTCGCCAAACAGAAGATCAGAAAACAATCTACTACTTAGCTTCCCCAAGGTTTGTTAAATGTCGTAATATTTGTATTTAAACGGCTTCATAGCCGCTTTCAAGTTGAGGCTTAGGTAAGATCTGTATTTTTGTATGTAGGTAATGAATAAACTTCAGCAATAATAGCTACATTATCAGCGAGTAACATAGGCTATATTTTAACCCCGTTCATCCACGGGAACGGGAATTACGCGGGTGAAACTGCGTGATAAACACAATTTTCTTTCTTTCTTCTTTTGATGTCCGCTAGTTTTATAAATAAATAAATAAAATAAATAAATATCGCTGGACATTACACACAGCGCCATCTAGTGTCACACTAAGCAAGGCTTGTGTCGTGGTCACCAGACAGTTGATATACTACATATATACTTTTTGTTTGCAAATACATACTTATTATACTTACATATAAACATCCATGACTCGGAAACAAATGTCCATGCTCATCACACAAACATTTACTCCTACCGGAATTTGAACCCGGGACCCTAAGAACGTAAGGCAGCCTCACTACCGCTGCGCCATTCGGGTCGTCAAAAAAAAAAACGAATGTCGAAAATTGAGTGCGTCCGTGCGTGTCTGCTTGTATAGGGGTACGGGCACCAGGCGGGCGGGGCTTCAGTACCGTCATCAAGTGGTAGTAAAGTAACTGTAGGTACTTCATTTCCGGACTGACTAATAGGATGGCAGTAGCAGTCGTACTTGGGCCGGGTGTCAGCCATTGACTTCATTAAATTTATTTTTATGTGTCTAAAACACGATGAACTAAATTAGATACTTTATTACCTTGTCCATTGCAGTCGTGAATTGGCTGAAACATCACCATACTACGAGTCACTCAAGAAACGCGACGTGGAAGTGTTATTCTGCTACGAAATGTATGACGAACTGGTGTTACTGGAGCTGAAGGAATTCAACAACAGGAAGCTTGTCTCCATAGAGAATGATATTGGTAATGCAAGTAAAGAGGAGACAGACGACGTCATTGGTAATTATACTTTTACGCCTTACATTTATTCTTATTTGATTGTTTAAAGTTGTTGTTGTTAAGTAAATCCTACTTCCTACTAATATTATATGTATAGTATGTATGTTTGTTGCTCTTTCTCGCAAAACTACTGAACGGATTTGGGTGAAATTTTGCATACAGACAGTTTATAACCTAGATTAAAACAGGATACTTTTTATCCCATTAGTAAGATCCCATGGGACAATTATGAAACTTCACGCGGGCGAGGCCGCTGGCAGAAGCTAGTAATTACAATTACATAAATGACTAAACCATTTTTGAGATATTTATACCGATCATCATTTCATCGAAATTTTCAACAGGAAGCGACAATCTTCAGAAATCTCAAGTAGAGGAAGTAGTGAAATTCTTGAAGGCGCAACTAGAAGGCAAAGTATTCGATGTAAAAACAACGGCCAAGTTGGAAACTCATCCGTGTGTTATCACTGTGCAAGAAATGGCGGCAGCTCGACACTTTATACGCACTCAAGCACAAAATCTAAGTGAAGAAAACAGATTCGCGCTGCTCAGGCCACATTTAGAAATAAATGTCAAGTGAGTGTTTTTTCCTTGAATAGTAGGTATTCTTGTTTTAGCCTAATGAATATGATGGCCTATAAGCTAGCACAGTTCCGCAAAGTGTGTGCCGCGGCACACTGGTGTACCCTGGTCATTAGTTGGTGTGCCTCGAAAAATAAGGTTTTCTCTTAAACTTAAATAGACAGACAGAAGAGAAATACTAAGTACTTAAACAACCGTAGAACTCTAATAATAAATGTTGATTAAGTATTATTATTTATAAATCCATTATGGTATACCTTTAAAATTTTCCGAATTCCTGGATGTAGAGAAAAAGTATACGGATCACTTAGCCGAGTGCAAAAAAATACTCATAAGGTGGAACGAAGTTTATAGTGGGTGGATTTCCATGGGACTTTTTTTATCGAGTTCCTAGAAAAGTGGAGAAGAAAGTTAAAAAAAAAATTTCGCCGCTCGCGACTTTTTTTTTCTAATTTTCTTTGAAATATTTTTTTGCCGTTGATGAATAACTTCAAATTCGACGAATTCATATTGTAGAGTAATAGTGTGACCTGCGTGCATCCATTAAACGCTAACTTGTTCTGAAGGCTAATTCACGTAATTTTATGACAGATCGATGAAGTTGTAGTGCAGCTGCAGTTAAGTTTAAGTTCGAGTGACAAACGGTATTCTTGTAATCTTTGAATTGCGCGTAAGCTGCGCGTGAACTGCACGTCAATTGTACGACGGTCAAACGCTGTCAAACTTCCCCATAGTGTGGCCATATGAGAGAAAAAATATTACTCACTAAATAATCGAATAGAATCGATTACATTTCAACGAATATGTCGTTATTTTAATATCAAAATAATACCCCAGTACAGATTGTAGTGCTTTTTCTTACTTTATAAACAAACAATTATGTTTTGATTCACTATTTAACCAATATTTTGCTAAAATTTGGCTGAATATTGGTCTGTCATTGCCCCATATAACCTGTTTCGGAGACCTGGGATTCAGTCAGTCTGGGACAATCTCCCACTTGGGTAGACAGGTGCTCCTTGCCATACATGCTGGTGGCATACGCCTCCTGGCACCCCCTAGATATGAGTGTGAAAATTTTAGTGTCTATTTTTAGATATATCTTTCAAACTACTGGACCGATTTACATGATTCTTTTACATAAAATGGTTTTAAGCCAAGACCAACCTTTTGACATTAATTTTTATAAGATATACTTACAAACAAAAAATCATGTTTGCAAGTTACGTAATAATATCATTTTCAATTTGACTTTTGGTTTTACCTTTTAAATCGTTAATAATTCAGTCTTATTGGACTCTAATATAAGTTAATACAAGTTTAACATAAAACTAGCAAGATTCTAATAAGAATTTACTTAGGCAAGTTAATAACATGCTTGCTGGCGGTGCCGCGCGCGCGGACCAATGACGCGTACGCTCCGCACTCTCAACCTCATTGACGTTGATTTATTTAATAATTGTTCTCTGAGTGAGTTCACAAAAAATGCTTTGTTTGTGATTAGTTGTGTTAGTTATATTTGCCTGTACACTCAAACCATCTTTCCTTCTCTCCTTCGGATTTGGAATATATGTTGATAATTTGGCCATCAATTGCCGAGCCAAGTTTTTGCTCAGACGATAGGTTTTCTGTAATTCCCGACTGAAATATGCAATGGATCCACAGAAAACCTTTGTCTTCTTATTGCTTGACTACGTTCTTCATCAATTTCGGCAGCGAGGAAAAAAAATCTCAAACCAAGTTGGAAACTCATATTATTCAATAAAAAGGTACAAAAATCATTTAGAATTCCATTGAAAAAGACTTGTAGTTAACTTGTCTACATACAACAAACCATTTTAAACACTTACATTTACAAAAAATACAATTTGATGCTAACAAAAGTAAATAACGAGGAACTTATGTTGTGCGTAAACGAAACTGCACGTTGATCGAATTGAAACTTCTAAGCTGTCATTTTGACACGTCAAATGAATAGCAGAATACCGATCATGTTTCGTTCCAAAGCACGCACAAAAGACGCGCAACAGTAGAATACCGATATTGCGCTCGCGTGACGCGAACTTGACGCGAGCGTGTCTGACAGCTGTAGAGAATACGAAAAGCGTTGTTTTGATCGAAACTTAATTGCAACTGCACTGCAACCGCACTTCTTTTGTTACGTGAATTAGCCTACTGTTTCTTTGTTCATTGTATTTTTTGAAAATTTCCTATTTTCTGCAATTATTTCTAATACTTATCGAATTTCAAGACCAATATTTCTTTTGAAATTGGTAACTGATACTTTTTCACAGAAAACCATATTTACGAAGTGACTAAAAATTCATTCGCAATGATCCGAAAATCGTCTATATAAAAGTTAAAAGAGGCCATTTTTGACAAAATATTTCTATGACGGTTAACGTAAATAGTATTTTGACAATATCCTTCTAAATATTTGGTGGTATTCGAAAAATGTAGATTATTGCTGACGAAGGTGGAATGGGGCCGCTGGTAAATTTACAAAAAATATCATAACTATAACGATTTCTCACGATTTATATCTAAGATAGGTTACAAGCTTGGCTCTCTGCGCGTAATTTAATAGCAATACCGATACCACTCCTACTTAGCGATAGAGACCTTTTGCCATGTTTTACTTTATCAGCAGTATCCAACATTTAAGAAGTATCCTTAAATATTTTTAAAGTTATTATACCTCATTAAATTAAATAGCTAATAAAATGAGAATTTAGACAATAATTTGCACATATATTTGCAATAATTTCATGGCAGTATTTGGAAAAAAAATGCTTTCACTTACATAGACGATTTTCTGGCATTTCAGAATGAATTAAAAGTCACTGCAATCATGAAAGTATTAAAAAAAAACATCAATTACCAAAATCCAAAAGATATCTTAGTATTAATTTTCGATAATTTTGAAATATTTTTTTTACTTTCCTCTCCACTCCTTTATGAACTCAAAAAAAGTCCCATGAAAATCCGCCCACTACAAACTTCGTTCCACCTTATTGTCTAATTGCACTCGACTAACTGAGCTATATAGACAGTCCACTGGGGTGGAATCTGAGCCAGAGGACTTTATTCAACGCAAATGTGAAAAAACAACAGCATGTATTTTTCTTGCATTTTATAATTTGTGAGGATTTCAATGACTTTTTAATAAGAAATGTTTATATTATTTTCCAGGCACCCAATAATCAAGAAACTTCACAAACTGCAATCATCTGATAAGGAATTGGCCAAAATGGTGTCTGAGCAGCTATTCTCCAATGCCATGGTAACAGCAGGACTCGTGCTGGACCCCAGAAACTTGATTGCGCATATTAATGACCTTTTAGTAAAAGCTTTAGAAAAACATTAGACATTGCTGTTAATATAATTACTTATAAAGATTTATGTTGTTGTATTAGGAAAATGTATTTTATTTTCTCTTTTCCTATTATCTTCCTGCACTTGTCCCATGTTACTCGAGGTAATTTTTACCCGACTACTAGGAATATCACGTATGTAGTTACACAACAGGGTAGAAAACAAAAAAAAAACTAATTAGTCCGTCAGGTACTTACCTAGATTATTAAAAAATATTTGACCCGTATTTTTTTTTGTTACATTAATCAAAATTGACGAAGAAACGACGCTTTAATTCTCAATAGGTACGTTACGCCTAGGTATAAAAAAATACTACATAAAAAATATTTTTAGCTAGTTCTAGACTCCCGAGATTTGATGCGTTTTATCTTTGTCAATATTCATTGATTTACAAAAACAAAAAATACGTGTCAATTATTTTTCAATAGGTAATCTAACTGACGGACTAAATAGATTTCTAATTATTTGATACAGTCGTTAAAATCATAAATACAACCCACTATGTATCCCCATTGAATGACTTTTTACCCGACTACAGCCAAAAGTAAGGGTTATGATTTTAGCAGTGTTACATACATATTCGTGTTTACGCATGTTCCGTCCACCGTAGCGCCTAAACTATTCATCAGAGTTTGATGAATAAGGGGTCAATAGATTCGTTATTATGGTCCAAGTATTACATTTTTTCGACTCAAACAAGGTCAATTACCACGTAAAAACTGATTTAATTAGAGGGTCATTTTTATAGTATTCTGGCATTTCAGTAGTTGTAGTATACAACACAAATTCTTGTTTCATATCGTTCCTCTCACAATCGATCCATCTTTGAAGACCAAACCCTTCCCAAATGTTTCCACTCCATCTCTCGACATTCATATTCATGAATCTTCTAGTCACATTCCTCCTCGTCTCATGTCCCTCTCAAGATAAACGATTCTCTTTCAACTTTTTTGTAACTGGCTTATTGTAACTTTCGCATACGTATCAGGCTCATTTATTTTTTATTTAATTTACTTCCTTACACATTTCAGCTAACAATACATTTAGCTGGTCCATTCATTAACAAGTATTATTTTGTAAAAAAAATCACGCTGTAATTTTCGGAGTTTACAATGTAAACTCGGCTCCTCCTTTTGTTCAAGTCTATTCATAGTTTTCCCTGCATTTAATTTATCATGTTTGTTAGAGAGATTTGATTCATATGACTGACCCTATAGATTTGATGTAAAAAAGGTACCTACAGGATGTTAATTTTTCGAACTTTAGGTCGGTTCGATTCCAGACTGCGACAAGCGAATTTTCGAAAATCTGTGAATGCAGTTTCTTTTTTTGAAATAAAGCAACGTTTCCTTGTTCCTTTTCAGTATTTGATAGCTAAATTATTTCGAGTACTTTCCCTCCAGGTAGTATTGAAAATTCCATCCTATAAACTGCTAAAATTATAACCGTTCCTTCTGGCTTCGCCATAGTCGGTTAAAAAAGTCATTCATTGGGGATTTATTGATGAGTTTTAATTATTTGAATTGTGTAACTATGTACTTGCGTGATTAATATTTTCATCAACATACAACTGACACCGACGCCGACGGCGAAGTGCAAATTGAAAAAAACTTTTTTGCAAAAAAATATAACCGACTTCACACAAAAAAGTGAAAAATAACTTTAGCTTCAGAAGTCGGTGACCTTTGTTTGATTGATTTAGTTTTTTTGTCACCGACTTCTGAAGCTAAAGTTATTTTTCACTTTTTTGTGTGAAGTCGGTTATATTTTTTTGCAAAAAAGTTTTTATTTTTCACTTTTTAGTGGTTCACAGGTGCTTACCCTTTCACAGCGTATCGGTGTGATTTTTTGTTATGAACTGTTGTAAACAATAGACATACGTGTGTCTTCAGCGATCCCAGTACATTTGCTATCATTTATTAAGGAGTTCAGTTGCCTATCTTCCGAAGTCACCAGATCTTTATCAAATCGAAATGGGATCACTCCGAGAAAGTACTCTGCCTAAAACTACCCAAACCGCTTCTGGTGTGCCAATAAAGTTAAGGAGTTACCTCTATTTCTCCGGGATCCCATTGAATGGAACTTTACACGTCTAACTGTCGAAATCTGGGTGTATTGTATACTTCTGCGTACTCCCTCAGAGCATACAGGTGTGATGTTACGTCATGATGTTGTATAAACAATAAACAACCAAGCGATTGCAGCAATTACTGCAGCTTTGCCGTGTATTTTTGAAGAGTTCCATTTATATCTCCGAAGATCAGCGTAAGATCTTAACCAAATTGACATGGGACCACACGGAAAGCACCAGCTTTCAAATAAAAGTAGAATCATCAAAATCGGTTCACCCAGGCGAAAGTTCTGAGGTAACAAACATTGTCGAAATCTGGGTATATTGTACACATCTGCGTACCCCCTCAGAGCATACAGGCGTGATGTTACGTCATGATGTAGTATAAACAATGAACCTACAAGCGATAACAGCAATCACTACAGATTTGCCGCCTTTTTTTGAAGAGTTCCATTGTATATCTCCGAAGATCAGCATCAGATCTTCAACAAATTAAAACGGGACCCAACGGGTTACGGGAAGCACCAGCTTTCAAATAAAAAAAGAATTATCAAAATCGGTTCAGCCAGTCGAAAGTTCTGAGGTTACAAACACAAAAACTCACTGTCGAAACATCAACCACCTAGTCATAAAGATATTTATAAGAAAAATGTGTTTAACATGTGTATAGTAATTTATAATAAGATTCCGAATGATTTAAAAATGTTGCAGGGTAATTTATTTAAAAAAAAATTGACCGAGTGGCTACTAAATTGTTGTTTCTATAGCGTTAAGGAATTTATGGAATTTAAAAGATAATTTAATGATGAATGTAAATTTATTTTGTTTCCAATATATACACACTAACACTATAATAGAAATAAAAATATGTACAAGTATCAAAAAGGGGTTACAGGGCATCGAAAAATTCGTCCACATCGCTGCCAACAGGAAAAGTGCCCAGAAGGCTGGCAGCATTGCCACGTTGGATGGCAATGCTGATTCTTTGGCCAAAAAATAGGCCCGCCCTCTGGTCACGTGAAGAGTCGACCAACCGTTTGGCGATTTCCCGAAATACCAGGTGGGCACTCGGACCCCATGGCCCTAGTGTTTCAACCCCAAACGGCTCAAACACATAATTACCAATTAAATTATTGTATTTGCGCCGTTTGAGGTTTTCAGCACCTGCAGCAGCCGCCCCAGCGCAGCAAACCGTGCTAGGAAGATGGGATGGCGCAAGGGTGTCGACGCAAGTTGCATCCCACACCAAAGGCCTACCCAACTTCCATGGCATTATGGTCATACCATCTGGTCTCTTGCCATCGACGCGTGCCAAGCCAGTAGGTTCTAATACAGCTGGCACCCCGGCGGTGGCAAGAGCACGACGGATGAGATCATTAATGCTGGCGTGCCGCGCTATCCGACCTGCACTCTTAATGCAAGAAAGGCCATGGTGTCCGAGGCAGTCGACTACTTCACCACATTGACAGCGATGTGGAGCCCCACAAGGAGCGCCCAAACGCAAACATGTAGCGAGCCGGAAGGTCGTGTCACCTAACAAAGTCCCTATATTAGGTGACGGTAGTGCCTGAAGCCAGAGACCCGACTCCCACTCACCCACAGCCAGCAGGCGGGCACGCTCAGCAGTATTGGTAGACGTATTAATAAGTTTATTCCGTACCAACCTGCAGAGCGGCTCATCCCACTGTCTCTGGGAAAACGGGTTCTCGGGCCGATCCGTGTCCGGGCAAGTCAATTTCCAGGCGTCCTCTGCATCGGTCAAGCACGGCACTTCCGAGTCAACCAGGGAAAGGCTTAAAATTTTCCTGGTTAGCTTTTCAGTGCTGTGGACAGAAGACAGGAACGCCGGTAAGCTTATACTAGAAATTTTGCGGACGCCGAGGCCACCAAAACGAATTGGTAGGGTGGCTTGTAGCCACGCTCGGTCGTCCAGGGCCACATTAAGAATGGATGTTAATGTGTTGCGAATTATTTGATCAATTTTGTCCAAAAGTTGTGGTTTCTTCCAAAGAGGAGAACAACGGAGAAAATACATAAAATTTGGACCAAAACAGCAATATCTGATAATGGTGAATGCCGCATGTAAATTTATTTTGGAGAGTCTATCCGAAATATCATTGAAATGTATAATTTTGTCATCGATGAAAGATGAAAAACTTTCTTCTAAAATAGGGGAACCTAGGAGGTGCAGGGAACTTTTTTCTAAAATTTTGATTTGAGGAGCGATTGCATTAAATTTATCTATAGTCGATTGTCTGTCGGTAACGTCAGAGAGGTAAATTTCACACTTTGAGGGGTTAAGGTCCAGGCCAATGGATTTAAACTGATGTTTGAGGAGTTGTAGGTCAGCCAAAACAGTGTCAACATCACCTCCTAGCGTTCCATCATCTAAATACCACACATTAAATTTTGAATTTAGTTGTTGAATTATGGGATGAATAGCCAAACTGAAAATGACAGGCCCGAGAGGGTCACCTTGTTGGCAACCAACTGCAGATTCCAAAACGTTGTCCTTGTAGAGTAATTTTGAAGGGTGTCTATAACATTGCCACAAAAAACCATAAATTTCGGGTAATTCTTTTTTGACTTCAGCCAACAAAGTGTCCCTATTCACGGAGTTGAATGCATTTTTGACGTCAACCTTGAGGATGACCTCACCTTTTTTCGAGTCTAGAAAAGATGATAAGGCATGTACGGCTGCCTCACAGCCCCCTCTGGAACCAAAACCAAGTTGAAGGGGCTGGAACTTAGTTGCAAGCGTCTCACTGTATAACTTGCAACATATTTTGGCAGCCATACGCCTGTAGGTGCAACCGACGGCAATTGGACGAATGCCGCCGTCCTTCTTGCGCAGGGCGCATAGGTTAGCCCCATACAAGACATCGACGACGGCATCGTTCACGCCGCCGGAGAGCATTAAGTTGATCAGAACTGCAAGCTCCTTCAAGAGCGACTCACCAGCTTCCCCGGCGCCTGAACTCAACAAATCTTTCAAATGTTGTGGAGTCAGGCCGTCGAGGCCGCCAGCAGAACCACTCCGGAAGGAGCTCACGGCTGCGATCAACTGTGGGGCTGTAATTTTAAAAAAAGGTGGATCCTGAATGAGGGGGTCGGGGTGGACGGGTGGGTCGGGGAAGGTGAGACCATCCGCAGGCGATGGATGTTTGCTCTCCAAGGCTGTAAGAGTATCTGGAGAGTATGGTGCCACCACATCACTGCTGAACAGTATTCTGGCTGCCCCCCTAATGTCACCGTCACTTAACTTGGATTCCGCAAGATCACAAATGTCTTTCTGTTTATTGAAAAAAGGTAATTTGGAGTCTAAAATGCGGGCCGAATTGTTGCAATTATCTTTAATTTGATTTGTTAAAGATTTTTGAGTAGCCAAATTTTTTTGGACATGCAGAATCCTGTAAGGGAAGGTGAGTAACTGCTCCCAAGCACGTGGCGAGTTCTCCTGGGTCGCGAGACGAACACATCGCGCTAAACTCAGCGCAACAGAGTGCCTCGCGCCCCGGGGAACTCTTTTTAAAACGGGAGTGGAATTTTTAAATTTAGATAACGTTCGCCATAGACTTTCTTCAAGAGGTGTTGATGTTGGAGATGTGGCTGGGGGGCACAAAGGTACACTATGAGGTTTGTGGACCTTGCCATAGTGTATCTTAAGCCCCCGTTCACCTTTGAAAAAACGAGCCTGGGAGCAGTGAGGGCATCTTACCAGTTGCACATCCAGTGATGTGGCAGGTTGACTGGCACTAACTGTTCCGGTGTCGCTACAGCTGGCGCCGAACATAAAAAAAATGAACTTACCAGTAAACAATAACAAATATAAACTATTAAAACACTAAAAGAAAACACATACAATTAAAACTAATAAACAACGAAAAAAAAATTGTCATTTAGCACTGACGCCACTGACAGGAGCTGCTGCGCGCAGTCGCGCTGCCGGCCTGGGGCACCGCAGCGCTGACCGCGCTGGCATAGTGCGCAGCCCCGCGACCGTTGCTGGGAGACGGGCGTCGGCGTCGTCGCGTTGAGTCTTCTTTAAAAATACACAGTAACCCTTTAAAAGCTTAATAGGCATTTGATGCCAAATTCTTCTTCGCAATTCTTCCTTGCCGAAAAAAATTATGACCATTGACAGTCATGTCTCGCACCCAAAGTTGAAAATATTTGATCTAATGTTGGAAAAAATTTGTTTCAATGTACTGTATGTTTTGAGTTTTATTAGTAGTTTTTGTTTGTAGGTACTCGTGAACACAGTACAACTACGTAATACAATTTATTATAATTAAAGCTTTGAGAAAAAAAAATTTAACGTCTTGACGTGCGCTGTCATTTACATTCATGAATGTAAATGAATAATACTGATTTTATAATAATTGTAATAATATTAATTGCATGATAATAATTACTGAAATGTTACTAAATGATAATACTAATTTGCACGCTTGCTTGCAGGCAGAATACTATGACTTTTAGGACATAAGATCTTTCCTTGTTGTATGACGTATTTCTTGCAAATAAATATTTTTGATATTTTTGATTTGATTTGATTTGAAAAAAATACAGACGAATTGAGAACCTCCTCTTTTTAGAAGTCGGTTGAAAAATAGAAGAAAATTTGAATTTTGCGGGCTACTCTGGCGCTTCCATCATAAAGCAATCCTTTTCTTGTCTTTGCTGCTCATAGCATAAAATATAAATACAAATCCGATAACCGCTCCGACGACGACTCACTGTCGAAACAAAAAGTTAAAATATATAGAAAAAAGCAGGAGCCGGGAGCTGCAGAATACTTTTACCCTTTTTTACCTGAGCATTATAGTCAGCCTTGAAACGGAATGTTTCACAAAGAAATAAACTGAACGCACCGAAACGTAACGTTTTTGAATGAAAACTGATTTACTGAACGCAGCGCCTCGGTGAGCTTGCTTGCAAAGTTGCAATTTGCGGCATTTTTTTACAGTGAGGGCGGCTTTTTGTTGGAATTGTGCGTTGTAGACTAGATACATTTGTTATCTTACTGTGTTTGTGTGCTAATTGAACATTTCCTATGATACTTAGTAATCAAGTAAGTATTTTATGTTACAAAAGCGTATTTTATGAAACGCTTCCCTTGTGCCTGCACCATGAGTATTTTTTCAAACATACATAACTATTATACACTAAAGAACATCTCGCACCGTTTTGATTAGCGTTAGCACTTACTGTACTATCGTAGGGTACGATATATACTGGTGCCGACCCTAGCGGAACAAGGCCTTTGTGGCATAAAGTGATACACAGTGATACAATTTTGACGCCGCGCAGGTACAAGCACAATGGATATAAACAAGGTCGATTATGAGGACGATAATAAAACTCTGGACAAGAAGCAGATTGAGGCTGAGGAAAAGGAAATGATGTTGAAGGCCGAGGTGGAGAATGTCGAATCTGCAGAGTTGAAGACCGATGACGGGCCCGTGAAGACAGCCCTGTCTGGAGACCTAACTGAACAGGGCCGCGAAGTGAAGCCCAAGTTTATACCTATAGGGGCCATAAAAATGCCTGGGTTTTTCACCAAAAACTCAGATAAGGACAAGTCAAAGGTATTTGGTTTCATTAATATAATGATTCTAAAGTACTAATTTTATAAAAACCAATATTGTTGTTATGAATGTGAATCCCATCTTTTAATTTGGACATGTGTTATTTACTCATAATTTGAAGCAGGATGAAGAGGCAGCTATTGAAAAGGACACTGACAATGAAAAGACTGATGATAGCTCCAAAACCAAGGAGAATCGCTTCCAATTCCTGCAAAAGTTTACAAAATTCTTACAACAGCCTGAGAATGAAAATGGTAAGTTACACAGCTACAAATATGTAAATTGTAATGTTAATTTTAAATAAATTAACCATAAAACCATCACAATATTGTACTATACAACGTGTTTTTTTTGATATGCTATAACTCTAAGGTTATATTCTGTAGGTAAAAATAAAACTAAAACTCCAAGAACAGGTGGTCCAAAAATGCCTAGTTTCGGAGATATCATCAATCATAATTAAATAAGGGCAAAAACAGTCACCAGTATGACGAATCATTACTTTTACTTTTGATCACAACTAAAATTTTATAAAGTTCACCTACCTAATTTATTATTATTTATCTAGTTTCATTGATAAATACGAGTAATTCATTCATATTTAAAGCTAAGAAAATGCGACGTTGTCATATTTCACGTAAGGGTGTTTTACATTGATAATCGTGACTTTGTCGAATTACTTTGTATGAAAAAAATAAAAATAAAAAAAAGGATGATTGAAACATAACACATATGCCAGTTGATTCTTTGATATGGTCTCAATCATACCCTAGAGTTATGGCATATCAAAAAAAACACGTTGTATATATGCCTTTGTTATTATTACTAATTACATGTGAAATAATCTAGTAATTTAATTACTATACTCACAGAATTTAGGTCTAAATAGAATTAGTCCTACTAAAAAGAATAAAGCATTTGAAAAAAAAACCTGATTTCAGAGGAAAAAGATCACAAGAAGGGTTTATTCAACATAAAATATCCAAGGGTCTTCCAAAAACGTGGTAGTGCACCAAACAATGCTGATGCTACTCTTGCATCGATGGAAACTTTGGATGACAAGTTGGACACTCCCAATGATGGCATGGAAACTGTGAAACTGGAACCTGTTGTAAGTATTTGATGACTAGTTGATTTTTGAGTTTAGTTTGACATTACATCATCCCTGTATCCCCGAAAGGTTAGGCAGAGGTAACCTTAGTACCCCCACACTGCCAGTTATGTTTAAGTCCCATGTAATAAGGTGTGAGCCTATTGCCATCAACTGGCAACAATATGTCCAGAATCTGTGGCTGCTATTGAGAAATTCTTGAAGAAAAACCCAACAACACTTCCTCATTGAGAATAATCTTTCAAACTTTCTGGAAGACTTCTATGGTTGTTAAATTGTGCCAGGTGTGTTGTATGTCTAATATCTCTTAGCTACAATGATGTTTCGGTTGCCAGCCCGTGTAGCATGATCACTGCAGAAACCTGTTTCTTTGAAGAAAGAATCAATAAATCTTTTATTTATCTGTCATTTAATGACAGATGAACAGAAGATTGTGTTCATTTTTTTTTCGGAGACCACCCATTTTGTAGTATTGCTGTGTTGCATATGACAATTGACTCTGGCCAGTAATCAATTTTCATTAGTTTTTCAAATTATTTTAATTGTAATATATATTTCCGCAACTGTAACATTTTAATTTAATTTGCTAAATGTGCATTGCATGTTTGAAGTTTATAACAATTTTAATTAAAAACATAAATGGGAACAAATAATACAAAGAAAGAGGAAGTGAGTTATAGAACGATAATTGTAACATTTGTGGTGATGGCCTCTTAATCAATTGACAATAGAATATAAAATCCCCCTACAATTCCAATGAAGTTACTATACAATTGGTAATAATATAATAGCAGTAGTAATTTAATAGGTGTCTACTTTATTAATGGAATAAGTGATTTTTAAACTTATGAGGAACTACCTAAAATGCTTTAACATATTATTTCTATTTTATAGGAAGTAGAAGAAGGTAAAGTCGCCACTAAACTTCCACTTAAAGAGAGGATTCGCCAGAAGAAATTTATTATTGGTAAGACTTTTTTTATAGTAAACACATTTTTTTTGAATATTAATGATATTATATTGTTGACCAAGGGGATAAATTAGTGTCTTATACCACAAGCGTTTCATTGAATCTACAAGCTTGGGACTTAAAACTAGAATCCTTGAATGCACTAAGAGATTTCGATCTCACACAAGAAAAAGATACATATGCGACGCGGCGGGCACTTTCAGTGTGAAATAATTTTGAACTTTATCTACATATTTAAGACCATGTATCGCTTGAAAAGGTCGCGCGTCTTGTCGGTCGGTAGTTCTGACAGCGGCGACGCGAGGCCGATCGAATGTAGAAACTTAACTAGTCAAGTGGAGTTTAGGCGCTTGGGGTCTGGAGTCTGGTCTGGCGTCGGTGCCGGCCGCTGCCATTCCGGTTCGACGCGGCCCTTATGTCGGTTAATAACTTACTTTTTACCTTTTCAAATATTACATAAAAACTTACATAATTATAAAAAAAAAAAAAACATTTTAAAATATGAATATGAGTAGCCCACCAGTATTGGTAAGGGATCTAAGCTTCTGCCAGTTAGGGCTTTACAGAAAGGAACCTTCTAATCATATGAATCGTGTCCAGGAGTACCGCTTCTGGAATCAGGCCCTTGCTCCAGCGAGAGCCTCCTCAGGAATTAGTCGAGGCCCTTGGCAATAGTCATTAGATGAAAAGACTATCTGCATAATGATTGCTGAGTTCACACCCCACATATCGACATCCTCGCGAGCGAAGTCTAGATACTTGATTTCTTTATCTTTCTCTGATTTCACGAGGTTCTCGTCATGCGGGACCGTTATGTCAACAATCATTACGCGTGGTCCGTTTTAATCGATCCACCACCACTGTATCAGGCTTATGAACTAGCCACTTACTACTAGGTCGGGCTCACACCTATAAGGCAGTTCCGATTCCACAAGGCTATAGTTCAAAGCAAGTTGCTGATGGATAATCCTGGCTACAAACTTGTGTTTATGCAAGTGCTCTCCGTTAGCTAGACGAGAACACCCGGAGATAATGTGACGGATTAATTTGTCCAAACAATGACTAGCACGACACCCTGCAGAAGCCACCCTGCTGCCATACAACTTGCGGTCGTTTATGGCCATTTTTAGGCGATAAAGACAACCACACAATGTGAAAGCGTTCCTTAGAAAATTCCACGATCCGTATCGCCTATGTGAACATGGCCCATGTGAAATACTTCACATTTGCACCCTTCCCTTAGTTCCCTTTAGCCAAGGAGAGCGGAGTGAGGAAATTCTAAAAATGGACTTGGTCATTAACATAAAGTCCATTTTAATAATTTTAAATTTTTAACGTGATACGAATCACGTTATTATGTTCTGCTAAAGCTTCCATTTTAGAACCCCTGGTGACTGCAAATCTCGCGATAGTGGAGAGTTTTTAACATTTAAAAACACTCGACTTTCACACAGTGTCTTATCTGAAGAACGTGAGTGATGTATTCGAAATGCCGTCAACAATGTACGGACCCCCTTTTGCAGGGCGTCTGGCATGAAGGCTCAACCATTGAAGGCACGCACCTTATTTTCGCTTGATAAATGCTTATAAATACTTTTTCAGGCGGTCAAATTAGCGCTCCTTCAACGATTGCTTCATAGCAGTAACATTGATGTCCCTCCCTGTTAATATTACATTTATAAAGGGTGTAAAACACCTCTTCACGAAGCCGAAAGGCACTTGTTCTCCCTATCATTGCGATCATTTTTTTGTTCTACACCATACATGGGAACATGTATGTTATGTTAATATTACTGACATTTGGGAACCATGTTCTGGTGAAATTATGCAGTCATAGATTTCATTTTCGTTAATCAATCAATGTAGTCCGGGAGGTACCGTTGCATTTTAGGTAGTGTTTTACGCCGATCGGTTGCCATCTTGTTCAATAGATCTCGAATGACTGATAAGTAAACCCAGCGTCAGCTGACGCACCTGCGTTGGATTGGGAGGTTAGGACTGGTTAAAAAAAAATTCGGTACGTCGCGCCGTTAGTTACATCATGCTAAGCCTAAAAAAATTGTGGGGGGATTATGCGTCAGCCGCTCGGATGAACTTGTAAGTGATGCACGCCTGATAAAAAACTAAAAGCAATCTATCACACACTACTTGTTGGTAGATAGCTTTTAGTTTTTCATCAGACCTAAGCTGTATCATTTACAAGTTCACTGTCAAGGTTTTTGAAGAACGACATCAAGGATTTTGGGATGAAAACATGTTAGGGGATTACTGTTGGTAATTAAGAGAAACTAATTCAAATAGCTTTAAAAAGAAATAAAAAAATAGTCTTTTTTTAGTATTAATACCAGTGTCGAAGGGTGAAAATAGTATCAGGGGAAGCTGAAGAAAAAAAATTTAGAAATGTTTTTTTTTCTCACGTTAATTTTGACCTCATTTTCATTATCAGCGACCTCAAAAACCACGAAAACGACACCCATGACGAACCTCCAAAAAATGTCGTCCGCGCCATTTTGCATTTAGCCCATAATGAAAAATGCAAAAAAATAATCTTCATTAGTAGCGACCCCAAAAATTAGTAAAATGCAGAAGAATTATAAAATCAAAAATGTGATTTTATCATGTCAACAAAAAAAAAACTTAGTTGGTTACTTGGTACCAAATACGATACACCGTTCACGGTTCATTACTCATTCTATCTCGTTCTACCACACATGCTTTCTTTTTCTGCCGCTGCCGTAACTCGATAATCTTTATGTCTTTGTTGGCTTACGTAGGTCCCTACAAAACGGTACTTTCTTTGTTAACATTTTTTTTTTTGCATTTTTGTAATTATTTTGACACTACGTGTAGAGTGCCTTGTTCCCGAAGGAAAGCCGGTAGAGATGGGCTTCTAAGGTAGTTATGTTGATAAATATTTCTGTGACAGAAGTTTTTTATTATATTTTCGGGATAATTCTACCTAAATGAATGACAAAATAACAACTTTCAGCTGGGGTATGAAAACCGTGTAAACTAGTGTTAATATAAAAAAAGGAAAATAATTTTTTTGTTAATTCCAGATGATATTGTTGTTGTTGGGATTGTAATCATAGTCCTGATAGCTGTAATTATCGGTATTGTAATTGGAGCTCATGCTGGACCGCCACTCGAGCGCCCTCTGCGTCTCGGCCGCTACATGACAACTTTTTCGAGCTGTGGGCCTGTTGAAGGGTATGTGTCTTTACTATAATCTCTATCAACTTATTTGATATAATGCGTATGTTTGTCTTATTTGATATGTGTGTTTAGGATAACTTCTCTCATTTAGCAAATTCCTCTTTCAGTATACTGGATCAAGGCGTCTACAAGTTCTTTAGTATTCCATATGCAAGACCCCCAGTTGAAAAAAACAGATTTACGTATGCTCAACCCATGAACCTATCAACATGCTGGAATGGAACTTATGATGCACGAACGAAGGGTCCTCTCTGCTTGCAATTCCTAGAAAATGCAACAATTACTGGTCAAGAGGACTGTTTAACTCTCGATGTGGTCACTCCTCACGTGCGATATGACTCGCCATTACCTGTCGTTATTCTGATTGGAGCAAATACTTTGGCTGGAGGGATAAGTCCTGCTCAACCTTCTGCACTGTATGCCCGCACCAAAGAAGTAGTTTTCGTACGCCCAAATTTTAGATTAGGTCCATTTGGATTTTTAGCCCTTGATATTCTCTCAAAGAGTAGGTACCCGCACACATCTGGCAACTACGGGCTTAGTGATTTATTAATAGCATTGAAGTGGGTAAACCTGAATATTAAACATTTTGGAGGAGACCCACAGTCGGTAACTTTGTTGGGGCATCGAGCGGGAGCTACATTGGCTGCTGCGTTAACTACCGTTGGTGCAGCTCAGAAGTTATACTCCCGAGTGTGGCTGTCATCACCTTCCATCATATTTCCTGGTGAAACATTAGATCAATCTCAAAAGTTAAATGCCAGATTCAAGGAACTGACCAAATGTAATGATGCCAGCTGTTTACGACAAATTTCTACAACAGAAATCTTAACTCCAGATATTTGGTTGGAAAGTTATATGGGAAATCTGCCTCGTAGTGATGAATCAAAGCATTCGTTATTGGTGTTAGATGGGGATTTACTACGAGTCCATGCTTATGAGAGTTGGGATACTCAAAAAGAGGCTAAGAAGTCTGGAAAGGACAAAGTTTTTAAACCAATGGTATTTGGCACAACTCAACACTCTAGTCATTCTGATCTCTTACAGAAAAAACATCTTGATTGGACAGCTGATATTGTAGAAAAAATTGTCAATGATAGTGTGATTGGCGAAAAGAATTTGACTTCTTCAGTGTTCACACATCTCAACAAGACCTATGAAGGTTTGGTGGAATTGATTTCATCTATTCGTACATTGTGTCCTCTGGTAAGTCTCACTAGATTGCGTCTGGCTGTTCCGATGTATGTAGTCCTTGGGTCGGGTGCGGGCGGCGGGGCTGGCGGATCCGGCATAGCTGGAATAAATGCTGATGTAGAAGCCATTCTTGGAACATTCGAATCGGAAATGCCAGAACAACGTCGATACATGGCTGCTATGCAGCAGCTCTTCTATTATTACGTGTGGCATGGTCATTTGCCTGGACCAGAGAGTGGTTTAATTCAAGTAGGTCAAGATTTGCTTCCTCTTAGTGGCCTGCCTCTTTGTGACTTACTCATAAGGGAAGATATTGTACCGAGGTATGCCCACATTGACTAATATGAATGGCAGCTATTTAATGACCCTGCAGCGTTTTTGTTATTGAAATATAATATTATGATAATATAATACTTGCTCCAATATTTTATACCTACTTGTACTTGATTGATACTATTTATATTATTAATAATTCATTCTCACTGTCTATTGTGTATGTGTTTCATAAATATTATCAAACAATAAAATGTTCCCAATGAGTAGAATGCCCCAAAATTTACTGGATAAAATACCTTCTGTGTATATCATTATTTATTCATAACCTGAAGTACAAAATTTCGTAACAAATTTTTATGATCTCGACGACTACATTTTTCCCTTGTAAATTAAAGGCTTATTTCTCGATGTTAGATATCTTTCCGGAGTATTCATAGTTTTTGTATGGAAATCTATTAAAAATTCAAAATGCTACCTGGTGGAGGCATCAAGATATCTGACATTGCTAAAATACTCCCATTTATCAAGGAGCAGTTGACGCCATAGAGTAAGCAACAATTTAATGTTAAGGATAAATTAAGTGTGAGACTGATGTAACATTGATCTCATCTGATCAGGAAGTCTCTTTTCTACTCGTTTTATTAGTAAAATATGTAAAAATTGTTTCGGTTACCTTTATTTTTAGAAATATTTTTTTCTACTTTTATATGAACGATGAATATATTTTATATATTATATGAATTCATAGAACACATTGATCCTGAGGTTTTGTTAGAAGAAAATACTTACAATTTTTTATGAAACTTGATACAAAAGACTGACATTTCGATTTATAACACACACAATTGTTATATAATCAAAATAAGAAATACTTTTTTCTTAGCACCTACAGGTATAGAAAGTATTAAACTCCCCACTTTTAAAACATCAAATCTCAAGATCAATGGCCTAACCGTAGGTATCTGGCAAGATTTATTACGTGTATCAGCTGACGCCAGAATAGCCGTAGAATTTGTGTGTGAAATAAACTTATAAGCTTTTATAAAGATATTCTTAGCCAGTGTCTATAGTCGTATACTTACATCACATTTAGTCCCACCTTTTCTTGCCAAATGTATTTGATTAATGGGTATTTTGTATTATTCTGTGTAGCTTTTTTTATTGAGGCCAGCCCTTTTATGATTTCCATAGATGCGTTTTGCAGCGAGGGGGTAAACACAAAGCTAAAGTACATTGACAACAATGCCTCTTGTGATATCAGCCCCGTTTTTTGCTGTTACGCTTGCATTTAGGGGTGACTTGCTTCATAGTAGCAATTTAATTTCGATTTTTAATAGTACTTATTTAGTTTTCTAATTTAATTGTCTCAAAGTTATTGTGATTTTACAAAGTCTGATCAATCCAAAGAAATGTTGAACAATTTACAGTATCTGTATTATTTAAGTTAATTTATGTGTTATTAAAATAATGTAGGTAGTTCGCAAGGAATCTCCATGCCTATCGATATACTCTTGTGTTGCCAAAATGCTTAATGTAATTAAAAGCGCGTATCCCAAAAGCTGGGAACGTCGCAAATAGCTGTCAAATATTTACCTGTTTTATCTAATTTGGCAATTTTACTGTGTGAAAATAAGAAATATGGCTCTGTAGTGGACTAAAAAAATGAATATGAATTGCTATTAAAACCCTAAATTTGATGTTGTAAACGTTTCAGGTGTAATGCATTCATATTCAATTTTTTAGTGCCATATTTCTTATTTTCATACAGTAAAATTGCCAAATTAATTAAAACATGTAAATATTTGACAGCTATTTGCGACATTGCCAACTTTTGGGATACGCGCTCCTAAGTTATACTTGCACTAGCGCTATTGTAGTATAGTTACAACTTTGTGTAATTTTGTAAATTGATCCAAATAAATTGGTGTAAGACTGACGCATTTTTTTAATTTTTAGTTTTAAAACCTAATATAAATATTATTACCCTTAGCTTGAATTGCCTCACTATTAATCGATAGCTGGTATAAATAGGTACTAACAAGTAGGTATTACATGATAAATTCTTCTAAAGCACCAAGTTTCCGAGATCAAAGTTAAACCCATTCACTGAAAGCATCTTCTTATTACATGATTTATAACATCACTCCTGTAATCCAGGAAGGGTTAGGCAGAGGTGTACCTAATAGTATCTGCACCCACATTTCGCCAGTTATATAGGGGGCGAGCCTATTGCCATCAACTGGACACAAATCCAGACTCCGTGGCTGCTACTGAGAAATTGCTGATGGAAAAACCCAATAACACTGACCGACCCAGGAATCGAACCCAGGACCACAACAACATCAGCGACAACTTTATTATTCACGCATAAATCCTGTTTATTAATAGCAAACAGGTCGTCGTACCTACCTAGACTATTTTTTGTTCTCACGCGAACGTGGTTACAAATATTTTACTCATGGATTTCAAACTTATGGCATCAGGTATCTTATCAACTCTTATTGTAGCCAAATTATCTCGAAAAACTACTCTCTAAAGTACGGAACGGTCCATTCAAGCTGTAGGTTAGTTTCTTTCCAACTTTTTCCCTTTACATTTGTGCTGTAAGACATTGCTTTTCGCAATCTCGTTCGTGATTCTAGCTCAACGGGAACTACCTACCATAATTATAGGTTTGCGACCCAAAACCTTTATGGTACCTACTTCCGGTTGACCTAGAATGGTCAAAGCAAGGTCTTACAGCACAAGTAAAGGGAAAATTCCGAAAAAGCTGAAAAATTAAGATACATTTTGGTATCTACTTACAAATATGTATGAGGAGGCTTTGTTTAAAATTAGGGACCTGGAAAATGACTTAATTCATGCCAATAATTGTATATTTAAATTACAGAAAGAAAGAGAAAGTACTCAGGTTATAGAAACAAACCTCTTATATAATGAATTATTAAATAGTAATTGTAACCCCCCTTCCTTAATAACTATTGACCTGACTGAAGATTCCTTACTCAAACAGAATTTTATAGTTAGCAATAGGAAGTTTAAAAAATATGCAAGATTAAACAGAATTATTAAAAAATGCAATCAATTTAGGAAACAACATAAACGCTTTTCCAAATATATTCCACTAAGGAAAGAGCGTGTTGATTTAGTTAATAAGTTAAATAATTACCAAATAAAATTAGAGGACAGTATAAAAATTTATGAAATTGATACTCAGCAGTTGCAGTCTGAAATTCAGGTACTTCAGGATTCACTAAGTTCCCTTTCTAGTAGGTATAAGATTTCTCAAAACCAAATTAGGGAACATATTTATGCGGCAAATGAGTTGGTAATGGGTCAATGTAGTTGCCAGACAGTTACCAACCATGATATTATCCAGCCTCAGGTAATGGAGGACCCATACCAGGTTGAGAATTTGCCTCGGGACAGCACTCTAAATCAACAAACAATTAATATAACACAAGATGATTTACACGTGGTACAGCCTGAGTTATATGATAGTTTGCCTGAGTTTGGTAATTTTGTCTCATTAAATAGTAATGTTTGTGATCATTCAGTTATGTTCTCTGACAGTATAGGTAAGGGGCTAGGTAAATTAATTAGTAATAACCTGAGTTATTGTACCCAAAACAATTGTATGCCAGGGTCAACCTACAAACAGGTCATGGCATCTGTAACAAAAAGTGTTTGTGATCCTAGTACCACCATTACTATATGTGTTGGGAATAGTTCAAAGGTTAAAAAGGAAGACATCACTGACTATGTTTCTGAGTTGTTAAAGTTAAATTGTAAAAAAGTCATTTTGTGTGCTTTTCCATATTTTGAAAATGTAAGTAGTAGGAAAAACGATTATATTCACATGTTAAACAAACACATACATTTTTTAGTAGGTCACTATAGTGACAAACTTATATTTCTTGATATTAACACTTTTGTTGATAAACTTAGATCGACGCGGGGTAAAGTGTATCTACCTATTAGTTGTAGACACAAAATAGCTCGGCTATTAGCTTTTAATATTCACACAGACATAAGTAGTATGTCTAAGTTTAGTTCTATTATTGATACTGCGACTATTAGTACTAATACTAATGAACAGGTGGTGACCTTAAATAAATATAGCATTAGTGCTATTGATGTTTACAAACTTTGTACTGAGGAGGAACCATATGTCACCGTGGAAACTTCTCAATTAGCTCTTAGGAATGATAGGATCATGTTGTCTGGCGATGGATCGGGAGTCTCGGGGCTCTCTCCAGATCTTAATATTAATTTAAACTAGGAAGTGAGACAACAGAAGGTACCATTAACAATATTGTTAATCCTACCAACAGCAAAGTATCTTCTGGCACTTCATTAGTTCGTAAAAAAGGGCCTCAGCAGAACTCTTTAAAATTATTCCACCAAAATATCCAAGGCATTTCTTCCAAATTATTAGAAATTGAATTGTATTTAGAGAAAAGTATGTTTGACATTGTTTGCTTTACTGAACATTGGTTAAAAGATTACCAAATGCTTATTAATTATGAGAATTATATGGTGGGTAGCTGCTTTAACCGTAAATCTATGCTGCGTGGAGGTTCCCTAATATTAGTGAAAAATTGTGTTAAATATAAGCAACGTGCTGACATAGTAGGTCTTTCGGTTGAACATTGCGTCGAACTGTCCTGTGTTGAGCTAGATAAGCATATAATTGTGTGTGTGTACAGACCCCCAAACTATCAAAACTTTTCCTTATTTGAATCAATAATGGAAGATGTTCTGGCAAAACTTACAGCCAGTAATAAATCTACGATTATTTGTGGTGACTTCAATATCAATATTTTGGAAGATAATTCAAATAGCAGTCGGTTATTAAATCTTTTTAAGTCATTTGACTTGACTAACGTTTTTATAGAACCCACTCGAGTCACGCCTTCTTCTGCTACTTGTATAGATAATGTTTTCTGCGATTGTGAATACTTAGATAGAGCCGTAGTAAATAGTCTGCCGTCTGACCATAGCGGACAAACTGTAACTTTCAGGTGTAATACACCATTGCAAAAAGTTGATATTAAATTTAGACCTATAACTTCTAGTAAATTAAATAGGTACAATATTTCCCTACAGAACAAGTTAAGTGTTATGAGCCATGACAATATTAATATAAATCAATTCTATGATCATTTCTTTTCAATTGTTCACACTGAATTCAATAAAACTTTTGAAAAGAAGACCAAAAGCATTTGCCCTAAATTCATATTTAGTGATTGGGCAACTAGAGGTATCAGAAAAAGTAGGGAAACACTATTTGAGCTTTATGGCCTTAAGCCTTATGTAAACACTGAAACTTTTAACAACTATGTTGCTAAGTATTCAAAAATTTTTAGAAATTCTTGCAAGATTGCCAAAGCCCTGCACATTAGCAACAAAATTAAAACAGCAGAAAATAAAATTAAGACAGTTTGGAAAGTCATAAATAGCGAGACTAACAGGAAGAAAGTACGTAATACTAGCTATACATTAGATACAGTATGTGGTCCTAAAAGCTCTAATCAGGAAGTAGCTCAGGAATTTGTAAATTTCTTTACCGATATACCGTTAAAAACTACGGAGGCTCTAAATTCCTCTTCTGAAGTCTCAATCGGTTTATTGAAAGCGAATGTATCTGGATGCCAGGCTGAATTTAAATTTAAACACATAAACCCGATGACAGTTATTAAAGCTTTTCGGCAAATAAAAATCAAACTGACCGAAGATCTATGGGGAATGTCTATCAAAGTTTGTACTTCCATACTTGAGACTATAGCTCCATACTTAGCTTTAATTTTTAATTTGTGCGTAGACCAAGGAGTTTTCCCTGATTTAATGAAATACAGTAAAGTCATACCGCTTTTCAAATCCGGGGATAGTAAAGATACTAATAATTATAGACCTGTATCCGTGTTGCCAGTTTTTAGTAAGGTGTTCGAAAAGGTAATGCTTAATCAGATGCTCAATCATTTCAACACCAACGGAATCTTACACGATCAACAGTATGGCTTCACCAAGGGACGTTGTACAACTGACGCCGGTGTAACCTTATTAAAGCACATATTCATGGCGTGGGAAGAGTCCCAAGACGCTGTAGGAATATTTTGTGACCTCTCCAAAGCATTTGATTGTGTAAATCACGACACATTGCTTTTGAAACTTGAGCATTACGGACTAGGTAAACTTGCACTTAGTTTGGTAAAATCTTATTTAAGTGATAGACTGCAATATGTTCAAATAAATGGTGTTAATTCACAGGGCTTGAAAGTAAAAATGGGGGTTCCGCAAGGCTCAATATTGGGTCCTTTCCTCTTTTTAGTATATATAAATGATCTACCCTATTTACTGAAAAACCAACCTCAAAATATGGTATTATTTGCCGATGACACTTCCTTAATTTTTAAGATAAATAGACGAGCCCAAAATCTAGATGACGTGAATAATGCCTTACTTGAAGTCCATAATTGGTTCACAGCAAACAATTTGGTATTAAATGAAAAAAAAACTAAATGCATAAGATTTGCTTTACCGAATGTGCAAAGTAGTGATTGTGAGATAATATTGAATAAAGAGAAACTCGAATTCGTAGATAAAACTGTTTTCCTGGGGCTTACGCTTGATTCAAGGCTTCAATGGGGTTCTCATTTAACATCTCTTGCGGGGCGCTTAAGTTCAGCAGCATATGCCATTAGGAAAATCCGTCAATTCACTGATGTAGATACCGCTAGACTAGTCTATTTTAGTTACTTCCATAGCATAATGTCTTACGGCATTTTGCTGTGGGGACGGGCTGCTGATATTGAGTCTATATTTATTCTGCAGAAAAGAGCCATCAGAGCCATATACAATCTTCGTAGGCGCGATTCTCTAAGGGAACTGTTTAAGGAAATTAACATCATGACTGTATATTGTCAATACATCTATGAAAACATAATGTATGTCAGGAAAAATCTGCATCTTTTTGGTAAAAGAGGTGACAGACACAATTACAGTACTAGAAATAGAGACCAATTAGTTCAGCCAGGCTTCAGACTCGCTAAAGTAGACTCGTCTTTCATGGGGTACTGTTTGAAATGCTATAATAAAATTCCACAAAGCATTCTTGAACTAAATGAAACCAAATTTAAAACATGCATTAAACGCACACTGTGTAAGCAAGCATATTACAAATTGGACGATTATATCGCTGATAAAAATGCTTGGGTCAATGCCGGTCCTGCTCCACAAGGACAGGGGCGCATAAAGGGATAGCGCTAATGTGTGTTGTTGGAGCTGCTGAAGATTGTACAACTATCTTTGCATTGTATAAATTCAATATCTTTAGTATTATATAACCTCATATTCCATATTGTGTGAGTGCTATGTACTAGAATGCTATCATTCGCTGGAAACCTACGTTTTTATTTTATTTATTTTTTTGACTTGAATGTGCCCTGGCGGTTATGAGTATGTCATGCTCACTCAAATGTCTCGCTGATGGTGGCGCGTGTGTCGGACCATTTAGTTCCCTTCAAAATGGTTGAGCTGAATGGTGCTGATCCATGCGTCATGTTCGTGAACGGGCGCTGTCAGTTGTGACTGGTCATGTCTTAGTCGCCATGGTTTATTTGAATTAATTATTTTGTTTTTGGGTTGTATTTTGTTTTGCTATGGACACTTTTATCGTGCAAATCTTGCTACATTGTTCTCACATAATATACCATCTCAACATGATTGATGTAACCAAGATTTTGTAACAATATTTTGATTTAAAAGAGTGTCCATGGAGTTTCTTGCCCGTTCTTCTCCATAGAGATCTACGCTAGGGAATGGGCAACTACAGTACTTTCACAGTTTTTATGTCTTGTGACTGGGACTGTAGCTACATTAAATGTTCATTTTTGTTTCGACAATTCAAAAGTGCCTGTAACTGGCCTACTTGAAATAAATGCTTTGATTTTTTTTTTTTTTTTTTTTTTGAATATTCGCGAAAACCTAGGCCATAAGGAAACACCCAAATACTCCGAAATATTTAATTCCGAATTTCGATATTCCGATTTTCAAAACTCCGAATTTCATAATATTGAATTATAATCTCTAATATTAAAAATCACGAAACTTATTTTACCGAAAGTCGTAAATGCAATTTGTTAGTTTTCCGATTTTCATACGTTCGAAGAATCAAATGCTTGAAGGGTTCTCGGTCCGGAAAACGACATTCCGGTTTTCAATACTTCGAATAAATAAAAAGTCAACATGTTATGCTACAAAATTTAGTGACAGAAACGAATCGCTGCAAAACCGACTTCACGCAGTCTTGTTTATTCTACCCTAGAGTGTGATTTAAGCCCGCGTAGGCGCGGAGTTTCGAGAGCTTCGGCTTGCAGAGCTGGTCAGCCTCAGCCGCGGCAGCGGGCCTTCAAACCATCTACGACGATAAACGGGCGTGGGGCCGCCCAAACCCTGCAGCGCCGGAGTCGTGACAGAAACAATGTTTGCTGCTTTCCTGCTTGCATGCTGCATGTCTGCTTGCACGCTGCATGCATACCTGCTTGCATGCTGTATGCTTGCTTGCTTGCTTGCATGCAAAACAATCTATGCAATTATGAGTAGGAAATGACATCTGTCATTAGTTTTTTAATTATACCTCCTCATACTAAACATATTTTACTTCTCTTTAACGAACAATATTACTTGTTTTTCAACCGGTATCCAAAAAGAGGAGCCTGTTCTCAATTCGTCTGTATTTTTTTTTGTGTTTGTTACCTCAGAACTTTCGACTGGGTGAACCGATTTTGATGGTTCTTTTTTTATTTGAAAGCTGGTGCTTCCCGTGTGGTCCCATTTTAATTTGCTGAAGATCTGATGCTGATCTTCGGAGATATAAATGGAACTCTTCAAAATTACACGGCAAAGCTGCAGTGATTGCTGCAATTAAACGCTTGGTTGTTTATTGTTTATACAATATCATGACGTAACATCACGCTTGTATGCTCTGAGGGGGTACTCAGAAGTGTATAATACACCCAGATTTCGCCAGTTAGGTGTGTTAAGTTCCATTTATTGGGGATAAGCCCTATTACCGTGACATGTGTATTGTTTTATTAAAGTGAAACTTCTATTACATCGTCTCAAACTTTTTCGTCTGTGTGTTGCATGTCGCGTGACGGGCGGCCGCGGATTAGGGATAAAGTGAAAGACGCTCGTCAGAGCAGCCAAGGCCAATATGGCGGCGCCTATAGTTCGCAGCAGCTGACCGTGTAGTGTAAAAAATGTGAAAGGAGATCACCCAGCCTCCATACATTTTTGGGCTATTTTCAAAAGTGCAACCAAAATAAACTTATTATTTGGATAAAGCATAACATAATAAACCTTTTTAATTATTACACCAAAGTCGTAAGTCAATTCATCGAAAAGTTATTCAACCACAAAATATCTGAAATCACCCAGATTGGGGAAAGACTTTTTTGCCGGCCAACTAAATGAAACGCAATAAGTAATGAAATAGAGCTTTTGAATATAAACATTTTTTATTACACCACCCAAGTTCAATTGCCAAGTTTCAAATAAATAAAAATGATTAGGTACTATAATATAATATAAATGCTGGTTGATGAAGATAGCGTCTCATCAACCAGTAGCATTTGATCCAGATCAAGGGAGATCTGCCTGTCTTCTTGAAGCCCAAACTCATCGATGTGTTTAGCCTGGCCGTCCTAACATACGTAGCTCTGACCTGACTAAGACAGAAGTCCGTATTTTAGGACGGGCTTCACTCAACTCGAACTTAACCTATTGCATAAGTTCCGCCTTGTGTCTGCTAAAGAGTGACGGAGCGCAGCATTCTAGGTGTAAAGAGAACAGACAAAATACGGAACACAATGGTGAGCTCAAAAACAGGAATTGCAGACGTAGGTAAAAACGCTGCCAGGCTCAAATGGGATTGGGCAGGTCATGTGCGCCGCATGCATAACGACCGCTGGGCAAAGGTCTCAACACGATGGGTGCCTGAAGACAGACGGCGCTGCCGAGGCCGGCCTAGAAAGAGGTGGTGCGATAATCTGAACACATCACGAAGGCAATACTTCAATGTGGCGCAGGAGAAGAGCACCTGAAAGGCTTTGCCCAGCCAGGAGTGAGACAATCAAGCTTACTAAAAAAAAACTACACAAAACAAATGCCTAACGCGTCCATAATAAAAAATGTTTATATTTATAAGCACTATTTAATTATTGCGTTTAATTTAGTTGGCCAGCAAAAAAAAACAACCCAATCTGGGTTTTCTCAGATATTTTGTGGTTGAATAACTTTTCGGTGAATTGACTTTGGTGTAATAAGTAATAAAAAAAGGTTTATTATGATAAGCTCTATCCAAATAATAAGTTTATTTTGGTTGGCCGGCACTTTTGAAAATAGCCGTCTGGGTGATCTCCTTTTTTAGTTAAATGTCTATACCTAATGTAAAAAAAAAAGTCTCATTTATAACGTGGTTTCCTAAAACCACACAATCCTTTATTTTATTTTATTGGAAAGGATGTAGGTACTTCAAGGGTAGTTTGATGAGAATTTGGTTAGGTTCTGATTACTTTTAATTATGGGATCCGTGACAAAGGAACGAATCTTCTATAGGCTATCCGGATATTTGAGTCACCTACCATAACGTCATTATTAACCGACTTCAAAAATAAGGAGGTTCTCAATGCAATGTACCCCGATTACTCGAAGATGGCTGGACCGATTTTGTTTTTATAAATTGTTTGAAAGGGTATACTTCCCAGGTTGTTCGAAAATCATCAAATCAGGATCTGATGATGGAATCCTGGAGTAATAGAGAGAACTCTTCACATTTTATAGGCACACTAGAACCGATTTGGGTAGTATTAGGAAGTGTACCTTCTCGAAGTGATCCCATTTCAATTTGATGAAGATCTGATGAAGAACTGCGGGCAACGGAACTCCTCAATAAATGATAGCAAACGTACGGGGATTGCTGAAATCTCATATCTTTCTATTGTTTACACCAGTTCATAACAGAAAATCACGCCGGTACGCTGTGAAGGGGTAAGCACATGTGAACCACTAAAAAGTGAAAAATAAAAACTTTTTTACAAAAAATAAAACCGACTAAGACCTCTGAAGTCGGTTTTATTTTTTGTAGAAAAGTCTTTTTCGTACTCGAAGAGTAACCACGGGACCCTATTACTAAGCCATTGCTGTCCCTCCGTTTATGTACTTAAGCTCGTTTGATCCGTAATATTTAGGTACCGTATAGGTACAGTCGTTTGCACATTCACAGAAGCTGTTTCAATTGCCGCTATAACAAGAATCATGCGCGAATCCAACTCGGACTTGGCTGTTTTCTTATTTATAAAAAGAGAAACAGCCAATGGCGGACAAACAGCGGAGCCCTAGTAGGTATTACGTTCGCACCCTTTGGGTACCTACCTACAAAACTAGAAGGATTATCGCTTAGCATACTAAAAAAGGATACTACGAAAATATCGCAGAACCTCGCTCTTTTTTTTAAGTTGGTTAAATTAATAAAAAACGAAGTTTGGAAAATAATTTATTATTTTAAACACTACCATAAACAGTTACACTAGTTGTAAAGAAATGTCAACTAGGTACACTAATGGCCAGAATAATTATAAAATATTTAGAAAAAATAAACAAACCCAGATGAAAACTCTAAACTAGCTATAAATAAATAAGCCATCAAACAATTAAATTATAGTTAGGTCTAAAATATAGTTTTTGGTAGTGAAACATTTAACATGGTTTTATAATGATCAATTTTCAAATATAACATCCACAAAATACAAAATTGACATCAAATATAACTATAGTCACAAAAAATGATCGAGTCCTGCTCTAATATCATACTATGAAATGTATGTTTTAATGATTGCGCTCTCTCAAAGGGGAAATAATGGTCTGCAAGTTTTCTTTGCCGATTTTAGCAGATTTCCGTAACACAGAAGGTGATTTAGGTTTATATTGTAATTGCTCCGAATCCTTCTTCATCTTGTCAATGATTGACGACTGTTTTGCCACTGTCATTGTCAACTCCTCGTTTTCTTGACGAAGCAATGATAACTCGACTACCAGAGACTGCTGATCTTGGATCTGTAAATAATAAGTGTATCAGCATTATTTTGCTCATAGTCACGTGTTATTAGTTTTGTTTCATAAAGGATTCAAGTGTTTAGTCACCTGTTGTTGAAGGCATTGATTTTCATTTTCGAGACGGTCGATCGCGGCAGCAGCTTGGGCTAGAAGCGTTCGTGACAGCTCGGCTGCAGCGGTCGCCTGTCCCGCGTGCTCGGTGGCCAGTTCACACAGTTTCCGTTTCTTTTCAACCTACAGAAAAACAGTTAAGTACAGTGATTTAATATTTTAAACAGAGAAACAGAAGAACAATTTCATGAGCCAGCCTACAGACCTCTTCACGAAGTGATTGAATTTGTGAACAAGACTCCTTCTTTAACAGCTCCACATCTTCTATAAGTTCGTTCTTGATTGAACCTAATTCGCGATAAGCTTCTTTCTCAACATTTTGTAAGCTTTCTATCAAAGAAACATTGTGCTCCATAATGCGGTTGTGCTCCTTAGCTAATGCTGCTTTCGATTTCAGGATATTTACTAAAGCTTCCTTGTATTCATTGCACTCCATGGCGGTATTGTTTAGAGTGGATTTGTAATTTTCAAGCTCACTTTCTAACATTTCCTTTGTACTTGCTAGTCTTTGTATTTTGTCTTCCAAATTTTCCAGTTCATTATCAGATTCCCTCAAGCGCATTGTCAATACTTCAACAATGTCTCTTGTTACAGACAGAGACGTTTCAAACTTATTCTTATCCTTTACAGCCTTATCCACTGCAACTGTAAGTTTGTTAATTTCATTTTCAAAATCTATAAGTTTAGTCTTTGATTCCTCCTTTATTTCATCCCTTTCTTTTATCAAAGTTAGTTTTTCTTTGTTCAAAGAATCATTTTCATTTTTTAGATTATTAATTTCTTTCTGTAGAATCATTTTCTCTTCTTCAGTTAAAGTTATTTTATATTTCAGGTCTTTGATATCATCTTCTAGATACTGCATTTTTTTCTGCTGTTCAGTGTAAAGATCATGCATATTTCTGGTTCGTTCTTCAAACTGTATCTCACACAGTCTCAATTTTTCACAAGTTGCTTCGTTAATCTGCTCCATTTTAGCTTTCATCTCAGCATCCTTATTGATTAACTCTTGTTGGATTTCTTGAACTGCCTCAAATTTTTCTTTCATCATTTGGCTTTTAATTGTTTCTATGTATGTTTTATAGTTTGATTTTATATTTTCTTGATCCAATTTTGATTTATTTATGATGGTTTGTTTTTCTTCTTCCAACTTTGTTTTTAGGGTTTCCAGCTCTACTTTATATTCACGGCGGATGCTCTCATTTGCTTCTAGGGCCAGGGCATGATGACCTTTTACCATTTCAAGTCTTTGACGGATCTCTTCTAATTCTGTTTCTGCATTTGTTAATTTTTGCTGCAAATCCTGACACAAGCTATCCCTAATAGTAATAACTTCCTCAACAGATCTCAATTCCAATTGTTTATCAGTGACCTCTTGTTCTAGTTTATCACATTGTTTCTCTAGTTCATTAATTTTGTTTTTAAGATTGTTAATTAATTCAGTTTGATCAATGGTATCTTTTGGCTTTTGATGATGTTCCAAGTCTTCTAAAGTGATCTGGGAAAATTGGCTATCCAATCTGTTACAGTTATTTTGTGTAACTTCTTTTACCTGCTTTTCCAGCTGTGAGATTTTATTTTTGAATTCATCAATTAGTTTAGTATATTCGGCAATTGTGTGGTCTTTATTTCTGTAATCAAAATTAAATTAGATAGAAATTCAGTTTCTGATTTGAGAAAATGTCTAGTCCATTTTAGCATTACATAAAAAAGGATTCCTTCAATATTGGTAGAATGTCTAATGTTTTATCTAATCTAACACATTATTACCTTATTTCCACTTCCTGAGATTTAATTAGTTCATTAGTAGATTCATTTTTTGTTTTGGAGAAAGTCGGCTTATTTTTCTTCTTTAGACTGGTAGGAGCTTTGATGACAGATGCAGATTTTAAAGGCTTTGGCTGTAATGAAATGATAAAAATGTATTGGGATCTGCTCCTTTTTTTATGCTTGAACATATTATGTGAGAATAATGGTAGGTTATCTGTGGCATAAGTGGCATTACAATAATCAAGTACCTACACCAAAATAACAGTCTCAACAGACAAGTCTGTTTTCACAGAATTTGCTGATTTATGCTAGAATACTATCTGGCACCACAGTCAGATATTAGAGATGCAATGCGATGCAATGTGGGATGGATACATGACAATTCAACTAAAATGTGTCAGGAATCATCAATCCTTATAAGTTCATAAACATGATTACATTGGTCAATATTAATGGTTCAAAAAACTATTATGCTTACCACTCCGTTTAAAAAACAGAGAATTTGCTGTAAAGAAACAGTATATGAATGAATACACTTACCGTAGCAAATGACCTGACACTGGGTACTGAGCTGCATTGAGATTGCACATCAATGTTGGTTCTAGAAGACGTTGGGATAACAAATGGCTTAGGCTTGGCACCTGTACTGAAGGTTTTAATAGTTGGCTTTTGTTTATCATTTTCTGGTTTATTTGGCTTATTTTGACCTTTTTGAGTGGATCCGGGAGCTGAAACCGAATTGATATGGCTTTAGGGATGGGTGGTCAATTATATATATCTCATTGATAGCTAATGTAAGTCTGTCTGAACAAATCATGATGGTCAACAGAGAAGGAAACTGTGTGTGTGTGTAATATGTTTTTATTTTGTTTTAAGTGAACTATTTCATTTAATTGTATATCTGTGTGTTGTGCTTTGTCTTTTGTGTGCACTAAATAAATGATTTATCTATCTATCTATCTACCGCACGCCAGGCAACTACGAAATCCACTCTTACAGCTATGGAATAAAAGCACTGGCTACAAAAGCCGTGCAGCCTAGCAGTATCTACCAGCATTGTATTGGGGTTTCTATCAATTTCATGTAGGTATCGGTAGTCCTCTGCGTAGTTTATTAGGTATATGTACCTACCATTAATTAAATCTCAGGGCATCTAGGCTTGTAGCTACTTCTCAAGAACTATTTAGGTAAGTACTCAACTGATTGCTAGGCTATCCGTTATTGGTTATGGGCAAACTAACTACTGCTGTTAAGAAACAAATCACTTACAACTGAAGTTGCAGGCTTCAATGTAACGTTCTTTAATTCGTTAACAATAAATTATTGGTCAATTCAATTGGAACTATCGATCAATAGGTACCGAGGAAAACCTAGATTTATTCATAGAGTACAAACGGACAAACTTACCGAGTGGTTCAAAGCGCTTTGCTTTGGAAAACATGATTTAAAATAATAATTTTTAAAATAACGATTCTTACAAACTCTTGAATACCCGTACAAAAATTCTCAAGTAACTATCCGCCAGCGTTCACTCTCAAAATGAAATAAAATAAAATAACGAGTATAACGACCACGACCGTATTGTACAATAGGATCAGTGAATGCGCGCGTAAATTATTATTATTATAATTTACAAACAATGCACCCTTGCGCCGATCAGCCGTTGACCGTTATTTATATCACGTTCCTTTTTACTTATGTTCGCCAGCAATTAAAAAAAAGCGAATAAGTAATCTGTGGAAATGTCAATTTGGGCACATTTTCATGAAATAATAATTCAATGGGATTACATCGGATTACTTGCATTCTCTATCGACAGATTACATGAACTTTAAGACCCCGTTCCCACTATGTTGTGACCATTTGTTTATCGTTGGTTTGCAGTTGGCAAAAGTCATGGACGACAGTGTTATCGTGTCGTCCTATAAGTGAACACCTGCATTTAAATACACTATAACCACGACTCTTAAAACTACACGATTATCTGTCGTTACGACGACATAGTGGGAACGGGGCCTAACTCTGTAAAGTCATATCAACGTAAGTTTTGACTTTCGCGGCCAACCCTAGCGCTTCCACCTTAAGGCGTACCCTCACCCTGCCGGGGTTGCGGGACTGTTCGAAAGAGATACCGTGGCCCCGGAACATAAAGGGCGAGGAAGGAACATGGATGGGTTTTAGTCTGTAAAAGTCTGATACTCCCTCCCGCTCCGCCCAGAGTGGGAGAAGTTATTTGATGATTTCCCATCCTAAAAAAAAAAAGGCGTACCCTCACCACAGCATTGATTTGTAATCAATATAAAAGTACTCTGTGTCTGTAATGCAACAGTCCAAATGATACAAATAGTCAATCCTAGTGAGGGAGCATTTGGTCTCTTGTATTATAAAGTGTATTAGAATATCTATGATTTGGTCAGTGGAGCGGATTTGCCTATTCAATGGAACAATCCAAAATTCAATTTTGACAGGTTGCACACTGACAGCTTGGTCAAAGTGAGGACATTGGTGATTTTTTTAGTCTGATTGTCTGAATCAACTAATTTAGTAATCTGTGGTCTGAATACTGAATTACAAATGCTTACAATGAGGGTGCGTTTTTAGACGGATTTGATAACCAGTTAGTGAATATACACTAAGCAGAGCGTATTGTTTGGAGAGACAATCATATAAATAATACGAGTTTGTAATCAAAGTGGCCTTTAATTGTTTTTTGCCACTCCGATCATCTGGCTAGGGTTCCGCAGTGGGGACACGGCTTCAGGGTGGGAATAAAAAAAGGCATACATATTATCAATTTACCTCATCTGCTTAGCCTTTTCCGAACTGTTGGGGTCGGCTTCCAGTCTAACCGGATGCAGCTGAATACCAGTATTTTAAATGGAGCGACTGCCTATCTGACCCCCACAACCCAGTTAATACTGGGTAATACGATACCACTTGGTAAGACGAGGTCAGTCTTTTTGGGCCACTGACTACCTGTAACGACTGTCAAAGATGGACAAATGACAGCCGGGACCAACAGCTTAACGTGCTTTCCGGCACGGAGGAAACCCGGTGTGGGCACACCGGGTTTCCTCCGTGCCTCGGATCACCTATCCACAGACCAACCTAGGCAAGCACGGCTTAAGAAGCCTGCGGAGCATGCGAATTTCATACAAACGTAATACCAAAATAATTTGTAAATCAAACATATTCTTAAGCACAGATATATTTCTTAAGGTAGTGTGTATTTATTTGGATTGCAGAATATTATGTAGGTTCCCAAACACATATTTGAATGTACACTGATTTAAAAAAGAGTTATGAGAAAAATATCTATAGAAATTTTAAATTCATCATAATTATCTTGTCTTTATATCATTGTCCTTTCAAAGTATTTATTTGGGAACAATATATGCACAGTATCGTAAGAATATATTTGATTTTCATAATATTTTGGTATTACGTTTGTATGAAAAACGCATGCTCCGCCGGCCCCTTAACCTAAAGATTGGCCCGAGCGGCTGTTATAACAGTCCACGAGTCCGTTATCCCGAAACGACACCGATCGTAACGTATTTTTAAACGCTTTTTTATTAAGAGGCCTGCAGAGCATGCGCAGTTCATACTAGCGTAATACCAAAATAATTTGTAAATCCAACATATTCTTAAGGTAGTGTGTATTTAGAAAAAAATATTAGTCGCGAGCATGGTACAATAAGTGTTCTTAACTTCTTAGCTGTTTGAAAAAAATCTGTCCAAGACGGTCGCCGCCACAAAATGTCGGATTACATATTTATTCAACAACTCCCTCAATATGGGTATCAAATGAAAGCCAAGCCCGCTAGTAGAATACTATCCCACCAAAAACATTCTGTAAAAAACTAGCCAAGTCTCGATGGAGCTGCTTGTTTATCTCTAAAAAGTATCGAAATCTAGACAAAGTCGTGCCAAGTCTAAGGTTCCTTACTGCGATTTCTTTATTATTATAGTTAATGTTGTGTGACTTGGCTAATACAGCTGAGACCAGCTGAGGGTTCTTCATCAGATACTTCAGACCTTCGATTTTTGACATCAAATGAAGCGGCCCACCAAGTTGAATATTTTTGTAAAGGCAGTATGTCGATCTCTAATAGTTTGGTTGGGCTCTTGTGTTTTCTAATCAGGGTCACCAGGTAACCTACTCCAGATCTTCGATTATCCTAGTTTTTATAGTTTTCCCTATATGTGGCCATTAAACCCTAACTCTGTACCAAATTTCAGCTCTCTAAGTTTATGGGAAGTACTAGTTCTATTCTGATGATCATGAGTGAGTGAGTGTCACAAAACTTTGCTTTCGCTTAAGTATGTGATTATAGCTTACTGGATGACGAAAATTTCTGCGTTCTGATCTTATCCAGAGGTTCTCAAATAGGGGCCTGAAAATGAGGCGAAATGGTTCCAGTAAAGGATGGTACGGCAGTGTGTTTGCTTCACGCTCGACTTGGCGGGGCCACTGCAGTGCCCCCCGATACGATTAATAAATTTCAAAACCTAGATGGCCGCCACCACAAAATGGTGAATTACTTTTATCCACAACTCCCTCAATTATGGGTATCAAAATGAAATGGCTAGACTAGTAGAATAATGTGCACTATATTGAAAGGGATTAAGGAATATTATTATTATTATACTACACACACACAGCATACAGCATTTCGTTACGTGACGATTTCTACTAAATCGCACAAGTCGTACACGGTAAGACGCGTTAAGGAACATCGTTCCAAAAACTACCTTAAAAATATGACCCTATGTGGCGAGGGTTTTTTAAAATGTAACTTGTAATAAATAGTGCCGGTAGTGGATAACTGTCTGATCGACAGTTGTATTGTATTGTATAACGGGCTGATGTCCGCAATTCCACGGCAAGGCGCGTATTTTGCGTACGAGTGGGAACTTCACTCGATCCATCCCAACTCCCCAAAGAAGGCCAGCAGCGCCCCGATGTTGCCGACAATCTCGCGGAGAGTACCTGGACGACCGAAGTACTTTGCCCTATATGTTGCAACCACTGGGCAGTGTAGAAGCACGTGGGCTGCTGTCTCGTCTTCCTCCATGCATGCGCGGCACAGGGGCTGTCCGTGACTCCTATGACAAAGAGGTGTTTGTTAAAAGAGCCGTGTTCAGTGATGGCGGCTGTAATTGTGCGCAGCTGCGGCTTGGTTAGTGTAGCGGATCGTTGCAGTGTTGGTTGGTGTCAAAGGAAAACTACGAAATATGCTATTGTACGGGGTAGCTGCGCAGACGTTCCGGTGCGCCTACGATTAAACGCGGTACGCCCTCACGGCGTCGTGTCTGACGGGCAACTGATCGTGGCGAGTGCGAGCGGGTTAGCACTAGCTTCTTCTCCCTCGCGCATTCATGTTCCTTCTCACGCGTCGTACGCAACCACCCCGCCATTTTATTCGAATTAAAACTTTATAATGCAATGTTGCCACATAAAAATAACACAATAAAATACACACAATTCACAATAAAATAACAAAATCAGAGACTTATAAAAAAAACGATAAAGAACAAGAAAAATATAGTAGTATAAACTAAGTGTATGACAAAACAGTAGTGAGCCGTCCATCATCGCTAACATCCTGCCCCTCAGTGTCGTCATTACGACACTCATCACAACTCTGAAGTAAAGCTATTCGCGATGCTGGACGCTTCATGATACCGGTTTTTGTTCTTATATCCAAGACTCGAACCCGTCCGTCAGGCCCAGGGTATACTGTTTGAACGATGCCCTTCGGCCATACGTTCCTCGGTGAAGCGGGGTCTACCACTACCACAAGATCTCCTACCTTCAATTGCGCGCCTTCGCGATTCCACTTTTTACGCGGAGCTAAGGTAGGTAGGACCTCTTTCATCCACCTAGACCAGAATAAATCGGCCAACCGTTGAGCTATACGCCACTGTTTTCGTAAGAGAAGATCTTTGTCGTCAAACCTTCCAGGTTGCGGTAAATTGGAAGACGAACCTATAAGGAAGTGGTTAGGCGTCAATGATTCTGAGTCACGAGGGTCAACGGACACGTGAGTTAATGGCCGGCTGTTTATCATGTTCTCCACTTCGCATAAGAATGTGGAGAGTGTTTCTTCTCTAGGAGCGCGTTCTTTTAAAACAATTTTTAATGCAGTCTTTACACTTCGAATGAGCCGTTCCCATGCTCCTCCCATATGTGGGCTAGCAGGGGGAATAAATTGCCAGTGGACTCCTTTGTTTAAGGCTTCTGTCACCAGTTGTGGTTGATGGTCAATCACCTCCTGATATGCTTTCTTTAATTCGACATCAGCGCCTCGTAAGTTGGTGCCATTATCAGAGAACACTGTGTGTGGCCAACCTCTGCGTGCGGCCATCCGACGCAGAGCCATTATCATAGAGTCGGTTGTGAGGGACGAAACTAATTCTAAGTGCACAGCACGTACTGTAAGACAAGTAAACAGTACCCCGTACCTGCGTACCCTTTGTCGACCAACTACTACTTCCAGGGGGCCAAACAAGTCTACACCACACATTGTAAACGGCCTCTGATGATGGGTAAGTCTGCACTCAGGTAAGTCACCAAGGCGTGGAGGGTTAGGTGAAGTTTTTCTAAAACGACAAATCAAACAATGTTTGGCAACAGTTTTAACAGTAGGCCTTAAATTTACGATCCAGTACTTTTGTCGCAATTCGTTAATAATCATCTCGTTACACGAGTGTGCAGCATTCACGTGATAATGCAACACTATGAGCCGCGCTATATGGTTTTTACCATCTAAAATAATAGGAAATTTAGTCAGCTGATCAACATCTTTCACGTTTCCGATTCGTCCGCCAACTCGTAAAAGATTATTTTCATCGATAATCGGGGTAAGTGTTCGTAAACGACTTTCACGGGATATCTCCTTATTCGATTTTAACAAATTAATTTCGCTACGAAATGATTCTAATTGTGAATGATGAAGTAACAACATCTCTGCTTTATGCATTAAATCTACGGTAATACAGGTAATTGACTTTTTCTTACATTTTTCTATAAATAATAAAACTGTAGCCGTAGCACGTAATAGTCGCAGCCAACGGGAGAATCTACTTGGATCCGGTACAGGTAAGTCACAAATTACTTTATTATTATTTTCGCACACAATGTTTATTCTTTCTAATATTTTATCATCACTAGTTATTATTTTTATATCTGGTTGTTGAGGCCAGCAAGAAGGCGGTTGGTACAAAAACGACGGTCCGGAAAACCACGTGGAATCATTACTTAGCATGTAATCGGTATTCTTCGTTCCCAAGTCAGCCACGTTTAAGTCAGTAGGCACATAGTGCCACTCGTCAACCTTGCTGAACTCATCAATTTCCCCGAGTCTATTAGCTATAAAAACTTTATAAGTTCGACATTGATTTTTGATCCAATAAAGAACCGTAGTCGAATCCGTCCAATAGTGTATTGAATTTGGTTCCAAACGGTGTTCTTTTTTAATGCTATTGGCTAATTTGCACGCTAACACAGCTCCCTGCAACTCCAATCGCGGCACCGACACTGGTTTCAGGGGAGTAACTTTGCATTTGCTCGCGATGAAAGACACGGTAACGCGTCCGTTGATGCTTTCGCGCCGCCAGTAAGCGACAGCGGCGTACGCATTCGGTGATGCATCGCAAAACATATGGATTTCCAAACTAGCTGTACTATCGTTTGTTAGGTCAGTCGTAAAATACCATCGCGGAATTCGAATATTATTAATTTCCTGAGCTTGACTAATCCACTCTCTAAACAAATTATATAAATCATCACTTAATTTATCATCCCAGTTAAGATTCTGTTCCCAAACTTTACGCATTAAAATTTTCCCTTTGATTGTGAATGGACTTAGGTAACCGTGTATGTCATAAATGGACATAACTATACATAATAGTTCGCGTTTTGTCGGTATCCGTTTCATAAGTAATACATCTTGCGGTATCCGTTTGAAAGACAAATCAAAGGCTAATGTATCGGTACTTGGAAACCATAACAGCCCAAGTGCTCGTTCCGGTTGGTTATCTATATTGAACCTTATTGCCTTGTCATTAAGGGTTTCTTTGGGAACTTCACTTAATACGGTCGGTACGTTACTTAACCAATTACGCATCTCGAATCCACCTTGTTTGTGAATATAGGAAACGTCTTTTATTGTTTTTGAAGCTACTTTTAAATCAGAAAAACTATCTATATAATCATCCATGTACTGGTTAAGTTTAATTGCATTTACAGCATCAGGCATTTGATCTTGAAAAAGAGAGGCATTCCTATCTTGGTTTATGAACTGTGCTATAAAGGGAGAACAATTAGCACCGAATATGAGTGACGTCATGGCGTACCTATTTATTGACCTCATCGCTCCCTTTCTCTCTCCATAAAAATCTTAATGCGTTTTGATCGTCAGTTTTAATTTTAATTCTTAAAAACATATCCTTTATGTCGCCGATTACACCTATACAATTTTCTCTAAATCTAAACATTATGCCGTACAAGGAATTTAATAAATCAGGTCCCTGCAGTAAAAAATCGTTTAGAGAATAATCATAACATTTAGCAGCGGCGTCAAATACTAGCCTCAATTTCTTTTTATTTGGGTTATCGACCCCAAAGTGAGGTAAGTACCACGTACGATTTGTGAGCGTGTCCCTACACTCAGACTCGCTAAGTCTTCTAGCGTAATTATTTGTAAATAAATGTGTAATCCGTTCTCGATATCGCGATTCATATTCCGAGTCAGATAACATCTTCCGTTCGACTGATTTTAATCGTTTCAATGCGACGGAATACGAATCCGGCATAACGCAAACGTCTGATTTCCAGGGAAGGCCCACTGTCCATTGACCCCCGATTAACACAGCTGATTCGTTAAGTATGTCTAAAGCTCTTTTCTCTTCTAGATTTTGACGCGGATTATTACAAATCCCGATAGAGTCGAGCGCGAAAGAACGACGTATTAGTTCGTGTAAATTTGTATTATTTTCACTACTTTGTTTGAAAATAGGAAGATCTCTGTAGGTATCTAGTGGTTTGAATGTGGGCGGCTGACGCTGTAGGTAAGTTGTGCACGCGGGGATGGTAAGTAAATGCGAGTCGCTCGCGCCGCTTGAAGAGCGTGCGCGCGCACGCTGTTTACCATTTTGATAAAATAAGGCTCCGTGCACACACCATCCGAGCAGCGTTTGTGTAATAAACGGCCCATGAGGTTCCATTTTTTTACACACAATTGGCGCTATCAAATCATAGTTATCTTGACCTATTAACAATGTAGGCTTTATGTTATCACAATTGCAAGGATTAATCTTAATGTTATACAAGTTTTGGTATTCACTAAAGTCCATACAAGAAGTCGATTGCACAGGTAAGTTCAATTCTTTTAATTTCCGAGCACGTATTTTAAACTTATTACCGTCACTGTTACTAATGTCCAAATTTAATATTTCGGTTTTACATACCAACTCGCTGGAGTCCCATGCACTCGTGGCACGCATCGTGACGCACTCACCGTGTAACCCAGCCTTATCCGCGATATCAGCTGCGATAAGGCTCACTGTCGCGCCATCGTCTAACAGTGCGTGCGTGTGAACACTTTGTTTGGGTCCATGTATGGTGACCGGCACTATTTTAAGCACTATTTTTGACACATTAAGCACTTGACACTTTTCAGGGACGGACACTTCGGAAGATCGCGTATCGATCGTGTGGGCTACGAGTTCGTCGCTGCTAGTGCAGGCGCGCGGCGCCGCGTCCGCGTCGGGCTGCTGAGGCTTGCTGAGCGGCTCGGTTGCGGGCTGGCGCGCTGCCTGCGGTTTCACCCAGTGAAGCAGACGATGATGCGGCCCACCACAGGCGTCGACGTCGCAGTTCTCGGCGGTGCACTCCGACTGATTTTCATGTCGATCTCCAAGGCATTTGAAGCACAGTTTGTTTATGCGAACAAAGCGCCATCGGTCTTTGCGCATAGCGTGTTTGAATTTGCTGCACTCTGTTAGTTTGTGAATGGGTTTTTTACAGTATTTACATTTATCAGATGTGGAGGGGTTGTTGACCTCCGCACACACTAACACTGATTGCTTGTGATTTTTATATTTCTCGGTATTAGATCTCGGTTTTGAATCGATTTGGCTGTGCACATAGCTTACTCCTGTTATTGCAGCTTTCTTGGCTTCTTGATGAAGGAACTTGGACAATATTTCTAGTTTTGGTGTGTCGTCTTGATTATCATACTGATAAAGGTAATCAGCCCATTTATTAATCAGTTCGGTGGGCAATTTGGAGACAACAATGGTTACTAGTTCGGGGCTTCGAAGATAATCATTTTGTTGCACAGTGCGAGTAGCTGTAACATAATTCTTTACTTTGATGGCGAAGTTTACGATCTCCGTGTGATATGCTTGCGGTAACGGCTGTAATTTTCTTAACTGTTGCGTAACTGTTCTCATTATGTTTTCAGGTCGACCAAAACGAAGTTCCAATGTCTCAAGTATCTCTTGAGGTGATGTGGCGCTCATCAGCAAAGCTGACGCTGACTCCTTGGCTTCGTCGCGGAGACACTTACGTAGACGCCATAAATTCTCGGAATCACTGTAGTTGCAAAGGCGCGTGGACTCGTAGAAGGCTCCTTTGAAATGTAGCCACTCCATCGGGTCTCCGGAGTATATGGGCAGGTCTTTGCAGATAGCTAACCTCGACAAGAGTTCACGGTTTGTTGATTTTGAAGTTGAAGCACTGATTGCGTCTTTTATAGCGTTTGTGAGCGCTTCAATTGCAGGTTGATCTGTGGGTTGCCGTGCGCGGCTGGCGCTGTTTTCACGTTCGCCGACCACGTTTCGTTGAAGCGACGACCCGGGTGCGTTCACGGATTGCTCCAACCACTTTTCTACTTTACTTTTGCATGATATGGACGAAGATTGCTTTGAACATCTGGAATCTTCTAGGTGTGCCAAATCAGCGGCTAATTTTGCTTCTAATAACTCCTTTTCTATGCGAGTTTTAGTCATCGTCATCGTCATTTCGGCTTGAGCTTCTTTCATTTCGATGATGGCTCTGGCTTGAGCTGCTTTATATTCGAGCCGCTTTTGCCGCGTGGCCGATGAGGAAGACGCGTGGCTTGTACACGTGGCGACTTGTTCGCGGTTGTGCACGCCGCCATCTTGAGTTGCAACGATGTCGGACAGGATTTTTCCAGCGCTTTTCCTGTTGTACTGGACGTCTGAACCCGCTTCTAGCTTCATTTTCGTTTCGTTAGCCATTATTTCTCTCGATTGTGCACGCGTTCTCCCGGTACGCGGCGTTTGAAATAACGGCATCCTGCCTCACAGGTTTTGTGCTTCCTTACACTGAACACTGATGATGCGGCTCGAATGGACCACTTTTGTAGCGGATCGTTGCAGTGTTGGTTGGTGTCAAAGGAAAACTACGAAATATGCTATTGTACGGGGTAGCTGCGCAGACGTTCCGGTGCGCCTACGATTAAACGCGGTACGCCCTCACGGCGTCGTGTCTGACGGGCAACTGATCGTGGCGAGTGCGAGCGGGTTAGCACTAGCTTCTTCTCCCTCGCGCATTCATGTTCCTTCTCACGCGTCGTACGCAACCACCCCGCCATTTTATTCGAATTAAAACTTTATAATGCAATGTTGCCACATAAAAATAACACAATAAAATACACACAATTCACAATAAAATAACAAAATCAGAGACTTATAAAAAAAACGATAAAGAACAAGAAAAATATAGTAGTATAAACTAAGTGTATGACAAAACAGTAGTGAGCCGTCCATCATCGCTAACAGTTAGCCTGAGCGCGCGTTTGGTGAAGCGGCCGTCGATGGCAGGAAGTGCCTCCTTGGCTTGCCTACACTCGCAGTGGTCAAGCCACAGCTTGTGGTGTATTTCACTAGTTCATTTCGTTACCAGTGTGCGTAGGTATCCGAAAGGGAGTGGTGCGATGGGTTCTGGACCCACCGCTGCCATGCTTGATCCCCTTCTAGCGAGTTCATCCGCCGCGTCGTTGCCGCGGGAATCGCTGTGTCCTTTGATCCATTGGATGGTTATGTTGTTGAGATTACCAACCTGGTTCAGGCGTTGATGACACTCGTGTATTAACCCGGAGTGCAGGCGGTGCTGCTGGCTCTAAACAACCACACAGTTAGGTTGTTTAGAGCCAGCAGCACCGCCATGCTGTCCGACAGTATACGGATTGAGTGGCCCACAACGTTCCTGGCTATGATGGCTGTTGCCGCCAGGGAAATGCCCATGCATTCTGCCTGAAAAACCGTGTTGTGGGCCCCCAGAAGTGTGGCTATGTGGATGTTGAGATCTTCCAAGAAGACTCCCGCCCCAGTGCCAGTACCTGTTTTAGAGCCATCTGTGACGATCCGTAGTTCCGCGGGGTTTAATCCCTCGCAGCGGTGGTCCTCGTGTAGCTGAATTTTGTATTTCTTGTCGAATACAAATTGTTTCGGTATCCGATCGTTGATTGCTTTCGCCAAGGGGAACTCGCAATAGAATTCCTCCAGTATCGCATTGTGCTGTGTTGCTTTCTTACCCCATAGTTGAAGTTATCTGACCGACAGTTATCCACTACCGGCACTAGTATATTATGAAATAATCCGTAGTGGCTTAACGGGCACGCGGATAAACCTTGAACACTACCTTGGTTAGGGGATAGGATTTTTTATCCCAGTAGTTAATTTTCATGGGATAATTTCTGACCTCCATGTGGGCGAAATCGCAGGCTAATGGAGAGAATCAGAGAAAACATCGTAAAGGGCAATGACCACTGGTTTTTTTTAGACTAACTTTATAGGTTAACCTATTGGACGATAAGTGCGGAAACCTAAACCCCATGATAAATGGGTTAACCCAGTAACAATAAGAATGGGGAAACCAAAGACATTTTGTTCATAAAATTAAATTTTATTACCAATTTCAATGAAATCCCACACATTTACATAGAAGGTGGTGGTGGTGGTACGGGTAGTAAGGGAGGGGGTGGAGGCACTCCCATCAGTGGAGCACCTGGTGGAGGGGGCAGGCGCATTCCATGGTTCTCCCACATCTTAGGAGGAGGTGGAGGCATGCGTAAGGGCTCCATTTTGAATGCAAACTGCAGGAAAAACTGCTTTGTATCTTTATTCCAATGAGTCCAGAACTTTGAATCATGTTTCTCCACTTCTCTGCTTGGCACTTTGAATGCAATTGTCTCATAGGGCTCAGCGGCAAATAGCAAGTATTGCCATCTACGATCTGGAGGCTCTATCTTTTGTTCATATGCTGACATAAAGCGGTGCCTTGGCTGCACACCTTCAGCAATTTCTAGAACAATGTTTTAATGAGATGCTACATTTTGACCAAATACATATACTTAGGGCTACTGTGGAATCAAAGAATATAATTATTGTTATCAGCTTTTTTCCCACTGCAGGGCGACGGCATCCCATCCTATGTTTTTTTTTTCAAATCTCTAAGTGGGTCCCAAACAAAAATATGACAACAATATGGCAGGGTTAAAGATTATAGTGCGAAAACTCAACTAATGAATATACTTCGAAATAAAGCATTAAATCAATTTATTATTATTTGATGTATTAATAAAAACTAAAAATCTCAACCATAGTTTCTGCCATCAGTTGCCATTGATAGGCAACTTTTGTGCTATCCGTGCTTATAAATTTTCGTTTACCTGGGTAATCTACTTGGAATAATAAACTTTGTTGACCATTCTCAGGATCTTTTTGCTTAGTAACTCTGTAACCAGGACGTCCAATCTTTACAAACTTTTTGGGTTCAATTCTTGGCTTTTCAGGAGCTAATTGTTGAGGTGCTTCTTTAGCTTCCTTAGCTGCTCTACGAGCTAAGTTGGCCTGATGCTTTTTACCTTGAGTGTGGGCTAGATAACTTCCCTCATTATTGTGAAGAGTTAAACACAGCTTGCATTCATATGATCCTGTAATAAAAGTTAGATTTAAAACGTCAAAATATTAATTTTAGTAGCCTGTCTGCTATAACTTTCGCTATCTCAATTCACTTTCACATAGCAATGGTGAAATAGATTGTAGTGTTAAGCATAAAATTATAACTGAAAGTATGAAATAGAAGATTTATGAAACAATGGTTAGACCTCGTCTAGTCTTGTATCAATCAGAATGTTGGGTCACAAAAGGTATGACATTTTGAGTATGGGTGGATATGTGAGCAGAGGAAGACTGTGTGGACTGTGTAAATAATTAATTAATAAGTAAAGGATGATAGGGCAAGAAATGAGGTGTCTGATGAGAAGACGAGTAAAGTAAAATTGTGGAAGTAGAACTTACACCGACCCCAAATGAACTCAAAAGCATAGCATCAAAAAAAACCTAGCGTAAATGCGGAACATTATGGTTGAAATGGGATACTTACCCAAATGATTTTTCATAAAATAGGGATCTTTATTCAAATCAATGGTTTCCAACGCGAGCTGGCGAAGTCTTTCGCGTCGGTCTCGATTGCTTTCGGACCATGACGCCACTCCTCCACCACCAGTTTTCCCACCGGGGCGGTTTTGAAAATCCATTTTAACCTAAGTACCTATATTCTATGTGGTTTCCTGGTAATTCTTTTACAGAACAACGTTCTGTAAACACGTCAGTGTAAAAACGCTATTTATTTTATTATCAAGGTCCTTTCAAAGTTTCAACAAGAGGCCGCACACAAGAACCGTCAAGAACGAGCCACAGATTACTATATTAGTTGCACAGATTACTATATTAGTTGATTAGTTGGAACGAGCGGTGGCAGCGGTGCGTGACGCTGTCACAGATGACAGTTGACATTTCAATTGACAACAGGGGTGCGTTTTGTTTAAGTCAAATAGCCAGTTTAAGTTTAAACCGTCAAACATCCCGCTCAAGCACACCGCGAGGTGAAAAATCAAACTGACTAAAATCTAATCTGCCCCGTTCAAGGTCGTCCGCTGGTATAAGTTTTCGCCTGACTGGGATAAATTTTAGCGACCTTTTTACCTCGCTAAGTTTTATCCTGCTGTCAGATTGACATTGAAGTGTGTGTTACCCTGGCAAAATGTTATGGATTTGAGATGTGAGACCTTAACAAATAATAAGAGTATCATGAGGAGCAATTTGCTTACTAATAGCAAAATTTGCTTACATTATAGTTTTAAAGCTATTTGAGAAAAGCACATTTTGCTGGAGTAACGTTTGAAACGTTACCCTGGCAAAATCAATTTTCAAAAATTCGTTTAGCCCGGAACCAAATACATGAATAGATAGCTTTTGTTGCGTAGTAAATGTTAGTAAATAGCAAAATTTGTGTGTGATATGGTTCTCGAGTTATTTAAGATTTTGTTGCGGTAACATTTTGGGATACCCCAGATCTCGAAAACGGCTCAACGCAGAAGATTGAAAAAAATACCAACAAGAGACTTTAATTTGCTTAAATTAGTTTAACCCCTTACCGCATAGCTACCCAAATATGGGTACTTATTTTCAAACGTTCAGAAATAAAAAAATATGTTATTTTACCCATAACGGCATATTAGGACAGATCAGGCAACTACTAAGCTTCAATAAACATAAATGTGCTGCCATCTAGTGTACCGCGTAACGAAACTATAACCTGTCAAAGTCAGTCGGTGACAGTTGAAATTTGTCGTTGGTATTTGCATGTTTTTAAAATTCATTTTGTGATCGTGTGTCGAGTTTTCGTTCGAGCTTCATATCGTGGTGCTAAGAAGACCTATCAAAGGACTGAAAACACGGAAAACATGTAAGTAAAAAGTTATAGTTTAGCGAAAATCATGCCAAACCTTAGCATGACAAATGTGGAATACTATGAAGTAACGTGAAAGTTAGTTTTCCATATTTGGCATTGTATGCATTAGTAGCTATTTTGTCATTCGGCCAGATTTGGGAATGTATGCAGTGAAGCATTATTTGATAATTTTTCAGAAAAATGGATCGTTTCATCTTACGGAATGAAGAGACGAGACGAGGCGAATCTACGCTGCGGCACGGGTAGTTAGCTTGTAAGTCGCTATAATTATTTACCTACTAAGATTTGTGTAAAATGTGAAGTTCCTAAGTGCAACAGATCTCATTAAATTTATCTTATATTTTCATTAAATAATGACTTTTATTTTTTAAACCTTCTAATTTACGAACTGAGGATTGACTTAAAATTACCTTTATAGCATGCGATGCCAAATATGGCAATTAGTTTCAGATGCCTTTACTGCAATGCATACTATGCCATTTATGTCCAATTGGTTTTAGTTGCTTTTACTGCATAATATGCCATATATGGGAAAAATAAGTTTTTTATCATATTTCGAAAAGTAATCGGATTTCGGAAAACTCCTTGAAGTAACTTAATAGTACATGTCAAGAACTATCAAATATATTTTGTCCAGAAAAAAAACTTTTTTGCAAAAAATAAAACCGACTTCACACAAAAAAGTGAAAAATAACTTTAGCTTCAGAAGTCGGTGACCTTTATTGGATTGATTTAGTTTTTTTGTCACCGACTTCTGAAGCTAAAGTTATTTTTCACTTTTTTGTGTGAAGTCGGTTTTATTTTTTGCAAAAAAGTTTTTATTTTTCACTTTTTAGTGGTTCACATGTGCATACCCTTTCACAGCGTACCAGCGTAATTTTTTGTTATGAACTGGTGTAAACAATAGACAGACATGAGATTTCAGCAATCCCAGTAAGAGACACACATTTGCTACATTTAATGAGAAGTTCCGTTGCCTTTCTCCGAAGTTTTTCATCTAATCTTTACCAAATTTAAATGGGATCACTCCGAGAAAGTAGTCTTTCTAAAACTACCCAAATCGCTTCTGGTGTACCTATAAAATTTGAAAAGTTCTCTCTATTTCTCCAGGATCCCATTATCAGGATCCTGACTTGATGATTATGGGACCTTCTGGGAAGTGGTATACTTCAAACAATTAAAAAACAAATTCGGTCCAGTCATCTTCGAGTAATCGGGGAACATTGAATTGAGAACCTTCTCCTTTTTGAAGTCGGTTAATAACGACGTTATTGTACGTGACCCAAATATCCGGATAGCCTTTAAAAGATTTGGCCTAGTATCGTTAATTTGCTTCTAAGAATTGAAGAGCTCCGTTCCTTTGTCATGGATCCCATAATTAGAACCTAACCAAATTCTCATCAAACTACCCTTAATAAAAAAAAAAAAAAACAATACATGTCAAGGTAACGGCTTATCCCCAATAAATGGAACTTAATACACCTAACTGTCGAAATCTGGGAATATTGTACACATCTGCGTACCCCCTTTTTTTTTTTTTTTTTTTTTGGGATGGGAAATCATCAAATGACTTCTCCCACTCTGGGCGGAGCGGGAGGGAGTGTCAGACTCTTACTGACTAAAACCCATCCATGTTCCTTCCTCGCCCTTTACGTTCCGGGGCCGCGGTATCTCTTTCGAACAGTCCCGCAACCCCGGCAGGCTTCGGCCCTTGCGGGCCCCTCTCTGCTGCTGACATCTCTTTGAGGCGCGCGTGGAACACGAACGCGCCGTCGACACGGCCTGTCGTCACTAGACGGACGGACGGCTAGCTAGCCCATAGCTAACCGTCCACAGGCCCGCATCTACGGTGGCCGGTAGCCACCACGTGGCCCCCGACGCCCGGTGCGTCTCCCGCGGCGGCCGGGAAGAGAGGCTCTCTCCCTCTCTCGTTCCGCCACCTCCTTCGCCAGCATGACTGCTTCGCAGAAGGAGGTGACGGCTTCCCATTCCGTCTCGCTCCGGACCATGGATTGAACCGGGGCCGGACGCGAGAGGTCGCCGCCGCCGATCGCCGCTACGAGGACACGGCGGTGCTCCGCCCACGCAGGGCAGACCTCCACCGTGTGCTCCACCGTGTCCTCCGGTCGATCCTCGCAGTGGAGACACCCGGGCGTTTCCTCCCGCCCGATTCGGTGCAGGTACCTCCCGAAACATCCGTGTCCGGTGAGGACCTGCGTCAGGCGGAAGGTGAGGACGCCGTGGCGCCTCTCTAGCCACTCCTCAAAGAGGGGACTTACCGCCACTATCGTGGCGTGCCCTGCACGGGGTTGCGACAGTCGCTCTCTCCATGTCGCCATGAGATCGCGCCGGAGGTCAGTCCGCTGAGCGGCAATCTGCCGCGGCAGCGGAGTTTCCCCCCGGCGTAGTACCTCCGCGCGCCATTCGTGTAGGCGCGCGAGGACTATCGCCTCCAGATCCCATGGCGGCAATCCGGCAAGCAGGCCCGCTGCCTCGCGGGAGATCGTGCGGTACCCACGGACCATCCTTACGGCCACCACTTTTTGGGGCGCGTTCAGATAATGAGCGGCACGCCGCTTCAAGGAACGCGCCCACACTGGGGCCCCGTAAAGGGCCGTCTGCGTACCCCCTCAGAGCATACAGGCGTGATGTTACGTCATGATGTTGTATAAACAATAAACATTCAAGCGATTGCAGCAGTTACTGCAGATTTGCCGTGTATTTTTGAAGAGTTCCATTGTATATCTCCGAAGATCCGGATCAGATCTTCAGCAAATTAAAATATAACCACACGGGAAGCACCTGCCAGCTTTCAAATTAAAAAAGAATCATCAAACTCGGTTCACCCAGTCGAAAGTACTGAGGTAACAAACACTGTCGAAATCTGGGTGTACTGTACACATCTGCGTACCCCCTCAGAGCATACAGGCGTGATATTACGTCATGATGTTGTATAAACAATAAACCTACAAGCGATAACAGCAATCACTGCAGATTTGCCGTACATTTTTGAGGAGTTCCATTGTATATCTCCGAAGACCAGCATCAGATTTTCAGCAAATTAAAATGGGACCACATGGGAAGCACCAGCTTTCAAATAAAAAAAGAGTCATCAAAATCGGTTCACTCAGTCGAAAGTTATGAGGTAACAAACACAAAAAAAAAAAAAAAAAAAAAAAAACATACAGACGAATTGATAACCTCCTCTTTTTGGAAGTCGGTTAAAAAATAAAAACTCATGCGGTAAGGGGTTAAACATTAGTTTTTGATTTGGTTGTCGTAAACCAATGGAATTAAATGGTTTCAAAAATCAGCTAAAACGGATTTGCAAGTAAACCAAAACACTTAGAACCAAATAAACAGCTGTAAAAGATACCCATAGTAGACGCTTATAACGTCAGGAAAATTAGATTTTGTAACTATACACGATAAGAAAATAAAACAAAGTCGTGGGTTCGAGAACCCAGACAGGCGCAATACTTTGTGTAATTTATTTCATCACCACTGCTCTCAAAACGGTGAAGGAAAACATCGTGAGGAAACCGGCATGTCCTAGAACCAAAAATTTGAAGACAGGTGACATCCACCAAACCGCACTGGACCGCGTGGTGGATTATAGCCCATACGCAAAAACGTGCTTTGACGTGGAGTTGCGTACACCAGCCCGTTGTACAATACAATACAAAACAAATTTGATTAATTTTAGACTGGTCGTACTTTAGCGATGAAATACTTACGCAATTCCTAAAACATTAAGAAACGTGGCATACTTTAAGCAAATTAAAATTATTCATGAATATTAATTCCTGTTAATTTCAACGAAAGTTATATCAAAAACAAGAATAAGTCAGCAACTCTCTAATAAGCTGACCAAATCGAAAAGGTCACGAAAAAGCGGCCGCACCATATATAAACGTAATCATCTTAAATGAATGGAATAATACGGATGTTTTGTTAGTAAAGTAAGTTGCATACAAAAGTTTGCTGTTCGTTGTGTTAAAATAATAAACAGAAACAACAAACTACCATATTTTCGCATCGGAGTCCCTTCCACCCCGAACATATTTGTATTGATTTTAAATCACACTTAAATTATTTACTGAGATTATTACTTACCTTTTTAAAGTTACTTTGACTTTAAATAATTTCATATGATCCATTTAATTGTTTAAACCAATTAATTGTTTACCGGTAGTGAAGCAGTCGCTCTTACGCCTACCACGGATATGTATCCTCCTTACTCAGATATGGATTCCTACTCTGGTGGAACTCCACAAATATAAATGAAGCCAAAAAAAAGGTTCATTGTCACTAGTACCATTAACAGTTCCATGATGGAACTAGTGTTGATTTTTTTATCACTAGTTCCACTAGTAACGTTAACAGTACCATGATGGAACTAGTGTTGATTTTTATAATCACTAGTTCCATTTTGAAAGAATCTGAAAATAATGGAACTAGTGTTGATTTATTTTTATCACTAGTTCCACTAGTAAGATTAACAGTACCATGATGGAACTAGTGTTGATTTTTGTAATCACTAGTTCTATTTTGAGAGAATTTGAAACTAATGGAACTAGTGTTGATTTTTTTATCACTAGTTCCACTAGTAACGTTAACAGTACCATGATGGAACTAGTGTTGATTTTTATAATCACTAGTTCCATTTTGAAAGAATCTGAAAATAATGGAACTAGTGTTGATTTATTTTTATCACTAGTTCCACTAGTAAGATTAACAGTACCATGATGGAACTAGTGTTGATTTTTGTAATCACTAGTTCTATTTTGAGAGAATTTGAAAATAATGGAACTAGTGTTGATTTTTTTTACCACTAGTTATGCAATCTGCGGTATCAGCTCACTAACATCATGTAGACCAGTATTTAAAAAATTAAAACTATTAACCCTGACAGGTCTATAAATAATGCAGGCCGGTATTTTTGTAAAGGAACAACTTTTTTATAGCATGTGACCTTAATTCAAAATACACTCGTCGAGATCCCACAAGATTGCAAATTCTTATACAAATTTTAACAACATAGGTACCAAAAAAAATAAGAGAACATTTTATAGTACATTGTGATACAAGGGGCTAAAATGACCCATTATAGACGAGGTAGTAAATAGGAACCGAGCTAAAATGGGATTTTAGCGCCGTGTGTTACACCGTAATTTTCACTACGATTGCGAGAAAATAAAATAACCATATCTATCTTGATAGTTTATTTTATTAAAAATGAAATGTACAATTTTCTATACTGTACTGTTGTTCTAATGAGATGTTTTTTCCCGGCAACATAATCTCAGTTCTCTGTGAAGACGAATATAATATTGTGTCGTCTGTGGGGTAAACGTAGGAGATAAAAAGGAATCCCACTTATAATTCAAATAAATAATACAGAAAATATCTTATAATTTCGCGCCAATGCCTTTTTTATTTCTTCTGTAGCTGGAATCTCCTTTTAGAGTATATATGTTCTGTGGCTGCAATGCAACGCACACATCCTGCCAAAGAGTTCGGCGCGTTTGGTTCCATTTTTTAAATATATGTATATATATTTTTTTATGGAACAGTAACGGATTTAATAGAGGCCAATGCGATATGAGAGGCGGTGCGCGGTGCCGTGTGTTAATCGCCCTAAGTCAACTCTTTATGAATTATGAGTAAAGACTTTGCGTTTTCGAAAACCGACAACAATTTTTTTTAAAAAAAAAGCTTATTTTCCCTAGGGCTGTAATGAGCAATTTTACGGCCCCTCTGGTACGCTATTATGACGCCGACGGTCTTTTCGAGCAAGAGGAGTGAAAAATATTTTTCATCCCCCCATCTCGGAAAGAGTATTTTTGCTCTTCGATTTATCTGAGTGCATAAGCCGTTTTTATCGTCTAGAGGTTAAAGTAAGTTTGAATTTAGAACATCGTGTGCACTAAGTGTAGTATGTGAATTCAAAACTTAAACCTATTTGCTTCTACCTCTATGGTGCCGAATTTATCATACATTTTTTTAGGTAGATTTCATTTAAAAAAAAAAAAAACTACCTATTGGTCTCTCACCTACGGGTATATACAGGGTGACCTGCTCGGGACCCGCCATAGCAAATTCGCGTATAGAGGAGGTCATTTGCTAATTACTGAACCTTACTTTCCCTTGCCAAAGTATTATAGTTTAGGAGATATGTAAATTTTATACTTTATTGAAATTTTCCGTTTAGTTCCGAGGTATTTTAATCACCAATGTTTATGACTACCAACAAATAGTAAAAAAACCCACAAAAATCAAGCAAAAAACAAGTTATGGTTGCTTGAAGGGCAAATTTTGGAAAAATTTCAAAAAATTGACAAATCTCCTAAACTATAAAACTTTGGCTAGGGAAAGTAAGGTTCAGTAATTGGCAAATGACCTCCTCTTTATGCGAATTTGCTATGGCGGGTCCCGAGCCAGTCACCCTGTATATGTTTACGTATGTATATGGGTGACAAGCCAAATTTAGCCACACTCTACAGGTCGCAATTATGAACCGATTGCTTTCAAACTTGGCCAAAAAACCGAAAAGGTCAAAACTTAGGCTAAGTTCGTGAATGGGCGGAATTCGTCATCACACACAAGTTTTGCTATTTACTAACATTTACTACGCAACAAAAGTTGTCATGTATTTGGTTCCGGGCTAAACGAATTTTTGAAAATCGATTTTGCCAGGGTAACGTTTCAAACGTTACTCCAGCAAAATGTGTTTTTCTCAAATAACTTTACAACTATAATGTAAGCAAATTTTGCTATTAGTAAGCAAATTGCTCCTCATGATACTGTAATTATTTGTTAAGGTCTCACATCTCAAATCCACAACATTTTGCCAGGGTAACACACACTTTAGATCATGCAAAGCACATTTTAATCATCATCATCTGCCTAGCCATTTCCCAACTATGTTGGGGTCGGCTTCCAGTTGAACCGGATGCAGCTGAAACATTTTAGTCATGGGCTCTCATACTAACATGCTCGCTCATAATAAATGTGCTGCACAAAATGTTCGCGCACAAGTTCTGGGTGCAACTGCACGTTAAAATGATAAATAAACCTAAATTAAACAAATACACTAACCAAAAGAAAGTAAAAAGAATTAATAAATTTATTTATGAGACGTAAGTGCCATAGTATGAATAAAATAAAATATTCGGGAACAAATTTTACACGCTCTCACAAGCAGTAGGGTTTCCCAGTTGTACTTTCCCTTGTTCGCCCACTCTGATAAAATGCTGACTGCAATAAATGCAGACTTGTGGACCTGGTGCGTCCATATTAATATAAACTCGAGGATGACCCTCAGCCCCCATACCACCGTCACACCATGTTTTTCTGCCTATAACTTCTTTTGGTGTTACGTTCTTAATCAATTTAACTGGCCAGTTGGGGTTGACTACTTTAGGAGTGTTTATGAAACGCACCATCCTGTAATCATTGCAATCCCATCTCTGACCCGTATGGGTACAAATATCTTCTTTTCTAGTAGCCATAAAACGCCGATTTATAGTTTTTACGTTTGCTAAGACAACACGGCGTATTAAAATATTTTTCATAATTAGGTATCCTTGTTGCTTCAATGGAAAACAATAAATTTTTCAAATTTGTTTTTCTGGCAGGTATTCTACTCTTTGGCTGTGATATCACAGAGTATATAATCACTACGTTTAGTGATATTTTCAAGTTTCCCGTATTTATAGATGCTCTGTGTTATATATTGTAGTCTTTGCTCTGTGTTTTTAAGTGAAGTGACAGGATAAGAATTCGTCAAAATTCGAGAAAACAGGTTGATTCAATAACTAGTATAATGCCAGATACACACTGAGAGAATAATTTTAAAATCATGAATGATTTGTTTTAGTTCACCATCATCCTTTTATCCCGTAAATCACCCACTGTTGGGTATAGGCTTCCCATTTCTCCTGCCATTCTTATCTATTTTGTGCGTCCCAGTCGGCCATCTATTTCTCGATAAAAGACACCTTTCTAATAATATTAGACAACATATAGTACCTACTGAGTTGCAAACTTGTGTAAATAATAAAACATTTTTTTTTTGTTGTTATTTGTATAACACCAACAACCTCGGAGTAGATTACTAGTCTGTTTTCGAAAAAGTTGTAGAACAAATGTTGTTGTTTATGAAGTTAGTAATCTACTCCTGCGAGCTTGTTGGTATTTTACAAATAACCCTGTGTACTTTCTTGTATTGAGTAAAAAGCTGTTATTTTGTAATTATAATAAACAGACACTTTAATTTTATTGTTTTTATTTGAATTTTTGAACCTTTGACCCCCCATATCTCCGTAACTAGAAGGTTTGAAGAACAAAAAAATGATCGCAATGATGGGGAGAACAAGTGCCTTTCGGCTTCGTGAATGTAAAAGTTTTTATAATCTGTTGTAAGCTTTACTGTGGCAACACTTACTTCCGTATCCATATATTCTTTTTCCTTTCCTTTTTGCTGCGTCGTCGCTTATGTATTGAAGTTATATTTTGTATCCTAACTTAACAGTTATTTTAATAAATAATTCTGTTGAAGTTATTCAAAAACCGTTTTAATCATCTGCCCTGTGACCTGCACACACTATTAGCTTCCATCTGTCATCATCTTAAACAACTGCTTTCTAAGAGGTTATGTGCCTAGCAAACAAAGGGCGACACGTTGACACATTAAAAACGAAAAGTGAATGGTGTACTAAGTTATAGTGTGGTGCTAATACAAGGCACAGGGCTGATTGTTCATTGGAATCATCCGTGTTATATTATTAATGACGGATCCAGACCAACGTGGCGGCGACGGCAGGAGTCATGCTGGCAGTGCAGCTGACCATACCTTTGGAACGCCGGGGACAATGTTACCCTACGGCGGTGGCAGCTTTGTGGACAAGCTGGAAGGAGTGGTGAATTATCATTCCTGGAAGTTTCAGGTACGGATGGCACTAATATTAGAAAATTTATGGGGTTGTGTTGAGGGCACGGACACTGATGCGGGACGAATTCAGAAAGCTCTCGCTAGAATATGCCTCTCAATCAGACCACATTGTTATCAATATGTACGGGATTCTACGACAGCAAAAACCGCATGGGATAACCTCAAAAATGTGTTCGAGGACAAATCTCTCTATAGAAGGGTCACATTATTGAGACAACTTCATAAGATTCAATTTAATCAATATAGCAGTATGACTACTTATATTGAGGCAGTCATGACTCTGAGACAACAATTGGTAGATATTGGTAGAACAATTGAAGACAGTGAGGTAGCGGAATTACTTCTTGGTGGGCTTCCCGAAGAATATGATGTGCTTGTATCGAACCTGGAGACTGCCAACATCACAAACACTTTATCAAGCGAGCTGGTGCGAACTAGGTTGCTACAAGAAGAATTTAGAAAAAATTCCAATGGAAATGTGGCTGGTACTCAACAAAGTGCATACTATGCAAGTAAGAAGAGCACCATAGTGTGTAATTACTGTAAAAAGAAGGGCCACATCAAATCCAAGTGCTTTAAGTTGAAGAGGGACTCAAAATTAAAGAGGAATGATGAGCAAGTTCTTCTAGTTGCACAATCCATCAAGAACCAATGGATTATTGATAGTGGATGTACTTCGCACATGACTAATTCTAAAGACTTTATGATTAATTTTAGTATTGCAAACAATAGTTCAGTGTCTATAGCGAATGCTGATAAACTCGCTTGTGAAGGTACAGGTGACATAAAAATATGTCTTAATAATAATAATTTTGTAATTAAAAATGTGATGTTTGTTCCAAATTTGTCCAACAATTTGATATCTGTCAGCAAACTCGTTGAGAAAGGCTATGTAGTTAAATTTTCTAATGGATTTTGTAATGTTCTGGATAGAAATGGTAAACTGGTGGGAATGGCTTTAAAGAAAAATGGTGTTTATGTTTTAAAGAACATTAGATATAGGTGTAATTCTCAGGTACACTCTTCGATGATCCTGCAGGAGGAACAGGAAGCACAAAGTGCAAATGCTGCTATCACAGTGCCATTGGAATTGTGGCACAAACGTCTCGGCCATCTCAGTCAACGTGGTATGTATGCTTTAAGGAGTGGTTTGGTTTCTGGTGTAATGTTTCAGGACAACCAGAAGCATGACATACACAACTGCATCGCTTGCCTTGAGGGGAAGATGAAGGCCAAGTCTTACCCAAAGGGACAGGCTAAGAGAGCTAATCAGCTTTTGGAGCTCATCCACAGTGATGTCTGCGGCCCGATGTCTGAAAGCAGCTGGGGAGGTGCTCGCTACCTAGTGACTTATACTGACGATTTTTCAAGAAAATCTTTTGGATATTTGTTAAAAGCCAAATCAGAGGTAATGTCCAGTTTTATTGATTTTAGAACTCTAGTAGAGAAGCAGACTGATTTGCGGATCAAAATATTACGTACAGATGGAGGTGGCGAATACTGCAGTGCTAGATTCGCAGACTATTTAAAGATGGGAGGTATAATTCATCAAATAACTATACCTTATTGTCCTGCTCAGAATGGAGTAAGTGAACGCCTAAATAGGACTATTATGGAGAAGGCAAGGTGCATGCTGCAGGAAAGTGGTCTCTGTAAGCGCTATTGGGGTGAAGCAGTTACCACTGCTATTTATTTAAAAAATAGGAGCCCCACAGCTGCTTTATCAGGATCTGTTCCTGAAGAGGTTTGGACTGGATCTAAAATTGATTTAAGTCATCTCCGTGTTTTTGGCTGCATTGCCTATTCTCTCATACCTGAGCAGCAACGCAAGAAATTAGACTCAAAGAGCAAGATGTATGTGTTTGTAGGTTATAGTGAGACTTCTAAAGGTTACAGATTAATTGATCCGTCTAATCCAAGCAAAATTATCTTGTCCAGAACAGTTTCATTTTTAGAAAATAAATTTTATAATATGACTAATGAAAAAGATAATAATTATATTGAATGCAATGATCATTACAATATTTTACCAATAAACAATAATTTTGAAAATAATTGTTATCCTGATAATTCTATAAATAATAATGATATTTTATTAAATGAAAATAATCCGGATGTTTCTCAAATTCCAGGTGATGTCCCTGGTGAACACTGCGACACACAGAGCGACAATACCAGCTTCAGATCGCCTGAGAGCGACATTAGTTTCAAGTCCCCTGCTTCTGATCTTTGGGCTGAGTCATCATCATCCGAGGGTGATTTACCAGTTCCAGAGACAAATCCAATATTACCGGTTGCTACAAATGGCCGGCCTGTAAGATCTACTCGAGGTATTCCACCTCTGAGGTATGGTGACTATGATTTATCTCTGTTAGTACATGGTGGATATTTTGATGAACCACAAACATATGAAGAAGCTATCTCTTGTTCTGATAGTGAGCAGTGGAAAAAGGCAATGTATGATGAATACACATCATTAACTGAAAATGGTGTTTGGGTATTAGTTGATAGACCAGTTGATAGAAATGTAATAAAATCAAAATGGGTTTACAAAATTAAAAATGATGCCTCAGGAAATTTTATTAAATATAAGGCACGCTTGGTTGCTCGTGGTTTCACACAGAAACCTGGTGTAGATTTTACAGAAACTTTTTCACCAGTTGTTCGACAGTCCACTATGAGAATATTGTTTTCTCTAGCTAACTCTCTAGATATGGACATTGATCACTTGGACGTTGCTACAGCTTTTCTCAATGGAAATTTAAATGAAACCATTTACATGGAGCAGCCAGCGGGTTTTTCAGAAAATAATAGCAAAGTTTGTCTATTACTCAAAAGTATTTATGGTCTGAAGCAGGCCAGTCGCATGTGGAACTGCAAAGTCCATGAATTGCTCTCCAAAAATGGTTACATTCAAAGCAAGTGTGAACCTTGTGTTTATTTTAAGAAAACAAAAGATGATTTTATCATAATTGCACTTTATGTAGATGATTTCTATGTATTTAGTTCAGGTGCGGCTAAAATAGAATTATTTAAGTTATTAGAATCAGAATTTGATGTAAAGAATTTAGGTCCAATAAGAAATTGTCTTGGAATGAATGTAACCAGAGATAGAGTAAAGGGAATTTTAACACTTGACCAGTCAAACTATGTGAAAAGGTTACTTGCGAAGTTTGGAATGACTGATTGTAAACATATGTCAACACCTATGTCTTTAGATTGTAAACTTGTAAAATCGGAAAATAGCTTGAATAATGACACATATAACTATAGACAATTAATAGGTGGTCTTATGTATTTATGTATTTGTACAAGGCCAGACATCGCACATGCTTGTAGTAAATTGAGCCAATTTAATAATAATTTTGACAAATCACATTGGCTTGCTGCAAAACGCATTCTGCGTTACTTGAGTGGTACAATGGACTACTGTTTGATGTTTTCAAAAAGTGGCAATTGTAATATAACTGCTTATGCTGACGCGGATTGGGGTAATGATCTCAGCGATAGAAGGTCCTACACTGGTTATATTGTTAAGCTAGGCAATGATAATGTAAACTGGGAGTCTAGAAAACAACAATGTGTAGCACTTTCTAGCACAGAAGCAGAATATCTTGCGATGAGTGATGTCTGCAAGGAAGTTTGTTTTATGAGAAATTTATTGTTTGAAATTTTAAATACCAAATTAAATATAGTATTGTATAATGATAATCAAAGTGCTCAAAGACTATTGGAAGTAAAGGAATATTGTCATAAGAAAACAAAACATATTGATATTAGATATCATTTTGTAAAAGATTTAATAATTAATGAACAGATAGTTGTTTCATATTTGCAAACGGATAGCATGATTGCAGACATTATGACTAAACCTTTAAGTAAAAGTAAGCATTCAGACTTCGCAAAACAAATGAATGTAACCAAAATAAAATTGTAATGTTTAAATATGTGATACTAGAAATATTTTTTTTGTGACAGCATGTAATGCATGTTTATAGACTATAGTTATGTATGCGTTATAATTATGTTTGTATTGCATGTTTCTGTTTTAAACGTAAAGCTTAAGGGGAAGTGTAAAAGTTTTTATAATCTGTTGTAAGCTTTACTGTGGCAACACTTACTTCCGTATCCATATATTCTTTTTCCTTTCCTTTTTGCTGCGTCGTCGCTTATGTATTGAAGTTATATTTTGTATCCTAACTTAACAGTTATTTTAATAAATAATTCTGTTGAAGTTATTCAAAAACCGTTTTAATCATCTGCCCTGTGACCTGCACACACTATTAGCTTCCATCTGTCATCATCTTAAACAACTGCTTTCTAAGAGTGAAGAGGTGTTTTACACCCTTTAGATGACAATACCTACATCAAAGATTCTTCAGCCTTGTGTTGTAGGTACTTCGTAGCACGACCATGAACTCTCATATCTATATCTATACTAATATTATAAATCTATACTATAATATATATTATATATAAATACAATATAATAAGTATATAATATATTATTATTACACCATATTTTTTTCTTGTATTTTAGCAGATATAGTAGCTTTTAAGTGTTAAAAAAGTATTTTTCGACGTACTTACCTTTGGACGATTTTTTAAACAACAAAATATTAAACCTTATCGAAAAAAACATTAATAAGATCACAAGAACATCATAGAGATACGATTTGCCCAGAACAGTATGTCAATTGATTAAATAGTCTCGAAGATAATACCTATAAAATTATAAATCGCAAAATGCCGCCGTCCATTCACGAACCGCATTAGAACATGTACGGACGGTTTTTACGTCATTTTTCTGAATCGCGGTGTTAAGATTTTCCGCGGATTAATGACCCTCTCCAGTTATTATTTAACTTTCGTCGTTAGGTAGGTAAGCTGTACGCAGTTGGTTGGATGTTGTTGGTCTTTAAAATTGTTTTGGTTGCTCGGTTTCTTAAAACATAAATACTACTTCGTTCTCATTCTTCGAGTTCGAAGCTGTGGTATTTCTGCTTTTGGGATATCGGACCGTTTCAGCGATTGTTTAACATGCCTATAAGGAAATCACAACTTTCCCGTCAGACATCCCAGACAAGAGCAGCTCGAGTATACGCCGTAGGTACGGAAGAGTCTGCTCTTGAAAATCATCAGCGCCTCTCGAGGAATAGAGAAGATATATCGCAAGCACGCGCTGGAGAATCTAGCTTCGAGCGTTCACAGCGGCTTGCTAACCAAGGCTGGAGAACAACGCAGGTCCGTGCTCGGGAATCTAGCGCTAAACGTACGCAGCGTCTCAGTGATTTAAGGCAGCATCTTTCTACAACAAGGGATAGGGAGACTAGCGCTGAGCGCTCGCAGCGGCTCGCTAACCAAAGAGTGAAAACATTGCAACATCGCACCGCCCAACGAAGTGGGCACGGGTCAGCTAGTTGTAGATATACAGGTCGTGCCGAGAAGACTCTTTCCCAGCACGACCACGCTAAAATTCTAGCTGGCAGAAAGATGAATCGGAACCATGCCAAAAAATGTGTACTCATTAGGTTCTAGTATACGGTAGTATACCAGTAAATTGACGTAAATTGTTTTTTTTTTTTTTTTTTTATGAATGACCACTCGTAGTTGCAACACTCTAAGGTTGTTTGACTACTTAACCGAACGATCCTGTGGGTGGCCAAAAATTACTTTAAGGCCCCCAGCCAGGGCTTACAAACTAAAAATATTTACATTTAAATGACGATCACTAAGGGCACCCCCTGTGGGGTTCGGGCCTCGACTTAGTGCGTCATTGTCGGGAGGGCAGCAAGGGACAGGCTGGGTGGGAATATTATTTGGGGAATTTAACGTTACATGCTCAGCGTCGCGGGCTGGCTCGTCGAGCAAGGGTCGGGGAGTAATGATATTACTGGGAGGTCGCGGCGTGCCTCGGCGGCGAGACCGGATTCGCGGTTTGTATTTGTGTCGTCTTGTGTGCTTTCTAAGAGTGCTGGTTTCCCTACGGCTTTCCTGCAAGAGGGTGATGGGGTCATCGGGCTGGAGGAGGGTGGACCTTGGGCGACGAATCCTAGATATCGCGGAGGGAACATAACTAGCTGATGAAACGACTAACTGGTTAGGGTGTTTTTCGGCCCTATCGAAAAAACCCTTAGTGAGTCGCTTCATGCACTGCTGGATGGTGGGGATCCTGAGGTCAACATGTAGTTGCTCATTCCTAACGTACCATGGGGCTCCCGTGGCCTTACGTAAAAATCGATCTGCATCCTATGAAGGAGATGGGGTTTGGCATGCGCGAACACGGGGCACGCGTATGTCATGATAGGCCGAATACACGCGATGTAAATACGCAATTTGCACTTGAGTGACAATTTGCTACGTGCATTCAGCAAGCAGTGGAGCCTACCTAGAGCGAAGGCGGCACGCGAACGTACCGTCTTGATGTGCTCATCGAATCTTAACCGCCTATCGAGAATGACTCCTAAGTATCTAGCTTGCTTCTCCCAGGGGATCGGCTTGCCGAACATGGTTATCGGACTGGGGGACGGGGGGAATCTTACGCGGGGGCTAGAGAAAAGTACTGCCTGACTCTTATCGGGGTTGACCTCGATTCTCCATTTCCGGAACCAATCGCCTAAGGCTCTTGCGGAGTTTTGGAGAATACGGCAAATGTTGGATATACTCTTACCAGAGTAGTAGATGGCCGTGTCGTCAGCGAACAAGGCTAACTGGGATGTTCTACTCTTAGGTATATCGCTGGTGTAAAGCGTGAAGGCTAGAGGGGATAACACCGATCCCTGCGGGACGCCTGCACGTATCGGATGAGGGGATGAGAGCGCACCATCAATACGGTATTGGAATGTGCGGTTCGACAAGAAGTCTCGTAGTATCAGTACGAGTCGATCCGGCACACCGAGCTGGTATAGCTTGTATATCAGCCCGTTGTGCCAGACCTTGTCGAAAGCCTTCGCGATATCGAAGAACAAGGCACCGGTCATCAGTCCCCGCTGGAAGCGGGCGCTGATGTGCTCGACTATGCGGTGCACCTGTTGGACGCAGGAGTGTTGAGGTCTAAAACCAAACTGCTCTGTCGGAATTAAGCTCTTTGCTTCGGCGAAATCTTTGAGTCGCTTGTAAATAAGTCTCTCATAGATTTTACCAAACACATTGAGCAAACTAATGGGCCGGTAACTACTCGGCGAGGACTTGGGCTTACCCGGTTTGGGAATACCTATTACGGTGGCCTGTTTCCACGCTTGCGGGAACACGTTATTGGCCATGGCGCTATTGAAGATAGCGGTCATTAGCACTATAAGGGCTGGGGAGAAGAGTTTGCATACCCTATTGGTGATTCCGTCTGAGCCAGGGGCTTTCCTATGCTTAAGGCCCTTGATTATATCCTCCACCTCTTCAGGGGTGACTGAGGGTAGGGGATTATCAGGGTCTTCTACGGGGGGTAGTGAGGTCCGGCGTTCGACTTCAGCATCCACCTCTGCGAGGTGAGCTGGGTCTACTGGCTGGGTACTGGGGGAACATTGCGCTTCTAAACTAGCTGCCAGGCATTCGGCTTTGTCGTCGTCGTCGAAGGCGACGGTATTATCTGGGCGCGTGAGGGGAGGCATGGAGGCAACTTTAGAGGATTGTAGTTTCCTCTGAAGTTCCCAAAAGGCCTGGTGGGTCGGTTCGAGTTCGCTGAGCGTCTTGTCCCATTGCTCGTCACGAAGCTTTTTGATGCATCTGCTTACTTTGCGTTGTAAACGGCGCATAAAAACTTTGTTACTCGCACAGGGAAAAGAAGTATAAGCACGGACGGCCGCGTTCTTCTCGGTCAACAGTTCACGTACATCGTCCGGGAGTTTCCAGCGGTGGTCATCCGCTGGAACTTCCCTTGAACAAACGTTCAGGACTGACTGTACGTGCTCTGTGAACGAGTCGATCGCGGCCTCCGTGTCAGCTACAGTCGCGATGTTGTCGGGGATTTTATCCAAGTGAGGGGATTCGGTGGATTTCAGCAATTCGCTTACTTTCTTCCAATCCGTGATCACTTTGGTGGGAGGGGGCTGAGAAGGGTCCGAGTGACCGTTTCTCGGGGCAAACTCTATTATCACGGGTCTGTGATCCGAATTAAGCTCGTCGATCGTCTCTATAGAATGTAATCGCAAGTTTACGTTCTTTAGAAGCGCGACATCTAGCACGTCGGGTCTGTGATCCGGGCTATTAGGGTAATGCGTGGGACTCATCGGAGCGATGACATCGAAGTTGAGAGAACAGCAGAGATTATATAGGGCATTACCCCTGCTGTTTGATAGATGGCTATTCCACGCGGGGTGTTTAGCATTAAGATCTCCCGCCAGAAGGACGGAGTCACTTAGATCGAAAAGAACTTTGAGGTCATCGCTCATCTCGTTATTCGCGACCGAGGAGCCGGCTCCTGAGGGCGGTATGTAGGCCGAGACGATCGTGAGGGGTTGGTGTCCCGTCATGCCCAGCCGACAGACGGAGACTTCTATCTTGGAAAGAGAAGGGGGGTCTAAGGGGATGCAGTACAAACTAGATTTGTAATAAATCAGAGTACCTCCTCTGTAACAACGAGTCCTGTCATTACGAACTAACCGGTAGTTAGCAATTTTCGGGTCTCGGTTGTAGGGTTTCAAGAACGTTTCTTGAACTAAAAGGATATCTAGGCGATGGTCGCGGAGGAATGTGGCGATCTCATCACGTTGGCCGTTCAGGCTCTCAGCATTAAAGGTCCCTATCCTAAGAGAAGTCGGTTTGAACCTACTGCGGGGAGACTTATCCATAATAATCTAGATAAGGGAGGTTCTTTAGGGCGCGATCGATATCTGGATACCTTTTGTAGACTTCCATTAGTAGTCTCCAGTCACCTTTGCATGCTACTGTTTCGTCACGCATCTGGTGAGCACGCGGGCTATTGAATATAGCGAAGGTGCTACCTAGGACGAAAATTGGTTCAGTGGGGTCGAAGTCCGGGGGCAATGGGGCGCTTGCCACTGGGGGGGGCGGGGGGGTAGCCGTAAAATTGAAATACGCGGGGGGAGCGGGGGGCGCCCTGGCTGGAGCGGGCGGGCGCCTGGGGTCCCGAGGGTGAGGACGGCCTGGGAGCGCTTTGCGGGGCGCTGGCTGTGCGGCCGTCTGAGATGCGGGTATGGGGGGTGATGGCATGGCGGGCAATGCCATCAGGGGTGGGATGACCTGAGAAGCAGGTACTTGAGAAGGCCTCAGAGCCGGGAAGTGCGCTTGGTGATTAAGCGCATTCCAGGGGCTGGGGCGTTGGGGTCGGAGTGAGGCAGGGAGGTCAGTGGCGAGGGATGGGCTCTCTCGCTGCTGTTTGTTGATGGCCCGTTTGGCCAGCTTGGGGGCTGACGACTTGGGGGCCTTAGGGCATCCGCGGTAGTTGGCGGGGTGGCCGGACTCGCCGCATAGAACGCAGCTAGGGGGTTCGGTGCACAATGTGCGGTCCTTCGGTCGAGGGCAGTCAGCGGTGCCGTGGTCACCCAGGCACTTGACGCAGCGTGGCTTACCGAAGCAATTCCTCTGTGCGTGGCCGTACAGTTGGCATCGGTGGCACTGAGAAAGCACGCCAAGTTTGGCAGGCTTCTCAATGCGGATGCCAGAGAGGTTACAGATTTTGGAGAGCTTGTGGATTGGGTGATGCCCATCCACGCGGTCGCATATTACGAGCACCATGTTATATGGTGCCGAGCTAGTGCGACCGCCAACCTTACGGTGCATGCGGTGCACTTCAATGACGGGTATATTTTGCGCGACTAAGTCGTCTAATCTCCTGAATGGAGATTTCTACCGGGACATTCTTGACTACTGCTCGGACTGGGATGTCCTCTTGCAGCGAATGGGTGTGGTAGAGGATGCTCCTATCCCGGAGGAGCTTAGTGATGGCGCGGTAGTCACTTGAAGTTGGACATTGGACTTTAATGCCAACTTCTACCGCACGAGCGTTTGTGTAATTGATTTTACGCTCGTTTAGGGTTTTGGATAACTCTGTCCATTTTCCCTTTTCATGTATGAAAATGGGAGGAGGACGGACCGATTTAGGGGCGTCTGCCGGGGTGGCGGATTGGGACGAGGGGGCAGCCGGGGTGGCTGAGGCCAAGGGGCTGTGCGGACGACTCTGTGAAGAGCCTACAGCCAAATTAGGGGAGCGCGAGCCCTGGGTCGCTGGCTTCTTGGCGGAGCTGCTAGCGGGGGCTTTTCCCTTCTTCCTCTTCCCCTTTCCGACGATTTGATAATCGTCTTCAGAGGAGGAGGTGGGTGACGTTGTTTCGGAGCAATCCGAATCATGAGAGGCGGAGGTCGCCTCATTGTCCGAGATGTTGGTGTCCATCTCTTCTATTGGGGAGGGAGATTCCTCGCTGGGAGGGCCTACTATTGCGGACGCGGGGTCGGCGGAGGGAATCAGCGCGTCGCTGAATTCCATGATTGTCGATGGTATTTCATCGACAATCTCGGCTTCCTTGAGCCGGTTGCATTCCTCGCGGAAGGGAGCAAGAATCTTAGAGTATTTTTCATTGTTGTCCTTGAGGAGGACATCAATGAGCGCGTCGAACAAGACGGCCCACTTATTGGGCTGCGCCATTGTTGGCGGGGACTAGGCGCGAGTTAAGCTCATGACCTATGAAACCTACACCCGAGGAGGTACGCCGAAACGTGCACCCCTCGGGAAGACAGTTCCCCAAAAACGAACCCACCCAGTGTTTTTCCTAGTGCTATGCTGTGCGAGAAGAAAAACACAAACAAACTCGCCAGCTACACTACTGTCTGATTGGCCAGAAGGGCCGGAAAAAGCTAAAAGCCTAACACCTAACACCTAGCTCCCCGGGTAGGTGCGCCCGGGGATGTGTGGCCTCCCTGAACTTGTGCGAACAGGGAGGTGAGTACCTAAGGTGTGCCCTAAGCTTGTAAACCTGTCGCCAGTCTTATTGTGCGACAGGGCCCTAGTCCCGCAAGGGGCTCTAGTGCGAAGGGGTAGACACTCCCAACCGACACTAGGTGTGTAGCTGTGAACGAAGTCGAAGACTAGGTTTGACGAGGGAAGCCCCTGTGGCGGTTATCCGCTTTGTCACATCACTATTGTATTTAACTATTGTGTTACAACTTACAACACTAGCTGTCATGTTTGACACATAAAGACTGGCAGTTACCGCTAATACTAGGCCGAAAGGAATTGTACTATCTCGTCAATATCACAAGAATTATAACAGTTAATCCGTCATACGCCGTTTTATTCTCAAGTCTACGCTCCAGACGACGAACAAGGGAGTTACCAGCCAATACCGCTGGTTGCCCCCAAATTGGTGACCACCGCGTTCGAAGAACTGCAAGGAGCCAACGGCGGACATTGCAAAGGATTTTTCTGACGTTCCTGCCTATTCACCGTTGCCTGAGTGATTGGATTTTGTCGCGGTGAAGTCTGTGCGCGAAGAGAAGTGCATTCATCGTGTTTTCCAAGGCAAATCGTCGATAGTTACTAGTGTTGACGAGAGATACCCAACGCCATTTAGTGACGCCATGGTGCATGATCTCAACTTGGGCGATAACTAAAGAAAGAAAGAAATTTGGCATCACGGAAAATCGTACCTACTGCTGACTACCTCAGTGGCACAAACTGGCATTTACGAAGATCGATACGAATTGTTTTCTCTGGTGATTTTTAATATTTTCCTGTCAAGAACTAACATTGTGTGGGGTGTTTTGACTGTTAACGCATGTTCCCGGACATTTACTTACTTTAGTTATTGGTTATGGTTCAGCTAAAGGACAGTTTTGCAACAAATAATACAAAATAATTTGTTCTTGCATTTTGGGACTAAACAATGCTACGGTGTGTTTTGCTTGTAACATATTAAGTTTTGACCATTTTAATTAAGTTTAAGTGTATGTTTTTTGTGTGTGTTGCATTGCTTGCCCCACGTTACATGGTATATGGTTACTTTAACTCATTTCCCAGTCTGGTATATGGTATTCAAAATTGATATTTAATTCTTTTTATCTTAACATTTTTGTGCCTAACATTTACTAATCATGGAAGAGCTACAAGCTGAGCTGGCTAAGCTAAAGGCTGAGAATGCTGCCATGCAGGAAAGACTTTCTGACACAAACAGCGGCCATGACCAAAAGGTTGAACCAGCCCCAGCGCAGGTATGTAAAGTTAGTGTAAAACTGCCACCGTTCTGGTCACATGCCCCTGCAGTATGGTTTGGACATGTAGAAGCTCAGTTTCATTTAGCAGGCATAACATCAGACACAACTATGTACTGTCATTTATTAAGCCAAATTGATAGCAAACTTGCTACAGAGGTTGAAGATATTGTAACTAATCCTCCCAAAGACGGTAAATACCAGTTGCTGAAAGAGACCATTATCAAGCGAGTATCCGCTTCCAAAGAACAGCGAGTCAGGCAGCTTCTTAGCATCGAGGAGCTCGGGGATAAAAAACCATCCCAGTTCCTCCGACACTTAAGATCTCTAGCTGGAACGTTACTCACTGACGACAATCTCCTTCGTGAGCTGTGGCTACGTAGACTTCCCAGTCATGTTCAAGCGATCCTTGCTGCCCAGGCTGAACTCGGCTTGGATAAATTATCGGAATTGGCAGATAACATTTTAGAGGTGTCTGTGACCACTGCTAACTTATGTGCAATTTCAGGTGGTTCAGCCCTTCTCGGCGCTCCCCAAGTAACACTGAGTTCCCTATTCAACCGAGTCGAAGACTTATCTAAGCAAGTTGCTGCCCTGTCTTCAGGACGATCACAGCGACCGTCACGCAATCGTTCTTCGTCCAGCAAAAGGTCTTCTCGTGGGAATTCTTCAGACCAGCCAGGTAAATGTTGTTGGTACCATAAAAAATTTGGTACAAAGGCGGCTAAATGTATTAGCCCATGCGATTGGATGTCGGAAAACCGGGAGAGTAATCAGTAGCGGCGGCAACTGATTGCGACTCTACTCAAAGTCACGGCCGCCGACTATTCGTCACCGACAAAAGTTCTAAGCGCCAGTTTCTTATAGACACCGGGTCTGACCTCTGCTGTTTTCCTCATCGCTGGCTCCCTGTCCAGAGGAAACGCTCTGACTATGAGCTCAGCGCCGCTAACGGAAGTAGCATTAAGACCTACGGCACTGTCAATATGACGTTGAATTTTGGTCTGCGCCGTAGTTTCGTTTGGCGTTTCGTCGTCGCCGACGTCAACAGCGCTATCATTGGCTCGGATTTTTTAGCGTATTACCACTTGCTGCCCGATTGCCGCACCAAACGACTAGTCGATGGGACTACCGGTTTATCGGCACTCTGCACTGCTGCTATTTCCGAACAATCCAGCGTCAAGGCCGTTGTTATAAAAAAATCTGAATTTTCACTATTGCTTTCAGAATTCCCGGAAATTACCAAACCTCCTGGTCTTCCGAGAATTATCAAGCACAATACCGTGCATTACATTAAAACCACGGACGGTCCCCCTATCTCTTGTAGACCTCGTCGCCTCGCTCCTCAGAAGTTGGCATCTGCTAAAAAGGAATTTGAGGACATGGTCCGCTCCGGTACCGCGCGTCCTTCTAAGAGTGCTTGGTCATCTCCTCTTCACATGACCTTGAAAAAGGACGACACCTGGCGTCCTTGTGGCGACTATCGCTGTCTGAACGCCAGGACAGTTCCGGACCGGTACCCCGTTAGACATATCAACGATTTTGTCAACAGTCTTAACGGAGCGACGATATTCAGCACCCTGGACTTGGTGAAAGCATATCACCAAATTCCAGTGGCAAAAGATGACACCCCAAAAACGGCTATCGTTACCCCGTTTGGCCTCTTCGAGTTTCCTTTTATGACCTTTGGTCTAAGGAACGCTGGCCAGACCTTCCAGAGATTCATCGATGAGGTCACACGGGGTCTCGATTTCTGTTTTCCTTACGTGGATGACATCCTGGTCTTTTCTAAGGATGAGGCTATCCACAAGGAACACTTGCGAATACTGTTTCAGCGCCTTCAGGACTACGGTGTGGTGATTAACCCATCGAAGTGTGTTTTAGGTGCTAAAGAGGTCGTATTCTTAGGCTATCATATTACCCCTGAAGGTACTCGACCACCACAGAACCGCATCCAAGCCCTCTTGGATTTTTCTCCCCCGAAAACCGTTCAAGGAGTGCGTCGTTTTCTCGGCATGCTTAATTATTATAGGCGTTTTGTTCCCCAGGCTGCTAAATTTCAGGCTCCTCTCATTGATGTAGTCGTCGCTACTAATGGCAAAGGTGCTAAACCATTTTTATGGACACCAGAGCTACTAGAGCATTTCGAAGCCTGTAAAACCAGTCTTTCTAACGCCACCTTGTTACAGCATCCCGCCTACAACGCGCCCCTTGGATTGTTTACTGATGCATCGAGTGTGCATATTGGTTCCTGTCTGCAACAGCAGGTAGATGGTATCTGGCGTCCTCTCGCGTTTTTCAGCAAAAAGCTGACCCTGCGACAAGCTGAGTGGCCTGCCTACTACCGAGAGTTACTGGCGGTGTACGAAAGCGTACAGCATTTTCGCCATATACTCGAGGTGCAGCATGTGACAATTTTCACAGACCACAAGCCGCTATTGTACGCTTTCGTACAACGCCGGGAAAAATTACCTCCACCTCAGTTAAACCAACTCTCGTTCATCAGTCAATTTACGACAGATATCCGATATATCAAAGGTGAGCACAACGTCGTAGCCGACGCGATGTCACGCGTCGACGCTATTTCACTAGATCAAGATTTCGAGGCACTTGCCAGATCACAGGAATCGAACCAAGAGCTCGCTGACTTGCGTACTAACGGCTCATGTCTTCAGTTGACTCCGGTCATCATTCCGGGTACCGACATTTCGGTCACCTGCGACGTCTCTACCGGTAAGCCTAGGCCCTATCTGACCCCTCCATTTCGTCGTGCGGTGTTTGACAAGCTTCACAACTTGAGTCACCCCGGCGCACGTGCTACTACACGTCTCGTTACAGACAGATATGTCTGGCCGTCAGTCAATAAAGACTGCAAAGAATGGGCTCGCGTTTGCCAATCCTGCCAACGTGCGAAGGTGACACGTCACAACTCCGCACCATTGGGTAATTTTTCCCTTCCATCTGGCAGGTTTGCTCATGCTCACATTGATATTGTGGGTCCATTGCCCTCTTGCGATGATTATCGTTATTGTCTGACAGCCATTGATAGAGTAAGTAGGTGGCCCGAAGTTTGGCCCATGCGCGGTATAACCGCCGAAGAGGTTGCGGAAACTTTGGTTCGCGAGTGGTTCTCTCGTTTTGGCGTACCTCTGGTCATTACAACTGACCAGGGTACCCAATTCGAATCCGACCTATTTCGCCGTCTCACACAACTTTGTGGAACCAAACGCGTTAGGACTACGTCCTACCATCCTGCTGCAAATGGGATGATCGAGCGGGTGCATAGACAGCTCAAAGCTGCACTTATGTGCCATAATGACGCTTGGGTTCGGGCACTTCCCATGGTACTTTTAGGTATGCGAACTGCGTACAAAGAGGACCTAAAAGCCTCTGCTGCTGAAATGCTCTATGGAGAGCCTTTGCGACTCCCTGGAGAGTTGTTAGTTTCATCTGCTGATTCTCACAGTGCGTTAGGAAATCCTGCAGACTTTGTTGTACAACTACGACGCATTATGTCATCTGTGCGACCAACTCCTGCATCGCGCCATTCTGAACCAGCCGCTTTCGTTTTCAAAGGTCTCTCGTCCGCGTCGTATGTCTTTATTCGAGATGACACTGTGCGTCGTCCTCTACAGCCCCCATACACAGGTCCTTACCAGGTGCTCGAGCGCTCGGACGATGGAAAAACGCTTACCATCAACGTCCGGGGCAGGACTATGGTTGTCAGCGTGGATCGTGTCAAGCCAGCCTTCATCGAGACCGAGTCGCAGCCGTCTAATCAGGTGTTGCCACCTGCGCAACGACCGCCTGCAGTTCCAGTTCCTGCCCAGCAGCAACCACCACCTCAGCCATTAGCTCAACCTACTAGTTTTTCGTCAAATAAACCCTCGTACACTACCAGGACTGGGAGATGTGTGCGATTTAAGACTTTTGATGATTATGATGTTAGTTAAGATTTTTTGTGGTTTGTCTCACTCCGTGGGGGGGTGGTGTGGCGGTTATCCGCTTTGTCACATCACTATTGTATTTAACTATTGTGTTACAACTTACAACACTAGCTGTCATGTTTGACACATAAAGACTGGCAGTTACCGCTAATACTAGGCCGAAAGGAATTGTACTATCTCGTCAATATCACAAGAATTATAACAGTTAATCCGTCATACGCCGTTTTATTCTCAAGTCTATGCTCCAGACGACGAACAAGGGAGTTACCAGCCAATACCGCTGGTTGCCCCCAAACCCCCAAGGCCAAGGTCCTAGCTCCCGATGCCAATGGGATGCCTCGCCCTGAAGGGGTCCGGCGGGTTGGATTGGGTCACCACCCTCTTGACTTCGTTAGCACCGTTAGGTTTCCCGTCAAGAACCACAAAACCGTGGATTTTCCCTGAAGGGGTAACAAAACGCGAGTGTCGATAAAGAAATATTAGTCTTGAAAAAGACTGTTTTTTGTCGCTGAGTGACACCGTTGAGTATATGTACTAATACAAGTACTAGACACACACTAACAATGCCACTATGGGACAGCAGGCGCGGGGCCTTCGATGCTCGGCGTAGCGGCGAAGCTGCGGCGACCAAGACGGGGGGCGCGGGGTGCGCGGAGAGTCGACGGAGGGGAGCGGAACGTACGTGTGCACGCTGCGGCGTCCGGGCGTCGAATGCGAATCGATTTTTTCTGACGTAAATTGCACAGAGCATCTATATTTATACCTACGGTAAATTGTAAGAAAAGCAAAAAAAAAAGTTCAGTTCATAAACCTGTTTATGGTTTTGGTTTTGGAGGAGCTCGTGGCTAAATAATATCAGCCACTCAGGTCGATCTTTAGGTTAAGCCATGCTTGCCTAGATTGGTCTGTGGACCACCCTTACATACCGAGTTTTCCTCCGTGCCTCGGAAAGCACGTTATGCCCCAAAAGTCTGACACCAGTCTTACCAAGTGGTATCATATTTCCCAGTATTAACTGGGTTGTGGAGGTCAGATAGGCAGTCACTCCATGTAAAATACTGGTATTCAGCTGCATCCGGTTAGACTGGAAGCCGACCCCAACATAGTTGGGAAAAGGCTAACCAGATGATGATGATGACACTAGATGAAGCTAAATGCGAAATAAGGATTTTTTTTTCTCCAAATGGATTTAATAAACCATGGAAGGTTGACAGTGAAGTTTAAAATCAAACGAGAAAATTGGACGGTTTACGAGTGTATGGTAACTTGATGCGCTGTACATACATAATCGGTGAGCCAAAGACTAAGCATCGCTTGTACCACAGATTAGATATTAATAGCTTGTACCTACATGATATGGGTTTCAATTATTATTACAATGGTTTGTTGAGAAGAGTACAGAAAAAGACGTCTTCAAATATAGTATTTTTACTTTGTATGCTTTTTATTTATTATGCTTGGAATCGACTAAATCACACATGTTTAAATACCTAGTTTTGCAAGAGACTTGGAGTTGGAACTACAAAAGAATGTCAACTGTCAAACCAAACTTGCCGATTCCTTTTCTTTTGTCAAAATAGGCGGAAGGTACTGTCAGACATAGAAATCTGATTTTATTAATGTAATCTAAAGAATTTGTGGAGTTTAATAGCCAAATTTAAAATAAAGACTTAATAGTATATTGCGTGGTATAGTTATTTTGTTCGTGTGGCTGAAAAGTGACGGAACAAAATTGAGATAACCTAAGTGCTTTTATTGTGTGTCTTGTTTTTAGGTAGTGCTTCAAGATGTTGATGCCTAAACAGAATCGTGTGTCGATCTATGAATACCTCTTCAAAGAGGGAGTTATGGTAGCTAAGAAAGACTATCATGCTCCCAAACACCCCGATCTGGAGAAGATTCCTAACCTCCAAGTTATTAAGGCTATGCAGTCTCTGAAATCGCGAGGATACGTCAAGGAACAGTTTGCCTGGAGGCATTTCTACTGGTAAGTATACACAATAAATTAAGAAGTTCTTGTTTACAAAATCAAAACAATCTATAAACCCTCTTTAGATTTTTCATATATCGTAGTTTAATCAGCGTTATTAGTGTCCCTTTTCATTCTATATTCTATTATTGAATGCATCTGGTAATTTCGTAATAATATTTACATACTATTTCCCGCCTATCTAATAGGTACCTTACCAACGAGGGTATTGAGTACCTGAGGATCTTCTTGCACCTGCCTCCTGAAATCGTGCCCGCGACCCTCAAGCGCTCCGTGCGCGCCGAGACAGTCCGCCGTGGTGCCGTCGGCCGCCCAGACGCGCCCGCTCGCTCTGCTGAGGACCGCTCCGCATACCGCCGTGCACCCACGACGCCAGCTGCCCACGACAAGAAGGCTGATGTTGGCCCTGGTTCTGCTGATGTTGAATTCGTAAGTATTCTGTTCTAAATTAATATAGATTTATTGAGATACAAGTGGCATTTTCATATCTAGTTCATTTGGAGCACTTGAATTTTTCTAATGCTGAGTAATAAAAGCTCTAAATGTGTAGCCAACAGCATATCTAAAACATTACTGACCAGGAAGCAGGCATAACTGATGAGCACAATCCGCCATGTTAATTCACTGATGAGAATTTTATATCACGTCCCTATATCAATGTCGGTTAATTGCCTATTTTACTAAAGTCATCATCGTTTTCCTGCCCTTGTCTCATGTTATTTGGGATCGCCGCCACACGTTTATTTCAGTCCCCGTCAATCGTAGCGCCAATGTTTACCCTATTTCCTTCACATCATTCCTCACACAATCCAGCCATCTTTTCTTTGTGTGTCCTCTCCCTCTCAATTTATCAACATTTACATTGGTTACTCTATTGGTCACATGTGATTCAACCCTCTTTATCACATGCCCATACCGCATACCAACCATATACTGACAGTTGATTCCCTTTCAACTTTTCTGTAACTCGCTCAACTTTCAAACTTCTTCTTACATACACATTCTTTTCTGTATCCATTCTTGTCACACTACACATCCACATCAACATTCTCATCTCCGCTACATTCAATCTTTTTCCATCCATATTCTTCACAGCACAGCATTCCGATCCATACATACAACTAACTTCTAATAGGCCTAACTTTTACAAACTCATAATTATTGTCTAATAATTGTTGTGTATTTTTTGATGAAAAAACGTAATTATATTGATGCTGGATCAGTTTCAATGATATTAAAAGTTTTACAAAAAAAAAAGAAAATAGGTTTTTGAAAAATAAATGGAATCATTAAATTATTTCTAATTTTTATAATTTTTTATTGATTTCAGAGAGGAGGATTTGGACGAGGCAGGCCTGCACCTTAATTAAGTTTAATAAAAAAACATCTAATCTAATTGTGTTTTAATTCACTTTATACTTTATCAAAGAATTTGGAAATCATGGGGAGAGAGAGCCCAGCTGCAGGATGACACTGGCTAACAGGAACAGTACAGTTGGCTGCTGTGTCTGTTATGAAAACTTCATCATACCTTGACTCCCTGAAGACTTACCTGTAGTAAGGTGTACCCACCTTTTGCCTAATATGTCACGATGTGCACAGATCCATGAAGGAAATTTTAAATAAAAAACAGACTGGGAAACAAACTCAGGACCACTATCATGAAGTGTAGATCCTAGTCTGCGATGGATAATGTGACTCAGGTTGGCTGGACAAATCTTCAAAATGGCTTGCATTTTACTAGGTCAATAGGGCACTTTATGTGACGGCTAAACACCCTTATTTCAGAATTTGTGACGCTACAGAATCTTAGATAATCGATCGAATACGGGTCCAGCCATCTTGAAAAACCACTTTTCGCTGATCTCTCAATCTCGGTAACGGAAGTGATTTTGACGACTTTTTGCATATCAACGGGCGTCACATAAGTTTGTGACGGGCATTGAGCTAAAAGTTTTGTGATACGTACAGTGGTTTAGTAGAAAAATGCAAAAATCGTGCCAGCCATCTTGAATTTACACGTATGATGAAACTTTTGGCTGGCACTTCCGAATCTCAATAACGGTAGCGTTTTCGAATATGGTTCCTTTACTAAAACTTGGTGACGCAATGTGTGACAGTAATAACGTTTGATTTATGGCGTCACATGCAAGGGTTTACGAGAAATCAATAAAAACCTAATGTCCAGCCAACCTGAGTTCAAGCTGGCTGGACACCTGTATCTCCGCTGCCTGATGATCTAAGACCTTCAAAATGTGTTCAAAATGTTGTGACGGGGACGATAATGATAACCTGAATTTGTGACGGAGAAACTTTGCGTAGTTTCAAAGATATTGATCATTTAAATTTTTCCATACAAACATCCATTAATATTGTGAGGTGACCATATTTTTTACATAAATAAAGGGTGAACGTCATAATGACGAGACCACGCCAGGTTTTCGAATATCATGTGAATAGCATTTAGTACAATATTTCTACTATTTCATACTTTCATAGAAAAATTCTACCACCATAAAATTTGAAAATATTCCATACAGAAACTGGTCCCGCCATTTTGATATCAAAATGACGGGACCAATGTTAATTTGATGAAAAATACACGATGTGACCTTAAACTGGACATATAAAATTTTAATACGAAATAGTACGACTACGTTTGAATCGTTATTATACATTAATAACTAATTTCAATAAAAAAAAGGTATATAAAATTGACATCAGAGCGCCTGAAGAAAAAGTATCATTTTATGCCATGAAGTATTTTTATGGCTCATAAAATTTATTAAGGCGTTTAAACGTTTCGACCGCATCCAATTGGTTTTAGAAATATTTCATACAATTTAATTACTTCTTGAACTTAACACTATTTTCATTCGATTAATTTACAAGTTACAATTAAACACTACAAAATTCAATTGCAATTATTCTATTATATTATGGCAAAGCAAATTGTAATTATTAAGCGGCGTCCCTACTAGAGCCGCGCGGCTCGTGAGGCTGAGCCGCGTAACTCTAGTGAGGAAGCCGCTTTACATTAAACACAAGCTCAAGCTATTTTTCGTATTACCCTACAAATATTAATTTTTATCATAACAGCAGCAGGTAGGTTTAAAACAAAATATCAGACAAATAATTGCATAATGCTTCAGTACCAGAAAGTGCAATACAAATAATTTGTCTTATGTGTCGTGGTAGTGTTTATTAATAGCATTTCTAGTTATGTATACTATAAATTATAATAGTATATTATAATACAAGTGAGCTAAGTTGCTCATTATACAGGAGGAAACAAAAACAGGAGAAAACAATTTCTTTCATTGAATTGTACGGCAGTGCCGGGTGTGATATGGGACTACCGAAGTAGTTTTTTTATAGACAAAATCATTTTATAATCTTTTTTAAATAATTTCTTGTTACGTGTTTCTTATTTGCGCAGCGGTGCCTATTACTATGAATGCTGCTGAACCTAAAAAACGTACCTTTCTTCGTACATCTCAAAAGAAACACCCGCTTATATCTCTATAATAGTCTGTGGCATCTGCGCAAGGCAGGCCGCGCGGCTCTTAATGTGGACACGTTGCAAGAAAGCACAACGAGCGCGCTCCTAGTGGGGACGCTCCTTAAGAATTGCAATTTGCTTGACTTAATAAAAATAGAATAGAAAAATGAAAGGTTTTCTATATTGAGAATTAAGAAAAAACATCGTTTCCAAGAACTCGGTAGATGGCGTTGATGTGACTACGTTACCAGGTGTCAAAGCCAAAACGCTACATACAAAAACACGTCACATACGCTCGTTGACTGTCACTTTCGTTTGCATAAGCTTCCAAGTATAACCATTAGGTCCAAGTGAAATTGTGGCGTTCTGTTCCTTGCAGTAAAATACCGACACCAGCGCCATCTATCCAGCGACTAGCGAAGGGTTTAAAAGAAAATCTCTCATTGCAATTGAATTTTGTAGTGTTTAATTGTAACTTGTAAATTAACCGAATTAAAATAGTCTAAGTTCAAGAAGTAAATTAAATTGTATGAAATATTTTTAAAACCAATTGGACGCGGTCCAAACGTTTTAAACGCCTTAATAAATTTTATGAGCCATAAAATACTTCATGGCATAAAATGATACTTTTTCTTCAGGCGCTCTGATGTCAATTTTGTATACCCTTTTTTTAATTGAAATTACAGTTAATAATGTATAATAACGATTCAAACGTAGTCGTACTATTTCGTATTAAAATGTTATGTGTTCAGTTTAAGATCACATCGTGTATTTTTCATCAAATGAACATTGGTCCCGTCATTTTGATATCAAAATGGCGGGACCAGTTTCTGCATGGAATATTTGCAAATTTTACGGTGGTAGAATTTTTCTATGAAAGTATGAAATAGTAGAAATATTGTACTAAATGCTATTCACATGATAATCGTAGTATCTGGCGTGGTCCCGTCATTATGACGTTCACAATAAAGGATTTCTTTTTAATATACTAATCGGCCGGTAGCAGCCACGCCTGCTTTGTATTTGATTTATCCGTGGGAATAAAAGGTTTTCCTGCAATAAAAAGCGTAAGTTTCTCATCAGCACCATGAAAATGTAAATACTTTGGGAGGCCTTACTTTTTTATTTGGCTCTATCTCTATCTGTAAAGCATAAGATTATCCCATTGGTAGGACACGGAACGGACTGTAATCCACCACACGGGTCCAGTGCTGATTATTAGATGTCAATGTTTACCTCTCCGTTTTGAGAGCAGTTGTTGGTCGAGGGTCGAAGGTCCACCACCGCCACCACCACCACCAGCCACCAGCGCCACCGTCGGGATCCACACTGACGGTAGGAGGGGTATCCATCGGGCGTCGAGTTGACGTTGTACCTAGGACTCTTCCTCGACAGTCGGTGGAACTTCGTGCAGCACTTCCGACGTTTGGCCCCCAGGCTGGAACGGACCGGGGCTGTCTTCAGGCGGCTCCTGCCCAACCTGGGGGGGCCAAACGCCTCCTGCCGCAGGCTCTACGCGGGCGTCGTGCGGTCCATGGCCCTTTCCGGGGCCCCAGTGTGGGCGCGTTCCTTGAGGCGGAGAGCCGCCCATTACCTGAACACGGCCCAAAATGTGCCGTGAAGATGGTCCGTGGGTACCGCACGATCTCCCGCGAGGCGGCGGGCCTGCTTGCCGGATTGCCGCCATGGGATCTGGAGGCGATAGTCCTCGCGCGCCTGCCCGAATGGCGCGCGGAGGCACTACGCCGGGGTAAACTCCGCTGCCGCGGCAAATCGCCGCTCAGGGGCAGACCTTCGGCGCGATCTCATGGCGACATGGAGAGAGCGACTGTCGCAACCCCGTGCAGGGCACGCCACGATAGGTAGTGGCGGTAAGTCCCCTCTTTAGGAGTGGCTTGAGAGGCGCCACGGCGTCCTCACCTTCCGCCTGACGCAGGTCCTCACCGGACACGGATGTTTCGGGAGGTTCCTGCACCGAATCGGGCGGGAGGAAACGCCATGTTTTCCATTGCGAGGATCGACCAGAGGACACGGTGGAGGTCTGCCCTGCGTGGGCGGAGTACCGCCGTGTCCTCGTAGCGCGGATCGGCGGCGGCGACCTCTCGCGTCCGGCTTTGGTTCAATCCATGGTCCGGAGCGAGACGGAATGGGAAGCCGTCACCTCCTTCTGCGAAGCTGTTATGCTAGCGAAGGAGGTGGCGGAACGCGGGAGTGAGAGAGCCTCTCGCCCCAGCCGCCGCGGGAGACGCACCGGGCGTCGGGGGCCACGTGGTGGCTACCGGCCACCGTAGATGCGGGCCTGTGGACGGTTAGCTATGGGCTAGCAAACCGTCCGTCCGTCTATTGACGACAGGTCGTGTCGACGGCGCGTTCGTGTTCCATGCGCGCCTCAAAGAGATGTCAGCATAAAGGAAGGGGCCCGCAAGTTGGGTTGCGGGCCTGTTCGAAAGAGATACCGCGGCCCCGGAACATAAAGGGCGAGGAAGGAACATGAATGGGTTTTAGTCAGTAAAAGTCTGACACTCCCTCCCGCTCCGCCCAGGGTGGGAGAAGTATTTTGATGATTTCCCATCCTAAAAAAAAAAGGGTCGAAAGTAAACAATTCCCATACGAGGTATTTACACGCCCGAGTGCAGCGAGGGCGGCTATAATCCGAGTAGGAATTGAGGTCTTTCACCCGAGTTAAGCATTCTACTTTTCATTTCGAATTTAAGGAAAGTAAAAATAGTAGATTTATTTTCTTATCTGCTCGCCACTTACATAGAGTCATTGTATGTGTTACCGTAAAATTGTCAAAAACGTTAAATTGTAATATCTCTAGCGATATTGTAAACTCTCGAATTATTGTCAAACGAACATAAGTACTGCTTACAATAAGACGCATTGTTTTTCGTGAAATGCATGCGATGGTAATCAACACACGCGGAGTGGAGGGAAAGAGGGGTCCCCCTTGCCCAGTGGTACCACTCTCATGAAAAGATACTGTACCATTCCTGAGAAATATCGATTAATATAACCTAACCTTAAAACACTATATTCTCCTAAAAAGCGTAGTCGACGGAGCCCCGCTTCGCGGGATTTCCGAGTGCAGGGTTTAAAGGAACCTAACTAACCTAAAGGGGGGGTGCCCCAACTCCTAAATATGGGGGCAGAGATACTTCCGTATGCTCAGTTGACAATCATTCGAGACTACAATATCGCTAGAGAGACACACGTTATATTGTAATATAACGTGTTTGACAATTTTACGGTGACATGTATATGCTATAGTCTATAGGTATCTCTTTCGAACAGTTCCGTAGTCCCGGCAGGCATCGCGCATCGGCCCGAGGCGCGCGTGGAAGACAAACGCGCCGTCGACAAGGCCTGTCGTCATAAGACGGACTGACGACGAGCTAGCCTATTACTCACCGTTCACAGGCCTGCGTCTACGGTAGCTCCCGACGCCCAGGGCGTCTCCCGCGACAGCTGGGACGTGAGGATCTCTTGCGTTCTGCCACCTCCTTCGCTAGCATGATTGCTTCGCAGGAGTTGACGGGTTGCCATTCCCTCTCGCTCCGGACCAGGACACGGCGGTGCTCCGCCCAAGTGGAGTAGACCTCTACGGTGTACTCCGGTTGATCCAGGTTACAGTGGTTACATCCGGACGTTTCCACCCATGCGATTTGGTGCAGGTGCCTCCCGAAACAAGTGTCCAGTGAGCACTCGGCTACATGTGTCAGGTGGAAGGTGAGGGCGCCGTGGCGCTTCTCCAGTCACTCCTCAAAGAGGGGACTTATCGCCAGACGCCACTATAGTAGAGTGCCCTACTTTCTGTAAAGGGAATTCGGCACATAAAGCGCCGCCGCAGGACTTCACGAAAGCAGTGACGAGACGAGAGATGTGTTGTTTACCACCAATAGACTTTATTTACCGTATTTATACTTATTACATCACGAATCCGAATAGCTTTAGTGGAAACGGTTGAGCAGAGAGGAGAGATGTCTGGTATTTGTTTAGACCAGCTTGCGAACTCGGCGACAACGCATGCAGCAGCCGAGACGTGAGCGCTCGCCTTTCTTGTTAAACCGGGTGTGAGTAGCTTTTACACACATCTCTCTCCGATCTACTCGTAGCCAGAATGCATCTTAACAAAGATTCAGTGGATATACACCCTAGCTCCTAAACGTTCTTATCCTCTCTGCACGTGACCCACAGACCTAATGAAACACCAAAAGAAACAGAAAATAATTTATTCAAAATAATCTACAAATCTCCTACTATTATTCAGTTGCGGTTGGTAAGAATAATAAAGTATTACTGATTTTACATGATTTTTATATGTGTCAAGCCAATGCAAATATTACTAATTAACAGTAAATTTTAGGATTTGGTGGTGTGGGGAACTCTCCTATCTTAGCCATGTAGTACTGGTGAGCACGGAATGGCTTCAGCTCCCAAGGTACCTGATCTTCCATGAACGTAAGCTTAACTCCGAGGTCTTCCAACGTTGGGAGGCTGTCGTCTATATTGTCTGATGTAGCTTCCTGTAAATGGTAGCCAGAAGTATTAAATGATGGAGAAAACTAAATACTTACACAACTAGCTTTGCTTTGCATCTACAAGTTCCGAGTATTCGTATGATGCATTCGGCATCACATCGTCATACGACACTTCACTCGTTTTAGTTTAGATTATCAGTAGGTACGAAGAGAGGGATGGTGCCGTGTGAACAAAAAGTTCTGTGTGAATTTTCTGAACCAGGCCTTTAGGAAAAATAATATTTTATTATATGTACATGTCACCGTAAAATTGTCAAATACGTTATATTGTAATATCTCTAGCGATATTGTAAAGTCTCGAATTATTGTCAAATGAACATACTGCTTACAATAAAACGCATTATTTTTCGTGAAATGCATGCGATGGTAGTCAACTCACGCGGTGTGGAGTGAAGGAGGGGTCCCCCTTGCCCAGTGGTACCACTCTCATGAAAAGATACTGTACCATTCCTGAGAAATATCGATTAATATAACCTAACCTTAAAACACTTCATATTCCCCTAAAAAGCGTAGTCGACGGAGCCCCGCTTCGCGGGGCCCCTATTTCCGAGTGCAGGGTTTAAAGGAACCTAACTAACCTAACGGGGGGGTGCCCCAAGTCCCGTTTATGGGGGCAAGAGATACTTCCGTATGTTCAGTTGACAATAATTCGAGACTTTACAATATCGCTAGAGAGATACACGTTATATTGTAATATAACGTATTTGACAATATTACGGTGACATACATATCACACAGACGACTCATGAAAACACCAGCGCGTGAAGAAATCAACTGCATTCAGTTACTTGGCGCAATAAAAACCTATTTACTTATTCAGAATATTGATCTGATACTGACAGGGTGCATTCAGCTACAGAAAAATTTTTTTTTTTTAGCTGCTCACTTCCTGCCTAGCTGCAGAGTTTGTCGAAGTCGTCGTTGCGCTTGCCGTTTGCTACATGCGTTTTGCCATGGTAACGAATCAACGATAGGTACATTTCGCATGAGGTTATTAAAAAAATAATTTCATTGGATTCTCATAACATTCATGAAATAATTATTGTGGTGAATTCAGTATATCATTGATGACCCGATCAATGATATACTGATTCACCCAATCAGTCTGAAGAGGGCTACACCTTATATATTAGTTAAGTATGTGCGTGTCCGTACGGATTCTATCTGCTTTCTGTGGCGTTAATATTAAAACATGTTGATGAAATCCGAAATAAAAGTAGCGCTAAGCTAAGTATAATAGTAGATTATTGCATCGAGCACAAAGTAATTTATTATTGCACCGAGTGCCTGATTTAGCAAATCAGGCACTCAATCAAACCTCTAATACCTTTAACAGGCACGAGGGCAATATAAATTACTTAAGGCGAGGTGCATAATCGGCTTTTCTTTCAACTATTACGAATAGTAGATAAAAGAAACTCATATCAAACAGTTAAAATAGTTTCTATAACACTGTCAGCTTCATTTAGAATGTTTTCCGGAGTTAAGGCGCTTAGACGAGCTAAATTAGCAACTCTATTTGTGGTGGTTCAAACTTCGTTTGAAATGCTGTTAGAATAAAGTTCTAATCAGCTTGCACTACAAAGTGGTTGTTTTGTTACGTCAGCCACTGCGGGCCAAATAGCGCGAAATGAGTGGTTTCGGTCGATTTACAAAAAAAACTATTGATTGGATTAAAAAACTAAAACAGTATCATGCTAATATATTGCTTGTAGAATTATTTGCCAAAAAATCAGAATGATCGCATGCATATTAGTATGTTTTTTATTGTTTGAAATATATTTTTAGAGGTAAGTTCGTGATTTCTTTTTATCCAGCCAAATTAATTGTATTATGTTTTCAAAACAGTATCATGCTAGCATATATCCTGAAGAATATCATATATTTTTCTGGTCTTGTTTATAGCAGTGAATCATATACTTTTAGTAATTATAAAACTCGCGTTTAGCTCGTGTAATCGCCTTAATGTGTCGCTAGATGATTCCATTTTAATTCGAAGCCGAAGCACTCAAAATCAGATAGTATCACACTTTATCGTTTCCAAAAATATTGTCAAGCAAAATTAACAAAGTTCCCGTCAAATCACTTTTTTAAATCAGAGTTAGCAGCAATCATTTTTTAAATTTGGAACAAGTAGGATAGAATAATACGTACGTAAAAAAAAAAGTATTGATATCGGCTGGCTGAATAGAGCTTATCCATTGAGATTGGCACCTTTTGGTGCGATAATAAAATAAACTGTGCAATAATGAAATTTAATACATTTTTATTGCTCTAGAGCATTAAAGACTCGCTTTGTACTGAGTTTTTAGTGTGATTATGATGAAATTAAAGCATAGTTGGAAGAAAAATAAATATTACCTTCTCAATTGATTCCCAATGCAAGCCCCCTAATGGATAAGCTGGTGACATCAAGCCGATCGCCATAACTTTAAGAGGGAAGAAAATCTTGTCATATTTCATGTCGTAGCGCTGGTAACCCCATTCTGCGTCTTTGCGCATCAGTCCGTAGAACCAGTCGACCAACTCAGATAATAGGTATCTTCTGGGTCTAAAAGAAAAGTAGTTTCAGTTAGTATAATTGTTGAAAATTAGAATTAGCCCCTTCGTACACAAGGCAACAAAAATCTTCGATACTCGACGATTTTAGTCTCCAAGCGACTGCCGCCATACAGATCCATTGAAGTTCGTACACGAGTCGCGTCGCCGACATTATGGATTTGTATGGCGGCAGTCGCTTGGAGACTAAAATCGTCGAGTATTGAAGATTTTTGTAGCCTTGTGTACGAAGGGGCTTAAACCATACTACCAAACTTCGTGATTTGTTTGTTTGTTACGATTTAACTCAAGAACTACTCAACCGATTTTAAAAATTCTTTCGCCATTAGAAAGTTAGATCTTTACCAAGTAACATAGGCTATAAATTATATTGATACCATGCAAACTAGCTGAGTTAACACAATTTTCGCGGACGAAGTGCTAGTTTTACAAAAAGGTGCATTCTTTCTTTTTGCAGAGCAAATATTTCAAGTGTTAGTAAGCAAAACTAGATATCATAAAGTAATAGCAAAGGCCTATCTATCTCTTCATCTGTGGACCCCGACCGAATCGGTTTGACGAGATTCGGTCGGGCTTTACACACACAGTCATTACAGGTAGTCAGTGACCCAAAAAGTCTGACAACTAGGCTTACCATGGGGCATCGTATTACCCAGAACTAACTGGGTTGTGGAGGTCCGATAGGCAATCCGATAAGACTCGATATTGTCCCCAACATAGGTGGGAAAAGGTAAGGCAGATGATGAGGATACAATTAGTAGAAATCATTGGCTTACCCTGTGGCCTGGTAAACTTTACACTTAGTATCACAATCGCGAATAGCGTTGATAATTCCTTGAGCGACGTCCGACACATAAACAGGCGCCTTCACTGTGGACTCGCCATTCGCCCACAATGGCATGTATTGCCCATTAATACGTGCAACTGAAGCAAAGGACCTGTATTAAAAAAATTGTTTGGATTATTTATTTACTTACTTTAACAAAACAAATAAAAATCAATTACAAAAATTAAAAGATACTGGCCGATAATAGAAAAAAAAATAAGCATATAAAACACATTTTATAACATCACAATTTGATTTAGTAATAATTGTTCTTTTTACTTGGCCATCTGTTTTGTGTTTTTACTTTTTAAGAGAGGTTTATTTATATACAAGGGCATTATATAACAAGCAACACATCTCTCCTGTGCCAGCATTTTGTAGTTTTAATTATCCTAGCCAAGGCATACACAGTTCTAAACACAAGACCAATTTATAACCAGTAAATATTTTCATGAATTCCATTAACAAACCTCAAAAATCGATCTTCACTGCCATAGATGTCTGAGGCACGTATGATGGTAGCGGTGGGGAACTCTTCCCTAACGGCACACTCTCCCCAGTATTTGCTGATCTTGTATTGTGATGGTTTCCTCAAAACCAAGGGTGCAGGGTTTGGTGCTTGGTTGAGGTAAGATACATGGATGAATCTGTCTACACCCATTTCTCGTGAAATCCTGTAATTAAAATAATAATATTTATTTTTACACCATTTAAAAGAACTTTGTTTCATACTACACTAGCGACCCGCCCGGCTTCGCATGGGTACCATTTAGACATAAACCATCCTCTTGAATCAATCTATTGCTGAAAACTGGATTAAAATCCGTTGGGTAATTAAAAGATCTTAGTGTTAAAAACATTCATTCATTTTGTTTCATAGCATTTAATGCCATGGATTTCCGCAAAGTAACGCCTGATTCCATAACTTAACTTAAGATCTTAGTGTACAAAAAGCTGGAGCGGCTTTATTTTATACCATGTAAAGATAATAGATCAAATAGGTGCCGACTACGGTGGAGCCAAAACGAAGGGTTATGATTTTAGCAGTCTATCATATGTATGTATTGATGTATGTTTCTCTGTAGTTCCTAAACTTTTAATCCGATTTTGATGAATAAGATGTCAATTGTACACCAAATACGCGCCTTGACGTGGAGTTGTGGACACCAGCCCATTATACAATACAAGGTGTCAATCGATTCATTACTATGGCCCAGGTAACATAGGCGACATTTTAACTAATTTTAACATATGAGGAGGACTGAGGAGTTGCTTTTACATTATAAACCCCAAAATTAATTAGAGTGTGATTTTTCAGTAGTGTTTTTAGTTCACCAATTCTTGTTACTAATATGAAATAGTAATACTAATAAGATCATTCCAATGATATATCAAAACTAATTTTATTTGCAGATTATATCACATCTTGCTGTAGCAGAATGATGATGATCATATCTAAATCTTGTGGTTTTGTAAGCTAATTTATATATAATTAGCTTACAAAACCACAAGTTATAATGAGTTGAAATACAGTAGCATGTAAAAATGCAGGTCAAAGCTGACCATTACTGAGTGATTTACATTCAGCATGTTATACCTTGCAAGCCGTCTCGGGGCATCCACATGTATGTCCTTATACTTGAAGTTCTTAGTTTCATAGTCACGTCCCACTAAGTTGATGACAACATTGGAGTACTGAATAGACTTGGCAATGGACTCTTCATCACGGATATCATATGATGTGAACAGCACCTGACCTAAATCTCCAGCCACTTTCAATCTCTGGGCATCATAGAAATCACCCCTGTAGGGCAAGATCATCTGAAATTATACAATAACCATTTTATACTGCATATTTTAAGGTAACCTTGCCATATTCAAATTATACCATCACCCCTGATGTGACCAAGGGCGTAGCGAGGATTTTGTTAGGGGGACAGGTGTAGACAAACCAAGAATATTGTAAGGTAAATGCTGCATGAGCAATGGGACAGATTAAATCAAGAATCTTGTAAAATCGGTTTGTGAGCATTTCTGCATCTTCTAGCTGCCTCCCCTGTCCGTACCTCGCTACGCATTTGGATGTGACCACTACAACCACTCTGCCAGAGTGTGGGTGTGACGGCAAAGAATAACTATACTATGGAAACAGTAGTATGGAAAGAGTAATTTTACAGATTATTATTTGTAATTGACTTCAAAAGTAAAGGAGGATTTAATGTTTTATGTCATAACAAACACAATGTAACAGCTCACCTGAGCTCCAACCTTGCCCAGTTTATTGCACACATAACGTCCCACAAACCCTGTGGCTCCAAACACTGTTGCTACCATGCCATTAAAGCTGGCTCGGCCACCAGTGCCCCGCTTGTAAGCGGCTATGTTAGGCGTATTGCTGTCCGAACTGTATGAGGCTGACTTGATGTAAACAATGCTCAGCGAACTTGTCGCCGCTGAAATGGTCCATAGTTTAGTTTCAATCAATGTCATCCTATATCACGATTGTAAAGAGGTGTTAAGTCATGTCTTAATTTTGAAATATAACTAACACTTCGAGCTTTTAAACAAATTATGTAAGAGTTTAATCAGTCAATAGTTATATGTCCGTAAGATTCATGAAAACTTACGCTTTATTTTAGTGACGAAATGGCCTGAGAGAGCGGCTGTTGCCATTTTCAGGCCAATTAACTTATGCTTTTTACAAATAAAAGGCTCTGAATCCCATCAAGGGAAGAGAGAGAAATCTAAATCGCAATTTTATTTTCTCGTCCGAAAATAAACGTCAAATTAATTTGACACAAATAGTTGACCACAGAGTATATAATAGTTGGACAGCTAGGATCCCTTTTAGTTTTTAATTAAAGGCTTGTTTCTCACTGGTTTCTCAAGCTTTTAAGCAAGTTCCAGAAGGATGTGTGCCCTAGTGTTATGGCAACAAGAGCGTAACGTGCAGCATCATCTGCCTAGCTTTTTCCCATCTATGTTGGGGTCAGCTTCCAGTCTAACCGGATGCAGCTGAGAAACAGTATTTTACTTGAAGCGACTGCTTATCTGACTTCCATAACCCAGCTGGGTAATACGATACCACTTGGTAAAACTTGTTGTTAGACTTTTTGAACAACTGACTACTACTATGACTACCATGGGGATCTTATTTCTGTCTGCAGGGTTTATAGTAATCTAACAATCTTCGTCGGGATGCTTCAAGTCCCAATAATGGGGGCAGAGATACTTCCGTCGTCGCATGCATTTCACAGTTTTACGGTTTCACTTCGATAGATTTTAATCTACCGAAAAATAATGCGGGAGCGTGACAGTGACCAAAGGCTACAATAAACAGGAAATTAAAAAAAAATCCGAGTGGGGCAAGCGAATTTTTGAAAATCTGTGAATGAACATTTGTTTATTTAAAAAAAAGCAATGTTTCCTATGAGAAAAGCGCCCGCCCAAACATTGTTCGCCCTGGAACCAAGAGCATCGGAAAATGATGTGTTGTATTGTTGATCATTGGTAAACTCCTGTAAAATCTTATTTTTGGAGCGGACTAGCTGCAGTACAGTTATATTTAAGAAAAAGTATCAGATTTTGAGGTTATAATCGAACCATAGCCACGAATATTACATTATTGCTTATTATTATTATATTATTACTTATTATTATTCATAGATTCGAGTGATTCTAAACGATGTTAAATAGATAACCCTGAATAACGATCATAATGAAATATGTGGGTTTTGTTCATTAGGTGCAAACTAGTTCAAACTCGTACAAACTAGTACAAACTCGTGCAAACTAGTACAAACTAGTGCAAACCAGTACAAACCAGTAAGGACTAGTGTCAACTGGTACAAACTAGTGCTAACTAGTCCAAACCATTACAAACTAGTGCAAACTAGTAAAAACTAGTGCAAAATAAATTTTTATCGGCACCATTTTTGATGTTGTCCCCATATTACAAACCGGTTAAAATCATAATTTTCCCTCCCGCCCATCCACTTCCGAACCTCACTGCCAACAGCTTGATCTTATCCATCCAAATCCTAACCTTACTATGAGCTGCTTAACCCCATCCTTGCAATGTTTTGTTCAGTTCTAGGGTAAAAGAGGACATGGGGGACATTTCCAGTTAGTCTTGAACTCATGCGTCAAAGCCATAAATTGTTGCAGAGAAAAGTTCAGGCACTCATGATGATAACCACTTTGGAACAAGTTACACATCAGGTAGCCAGCATCAGATGCCAGGTAGTTCAGATGCTTGACTTAAGCTGGTACTAGTTTGCAATGGTTTGTACTAGTTTGCACTAGTTTGGAATAATTTGCACAACTTTTGTACTAATTTGTACTAGTCTGCACTAGTTTGTATTAGTTTGTACTAGTTTGTACTAGTTTATACTAGTTTGTACTAGTTTGTACCAGTATGTACTAGTTTGTACTAGTTTGTACTAGTTTGTACTAGTTTGTACTAGTTTGTACTAGTTTGTACTAGTTTGTACTAGTTTGTACTAGTTTGTACTAGTTTGTACTAGTTTGTACTAGTTTGTACTAGTTTGTACTAGTTTGTACCAGTTTGTACTAGTTTGTACTAGTTTCTACTAGTTTGCACTAGTTTGTACTAGTTTGTAATAGTTTGTACGAATTTGTACTGGTTTGTACTAGTTAGCACTAGTTTGTACCAGTTGACACTAGTTTGCACTAGTCTTTACTAGTTTGCACTAATTTGTGCTAGTTTGCACGAGTTTGTACTAGTTTGCACTAGTCTTTACTAGTTTGTACTAGTCTTTACTAGTTTGTACTAGTTTGCACGAGTTTGTACTAGTGTGTACTAGTTTGTACTAGGTTGTACTAGTTTGTACTAGTTTGCACGAGTTTGTACTAGTTTGCACGTAGTGAACAAAACCCACATATTTCATTATGATCGTGATTCAGGGTTATCTAATATCGATTAGAATCACTCGGATCTATGAAAAATAATAAGTTATAATATAATAATAATTAGTGATAATGTAATATTCGTGGCTATGGTTCGATTATAACCTCAAAATCTAATACTTTTTCTTAAATACATTTGTTCTGGAGCTAGTCCGACCCAAAAATAAAAACTTACAGGAGTTTACAGATTGACATTAAAACTTGTATTATTATTATTATTCTTTAATTTTATTTAATTGTTTACTTATAATTTTCAAATCTAATTGTTTCTTGTGTCTCGTAGTGTCGTGTCTCGCTGAACAGTCAGTTATTCAATCTGCCCCTACTGTCTGTATTGGGCCACAGATACAGGCTGTGCCTAGTTTGTGGCCCACGGCTTCTTCTAGTTTGTACTAGTTTGCACTACTTTGTACTAGTTTGTACTAGTTTGTACAGTTTTTACTAGTTTGTACTAGTTTGCACTGGTTTGCACTGGTTTGCACTAGTTTGTACGTAGTGAACAAAACCCACATAATTATTTCATTATGATCGTTATTCAGTATCGAATATCGTTTAGAATCACTCGGATCTATGAATAACTTATATACGTAAACCTCAAAATCTGATACTTTTTCTTTAAATATCTGTTCTGCAGCTAGTCCGCTTCAAAAATAAGATCTTACAGGAGTTTACCAATGATCAACAATACAACACATAATTTTCCGATGCTCTTGGTTCGAGGGCGAACAATGTATGGGCGCTGAGCAATATCCAAATTTGCTATCTCCCCGTATTTGGAGTACTTTCCCTCCAAGCAGTGCCGGTTTTACCACCAGCAGCGCCCTGGTCAAGATTTTTACGGCGCCCGCTAACTGCAATTCAAACCCGTACGAAATTATAGGCGATGGTTCAAATAATGCCTTATAAATGAATGGTTATTTCTATTTCTTCTATTTGAATATTTGTTGTCAGAATCGAATTATGTATGTACTGAATATGTGCTGTTAACCGTTTTTGCGTCGGTGTACCTTACATTTCACCCAATACTATCATATGTTAGTTCATTTGGTAAAAAGCTGTTATTTTGAAATTACAAATAAGTAGACATTTTAATTATATTTTGTTGTTTAAATGATTCCAAGTGATCGGTTAAGAATTTTCCATTGATGAACAAGCTGAAAACAATCTGTGTATGAGGGGCAATGAGGGGCGCCGCAGGCACCCCTATACACCTAGCGCCATGGGCGGTCGTCCAACCGCGCCCTACCCTAACGCCAATAGTGCCTCCACGTGGCATTGAAAAATTCCATCATGTATAGCGAGCTCCACATTCGCGCCGCAAAAACCCATGAAAGCCGCGAAATGTGAATGTAGATGGCTTTCGCGCCCGTTCACGGGCTTCGCGCCTGTTCGCGCCTTGTTCCCCGTTCAGTGTCAGTATTTGCGCCAGCTTCAAAGGGTTTGCGAAGCTCGAACCTCCCGTGAAGGCAAGCGCGTCCACACTCACTCGTGAATTCAGAACCTATTTTATGGGATCCTAAACACAAAATACATGGAAAAAAAGCTACACGATGCATGGATGCGAATGCAGGACCAATAGAAATGACTGAATTAAAAAAAAAGAAAGTAATGTCCAGTTACAATAAAAAAAAGGTGAAAGATTCTTAAAATACACGTAATTGTAGTAAGCCAAAGTGCATAGCGCTATCTAAACGCGAATTAAACTGAACGATTACGATTGTGGAGGGACATGTTTTTCGAGAAGACTTCGAGGCAAACTTACAGGCTCGAATTTGACAGTTGTGCAGCGCGAATGTGGAGCCCGCTTAAAGTTGTGTGACGTGAAAGCTGACCTGACGACCTGGCGTTGACATGTGTCATGTGTCTGTCTGGCGGACTGCATCACTGCACTGATGTATTATTGCTTGCTTTTTCGAGTGTCTGTCTGTGATCTGTGATGGCTAAATTCTGAGGTTTTCTATAATATTAGTTCGGTTTTGCTTGTTTGTACGTACTGCATGTATTTATTCTTCGTTCTCGTTTGTTGTGTTTGTACATGGGAAAGCAATAAAGTGACCTGGTAGATCCTGATTGAAATTGTGACTTGTAATCTTGAGTTTGGGCTAGAGTGGTAGAGACTACACGATGGAAGAACGCGAAATTGAAATCCTCAGTAGTAACGATAACATAGATGAAGTCTGCCAAATATTACAGCGCTTTTTAAAGAATGTAAGTCATGTATAATTCAATTAGAGTGACAACGTTTAAAGCGCTCCAACGATAGACATTCATAACATTAGACTTTTTCAGAATGAAAACGCGTTCAATTTTCCTGATTTGGCCGAAAAAAATCAAAGAGCATTATTGTGGACAGCTTTATTTCAACGCCTACAGGATAAGTCTTCGGCGTCAGTTCACGCGCTTTGTTTAGCATCTGTAAGGGTGTTAAGGTTTGTCATATTATCTTGTGTTAAGTGTATTGTTTAAAAAAATATTTTGTCCAGATTACTAACAATGAAATTTTTCAATATTTAGCCGGGACAAATCAGACCTTGAAAATCTGATTTGTGAAAGATGGGTAACAACTCTAATAGAAAGAGCTGGCTTGTATAACTTTGAAGCTCTTGATGAAGAATCCATGATGCCACTGGATCTAATAGAGAAGGATGTGGCAGTAGAGGCACTCAAATGTCTTTGCAACATAACATTCAACAGTGAAGTGGCTAGAGCCCTGTGTGCACACACTTCCATTGCTCAGGGATTAGTAGCCAGACTAAGAATTTACAAAGAAATGCCATTCAAAGAAGAAATCATGTTGTTTGATTTGAAGTTGCTCTTCATTCTGACTGCTCTAAGACATGACATAAAAACTAAAATAAAGGATGAACTACATGGCATGGAGTATTTGATAAATTGTTTGGGTGAAATACTCATAGAAGCTTCTTCCGCCAAGGTAGAGGAGCAAGCTTCAAGCAGCGCCAGCTTGGCTGAAGGAGCCCAGCACTGTATTCTGCAGGTAATATGTGTTGCATATAATCCTCTAAACATCATAATCCTACGTTTTTAAACTGACATGGTCAAATACATTGTTACCACTAAAAATGAAATATCACTGAAATATCGGGAACTCAAAAATAACAGTAAACATGGTAAATATCCCGTTTTCAGTGTTAATAATCATAATCCTAGCCTTCAAGTCAATAGCATTCATTAGAATAGGGAACTTTGATTAAAAAATAATTGTTACCCTTTATTGTAGGACAACCAACAAGCCATTGTGTGTGAGATCCTCAAGACCCAGTTCAACCTGATCCTGCATTCAGGTTCAGAGGAACCGTCCGATGAGGAGGAAGAGGCTATGTATTTAAAACTGATGCCGGTCCTCACTGCCTTGTTGCATGCTCACACTTCTACTGAGACAAAACTATTGGAGCTGTCCAGTAATATTGCTAATTTGTTAACAAGGTATGTTTTAATAGACAGCTTTCTATCTGGTTACTGGCCGCTTATTCCACAAAAAATCTTATTACTTGTTATTTGTCACTTATGTACCCCTTGCAGTTAATTTAAGTGTGACTCAATTGCCTTGTCAGCTCCCAAATTGTTTAAATTAGATTGAGCAATATTTGTTTCATGATTTTTACCTTTCATTAGGGGGCCATCCATAAATTACGTTACACGAATTTCATGATTTTTGACCCCCCCCCCGTTCTTGTCACAGCTGGTCACATTTGTGAGACCCCCTTGCTCTAGCGTACAAATTATTGAATTAAAAAAGCAGTTTTTATTTCGATTTAAATTCTTTTTTGATAAAATCATCATCAAATGAAACATTTCAAAAATTTAATAAAACTCAGCGCATGACACTGGTAGAGCGAGTCGCCGACTAAACAATTTGAACCTTGTGTATACAGATAGAGTTTTAAATGTTTCTGAGTTTTTCGTTAATAGTTGAAAGTTCGTGTTTTAATACTTACATTATAAATATTTTGAAATGTGATACGAAATGTGTTACGAAATTTAGGATCCCTCCCACCCCCTTGTCACACTTCGTCGACCCCCTCCCTCCCCCTTAACGTGTGACGTAATTTATGGATGGCCCCTTAACTGGTATAATAGACTTCCTCCATGGTCGAGTGGTTGCAAGAGTGACTGCGGAGCACGAGGTCCTGGGTTCGATTTTCAGGATGGGCAAAGTGTTATTGTGTTTTTTCATCAGGAAGTTCTCAATAACAGCTATGGAAATTGAAAATCTGCCCAGTTGATGGCAATAGGCTCGCCTTAAACATATCTGGTGAATTGTGGGTGTGCTATTAGGTAGACATCTGCCCAACTCTATGGGGATAAGAGGTGTGATAAGTGATATTTTGTTATGTTATATCTGATAATGTATACTTGTGTCTTTCCAGTGTTCCACCAATGTTTTACCCTTTCCTGACACCAGAGCTGACTACAGGTGAAAGAGCCCGGTATGAGTATGATGGCAGAAACATGGATGCTTTACAAAATCTCATACTTTTGTTGCAGTATAAGCTGACTATAACCACAGTAAGTTATGTATTTATTGGCACTGCATACTTGTCTTGAACTTTGATGTTCTTTTCTATAAATTGCCTTTTAATTGCTACGTTCAATACAATGACTATCATACTTTGCAACCACAATCCTTGTTGTGCGTTTCAAGTGGTACATAGTTTTTCGAGACGGAATGGGAAGCAGTCACCTCCTTCTGCGAAGCAGTCATGCTAGCGGAAGAGATGGCGGATCGCGAGAGGGAGAGATCCTCTCGTCTCAGCCGCCGCGGGAGACGCCCCGGGCGTTGTTGGCCACGTGGTGGCCTCCGGCCACCGTAGGCGCGGGCCTGTGGACGGTGCCGACAGGCCGTGTCGACGGCGCGGTTGTGTTCCACGCACGCCTCAAAAAGAGATGTCAGCATAATGAAGGGGCTCACAAGGGCCGAATCCTGCCGGGGCTGCGAGACCGTTCGAAAGAGATACCGTGGCCCCGGAACATAAAGGGCGACTTCGGCTGCGAAGGGCGGTTTCAGTCATTAAAAGACTGGCACTCCCTCCCGCTCCGCCCAGAGTGGGAGGATCATTTGATGATTTCCGATCCAAAAAAAAAAATAAACAATTGGGATGTAGTTTTGATCTTCTGATTGTCATGAAAATGTTGCTTACTGCTTATCAGAACAAAAACAAGTCATCCAGAAATAGTTCTACACTCTATTGATCCACTCTGTGCTCGACCATTTCAGGGCCCTAAGACTCAGCGTGAAAATCTGTCCCCCATCCTGACAGTTTTGAACAAGAGCTCCCGTGGGTGTCGTTCTCAAAGGAAGTACCTCCGGCAAGTGGTACTGCCTCCATTGCGTGACGTGTCCCATCCGCCGGAACAGGGGAACCATTTGAGGAACCAGTTGTGCAGGCTCCTGACTACTCCTGTCACATCCGTCAGGGATTTGGTTGCAGAATTTCTTTTTATACTGTGCAAGGAAAAGGGTGAGAAGATTTACCAATTATTGTAACAACAAGCGTTTTTTTTCTAAATTATATTCACACTTTTAGTACAGAGACGCGAAAGCGATATGAACTAGTACTTAGGTATTGCGAAATTATATATTTTTTTTAAAATTATGTGTCGGACACTTTAATATTGTCAGTAAGTAGCTAATAAATAAGTAATTAACGAATAATATTTTTAGTGGGTCGCATGGTGAAATACACCGGTTTCGGCAACGCGGCAGGGCACCTCGCGCAGAAGGGGCTGCTAAGCGGCGGGCGCAGCGGCGACTACTCCTCCAGCAGTGATGACTCCGACACGGAGGAGTACTTGGAGGCCCAGCCGAACATTGACCCCGTCGTGGGGTGCACGCGACCACCCCGCATCAACCCCTTCGAGGGTATGACTGATGAACAGGTGAGCTGAATACCTAAGAATCAATACATGGTATTTTGTTTTGTCTTTTTGAGAAAAGCGTGTCTCTCAAAGCGTTATTTACCAATTTATTTAAATGGGTAAATAAAGGCCAAAACGGATAATGAGTATTTGTGATCTGAGTCACAAATTAAATAAAGCAATAAGTCTGATTAGCCACATTGTATAGTAACAATGTCCTCATTTGTGGCCAATGCTAGGCACTAACAAGAAATCCTATTAGTCACACAATATACCTACTTGCATTAATAACAGAACATTAATTTTACTCACAAAACTTTATTATTTACAGAAAGAGTATGAGGCGATGAAACTGGTGAATCTATTTGACAAGATGGTCACGGACGGTGTGGTGAAGCCGGCGCGCATCGGACCGGACGGCCGGCCGCAAGCCGTCGAGCACGTTCTCGAGCTGAGGGAGAACCTACCCAATAGACCGCAGTCCTAAGGAAGTGAGACAACTTGAGGAGTTCTATTGCGGTACCTTGTCATATCTTTGATACACACTATAAAGGGAATATCAGAAGGATAGTGACGTCATCATGACCGAACGTTGCCGTTGATTCGGATTGTGTAATAAAAGTTCGGATTGTATTCGTATTTCGTTCTCAAGTGACAAACGATGATGAAAAATTGATCATTTTCTTGAGTGAAAACCGAAATGCATTTACGAAAGATCTCTAAATTTCTAAATTCAATATTGTTGAATGGCCAAAGCGAGTGGAAAACTTATAAAAAATAGGTTAATATTACTTCCAATTAGATTGATTCGATTAAATTAGACATTTATTAGGAATTCAGGATTATAGTGTTAGGTAGTATTTTGATCTTTAATTTACATTCAATAGTGAGTAGTATTTTAAAACAGTTTATAGAAAATATTTTTATTGTAATTTGAGCGATAGCTCATAGTGTAGTCTAATTTCTTTAAGAATAAGTGAAAGCTGACATATGTTTAGATGGGAAGATGATGAAGATATAAAATATCACAATAAGGATTGCGGGGAATGGGTTTTAATTATTGTAAGACTAGCCTCAATCAATCAGAAATCACATATTATGTACTCTATCTACTAATATTAGCAATATAAACTCGACGATCAATGAACGATTGTCCTATGGTGGTAAGTAGTCATACATAACCTTTGCTTACTGTCTCTTGTGCTACAGGAACTTCTGGTACAAGAGCCAGTGTTACACTGATAATTGTGAGTAATCACTTATCAATAAAGTTTATTTTTTATAACTACTGCCATTCTATGATCTCGATTGAATGTTTAATCAATTGCAGTTTGTGACTTTTTGTTTTAAGGGGAAGAGGGTGCTTTATTGAATTTAATCATTAATTTAATTAGAAGAATTTTCTATATATTTTATATAATACGGTCCATAACGTAAAGTTAGAGGTATATTTTGCAATTTTTTGTGAAAAAATTATAGAATCCTATTAAAAGTATATTGTGACAAGCTAACATAGGGACCTCTAGTGGCCTAAGTTATTATGTCATATTTTGTGCCATTAGTACTAAATAGAAAATAATTTATAGTTTGCATAACTTAAATTACCAAAGTATTTATTTATAATCTTAGTGCAATGTAGCTCATTATATTACGCATATGATATTACGAGTATGTAAAAGAATACTAAATGGATTCGCAAAATAAATACCTAGCATCGACGAAAAATGTTCTAAAATATATTAGGAAGCTTTATTTGACTAATCATTTGGAATTAGAAATTTTCGATATAATACTATTAAAATAATAAAACTCAGTACGTACTTCGTAGTTATAAGTCAGTAAATACGTAGAGTACCTATTATATTAGTATTTTATTATCACCAATGTGTTTTATAATTTTATGTTTTTAATGTAATGTTATTACAATTATAATATTTCATATTTATTTAAAATGAAATAAAATCTATTTAGAAAGCATCATAATTTGTTTGTATTTATAGTCTAACATTAGTTATCCTGCTTACGTGTCTATATTTATGTCGTAGCCAATTCGTAAAACACGCCGTATTACATAATGGCGCGCCGGATTGTAGAGGGGATACGTTCGACAAAGCGGCGTTCAACGTTAAGACGTTTTGTAAAATGACCGAATAAAATACTGAAAATTCCGAAAATAATGCGTATTAGATGTAGCCCCGCTGCGCGGTGCTCCTATTTCTGTCTGCAGGGTTTACGCCGCTTTGACGAACGCGAAGTGCTCATTCAATGCGGCGTACTTTATTTCAGCCGTATTGAATCCGGCATTACAAAACGGCGACGTTTTACAATCCGGCGCGCCATTATGTTATACGGCGTGTTCTACGATTTGCCTGCGACATTTACCTACAGTAAAGAGCTTTTATTTCTAGAAATAATAACGAATAATAATAATGTGGGTGTTCACCTCTGCTTGTGTCTTATTAGTATTCTCCGAAAACATGAGCACTTTTTTTAGTTTATCATATTTTACCCGTTATTAGAAGTCCGAATTGCGGGCGAATATTAACGAAACAAAAACTTAGAACCGCCTATGAATTATTCGGTTCAAGACTTAAACAATTATTTACCAAACGATCACTACCAATTTCAAAAACTGTTTCGCAACCTCATAATAAAATTTAGAAGCATCTGTCGGTTTACCGTACTCTGTAACAACATTACAAGTTGTAGATGACAGTAGTGCAGCATTGATTGATGCCCTGCACGATGGCCGACGGTACACGAGCGCATCCGCGGCCCACGGACACGCGCGTTGGAAATCAATTACCAGCAATTATTGGGTAAGCTAGCTCTCCTACTGCCGGTGGGAAGGGCAGGAGCGAAAGGTCGTAACTCCCTGTCTATGTAGTGGGGTCCCGCCGTCCCGGCGCCACCTCAGTCGGCTCTCGCAGGGCGGGAATACAGGGCGGCCGCTTGACGCGCGCCGGACGATTCCGCTCCACGAAAATAATCGCGAAAAATGGAAATAGTGTAGGTATCGTTCATTAACTCAGTTTAATATTTATTTAATTGACATTATATACTATATTTCGGTTATTAATGACTAGTTAGGTAGGGATAATGGATTCGGTTCGCGATTTTTACCTCTCTTTGTTGAGTTATGACAAAAGGTCCAGGTATCGAAATACATTTTCCGCGTATGAATGTTGAATTGGCAGATCGATTGATTGCACTTTTGTACGGGTGGGTCTCGGGTGCACATGCGTAAAACTGCTATTTATTCTTTTATTTTAAATAAGAATTGCCCTTTTATTGGGACCTTTGTTATCAAATGTTTGAGTATGTTGCATTCTTTGTTAAAGCGCATATTTACTATGGCAAACGTCGAGAAGTCTAATACTTACTACGAACGAGTCCATTATCAGAGAAACAACGGTTGTTAGCAAGTATATTAAGTACCTACTACATCTGGTTTTAATATTTGTTTTGCGTAGCAAAGTTGCAATTATGATCTCTGGTTGCAACATATAAGACACCATATTTCATAGTAAGATCTGTTACAACATTTAGGTGTAAGTGATACAGTTCACATTGAGTTGGTTCTCTATTTAAAGATGCCAGATCTTTATTCCCCGCAACAAACTAAAACACTACCCACCTTAGATGCATGTTCACCAATAAGATGACGGTCTGAATGTCTAAAAACAGCTGTTTAAAACACATTTTTGTAGGGGAAGATATCCTTTAAACAGCTGTGAGATAATCAGACCGTTGTCTTTTCGGTGAACATGGACCTTTGTCCTTCATTTCACAGCGGTCGGAGTAGATCTCTAAATATAACGAAAACTATCATATCAGGCTAATATGATAGCTTAACGAAACTTGGGGACTTTTGGGTGATCTTTCTATTGAGCACCCTCCTAACTCCTTTCTCTATTTAATATTGTGCTTATATCAACCAGTGCCTGTAATACTTTATGTTGAGATAAATACAACTTATCTTATGATTATTGTGCCCTAGTGTTGGCAGTGAAGAAGGTAGATTGGTAGGGCTGTGATTAGACCTTAAATCGACAAATTACCTACTGATGAACAAAAAAATTGCCGATTCTTTTTACGAAGAAACCCCTTTCTACGGTGGTCTTGCTATGCGTGCAGGTAGACTCGGCTGTGACACAGTTATCGACACAGAATCGGCTTGGGCTGGTCAGAAAAAGCTCTATGGGTATGCAATAAAAGCGAAAAAGACGTCATTCGCCTCATTGATTTGGACGACTCGATGCTGCGCCGTTTAACTGTAGATCGGGATCTGCCCAAGCCGATTCTGCGTCGATAAGTGTGAACTGTAAGTGCTCCCTAATAAGTGCGTAGTTTCTTAGCAACGCTGGTGGCGTGCGTGGCAGCGGGGACACCCGCGCCCGCGCCGCAATGTGAACGTGCACCGGTGCACGCTCCTCCCGCTGACGAGCATTACCGCATCGGTGTCTCTGGAGAACCGGACCTGTTCCTGCCGGGAGAACTTTACACTGGTATGTGTTCATAACTGTGCGACATGTGTTCGTAATTCCGAAATCAGGTGCTTCATTTAGCTCTTTCACTTTATCTTCGAGTGCGAAGCAAAACGTGAAAGCAAAATTCAGATGAACCTCGGTCGGTTAAAATTAATCAAAAGTTAACGCGGTATGAAACTAAAACGAACTCGAGTGAAGCGTCTGATTTCAGTGCCTATTACCATTACTGCTAATAATGTAGCTAAAGTCCGGTCGCGGAGCACGAAGAAATTCGTACAATGACCTCTTTACCTACTGACAGTGGTCACAAACATTTTTCTATGAAGTGCGGTTTACATGAAATATTAAAAGGAGAAAGAAAATTTACCAACTAATTAAATAAATGATTGTGATTATGTAAATTATTTATTTAAATGTTATATTAAATAATAAATTAATTTATTCTCAGGTAAATTAAGTATAAGTTATAAAAATCGAGTTACAATTACTAATTCGGCAGAAATATAACTTAAGTCTGGATTTTTTGTCGTGACTCAAGGCCAACCAAAAAACACATGCAAACAAGAACAAACCTTACAGTGTTAGGTAAATGCCACATCCAGTCACCGTTTATCCGTGTTTCACAGATACTTGTTTACATGTATCGAACGAACATTTTACCCGCATTGATTTGTAATTTAGCTTCAAAATATTTATAAAATCGACGTCTAATTTTACGTTGTTTTGTTCTTTTTAAGTGTCTAGTATTAATATTCTCACAACCTTTTGAGGTTTAAGATCATTTATTCTCATAAGAATTTACTATTCACATAATAGTGAATTCTTATGAGAATAAATGATCATAAACTTCAAAAGGTTTACAATTCCTGAGGACGGCGGCCATTGCATCTGTGCACATACACAATAATATATTTACGCGGGAGTGACAGAGACAGGTACTAACAGGTCATTGTACGAATTTCTTCGTGCTCCGCGACCGGACTTTGCCTACAGGTAACGACGTAGCTTCACTGAATTTCATGGAGCGTTGCTTGGGTGTCAATAGCGCCACTTCTTCCCAGTTATAGCACCGGCAGGAAAGAGGAATAGCTGCTGTTATGAGGGATTGACTTTTTGTAGTTAATTTTTTTTTTAATGTAGATGTTGAAGAAGGCTCCAATAAGCTTCTATCAGAAAGGCTGCCCAATAGATTTTACTCGACATATAGCAGACCTGTAGAGTATGCACATTGAGGACTGTGTCATAATCATATACATACATAGGTAATAATAAATAGGTTGTAAGTATGGCGGACTAAATCTGAATGTCTTAGAATTTAATGTATGTACGGTACGAACGAGAGACACTTTAGCACATTTTGTTTCATACAAAACTTGTTTGTCAGCTATCGATTAATGTACTCGTACATAGGTTTTATACGTGGCCGTAACATTGAAAGAAAAAATCGCGGAAGTTAGGCCAGCCAGGCTTCATATAAAAATCTTCCAAGCCCTTTAAAAATATACTTAAACTAAGAGATTGCAGAAAGAAAGAGCGAATTTTTTTACATTCCGCCTCGTATGGGTTAGGTAAGTTTTTATTTAATTTTGTCATATTAAACTATTTTTTTTTTAATATTTGTGGGGTCTCCAACTCCAAACTGCCTCTTAAAAAGTGAGGTAAGTAATGAGCATATTATTATATTTTGCCTTGTTGATCAAAAGAACTTGTTGATATTTGAAGGCCCCTTGGGTCCAGTCCAGAGGCGGCCCGTCCCTTCCGCTCCGTGGTTAGTCCGCCACTGAGAAGTAGGTACTTACTTACCTAGATATTAATTGCTACAGGCCTCAGGTACGTTTAGGTCTTTATTGACTATATCCTATTACCTAAAGAGCAAAATAGATTCTGGCAGCAGCATGCAATGAGACTCACGAGCAAGACCGTTATAAATTAGCTAGCAATATAACTAAAGCTGTAATAAGATCGAAACGTGAATTGTAATTGTTTGTTTATAGTGTCACTTCAAGGTATAGACAGTGGGCAAGGGCCGACACCATTCATAGGCTTCAAGATATGGGTGGAGGTAAAACTGGAGCAGTCCAAGACTGATAAGTCTGGAAGCACGCCGAATGTGACAGAGGCTTCGAATCTGACGCTGGGCACGTTCCAGGCGTATGATGCACAGGCGAAGATACAAGAAGTCTGCTCACCAGCTGTCGATAACGCTACTTCTCATCCCAAAACTGAAGTTCAGGTGGGTACTTAAATATACATATATTTGGACTGGTACCGTCAAACGGGGCTATTTAGGTTCGTTGACTATTTGGGAGGACCCAGAACTAGGAACATAAAATATCGATAACTGTCAGTTGGTTTATGCTAGAAGTTATTTTAAAAACTCTAGCAACACTTTGATTGGCTGCTTATGTGAAATTCCTGATGGTAAAACTCAAAATAACATTTTGGTATACAGGGTGAAATTTTTCAATGCCACCTGGAGGGAAAGTACTCTAAATACTGGAAATAGCAAATTTTACTCAAAGGTGGCATTGGAAAATTCCATCCTGTATATGGTACCAAATAGCCAACAGAAACCCAAAGAGCCCCGTTTTACTGTAAATAACAAAATATGACCGGTTGAATAAGTGATAATGGTATAGCTGCCTCTTATGAGTAGGCTATGAATATTTTACGTCGGATTGAGCTGGGTTGTCAAAGATTTAAAAAATTACCAGTCCCTTTTGCTCGTGTTTTGCCTCAAAGTAAGTATTCATTTTCTCTTCGCATGGTGGTAGAGTTTATACGATTGAAACTAGGTACTAGTATTGCTCCTGCTGGGGAGCAGAGTTGGGCAAATTGTAATCAGATTAATGATTAAGGATTACGATTACATTTTGTAATCATCAATCAAGATTACAGATTACGGAAATTAATCAAGAATGTAATCATATTGGTGATTAATGATTATTAGTTTGTAATCGTTATTTTGATTACTATTTTGATTACTTTTTTGATTGATGCATACTAACTACATTTAGGAATTCGAAAAATAAAATCATTAACATTGTAAATCATCTTTATTTTTTGATCTGTCTCATGAATTATTTTTTTTTAATAATTATTATTCTTAAGAAAACAATCAAGAATTATTTTTATGTGTGCCATGTGTGGCTTAAATTAGATGTTAAAAGCACCCTCTTTTCAAACATCTCATCCGAAAGTCTGTGTGATTTAGGTAAATTGGTCATGGTCGCATATGAGAAAAGTCTTTCGACAGGACCCGATGACGGAAGAGGTGTGTTATATTTTTTTAAAACACGTTTAATTTCAGGGTATCGATTTAGCATCGATACAACCGCATTTATTAAAAATATGCTTAAAAAATAATCAAATCTACCCATGTAATCAAGATTACTGACTATTGTAATCAAAACTAATGATTACAAATGTAGTCATGATTGAAAGTAATCAAGATTAAAAGTAATCATGATTGATGTATTCATGATTACTTTCAATCAGATTATTAATCCGATTACAAAAGTAGTTGATTACGCCCAACTCTGCTGGGGAGATAAAATATGGTAGGACATACCATATTTTATATCCCAGCTTGAAGCTGAGAAGAGATGCGGAAGTCTTGTTTGTACCCGACTGACCCAGAAGGAATGTTTTTCGCGCACTTGTATGTATGTACACAACTACACATCCATCCGTTCTATTGTGTCCTCGTAACAGCTAAAGGATGAACCGATTAGGAAAATTTATCGTCGTTAGATCCGTCTTGGTGGCGCGAGTGTCACTGGCTACATAAAATAAAAAAGGTTTTAAGAGGTAAGTAACAAAAAAATAAATTATTTGACATAGTATATAGGGTGACTGGTAATTAGTGTACGAAACTTAAACACGTGATTGTGCTCATGATAACAAACAACTTTTACTATGAGACCAAAGCGGAAATCGCGAAAAATATAACAGCTGTTCAGTACATTAGGCGAACATAAATATGTACTGAACAGCTGTTTTTTTTTCGCGATTTCAGGTTTTGTCCCACAAATCTTGGTTACATCATTCATGTTGAGATTATACATATATGTGAGAACGATGTAGAAACACGTGCACACTAAGAGCGTCCAGAGTAAAAAAAAAAACGACAATTTCAAAGTAAAGTAATTAAAATGAACCTAAGAGGACCATCAACCTTGAGGGCTTGTACCCCTAAAATGGACCATGGTGGACGTTACTCCAATCAGCGCCCTCCAGGAAAAGATCAAACTTCCTGATCTTCTCCGGACATTCGCAAGGGATCCTGGTGTTCCAAGAGTCTCATCGCGGATCTGGGTAACACCGGTGCACACAAAGAGCACATGCGCCACCGTGTCCTCCGCCTCCATGCATGCTCTGCGGTTCCCTATCCATTTGCATAAAATTTTAAGACCTAATATAACTTAGCATAATTTTGTTTGGCATAATTATATTTTCGCATAATATAATTACGCATAACAGCTTACGCATAATTTGTTAAGCATAATTTCTCTAACCATAATAATGATTAAGCATAATATTCTAAAGCATAAATTTATTAAGCATAAAGCTCCAAAACATAACTTTTTTTAAGCATAATATCCTAAAGCATAAATTTATTTACGCATAATGATATTAAAACATATTTTTATAGGTATAACAATGAAATAATTATTAACACCTAGAATATTAGACACTATACATGTTTATATAATATTGCTCGAATGAAATTTATAGGCACTTGATATTGTAGGTAGAATAGTTTTTTTTTTTTCTAAGTAGACGGTGGTGTCAGGTAATATATAACATATTAATATAATATAACGTAATAAACGATTATTTTGTGGGTTTATTTTTCGCTGCAGGAACTTAGTAGGAAGCATGAAACAAGAAAGCATACAGCATGCAAGCAAGCATACAGCATGCAAGCAAGCATGCAGCAAGCATGCAGCATGCAGCATTCAAGCGATCATGCAACATGCAGCAGGCAGGAATTCTGTCACGGCTCCGGCGCTGCGGGCCTCCGGCGGCCCCACGCGTCCTAATCGTCGCAGACACACTGTTACTGCTCCTCAGCCCGCGGGCCGCCTCGCCCCTTACGCACCTACGCGATTTTAAATTACACTCTAGGGGTAGGACAAACAAGACTACGTGGAGTCGGTTTTGCAGCAATTCGGTTCTGTCACTAACTTTTGTTGCACAGCATATTCAATTTTACACAACATCTAATATATTCTTCAGATAAAAGTTATCTCGCAATTGAAAAATCGTTTAAGTTACATAATGTTATTGTATAATAAATCATTTGCATGAAAATTGTTTTTGTTATTTATATTAATTGTATGCCTAAATATTATTATGCTAATAGTCATTAGGCCTACTAACGTTATGCGAATCAAATTTATACCAAAACAAATTAGTCTTTAAGATGATTATGCTAACATGAAATGTATGCCTAAAAAAATTATGCCTAAGTATTATTACCTATGCCAAAACAAATTGTGCCAAAATCGTTATGGCGAAGTATATTAGGACAAAGAACATTATGCGAAAAGAAGGGATCCCATGCTCTGCACAGGGGACTGTCAGTTATACCTAGGGTGTGGGAGCGTTTGTCCAGTGAGCAGTGTCCAGTAATGGTCCCCGCCACCAGTCGTAGGCTTTTTCACTATCCAGGCGCAGAAGGCGGTTAGTCAGCTTTGTGTCATATCCAGAGATGGATTGCCCACACCCTGGTGTCGAGGTCCACCATTTCTCCGCTTGTATTTGAGTGTGATCCTTCTTAGATGCTTGAAAGGAATTAGCACAATGGCGATGGCAATGGCAATGACGTTTGCGCTGGATCCCCATCTGGCGATCTCATCAGCTGCATCGTTTCACTGTGACCTTTGATCCATTGCAGTGTCACCGGCGGCGTGTTGCGGTTTAGTACCGTAACTCGTTCTAGGGCATTATGGTATTCTAGTTTTAGCCTCGACGTGATCTGATTTCTCTTTTAAGGATTGAAGAACTGAGACACTGTCGAAGAGTATACGAATATGGGTATCCGTAACTTCCCTGTCCTCTACCTATGGCAAGTGTCGCTTGGATAATACCTACGCACTTAGCTTGGTAGACGAAATGATGATGATGATGAATCATGTACATAATTACAGTTTTTTTAGACAAGTTATATTTTTTAATTACTTTTTTATTTCCCGTCTTTTTTTGGATTTTTTGTATATGAAGTTTATTAAGTGCTTATCTTGCTTGTTTTCTTTAATTTTAAAGTTTTAATCAGACTTAAGTATTGGTAAAGGGTGCTTGTATAAAGATTGGCACAGGTTTTACGGTCCCGAATTGTGTTGACATTTTATCGATTTTATGCGCCTGTTCTTTTATGAGTGACCCCACACGGAACGTCTGGGACCGTACCTGCTTCTCCGAACTGGGAACCTCTTCATGACTGCAAGAGCCCTAATAAACAAAAATAATAAGTGTATATGATAGTGTGCTGATTTCTTGTCATGACGTGGCCCAGGTGATATGGAACGCACCATCGTCTTCCGGCATGGGTCCGGTCGGCGAGGTGTGCGTGCGTGTGTGTGCGCGCGCCGGCCCGTACCCGGGCGTGAGCGGCGGCGGTGGCGGCTGGTCGGTGCTGGCACGCGAGCTGTGTGCCGCGCCCAGGGCTCCGCACTACTCCGCTAAGCTTCCGCCGATAACAGAGCCTTGCTGCGCCTGCGATGAGGCCAAGTATGAGGTGCGTGGACTAGGGGTGGTCTTCTCCTGCTGCTTTTTGTGTACGTGTACTTTAGATTGTAAGAGGCCATAGAGGTGGCCAACGTGATAAGGGCATCAGTAGCATACTAGTCATCAAACGTGAGTAAGTCAACGAACTCTTACGCAAGTGGAAATACAGACTATTTCCACTTGCCTAAGAGTTCAAATCAAAGGCACCGCACTCTCACTTAGCCCCAGTGGAAGATGGAGTGAGAGAGATGTAATGTTTGATTTCGACAGCAAAAGATCTTACCCAAAAATTATATTACAGCGAAAATTAAACGTTAAACAGGTAACCTTCGAATGCCTATGGTCCCGCAACACACACCCCCGCGAGTTCCCACCAGAGAGCGCTCACGCGCACTTCGGTGACGTTATCGGGGCGTCGCACACCGCTCAGTTCCGAGTGTGGCAGGAAGGTCGCGTGGCCAGCCCGGGAGTCAGGCGACTGGCTGACGATGGCACGACGGTGGCACTGGAGAAAGAACTTAAGGCAGAGGTAAATGTGGCAAAATAGGAGTAGTGTAAAAACCACTCGCACAAAACTCCAAAAACCTCTGTGAGATGGAGCAGACCACGCTGCTCCATCACGCAGAGGCGGCTCAGCTGTGTGAACATTATGAAGTAGGTATTCCTTATGTGCCATTGAGTCATCAGCGCAAATGCCGCCGAAATTACTGTAGATATTTATGGAAATACTACCTTCTTGTTGTTAGCTTCGGAGGTCTTCAGTACTATGTGAAATATTTGCGAGTAAACATATTTTTCATAGTTCTATTGTTTTTCGGATGTCAGGCAAACCATAAAGGCAACAGCTACATATGTCCAGGTAGCGCTTGCCTTTATGGCTTGCAAAAAAAGTTTGAAATGAATCTTTCCTGAAAATATGGCTGTTTCCAGAGTGACCACATCAGGACAATAATCAAGGCGCGTGGCATATCCTGGCAGCAAGTAGGCGGGGCCGGCATCCCGAATACATTCGCGGTCTTCCGAGTAGACGCGAAGCATCACTTGATGTCATTGGCTGCGAAACTAGCGCCCTCTCCTGACTGGATCGTTGGGGTCTCAGCTTTAGAACTGTGCAATGCTAACTGTACTTGGAGCAGATCAGCTACTATACCCTTGTATCCGTATGACGCCGGAACTGACAATGGTGTTAGCTATACGGTGAGTTGTGAATTAGCTATTAGCATAAAGATGCGGTGACATTTATAATTATCTTAGAATAGCATAGCACGTAGTATAAATCTGCAATCAGTAGACCAGGAATTTCAGTAAGTGCTATATTGAGATAAATTTTCCAGACCCGACCAGAAAAGGCTTCGGGCTAAATTAACCTCATTTTTTGCCAGCCTAGAAGGTCGAACTCGATCTTTTCTGTCCGAGATTGGCCACAAACAGCTATGACTAGGAGGAACGAGGGAAGAGCGGCCTTTGTCTCGTATTGGAAAACGAATATAGCTAATGATGATATTTTGTAATGAGGTATCTATGTAGAAAAAGTATCTATGTAGTCTCTATCAACTGTCTAGTGTCCACGACACAAGCCTTGCTTAGTGTGGCACTAGATGGCGCTGTGTGTAATGTCCAGCGATATTTATTTATATTGATCCATAATCCCACGGTCCAGTCGCACCGCAACCCCACAATGCCGGCGACACCGGTGCGCGCACTGCGGCCGGACTGGCCCCGCGACGCGCGCTCCCCGTTCTACAGCACGTCCGGGGAGATGCGGCCCTTCGCCCGGCTCAGACTCACGCGGCTACGGCTCTATGAGAAGAGCTGCGACGGCACCGGTAATGTGGCTTGTTTCATTAGACATAGGTTTATTTTTATTTTTTGTCGATCTGAATGGTTTTAGGCTAGTACTTGACTGATACAGTAGTCACTAACTGTATGTCAAGTGCTATCCTAACTAGCTATCGAAAAAGAAAACTGGAGATATACCATTCAATATTATTTATTTTATTTAAATGAGACCATGTTTTAGAAATTGCAGTTTTGACTTACCAGGCAGATCAGGAGTTGTTATTCTGCGAATTCTCAGCACATAGTCATTTGAGCTTTCGAAACACCGTTTTTTTGCCGAAATCATTTTATGAGTCTACATTTCGGTTAATCGTATTATGCGGTGTCAGAAGGAGAGCAAGACCGCGTCCCGGAACAGACGCACGGCTCACACAGCTCGCACGGGCCCGTGCCGGCCGGCGGGGCCTGCGCCGTGCACGCGTGGGGGGCTTGGGGCCCCTGCAGTGTGTCATGCGGCCCAGGCAGTGCGACCCGCCAGCGGCAGTACATGTTTCCTACTAGAGCCTACGCAGAGGCCTGTAGAGTGGCACTCACTGATTACCGCAGATGCCATGGACCGAGGATGCATTGCAGGTATGTTAAAGACACTTTCATCATCCTTTGATGGTGGCGCTTATTGAAGACATATTTTTCCGGTTGCTTAATTTGGATTTGATGCGTTTTTTTGGATTTGGTGTTTTATTTATAAATTTTTGTTCCCTATTGCAGTTGGGATAAATGCATTGTTTAGTCACTATACAATGTCTGCAATTGGCTACACCCTAGTCCATCACTCGACTAGATCTAGACTTGCACTTTTAACAACAGATTTGACTCCGATGACCTAACCTGACAGACAAATGTGTTGCTGGAATGTTTGTTACGCCACTTCTTTCCCGCAAAGGAGAATATCTTATGACGGTTGATAACGTTAAAGTTAAATGAAAAGCTGATTTTCAACAAAATTTCTATAAATGACTAGATTTTTCGCAGCCAACGAGCCAATTCCAAACTCTCACGTATGATTCAGAGCGCCATCCGCATATGAGCCGGATCCGGCGGAGTCCACAGGCCCATGTGCCGTATCCGCATGGTCGGCGTGGTCCGCTTGCGAGGGATGCGGCGTGCGCGCGCGCGTGCGTCAGTACGTCGCGCCGCGCGCGTACAAACGCTGCCACATCGGATACCGCGCCCGGACCGTGCTGAGCCAGGCCATGCCTTGCGAGATGGGGCCCTGCCAGAAGTAAGCTATTGGTGGACGGAGTTCATTTTGCTCTTTATTGATAAAATGCAGTGTAGTCACTGAGCTTGCTGCTAAAAATGCTTAGAAAATTTTAAAGTTCATCGTGTTTAAACAAAACTTCATATTGTTTCAGGCCCCCGCCCAAATCAAACATAAGCGCATTTGACTGGTTCTTTGTGGTATGACGCTTCATTATTATGTCGAATATTTTAAATGAATAAACCAAAACGATTATTATTATAAACTAGCGGTTTAGGGTACTGGCCTGATATTCGGTTTGCACCAAAATGGAGACAAGTGATGCGATGCAGAGACACGCAAAACACTAGCCACAGAAAGCCGCAATGTAGATTTCAGCCAGTTTGATTCGTCGGTTCCTCCTTTCTCGTCACCGATTTTTTTTTTCGGTTCAGGAACCAGCCTTTTACTATGTCATATGTGTAACATTAGGAAACGCCCCGCGGCGACTGCCACGTGACGGCGTGGGGCCCGTGGTCCCCGTGCTCGGCGCGCTGCGGGCGCGGGCGGCGCCTGCGCACGCGCCTGTACGTGACACACAACGCGACCGTGCAGCACGCCATGAACCGCCGCCTCTTCGACATGTGGAGCAAGCGGTTCTTGGAGCTGCAGGCGCTGGTAACTAGCTTAGCATTATATGTAACATCACGCCTATAATACCTTTAGTGCACCCACATTGCGCTGGTGACAATAGGAGTGACGACAGTATAAAAAAAATGCAAATCTATTTAGTCCATCAGTTAGTATTGGAAAATGATGGACACGTATTTAACTGATTTAGAGACAGCCCGTTTAGTTTACTTTAGTTATTTCCATAGCGTGATGTCGTACGGTATTCTCTTGTGGGGCAATGCCGCCGATATTCAAACAATATTTGTTTTACAAAAAAGGACAATTCGTTCAATTTATAAACTAAGTCCCAGATGAGAATCTGGGACTTAGTTTATAAATTGAACGAATTGCCCTTTTTTGTAGAGAAAAATTTAAAGAGATTAATATTCTTACTGTGCCCTCTCAGTTTATTTATGAAAACCTTTTGTACGCACACAAAAATATTAATTTGTTAAAAAAAATACAGTGATATCCACAACATAAATACGAGGAACAAACACAAATTTATTAACCTGCAACGAGGCTCAAAAAAATAGGGGGTACGTTCAAATGCCAATGTATACGTTTTTACAATAAACTTCCGAGCCATATTCAAGCACTAAGCCTAAATAAATTCAAATCGTTTATAAAACGGAAGTTATGCCTGAAAGCCTTCTATCATGTTAATCACTATCTCGAAGATAAAAATGCTTGGGATTAAGCTGCTCCAATTTGCTGACTTATGAATGTTGAAATTTCGGACTGTACGAAACAGCGGCTCCATCTAGTTTTAAAAAAATGACGTGTAAAAGTGTTTGAGAAAACCTACTTACTGAATAAATATTTATCATTTATCATTCATTTATCATTTGTTTTTTGTAAATCAATGAATATTGACAAAGATACAACGCATCGAAACTCGGGAGTGGGGGCTCGTGACGTCAGAACTCACTAAAAATTATACCAAAGCGTGACGAATTGAGATTTTTAAAAGCGTCGTATCTTCGTAAATTTTGGTTTATGAAAGAAAAATACGGGTCAAATATTTGTTGATAATCTAACTGACGGACTTAGTTTTTTGTCGTCTAACCTATTGCCATCGACCGAGCAAAAATCCTGACTTCGAGCTACAGGCAAGTTTAAACTCATTTTTAAAGAGAATATAAGGTTTCCAATCAACACTGATTAGTGCCATTCACGGGACTGAGTGGCACAAGTCGAGTCTTAGTTTACAGACACATGCAAACCATTATTTTGGTAGTTGTAGTATCGGCTATGTTATTTTTCCCAGGCGTTGAACTCTATGGTATTCAGTATTAGTATGGCTCTATTGCATCCATAGATTACGATTCTGCACTATTTCTTTTTTCATTAACTATTCGGGGTAAAATTGGCATGAATGTACAGGCATATCCTCAAGAAAACACGACGAATGAAGACCCAGAAATAGAGAGCAAGGTAACGGAGTACATCGACCGCTGCCAGTTCACCCTCACGCAGCAAGAAGCGCTCTGCGACGGGGACGACATCAGCTGCCTCAATAATACTACTCCGCTTGGTAAGCTTCGCTTTTTTCGGATTCCGAACCAATGGGACCCTTTTAGGTCCTTGTTCACCGAAAAGATCACGGTCTGATTATCTAAAAACAGCTGTCACTATGACATGTTCCCATTCAAAAATACTCGTGTGTTTTATACAGCTGTTTTTAGATAATCAAACCGGCATCTTTTTGGTGAACATGGACCTTACTAAGCCTCTGCTGACCGTCCGTTTGTCTGTTAGCGGGCTGTATCTCGTGATCCGTAATGGTATGTAGACAGTTGAAATTTTCACAGAATGTGTATTTCTGTTGCCGCTGTAGGTACCTAACTAGAAAAGCGCTTAAAACAGAATTAAATAAATATTCAAGGGTACTCACATATAACAATTGTTAAAGTAATTTGTATGGAATTAAATTAATCTTATTCATTCATTATTCATCCCATACAATAAACGTGATTTTTTTGCCGTTTTTTGCTCGATATTAATAACGGCAACAGGTAGACGCCTGAAATATTCACAGAATACGTAGTTGTATTTTCACTTTAAAAATAAATTGAAGGGGACTTCCATATTAAACGTGTTTTATTTTGCCGTTTTGTTTAATTTTGTGTAGATAATGGTACGGAATCCTTCATGCGCGAGTCCTCCTCGCATTTGGCCGGTTTTTTTTAAAGCTTCTTTTGTTGGGTAAAAGAGGAAACCAAAATAAAGTTCGTTCTGTGCATTTTTGTTCTTTATTATAAACTCTTTTGCAATAAAAACGGGCAGTTTAAATTTCTTTCTCTACTTCAATGAAGAAGAACAAGAAATAGGTTTGATTAATTTGACCATGTACTGGCATGTTATTTAAAGCATCCTAGCTAGCATGATACTTTACGTTCCGAATTTAAATTTTGAAATTAACAAAAGAAAAATAATTCATAATGTGGATAATAATAATTGTAATAGTACATTATGGTACAAGTGTGTAATGTTGGTGATTACCGCCGAGGCGCCATTGAGAACCGAGCCGTTAGGCGAGGTTCTTAAGAGAGCCGAGGATTGTAATTATCAACACACACGTGTATCATACGACGTTTTTCAACACACTTGAGAATAAAATAACACTAAAAATAACTATAATTTCAACAGTGAAAACGAGTTGTGAATTTCTTTTCGCAATGGCGGGAATAATTCATCAGTTTTCCTATGCGCGCGCATCTAACAATTGCGATCGCCCATAGACTAAAAGAATGAGGTTTCTTTTTTTTGGCTTTTCGCGGATAGCGTTTTAGCAACGTACGAAATGGGGAATTCAGTTTTATTATTAAAAAAAAAGTAAAAAAGAAAGAAAACAAAAGTTGCATTTGAGTGAAAGTTTTATTTATTAAAAACTTATAAGTTGAAATTATCTATGTAGATACGAAGTTGTATGAAATGAGCAAGCAATAGGTACATTAATTTATTTGTACTATTGAACACGATCTTTTTTGTATCGAAACTTTTTTAAGAACAAAGCAATTCAACCAATAAAAAAAAAACCCTATAACTCACTTGTGAATAATAGCAATGAAAAAGTCACAGTTTGATTACAGGTGTCATTATGTGCCTAATTGCGGTGAAATTAGAGCCACTTTATGAGCAAGTGTGTTGAAAAATTGCTTTACTAACGGCGCGAATTTTTGAAACGATTTTTTTGCTGATTGTTGATATTTTAAAACTCTGGATATTTTCTGCAAATTAAACAATTTAATCTTTCTTTTTACATTAAATACCACTTTTTGATATGAGTGATTGCCCAGCTCGAATTCTTGACCTCAATCCAATTGAGCATGTCTGGGATGTTCTAAAGAGGCGGGTAAGATCAGTGCAATGCTTCACAAAACATCAGGGAGCTAAAAAGAGTCATTGCAGAAGAGTGGGAACGTATTCCTCAAAACGTTATTAAAAACCTCGTGGAAAGCATGCCCAGAAGGATTCAAGCTGTCATTTTCAAATGTAAAAAGCTAAAAACGAGTGTGAACGCCACACTCGTTTTTAACTTTATTTAAATAAAAAAGTAAAATAAGCTTCTTGTCTTTATTGCCGACCACTTCTTATTGTTTGGCCATGTATCACGGTTTTAAAGAATTCATCGAAATTTAAAAAGAAATGTCAGATTATTCACTTCACGCGTATTAATTTACACGATTATAAGCATACAGACTACGTCAAAAAATTAAATTTCATTTAATTAACTCAAATCGACCTCAGAACGTAAATTTCCTTAGCTGCCCGTTTTTTTTGCAAAAGTATGTACTTTTCTATATTATGTATTGGCAGGTGTGTTTAACTTACAAGTACCTATTACGTGAGACTTCAGGAGAAACAAAAGGAATGTCGTTCTAAGGCTTATAATAATAAGAGCCTCATCACACTAGCGAGTTGCGAGCGAATTGAAAGCGGGGCGAGTGGGCAGCGAGCTCGCCGCGAATTCGAAACGTGTGACGAAGAAAAACAAAATTAATGATTGGACAAAACACGAATCGCACACCGCGAACTCGCTGCCCACTCGCCCCATCACCCCTAATTTTGTTTTTCCACGCGGCGTAATTCGTGGGTTCGAACCCAGGCAGACGCATTGCTTTGTGTAATTTATTTCATCACCGCTGCTCTCAAAACGGTGAAAGAAATCATCGTGAGGAAACCGGAATGTCCTAGAACCAAAAAAATCGTAGACATGTGACATCTAACAATCCGCATTGGGCCCGCGTGGTGCATAATAGCCCATTCCTTCTCATAGAGAGGAGGCCTGTGTCTCAGCAGTGGGAACATTATGGACTGATGATGATGAATGGGATGCTAAAAACAGCACTCTTATAAACTTTGTGACATTTTAGATACGATAATAGGTGTGCAAAAATCACACTATTCCCAACAACTTCTGAAAACCTGAACCAACAGTGTGTGTAACAGAATAACAGTGGTAACTTAATTTTCGTTGCTGAAATTTTTCTTTTTGTAGCTTACAATGGGTCCCAGGTCTTCCTTTTCTCCCTCCAAACCTCTCTGTTCTGTGCAATTTCTGGGCACGATGCCCTGTGAACATGATCAGATCGTCACACCACCTTCGCCGTAGTCGTCCTCGTCGGCGATGACCACCCTCTGGCGTCCTGTGCATCCGTGCAACATGGCCAGCCCACTCCCACGTTAGCTTGGCTGACATTACCAATGATATTTCCGTATGTTATCAGAGGTGTGCAAGTTGCCGTTGTCGGTGGGCCACTGCCGCAGCTACGAAGAGCGCTGGTTCTACGAGTGGGCCAAACGCACGTGCGAGCCCTTCGGGTTCAGCGGCTGCGGCGGCAACGGGAACAACTTCCGCACCCGCGACCACTGTCTGCGCGCCTGCGTCACCAGGGTCAACACTACCGCTGAGGAGAATGGTACGTTCAATCAATCAATAAGTTCATCAATCAATCAAATCAATCAGTTCATCAATCTATCAACTAGTTCATCAATCAATCAATCAGTTCACTCAGCCTTGCTAGGTTTACTGCGGGATCCTAGAGAAGACGGTGCCATGATCGTGATGTCACTGTCACTTGACAATTTATAGTGCAGACCGCCTCTAACGACTCAGTCGTGATCTAGATTTTTTATTGAGCCTCTAAGACACTACCCTGATACCCATAACATCGGCAGAGTTTCGCTATCAAATTCGACCTTGTTTATTGGTGTATGATATTTTAAGCCCCGGCTTTCTTTTCATCCCCAAAGCACTTAGTCGCCATCAGCCAAAGTCTACTCCAGTACACTCTCATTAGTGGACTCTTTAATCTCAACCATAGAGAAATGAGTTAGATCCTATCTAGCCTGTGGTCTAGCAAAGAACATAGAGTTACTGTCACTGTTAGCCTGTGTCATCCCACTGCTGGGCAAAGGCCTTTCCCCATGACTTCCAAATTCTTCGATCCAGGGCCAATGTCGGCCACTGGTCGTTGGTTTTGTCTAGCTCATCCCGCAATCACCTGCGAGGTCTACCGCGTCGCCTTCTGGTTGTGTCAGGGCTCCACTGGTTATTTTGGCCCACAGCTCGTCAGGCATACGGCCATAGAGTATATAACCACTAGAGAGCGTATAGGCCGATTTCTTCTAAGAACACAACTCACTACCGCGGGCCGGGGGACGGTATGCCTGGTTAGAGATTGCACTACTTCACTAAGGGAAAATAGTCGATATCGATAAAATGGATCTTAAAATTACAAAAAAATACTCATTAAAAATTACATAATAAAATTTATACAACATCAGTCAATAACAAAAAGAAAAACAACTATGGTTTATTATTGATTTTTAAAATGTATTATTGATGTTTTTCGAATTATAGTTTTAGGGTCTTGATTGATCTCAGTCAAAAATGATAAACTAGCGTCTACATAATTATTTCTGAATTATGCATCTTCCTCATAAAATACAATGATTTGTTGATTCTATTTCATATTGATTTTAATTAATATCCGAAATAAATTATACCCAATTAGAGATTGTGATAACGATCTTATAAAAGTTATACAATAGTCGGAATTATATTTCGTATTTCTTAAAATAATATAAAAATTGTATGATGTTTAATTTTATTTTTATCGATATCAACTTCAGCCATTAAAAAGGTAACGGCTCTGATTTTTACGATAAAAATACAAAGGGAGAGAAAGGGATAAAAGAATTAGAATTTCCTAGTGAAAGAAAGGGACTTTTCCAAAAGACATAAACGCGGGTCATTTTAAATAGACCCCTGCCCGGCTAGCATGGCCAGGGGATAAAATTTTATCCACCGGTTATTTCCACTGACAAGGGACAAAATTCAAACAAAAGTGGAAATAACCGGTGGATAAAATTTTAATCCCCTGCCCATGCTAGCCGGGCTGCGGTTGCTCTAAATCTGATTAAATTAAAAAAATAATTTCGTAGTGTTTACTTACTGATGAAAAGGTATGCCTATCCTTTTTGTAACTAGATGTCTTGGTATATTTCCCACACCAGTTTACCGCGCATTTAGGCATTTTATGCGTTTTAAATTGTATAAATAAATCGCATCAATTTATAATTATTTAGCGTGCATATGGGTCTAACAATTGGTCACAACTAAAATGGTTACTAGTACTGTCGCCTACTTATAGGTGCAAAATTACTAATAGTTTTCGTGCGTCGGGGCACTGTATGCGCAGTCAAGTGGTTTTATAGTCTTTGCATACGGCAGACAAGGCCAGCCTAGTCCCACTTTAGCTTGGCGGCTTTTTGGGCAACGCGCAACGTCAGTAATTTTTGTTTTGGAGCGCAGTGTGGTGTTGCGTACATGCTCGGTAAGTTTGACGCCTAGGATGATGCGCTCCATTGCACGTTGGCATACCTTGAGCTTGGACTTTTGAATGTTTGACATAGAGTTAATTTGTTTATTTTCTTCGCAGCTACCACAGTTGCAAACGATGCTGCGGCCGTGGCCATGAAAAAGTTGAAGCCTACCCCACCCCATGAGGATAATGAAGTAATCCAGAACGATGGCCCTCCGCTATATGGCAAGTAATTGTTCATTTTATACACAGTCTGCAATGCGTAGGTAGATAATCTCTTTTTCGTGTGTTTCTATGTGCTTTACGCTGTCTGATGATGAGGTTATGAGAAATTAATTATTAATTCTTATTCTTGGAGCATCTGGATTCAATCAAAATAAAAAATATTTTGGCTGATTAATCTTCAAACGACCATAAACGGTAGTATGATATTAAAGCCGGGTCCAGACCGGGTGGACGTCACTACGAGCACTACATCTATTACCTACCGTAGTGCCGTCCACACACAGAATTCGTGTTACATTTCACGATATATTACTTTACGCGTTACACACGTCTGGACCCGGCTTAAGCTATTTATGAAGTCGTCATGAATTCTCAATTCGATGTTGCGGTTTAATCATAGATCATTTATATTCCATTAAAAAGTCTTGAGTGTTTCTGTGGAACCTTATATTAGCATACGTAGTAAATCTCCTCTAAATCGTAAAATGAATGTAATATCTTCAGAACCAATCAATTGCTTCGCGTGCTAAGAATAACGAATCCGATTTGCAATATACTATTTCATTTTATGTCATAAATATGTAATCCTTTAAAATGCATGTTTCTTTGAATGAATGTTATGTTGTATGGTACAGTTGACAAAAGAGTTTCGTATGCAGTCAAAGAGATTTTATACAGAGGTATTAAGGTATAACGAGCTTTAAAAAAATATTGTTACATGAGTTCTTTTGAATGATAGAGACAACGCTTTTCAAAGCCAGAATTTAACAAAAACTCATTGCGATTAAATGCTGGAATGTGTTGGTACTACAAGCATTATTAATTTTTTTTCATAAGTTGAAATGTCTCTATGAAAATGACCTTTTAGTTCTATGCGCGGTAGTGCCTTCTGGTGTCTTTATGTACTTTCTGCATACTTAACTCCTTTGTTGACTTTACTTACTCATTACCTACTGGATGTTGGTAGTTGTTTAGCAAATATATGTTATTGATAAGCAGTAGAGGCGGTAAGCTGCGAGACGGGGCCGTGGTTGGGCTGGAGCGAATGCATCGGGGATTGCGACGTCGCTATCAAACTTAATTATAGACTGGTCGTGGTAAGTGTGGCCGTTTTACTATTGATGTTCATCTGTTGTAGAAGGAATGCCCGATGTGCTTTTGTTTTGTCCTGTCAAAGTTCATTGTAGATGGCGTGATCTTAGCTGGGGCCCGAAGCGACTTCAAGCTATTTTGAAATATAAAATGACAGTAAGAAATCAATCAATTAGCTTCATAGTTACCATCCCCAGTTTTTGCTGTGCTTTTATGAGAAACGGAACGAAGGAGCTGCGAGGACCGTTATGCATGCATGGAAGTTTTTATCGTTGCGGACAAGTTTAGATGGTTACATGTGGAATTATATTTTAACTTATCAAGCTAAGAAGAATCTTAGCCAGGAAATAGTAACTTGAATCACTGTGCCAACTTTCAGTCATTGATTTCCAGATTACTCGTCTGGCTTATTGTATTAGCATTCGAAGTATAGGCACATACATTAATGTGACGAAGAATGTTTTTACAATCAGCTGATCATGTTTTCTCTTTACGAACAGTTGTGTGACATTTTCAATTTTTTATAAAGGAATGTCTACGACTGTTACATGAGTAGTTTTCTTAGCGTGGCTCGACATTTTTGAGTATTTTCCTCAAGTAATTTTCTGCCATTTGAAATTATCATCATCACGGTGAAGCCTATTCTGAGCGATCAGGTTTCAGTCTGTCTGCAAATTTACTATTTTGCTCACCGTACTCACAATCTGAGAATCCGTAAAGTTAGGAAGTAAACTATCGCAGTTTCTACGCAAGTTACATCACTTCCGCAGTTGCGACACACCTTGCGCTGTTAAGCACTCGCAGTTGCAGCTCGTTACACGCACATCTGACAGTGAAACAACTCGACATCAAGTGAAACATTGAAATATGAGCTTTATGCCTGTCGCCATATCACAGTGACTCTTCCAAAATTGTGTGACATCAGTTTGCGACGCGTCGTCGTTATGTAAGTAACGTTTTACGTCATACAGCATAAAGGTCAGCGCACAGTTATGTGCGGGATAACATCGCCATCAACTGGACCCATACTGAATACTTTCTTTAGAACTTTATACAACATCACATAATATGCATGTACGCTCGGACAAGCTATTTGGTTTACAGTTTAACCAACAAATTACATTGTAAAATGTAAATCAAATAGCTTGTTCGACCGTACATAAACGAGCAGATTAGCTGAGGTAATGCTGATTCCGTTCTGAGGGCCATAGATAATACACTATCTATATAATACAAGATAGATGCACAACTCTGGTTTTCGTTTTTAAAACTGTGTACCTCAACTGTTAGATGGCACTGTTAGTTTCTGTTCAACCAAATAAATACAAAAAGTAATTCTTGACTACGTATTCGAATTTGGGAACCATTATTCACAAGGCAACCGCTGTCACCGCTAGGCTATCTACTTCACTGACAAGTTGTCTAAAATAGCTGTTCTCTTTATGACAGTTGTAAAACAGTCAAACAATTGAAAAGTTTGTGTCCTTAAACACACAGATGGCAGCACTATCTATGAAAATTTAGTTTGACGCCAATGTATGGAAGTTTCACCCCCCTGCTGAGGGCCAAAAAAAGCTGCTTGAGCAAACAGAATCATGTTAGAATAAAAATATATATTACGTTACAATTCGTAAAATAGTCGCAGACGTAAAAGAGTCACAGAGATTTAAAGAACCCTTGACCAGCGTTGACTTCAAAGCTCATATTTCAATGCTTTACTTTTGTTCAACTACCCTACGTGATGAGTTGTTCGGTTATGATCCCGTTACACAGTTTACGCAAATACTCTGCTAATGACATTACTTTGTTTCCACAGCGTCCTGGAAAAGATTGTCGACGTTTGATGAAAAGTCGGTCGTGTCAGCCGGCGCACTGCCTAAAAATAACAGCAAACGATTCGGTTGAACCAACCGAGTTCAATTACGACGATTTGTCAGAAGCCGTATATCAGTAGAAAACAATTCAATATTCATGTTCAATGTCTAAATAGTAAACTTATAACCAATATTTAATGTCCCCTAACAGATATAATATTGTACCTACCTAATGTTAGTCAGTTCAATGCCGTAGTTGTCAGAACAATAAATATATACTCAGTATAATAAAAATCTTGTTGTTCGAAAATGTTGTTTTATTTTCTATTGTTTTTCGATTATAGAGATTTCCGAGTTTCCTCCGTGACTCTTGTTAAGTCGTTGGTCTCGGCTGTTATTATAGATGTCAGACCCGAAAGTCTGACAAGACAACCAGTCTTACCAAGGGGTAGTGTATTACCCAGTACTAACTAGGTTGTGGAGGTCAGATAGGCAGTCGCTTCGTGTAAAATACTGATATTCAGCTGCATCCCGTTTGACGACTGGAAGCGAAATTTCTCGTTTTGGAATGTCTCAAAAGACAATTATCTCAACGATATGGCAGTTTGTTGATATTGTAACTTGTTTATAGGAGTGAGTAGAACAAATGCCACAAAATTAATTAATATAAGCAAAAAGCAATTGTTTACAGTGTGTCTTAATTAGATTCTGTGAAAGTAATACAGGGCTATCATTAGCATTTTAATAGCTTAGATAAGTTAAAGGAAAATACAAACTAAAGTTAATTAATTTTTATTTGTCTCCAAATCAATAGTCAACAAAACTTTGTACACAAAACATTTACGAACTAGTATTATTAGTTAACATCGTCACTGTACAATAACAGTGTGATTAATTAACGAAATTATTACAATAATTCGCCTATAAACTAGCTTTTGCTAATACGTCTACTTACCTAATACTGTAAAGGAACATCACAGTCGCTTTGTAGTACCTCGGTCAACTTTACGTTAAAATTCTGTTCTTCTTCTTTCGTGACTAATGGTAGGTACTTCTATGGTATTTCTTGGGCCCTGTATGTGGCCACGTTAATCGCAAAACTAAAATTCTGTTGCTATTTCAACACTTCCAAAAAGAAAACTTATTTTTTATTAAGTAATGTTAATTTTGTTGAATTCGTCCTGTTTTTGACTTTTACTACATATGATTGGTGTTTTTCCTTAGCTTATAAATAATAACACTAGTTTAAAGTTTTAGAATTTCCAAAAATGATCAACTTCTACGCCAATCACACATTGTGGACCAGATTGCTATTTGAAATTGCAATACAGTTTTCTCGCTAAATATAAGAATCTGTTGCTTAGGTATACAATTTCACCGTGAACAAAAAGTTTCTTTCGTCACCGTAATAGCTCCATAACAATACGTTTTTATACTTCGACAATAACAAAACACTAGAGTGTCATTAGAGTGTATTATGATGTCGGCGTCAGCGGCGGCGCGGGCGCAGACGACTGGGCGACTGACAATGTGCCTCGCGAGCCATGTTTTTATTCATTACACTTTCACTGTTGTAGGCTAACTCTGTTATTTGCCACGATTAGAAATTTCGCCGCTTACCGCGACACACGAACAAGCTTCTTTGGTTGTATTCTTAAAAATATGATTTAACTTATAGCCCGTTTTACCACACCCTGTTTATTTGAAATAGGTACCTATTTCAAATTTTAACCATATTGTAATCACAGAATTATCAATATTGTAAAACAGTTGTTTCAATTCTGGCGTAGGTACAATAAATTCAAATGTTTCCTTTTTTTATGAAAGAAGATCAAAATTTGGGAAAACAGGGCCATTTTCTATACTTAATTACGGCATGTCGTTACTGTTCATAAGCGAAACCAGTACATTGTTTTCACTCAACTTGACTGAATATTAATAAACTTAATTAAAAATTAACTTACTTATTACAACTATTTACAAGGCAGTTTCATAAAAAATACGGCAAGATTAAATTAATTATACGCAATATCAGTTCCTGCAGAACAGTTCATACATTTAGCGCGGGCTAGAAAATCCGTTAGGATAAAAGTCTCGCCGAAATTGTCACATTGTGTGAGGCATCTTCACTTTGGCTTATGTACTAACTGGTGGCTGAACTCCTTTCAACTGCCATTCTATAAAATCACTCAGTTGTGACTGGATACAGTATTTTGTATGACAACATCACGACACCCTACGTGTATGTAACTTATCTAAATGCGCGTGACGGTGGGTATGGGAGGAGGGTCGCAACATCGTGGCGCGGTGCACTCCTTGGCACACGGACAGGAACAGCCTTGATTTGCAAAGTCTATTAACGCCTTTTTCTCTTCATCTGTACCTGTGAATAGATGAAAAGTTTACAATCGTATTCAAAAACAAATAGACTAGGTATTAGTCTACCCAAAAGTCCTTCGGAGCAGTTGTTACTGATAAAAAGACCAAAAATTTTTGCAGAAGCAAAACTTACCTAACATAGAGGTGAGTATAAACTCCGGCTGTAGGGTTACTAGACCGATGCCGTGACGTTTGAATATATCACATACTAATGCAGAACTCTTCAAATAGTCCTGAAACACGAGGATAAGAAATATTTGTATCAGCACAATACTAAAGTAACGGTTGACTATGCACAAAAGATTTCAGGGATTACACAGTCGTCGTATGCGTATCTTATAATTTCTCTCTTTGGAAATTGTAACTTTAGATCAGCAACAAGTCTCAAGTACAAAGAGGGAAAATGCCATAGTTAAGTAATAGGTACTCGAGAGAACGATATCTATAACGTTTCCATTCTTTACTCTAATGATGTCAGGGCAAAAACATAGCAAACTGACTGACTTCAAATATGATTATGATATCGTTATTGCATTTAAAATACCACTTGCTATTCACCTCGTGTGATCCGTATGCAATGTGCGCGGTAGCAACGACCTTGTCGCGATGCATCTGCCAGACGTGTAGTTCGTGTATGGCCAGGACCCCGGGCACCCGGAGCGCGGCGGCACGCAGGTCACAGGTGCCCAGGCCCTCAGGCACCGTCTGCAGCAGCACCAGACCCGCTGAACGCACTTGAGAGAGAGGAAACAGAAAGATTGCCATCAGTTACCGTTAATGCTCATTCTAGGGGATCGAAGAACTATTTAGTTGAACCCAATTTGTCGCTTGCCCCTGTTGGTACAGAAAGAGAGTTTTTCAGCCTGGCCCTGTAGTCTGGCACATTGTAACGATAAAATACAGACTAGTATTTTGCCAACAATATCGTCTCGGACGTTAGCAGGACTCAGAAGTCTCAAGTCACCGTCCTAGCTAGGTATGGCCGAAGAAAGTTTTAAAAGTGCGAGGTATGCTCATCCATGGTCTGTCTCTGGTCTCAGCCCAAAGTTGCTTATGAACACATGAAGGATAGGAAAATTTTAATCTATCGCACCGTTTTACATGCTAATAGCTCATTTATCTATAACCTGATATCTGTCAGCCTATTTGTAGTAAGCGGTTGTAAAGTCCATATCAGATATTGTATCAGCAGCTACTAGCAACAATATAGATGCGATATGATACGATCATGTTGTCAGGCGAAAGTGAAAAGTGAGTTTTTTTCTCACTGATCCGTTTCGGGTTATTCGATCTGTGAAATTGGTTATTCGTAGTGCTACTCACACTGTACGTACTGCCCACTGACTTGTCTTGCTAAGTAGGTAAATCAGTCGGCCCATTATTATTACTTAGGCTTTCTGGTCCGAATTGATTTGAGGTGTTGAAAAATCTTAGGAAACCTTCTGATCGTAACTCTTGCTTGAAGAATAGAGTTCACCCTTATGAAATCACTAGTGGAACAATGGAAACATCGGCCGTTGGTCTCCCGGTGACGGTACTTTTGCGTAATTTACGTTGCGTCGCATTGCTATCGCGATTGTTTCCACTTCTAGAAGATCTTAGATTATTCGTTCCTAGTTATTTGAATTCGTGCACTTATCCCGATATGAAACTTGAAGGTACCTATGTTTAGTAGATGTCGTATGAGAGTTTTTCAGCCACTTAGCATTATTTTTTGTGCACACACATTTTTCTACATTCTAACAATATCTTATCGCGTCATGAAAGAAAAAAATGATATCAATAGGTAAAAAAGCAATTTACATACAATATAATATTTTATGTGCCTTGATATCGTCTGGGGTTATTTGGTGGATATAATCAGCTGTTTACCTACCTAAGCAATTGAAGATAACATCACCATTCAGTGTAGGTAAATTGTTTTGTAATTAGTTAAGTAGATTAACTCTTAATATGAATTCAAATATTTGAGTGTATTACAGCCGTGCTGAATACTACAGAAGTGCTGAACATAAGGTTTTTCATGGATTCCATAAACGATTACCTACCGTCGAGGTAATGCTAATACTTACTACGTGTAATTATAATATTATTGCGCTTGGGAACGTGTAGTGATCGCAGTATATTGTTTTAGCGCAGCTGCCTATGACCATGAGATTACTATCTATGACGATTGACGAGTTTTCAAAGGAAAGATAAAATGCTTGTTTTTGGTGGAAGATAAGGGCAACACGGGATGTAAGGCTATTGCTTGGGGGTTTCAAACCACCGCTCCCGGAACTTCAGACAGTACACTGGATTGGCCTTGATGAGCGCGCAACCTGATTTTGAGAGTAGGTAATGCAAAGACTGTTGTCAAGAACTTTTTCTCTCAAGAAGTCACGTAAAATTTCATACAAGTAGGTGGCAACAAGTTTTCAAAGAGCTGTGCAAATGTTGCTATTCTGATCTGCTTTTCTTTCAGGGTTAACCTAACCCCTGAACTCATTCCTGGCTACGTCGTTGTCAAGATGTAGGTACTTACTGAATGGGTAGTTAAAGATGACGAGGACTATGGCCGCGCAGGCGGAGAGTGCGGGGTCAGCGATGCGTGCTGCCACAGGCTCCCATTCGGTGGTCAGGCCAGCGCCCATCACGAACAGGCTGCCTGATTGTCAACATAATGGATAATGTTATAGACGAAGGAAAGTTTAAAAGGGTAGGAATTATAGACCCCCTAAAAGGTTTAGTACAAGGAAAAATTAAGCTTCTATTGTTCCCTTTGATTATATACATGTCTAGATAGAGAGTTCGAGCGTCTAAACGTCAACAAAAATATCAGCCAACTGTTGGCTCATAAGCTAGTCCCGCCCACTCAGTGGCGACACTGTCATTGTACGGTAAACACGCTTTCAGTTGCTATATAAAATGACGATTTGCGCTATAAAAGTGTGCAGGAACTACAAAGGACGATTGAAAACAACTAAAAATGTTACCTATCATCGGTAGGTAAAGTTTAATAACCATAATATAGAGAAACAATTAAATTAACAAAATAAAATTTTATCATAACATAGACCGTCATTTTGACGGCATGTTTACAGGGTTGCCTGTTTATTGAAAGTAAATTTCCCATTTGATCATTAGCTCTAATTTAAAAATTGTTTAATCATGATTCAAAAAGTATATTTCCAGATTTCAAATCACCATTTTTCTGTGGTGCTGTAAAATCACCACATAATAATGTATCTATTTACTTATATATATTTCTTTAAATCTAAGGTTGTGGACATTGTTTATTTTAGTTAATAATGTGTAGTTAAGTTAAATTTTAATTTCGGGGGTCCTTGGGTGCTGTGTTCAATAATTCCGAACTAGGATATTAAAAATAAATAATTTGAATAGCAATATCTTTTTCATTAAAATATATTTTACCTAGTAATTCAGATGCGCATACTCCTAATATGTAAAAAACACAATTGAAAGAATATAAATTTAAAAAAAAAATACCCAAAGATAATAATCTCAAAATCAAAACAATATTTTATTACCTTCTTTTATGGGAAATTTTCAAGGGCTGGTAATACTCAGTAGGCTTGTTACACAGTAAAAGACGCTTACTTGTGTGCGTGACACGCACACAACCGCTTCAAATCTGGCCTGTTATTTTTGCTGCGATTGCAGCGCAACACTCTATCTAGACATGTATATAATCAAAGATTGTTCCATACAGTCTCCTTTAAGCTTGCGACTTAATTCTTGAAAGAACAACTTTGGTTTTTGATTGACGAACTCCACTTTTTCCGATTATTCCCAGTCACTCCCGTGGGGCTTACCACCGGAGGCAAATGGGAATAAAAATTCCCAGTCGTCACCGGCGGTGACTGGGAAGTCATTGCCCCCACTTCAGTTTCGCTATACATTGCTTTGTTTCTTGTGAAGAATAAAACAATAAGGAAATTTATTCCAAACCTGCACCTATCTGATGCAGGTTTGGAATAAATTCATTTCGCGGGCCACCCTGACGCTTTCACCTTAATAAATTATTCTAAAACACACTCTAGTTACCTATTTATGTTTTAATGAAAATGAGTTCATTCATAATATATACATTATTTTTATATTTCATTACAAATAATCCCATACATGTTGTCTAAACTATTAAAAAGAGGAAAACTTTGATTTTTCTTTGTTTGTACGATTTAACTCAAGAGCTACTCTACTACGAACCGATTTTAAAAATTCTGTAGATATTTCTTTTTATTTGCCGAGTAACATACACTATAAATGATATTGAATCATGCAAATTAGCCAAGCTACGACGAAGTCGCGGGCGAATTGTAGTCACTACATGTCATAAAACAAAGTCTCCCGCCGCGTCTGTCTGTCCTTATGTATGCTTAGATCTTTAAAACTACGTAACGGATTTTGATGCGGGTTTTTTTTAATAGATAGAGTGATTCAAGAGGAAGGTTTTTGTATATAATTTTACGCGGGCGAAGCCGCGGGCATCGGCTAGTGTTCTTATAAATCGTTAAAATGTATGGAACGGATTTTTTGCTTTCAGAATTTCATAGTAAGTACCTAAGGTCTTTTTTAAACTTTTACGATCAGAACACATCATAAAACATATAAAAAACTTTTTTGCAAAAAAATATAACCGACTTCACACAAAAAAGTGAAAAATAACTTTAGCTTCAGAAGTCGGTGGCCTTTGTTTGATTGATTTCGTTTTACTTGTCACCGACTTCTGAAGCAAAAGTTATTTTTCACTTTTTTGTGTGAAGTCGGTTATATTTTTTTGCAAAAAAGTTTTTATTTTTCACTTTTTAGTGGTTCACATGTGCTTACCCTTTCACAGCGTATCGGTGTGATTTTTTGTTATGAACTGTAAACAATAGACAGACGTGAGATTTCAGCGATCCCAGTACATTTGCTATCATTTATTAAGGAGTTCCGTTGCCTATCTTCCGAAGTCACCAGATCGTTATCAAATTGAAATGGGATCACTCCGAGAAAGTACTCTTCCTAAAACTACCCAAACCGCTTCTGGTGTGCCTATAAATTTAAGGAGTTACCTCTATTTCTCCGGGATCCCATTAAATGGAACTTTACACGTCTAACTGTCGAAATCTGGGTGTATTGTACCCTTCTGCATACCCCCTCAGAGCATACAGGCGTGATGTTACGTCATGATGTTGTATAAACAATAAACAACCAAGCGATTGCAGCAATTACTGCAGCTTTGCCGTGTATTTTTGAGGAGTTCCATTTATATCTCCGAAGATCAGCGTCAGATCTTAACCAAATTGAAATAGAACCACACGGAAAGCACCAGCTTTCAAATAAAAAAAGAATCATCAAAATCGGTTCACCCAGTCGAAAGTTCTGAGGTAACAAACATTGTCGAAATCTGGGTACATTGTACACATCTGCGTACCCCCTCAGAGCATACAGGCGTGATGTTACGTCATAATGTAGTATAAACAATGAACCTGCAAGCGAATGCAGCAATCATTGCAGATTTGCCATCTATTTTTGAAGAGTTCCATTGTATATCTCCGAAGATCAGCATCAGATCTTCAACAAATTAAAATGGGACCAAACGGGAAGCACCAGCTTTCAAATAAAAAAAGAACCATCAAAATCGGTTCACCCAGTCGAAAGTTCTGAGGTAACAAACACAAAAAAAAAAAAAAAAAAAAAATACAGACGAATTGAGAACCTCCTCTTTTTGGAAGTCGGTTGAAAAACGGGTATTTACCTAAGGTATTCTGGGCTTAATATAATTTCACCTACCATTTTGTCACATACTAGTACCTATTTTGTGCCGTTTGGCGTGGTACGCACTTGCTTGTGTACATAATAAAGAGTATTCTATTCTATGAGTATATGTAAAAATGGCGTTCAAAGGGTTTTAAATACGACACTAATTTATACCAATGGTCGTTACTTGATCTGACGCAATCCCTAATAGTTAGAACATAATCATTAATAAAACAACACGTGTAGACTATTTCCATAAAATTAGCTGACGCAGTATTTATTGTTTGTTTTCATAATCCGTCTCAATTGAATCATTATATTATTTTCAGTTTTTATACGATATTTCCAACAATTACTGCATGTGGTTGGAAAAGTGCAGTGCTGCTTTTCAATTTCTATAGGTGTTAGTTAGAAAATGTTGAGTTACCTAAGATAATTCAATCTGTTTGTTTGTATAGGTGCCACCTGACGTGTTGTCTTTCGAACCGGGTTCCCTACTTGAAATCGAATGACGCGAGGTCGAATAACACTTGCTCGAAAACGTTAAATCGATAGTACTTGAAATCGATAAATTATGAGCTCGACAGTTCAATACCTCGATGCATCAAAATCTCGAATAACTATAAGCTCGAATCATCGGCAGCGCGAATGCGTTGTCATTTATGTGTTTCAATTAAGTTTTATTTATTAAGGTATGCAGTACAGTAATTCAACACTGCTGTTTCATTCGCGTCATTCGAGTGCAATTCTGTTTCGGATTTAAATGGGGTATTGTAAGTACGATACGGTTTAAGAGGGCTATCACATTATTTTTCTTGTAAGTATTTGAATGTTTTAAGAGTTAAAACACAACACTCTAATACAAGATTTTTTGAAAAGATTTTTATAAAATATGCTCGAGAAAGTTTGGTTATTTTTCTCGGGGGTGTTCTAAATAACTATCACAATTTTTCTTGTATTAGAGTGTATCAAATACAAGAAAAATTATAAAGAAAATTTGTTTCGTTCAATAAAAATACAACTGTAGGTATGCCTGTCTTTTCCCTTACTAAATTTAAATTTAAAGAATATTCACTGGAAGTCAAACTGCGTTACCAAATTTTTTTTAAAATTTCAAAAAGAATGTCGTCTTTTTTTAAATAAAAAATAAGTTAGGTCGGTGATGTAGGACACTGGCTGAACTACCTACTCCATTTACCAGACAATCACTAAGTCGAAACTTAGATGAAAATATAACTTACTGGCAATGTCGGTTGGTGCATGCGCGAGAACCGGCTCCCCTGAACCAGTCTTCAGCACCACTCCTCCACCTTCGGTGACGCTCAGCCGTCGACTGTAGCTCAGCTCACGACCTATAATACCACAGTTTATTAAATAAAGATCAGGTAATTCAGTATTTATAGTGGAGGATCAACGATTTTGGTTTGGAAGAGACTTGTCCGAGCCGAAAGTAGGCATTATTTAGGAAAACTAGTTTTTTTCCGTCGAATTATTGGATGACTTCGACAAGTTGTATTCTGCCAGGCATACATCTCGGCATGGCCGAACCAAGGCTTTATTGTTTGTTTTAATGGAACGAACTTTTCACGGTCAAAATCCTTCTTCGACTCTTATGAACTTGGAGGGTTGTATTGATGATTTTGATGATTATAATTCTGTAACTTATAAGAAATTTTGAATTTCGCGGGCCACCCTGACGCTTTCACCTTAAACGACTTACCCGATAGGTAGCGCCATGCGAACCTAGCGCTGGTCGCTAGTGGGTATTCTATATCTTATTTAAGTAGGCAGTAGTTATAAGGATGTAAAGAAGAGCTGTAAACATATGTCGCTTTGGCGGCGTTATACTTCGAACAACGTACTTGCTTAAAGTTCATTGCACTTATTAACTTTTTAACCTGATTCAATAATCATACTATTCATTATCCTATACACTTTATACAGGGTTACTGGTAATTCGACGTATTCCTTGCAGGACGATAGAGTAGGGTTATAATGCAAGAAATTAAGCCACCAAATGTTCTACCGAAATTCAGTGGTTTTTGAGCTAGGTCGATTTTTAGTTCTTTATGAAAAATCCCAGATTAAATCATTTGAAGCCTATTTAAAAACGATTTACTGCGCGAATGTACTGAAATTTAATTTTAATTATATATATAATTTTAATTTGTTATTATCATAGCTGATGACACAGTAGACCTTTGCTAATAATTGAACGTTCAAAAAATTTAAAAGTTTTAGTAGAAATCATTAATGAAACAATTTTTTTATGTAATTTTTGCCATTCCTTAATAAAAAGATGTTGTATAGTGAAAAAAAATAATACTACGCCAGATGTACAAATTACTATAAAAAAATATCCTTGTCTAATCAGCTATTTACAATGGTATAAACCTTATTGAAAATTCATGGCTACATTATGAAAATCGTTTTTGATTTGATACAGGAAGGCGTTCATCTCATAAAAGGTATTCGGAAAATCAAATTAAGCAATTTCGTGAACACTATTTCAGTTTTAATCAATATCAATCACACCGGCAAAGCTGTTGGTAACTTTGTGAGCAAACATGTTAGTACGAGAGCCCATGTCCAAAATGTTTGCCTCAACCTTTTACGATCAAATCCGTAAAAAATGTAAATTGTTTATTGTGATTTCTTGACCGCGTTTTCAAATAAGCTCATTTTTGTTTTGATCTAATCCGTCTGATTTGATTTAAATAATGTAAAACAGTATGTAGTTAATTTTAAATACCAAAAACACAATTTTCGGACACCAGTAGCGTCGCACGTTGTAAGAAAATTTAAAATGAGGCAAAAAACCTATTGCAAACAGTCTGCAAATCTTATTTTCGACTGACGTTGGTCAGTCGATGCGATCATTTAATTTTTAATACTGTTTAGGAATCTTACGTTACTAAGCTTACTAATTAATATTATTTATTCGTTGAATAAAGGTCGGTCCCCTAGACTATTTAATTGAGTGCGCGAACAGAGAATGCGTGTTCGCTGACCAGAGTCCACCGCTACTACGTGTGCTCTCACAAATGTGCGCGAACATTTCGATGAACACGCGAATGTTTTGTTCATGATCACTAGAACGAGTCGACCGAAAAAAACATGTGGCACACTGGTAGAACGTCTTAGTCGAACAAAACGTGTAAAAATGAGTTATTAAAGTTTTAAAAGTGAAATTGATTAAAAATAATAATAATTCACGAAATTGTTTTCTTAGATTTTCCGCATACCTTTTTTTTTTTTTTTCCTTTTTTACAAAATCAAAAACATTTTTCATAATGTAGTCCATAACTTTTCAATAAGATTTATGCCATTTTAGAGAGCTGATAAGACTGGGATATTTTTCTAGTATTTTGTACATCTGGCGTAGTATTATTTTTTTTCAATATACAACATCTTTTTATGACGGAATGGCAAAAATTACAGAAAAAAATTGTTTCATAAGTGATTTTTCCTAACGGTGTAAGATTTTTTGAACTTTTGGTTATTAGAAAAGGTCTGCTGCGTCGTCAGCTATGATAATAACTTAAGTTTCAGTACATTTGCGCCGTAAATCGTTTTTAAATTGACTTTAAATGATTTAATCTGGGATTTTTAATAAAAAACTAAAAATCGACCTAACTCAAAAACCACTGAATTTCAGTAGAACATTTGGTGGCTTAATTTCTTGCATTATAACCCTACTATAACGTCCTGCAAGGAATACGTCGAATTACCAGTAACCCTGTATAATGTCACCGTAAAATTGTCAAAACACGTTAGATTGTAATCTCTCTAGTGATATTGTAAACTCTCGAAATATTGTCAACAGAACATACGGAAGTACGTTAGGTTACCCTGCACTCGGAAATAGTGGCCTCGCGTAGCGGGGCTCCGTCGACTACGCTTTTTAGGGGAATATAGAGTGTATAAAGGTTAGGTTATTTTAATTTATTTATTTATTTATTTATTTAAACTTCATGTACAATAGTGGTACATAGGCGGACTTAATGCCACAAGGCATTCTCTACCAGTCAACCATTGGGTCAAATAAGACAGCATTGTGATACAGTACAATAAAAATAAACATACCATTTTGCAAGAATAAGATCAAACACATACATGGGTACCTACATACTAATACATAAATAAGCATATAAAATAAACTAATACATATTAAAATACATACAAATAGTCCGAAATACGAGAAACCTTATAATAATTATTACAACTAATGTAGGCTTGTTGGTAAACAATTTAGACAGACTTTAAATAAAACTTCCGAACTGCTCTTTTGAAAGCTAATTTGCTTTCAGCTTTTTTAATGCCAACGGGTAGCGCGTTCCAGAGCTTTATAGTGGAGATAGCATAAGAAGAGGACATAAAACCAGTACGGTGAGAGGGAATTTGAAGGATAAGGTTTTTGGAAGCTCGAAGGTTCCGACTGTGAGAACTACCCAACACCTTAAAATAAGTTTTTAAGTATTCAGGAGCACATGGATCATTCATAGTGGTGAAAAGTAAGCAGAGAGATCTGAGGGACCTCCTGAGTCTGATAGGCAGCCATTTAAGCTGAGAGCGGTAAGAAGAGATGTGATCGTATTTACGAAGGCCAAAAACGAAACGAATACAGTTGTTCAGAAGACGGTTTAATCGGTATTTCTCAGGAATGGTACATTATCTTTTCATGAGAGTGGTGTCATTGCCCTCCACACCGCGTGAGTTGACTACCATCACATGCATTTTACGAAAAATTATGTGTTTTATTGTAAGCAGTAGGTATGTTCGTTTGACAATATTTCGAGAGTTTACAATATCGCTAGAGAGATTACAATCTAACGTGTTTGACAATTTAACGGTGACATAATTATATCACGATTTCTTTTTCTTTGCACTTCATTCAAAACTAAAGTCCCATAGGTACTTAAACATTTTCCAGAAGAAAATTGTGTACAGCTGTTCAGAATCTTCTTCTGGAAAATATTTGGAACATGCAAAAAGAAGAAGCAAAGAAAAACAATTATTGACCTTGAAAATGTATTGAGTTGCTGAACGATGGAGTCTGGATTTGAGAACGGTTGATGTTCGACCTTTCTCTTTGTAATACTTAAACCTTAATTTTGTACATTATAAAAATGACCGCATTATTAAATCTAACAAAATTTAAATTAAATCTACATTATTAAATCTAAGCCGGAGAGGTGATCTGTACCACAGGATCTTCCTACATCAGAAACCTTTCTCTATGTAAGATTGTAAAAAATGTTAACCAGCGCCTGTAATTCATGATGTCGAGAAAAATTAAGATTATATGATTATGATTATTATGATAACTGGTGAAATGTGAATGTACCTACCTACTTCTAGGAACACCTCTTTCTATATTATATTATGTTATGTTACATTTTATTTTGTCATGTCTTGAGAACTTCTCTGAACACAAAAGAATGCGGTTGAACAGCTTAGTTCTGAAAGAAATTATGCAATAAAGTATTTGTTTAAACAACGTTTACACGATTACCGCAATAATCGATTCATGTGTTGGTGCATTATGTAATGTTACAGCTACGAAACTACCGATACCAGTTTTATTTACTAAACATGAAAATATAATGGAACTTAGTACCTAGTTCGTACAGTTAGCCACTTTAGTACGTAGAATAGGCAGGGTATACACCTATTGCTCACAGAATGGATGGCTGATGAAGCCACAAGATTCTGCAATGGGGACCACGTAACGGAAGCCACAGGGCCTCCCTCGCGGTGGACTCGTTAACTGTAAAAGGGCGAGTGTCACAATGGACCGATTACCTAGTAAAAGGCGCGAGTCCACGCGGCGTCGCGCTTGGGTGTGTAGTGGTGGGACCTATGTCTAGGAGTCGATGTCGGCTGATATGAATGATAATAGTTCGTACAAACACACAGCGACTGTTTGTTTTGCACTCTGTGAGCTCTACAAGTACATATTTGTTCTCTATTGTTGTAACAGAAACACGCATTAGGTACAGTCCATACATCACCTGTTCCATTATTAAAAATAATCGTTGTTTACACTGCCAATGACATTTATACAAGGTGACTGGATCTGGAACCGCCATAGCAAATTTGCATAATATAGAGGAGGTCATTTCCTAATTGTTGAACCTTACTTTCCCTGACTAAAGTTTTATTGTTTATTGAGAATTTCTAAAATTTGACATTCAAGCATTCATAACTGTTTTTTTTGCATTAAAATACTCCTGAACTTCCCTCAAACTTATAGGGTAAAAAAAATAAATATTATAATCTAAGTTAGTTATCTTAGCGCTAATAGTTCGAGGGACTAAATAAGTCTTTAACCCGAGGTAAACACTGTGCTTTTCATTACGAATACAAGGAAAATAAAAACAAAAACACGAAACCACTCGAAAAAAAAATGAAGATCGGATTGCCGCTTTCCAGCCTATTTGTTTTTTTTTTGTGGCCGGCTATTCAGCCTTTATTTTCACTATCGTCACTGAAAAAATAGTAAATATTTTGCCCAAATTTTTGTTATTTTAAAGAAATATTTGTAACTAAATTACAACTAAGTTATTTAAAAAGAATATATTATTTAATTAATACAGAATTTTATGTTATTTCAATTTTACATCGCGCTGTAATTTAGAGGCTGTATAAAAGTCGGAACATGGTTCAACAGAAAGGTGAAAATAGAACTATTTTTTTTTAATAATTTGACAGCTGTCAGTTGAAAGCGATTCTCCCTAAGGCTGAAAAGTATTACTTTCAACCCGCTCCTCAGGCAACTTCAGACCTACTTTCCGAGTATGAGTAATGAAAAGTTCATTAAGTGCTTTACTTATAATTATAACTTAATTAATCGACTTTTTGTTTCTAAAATTAAAGTTCTATTTTATTTATATGTAGGTATAGATAACAATATACGACAACTCGAATGGCGTAGTGGTAGTGAGGCTGCCATACGTTCATTGATAGGGTCCTGGGTTCGAATCCCGGTAGGAGCAAATGTTTGTGTGATGAGCATGGACATTTGTTTCCGAGTCATTGATGTTAATATTGTATAATAAGTATGTATTTACAAACAAAAAAGTATATATGTAGTATATCAACTATCTGGTGTCCACGACACAAGCCTTGCTTAGTGTGGCACTAGATGGCGCTGTGTGTTAATGTCCAGCGATATTTATTTATTATTTATTTAATATCTAAGCGGTTCTGATAGCAAAACTACTGTTTCACACATTGTGACTTTTGTAGGAAGCACTTCTTTATATTTTTCATTACTCATACTCGGAAAGTACTTAGGTCTGAAGTTGCCTGAGGAGCGGGTTGAAAGTAATACTTTTCAGCCCTAAGGAGAATCGCTTTCAATTTCAACTGACAGCTGTCAATTTATTAAAAACACATTTCCATTGGGCCCGCGTGGTGGATTATATAGCCCATTCCCTCTCATAGAGAGGAGACCTGTCCCAGCAGTGGGAACATTTTTTCTGATGATGGTGATTTCCATTGAACCATATTCCACCTTTCTATACAGCCACTCGTTTAAAGCGCTATGAAAAATTAAAACTACATACCTAAGTTAATTATTAATTACAGAATATTTATACAGGGATTGGTAATCGGGTGCAGGCCTTGAAATGGGTGATACTAGACCTTATTTGCAACAATTTTGATCCAGTAACTGGGGGTCCAAACTGGGTGGTTTCTGAAAAATTGAGCTTTAAATATTTTTTTGAAGTTTTCCACCTCTGTATTATTGATCGAAGCCTCTACACCATAAAGTGCTGATTGTCAGTATTCCACACCGTTCAGGATGTTAAACTGATAACACTTTTCTGATAGCTCATGAACGAATGTATCCTTCGAAAACCAATTTCTCAAAAAACTACATGAAGTGCCTTTGAAAAATAAGCGCTTAAAAATTCATGTTCTAAAAATTAATTGAAACTTGAGTTGTTTTTCGAGGAAGGTTTCTCAAAATAAATGTATGACACTAGTCGTGCCAATTACAGAACCGAATTCCTTGTCTCACTAGCTTTCCAATATAGTGGCACTACCCTTTTTTAGTAAATAAATGACCAGAAAACAACGGTTGTTCCTGAGAAGGTAATATTTTAGTAAAACTGAGTGGTACCGTTTTTTCGAAGCACGTTACTTCTTCCTTATTGCAGATTTTCTTGATACCACCATGTGATGTTAGCTGTTTGACTTAATGCGGGTCCTGGTCGATCAGATCAGGTAAAATCCGTCTCTGTTTGGTGAATTTTAACATATCCTCTCAGACAGGCAAAGAAGTCATTTTCTTCTGTTGGAAAATCATTTAAGCAGGATCAGGGGCAAAATATTTACCATTTTTTCAATGATGAAAATGAAAAGTAAATGGCTGAATAGCTGGCCAGCAACAGAAAAATAAATATATAGGCGGGAAAGCGATAATCCGATCTTGATTTGTGTTTTCGATTGATTCCTGTTTTTATTTTCCTTGTGTTCGTAATGAAAAGCACAGTGTTTACTTCGGGTTAAAGACTTATTTAGTCCCTCGAACTATTAACCCCCTCACTACGTTCGGGTGCCGTCTTGGGACTATTTTATAGGTTACTTTCACCTCTAGGGTAACAATGTACTATTATAGCGCCCTCATTTCACTGATTTAACAAAGATTACTCACCAGCAAGCAGCATATAATTAATGGCATGCAGTAGCAGGCCAATCACAGCGCTGCCAACGATGACCTTGGGGTATCTCGGAGGCTGTCCGTGTGAGGAGTGGACCCCCAGCTGCAGCGCGTTCACGACCAGAGCCAGAGCGAAGGAGGCGAAGAGCACGTGCACGGAGAGGCGGCCCACCACCTCGATGCGCGCCCAGCCGAATGTGTTGCGCAGGCGACCTTCCCGGCCTGCGCCCTCGTCTGCGCGTTCATACTGGACAACGAAAAATACAAAATAACATGAAATTACAGTGGAAAATGCCTAAGGTTGAACCTCACTTTCTGCCGTACGGAACCACACTTTCGCGTGATCGTGCTGCCAGATGAGGTACAGCCCTTATACGTGTATCGTGGCTGTACAGCACTAAGAAAGGATTTTTTGTTCGCCCTTTAAAGAGCATGAAAGTTCATCAACAGAAAACCTCATCGGAGGCGGAGACGAGGGCATATCATATTGGTTAGTTACATAAAACAAAATTCACACGATATCCACTGTGGTTGAACTCATGATTAAACAAGTCATCAGCACGTTTAACTCGCCCATAAAATATCACATGAAAGCGAGCTGTGAACACGACATGAAAGATGAAATGGGATGCTGGGTAGATTGCAGAACTATAAAGTTATTTTTATGCTGTTTTATACGTTAGCAATTTTACTGAATTTATTATAATAAGCTTCAAAAACCCTTTGAGAAACCCTTGACGGTAACGTAAATCATTAATCTATGATAGGATGTAAGCAAGTATGGGGATGTAAACAACATGCTTGTTTACTTCCTTTCAACTGCAACTACAGTTTCATAGTGCAATTTTAGTAAGTATGTAGAGACAGCACAGCACATCAAGCTACTACAATCGTGTCAAATGTCTTTAATAGATTTTCAACTTTATCGCTAAAGTACCTACTTATTAAGTTCAAGGTTGATTGGGAAAATGTGACAGTTTTGGGTAGCTGGCGTCTGTTCATAGTAACACCAGTGTTGAACACATCTTCTTTGCGTTACTCAAATCTTGTCCGACCAGCAAGCCCATCACAGCTCTATCATTATTCATTATTTTATCGTAAGTCCTATGATAACTGTATGTATGACAATGAAAATGGATGTTCAGTTTGAGTACAATACTAACCCTGTATGAGATCAATGTAGTAATGAGTCCGACGAGCCGACAGAGCGAGTGGCAGGTGTCCACGAGGAGGGTCGGCGAGTGCGTGAAGTGCGAGGCGAACAGCCGGCCGCTGAACCCGGCTACCGCCAGCAGCAACGCCAGCAACGACCGCGGCGGCGGCAGCCATTGAAGCCACTCTTTCATAGCCATTTTGACGGGTCTTGGAAACTGTCAGGAATAATATATATTCTATTAAACTGACTGCTTTGTTTGTCAGGTCGTAAGCGCTACTGTTGTTGGGTGTTTATAAGAGGAGGTCGTGATATGGTTAAGGTCTCACCTCTCGCGCGAGAGGTTGTGGGTTCAAATCTGGGCAAGTACCAATGTGACTTTTTGAGGAATAATATAAGTCTGCAATCGCCAACCCACCTTGAGCAAGCGTGGTGATGAATGCTTCTCTGTAAAAGGCCAGCAGACGAGAGTCTTTTGCCCAGTAGTGGTACAGAAATAGGCTGGTATTCTTATTGGAGGTTCTCAGTAGTATCAAGCCGACAGTTCGGCGTCTGAGTTTGTGCCCGATTGATAATTGTTGATTGTTTGCTTTCGTTTTATTCGTTATTATTTTAAAAATTTGATTATCAGGAGCTCTTGGCTAAATAATAACAGCTGCTCGAGTCGATCTTTAGGTAAAGCCGTGCTTGCGCAGGTTGGTCTGTGGATGGGTGAGCACCCTTACATACTGAGTTTCTTCCGTGCCTCGGAAAGCACGTTAAGCTGTTGGTCCCGGCTGTCATTTGCCCATCTTTGACAGTCGTTACAGGTAGTCTTACCAAGTGGTATCGTATTACCCAGATTGACTGGGTTGTAGAGGTCAGATAGGCAGTCGCTCCATGTAAAATACAGGGTATTCAGCTGCATCCAGTTAGACTGGAAGCCAACCACAACATAGTTGAGAAAAGGCTAGGTAGATGATGATGATGTTAAAAATTGGAACCGGGTTTGTCTTAGTTGCCATCAGCGTCTCTATCGAATATAATTTCAGTTACAGGTTTCTGCGTAGCCTCGGTTAGTCCATATCATGTTCTAACACGTACGCAATTTATAACAAGAACGCAATTTTCTCTGATGAGCACTATAAATATCATACAAGAAAAATTTACATAATTTCGGTTTTGTTATGTCAACAATCGTATGACTTCATCACGATCCTAGCAATTTAATTGATATTTTATAACAATGTACGTCGTTGTCTCTTAATGCTTTCAAAATAATTAAAGACAAGACAATCGACCAAGTTTTATCACAATGGAAGAAAATCACTCATTGATATATTAAAAACCCAAGATCAGCGTCTCAAAATCGTCCGCATGAAATGAGCGCACAATTTGTAAAGTACGAGTACAATGGGTGCCTGAGGATGGACGGCGCCGTGGAGGACGCCCTAGAAAGAGGTGACGAGATGATTTAGACGTGTATCACGAGGACTGGCCTTTGCCCAGCAGTAGGACATAAGTACAAGGCTCCTAAAAAAACAACTTAAAAGAAGAGCTCCAGAGAGAGGAACCTCCTAACAATGCGAGCCGTGTCTTATCGCTTTCTGAATCAAACCCTTGATCCAGCTGCCGCCAAACGAGAGCCTCCTATCCTCGACTATTATTATTGTTCTATTGACTCCATCACTTTCATGCATATATTTTTTATGCACTATAATGATAAACCGGTTCTCTACTCTGATTAACCATGTAATACGAATTAACTTATACAATAGACCTTTTCGGTCCATACTGCCAACTGATTGACAAACAATCAAAAATATTTCATACATAATTAGGCATATTAAATTAAGGTTAATCATTGTCTTTATGTTTGGCGCACGTGATCCTAACAAACCAGTTGCAAGCTGGGTGTACCGCCGGTGTGGGTCAAAAGATCTAGGGCGTAGTTTTTAGGGTTCCGTAGCCAAATGGCAAAAAACGGAACCCTTATAGTTTCGCCATGTCTGTCTGTCTGTCTGTCTGTCCGCGGATAATCTCAGTGACCGTTAGCACCAGAAAGCTGAAATTTGGTACCAATATGTATATCAATCATGCCGACAAAGTGCAAAAATAAAAATTTAAAAAAACATTTTTATTAGGGTACCTCCCCCAGACGTAAAGTGGGGAGCGATTTTTTTTTTAATTTTGACCCTGACGTGTGATATATTGTTGGATAGGTATTTAAAAATGAATAGGGGTTTTCTAAAATCATTTTTTGATAATATTAATATTTTAGGAAATAATCGCTCCGAAAGTCAAAAACTATGTGTCCCCCCCCCCTCTAACTTTTGAACCATAAGTTTAAAAAATATGAAAAAAATCACAGAAGTAGACCTTTATATGAACTTTCTAGGAAAATTATTTTCAACTTGATGAGTTGAATAGTTTTTGAGTTATATAGCACTTTTTCAAAAAAACGCAAATGATAACTTTGTTTTTCATACAAATACTATGAAAAACAAAGTTATTTTTGCTGACGAAAAATGTTGGTATTTTTAATGGTCTGGGAAGCTACGGAACCCTACAGTGAGCGTGGCCCGACACGCTCTTGGCCGGTTTTTTTGTCAAATAAACCAGTTAAGAACTCAATGGCACCGCATTCTTGTTTTGCATTGAGAGTTAGATAGCGAGTATTTTCTAATAGCTGAAGCACAAAGAGGTACGCATGTGCCTGTATCGGTAATTTGCATGGGCCTCACATGATCTAAACAAGACATTATTTTTTCCTAGCCTGCTCTGTCTCACTTCTAGGCAAAGGCCACTCTCAGCTCTGGCGTTACCTGTCCAGTTCGTCCCGCTATCTGCATCGTGGACTGCCGCGACGGCCTCACCGTGAATTTAAATTAAGAAAAGAAAAGCTTAAGCCCTCTGAGATAGTTTCGGTGTTTCTTCTCAGAGTAGCCAAGCCATTCCGAACTCATGGTTTTAATTTGGCGTCCAGATAGAAAATCCGAACGCAATTGGTTAAAAAAAGTCAGTGACGTGTACAGGTTGGCAAAAAAGTCTTGACACGGAACTATTTTTTTTTTGTTTGCTGGCAACATTCAAAACCTTATGACGTTTCATGTTAACAAAGTTCGATAATTGTATCCTAAAAGCGTGATTAAAAAAACCATCCGAAGTGCTGGCAGAGAGATTATTTATAAGGTCCATAGGCGATATTCGGCAGAAAAAGAGGCAAAAACCATTCTTACCGATCTCAACGATGTTTACCCAAGAACCGCTGATATGACAGGTATGTAACTGTTTGTTTTGATGTTTTTCGATGAATTAAGTGTTAATTGATAAACCCCAGTCTGTTTTGAATTGCTTGCATACGAAATAAGTGGAATTTTGAACAATAATCATCGAGCACATAGGTTATGTTTACATTTTGTCTGACATTACTTTGGTATAGTGATATAAATTCGATTTCTACGTAACTTATTGTTGAATGTGATAACTATGTTTGTTTTATCATTAGAATTAGAAATGTATTAATTTTAATTTATTGTTTTTTAACAATATAAATGAATATTTAATATAAATCACATAATATAAAATGATGCATTTTTATGTACTTATATTTATTTACAAAATGTAAGCTCGATCGACATGAAGGTACAGTTTGACTTATTAAAGTATGATATTGAGAGTGGTTATATTGATGTTTTACTTTTAATATTGATACAAGTTTTAATCAAATGTTTCGTCTTTATAGGAAGCAGCTGAGCGCGCATTCCAATCAATTACGGAGGAGCATTTAAAATTGAAAAAGATTATCACGAGCGCGAACTAACTATGTACGAAAACATGGAGCGAATAGTGATAAACCTCGAAGGCGATAGTTGTTCGCGCCGCATATTCGTCTGAATCGTTCTCCGATTCAGACGAATATGCGGCTAACTCTAGCCAAGACTCGGATGACATGGAGGGGGTGGAATATTTGGAGAAAAATACAGGTGTAAACCACCTCATCACAAAGCCGTTAACCAAGCATTCTGTACATCAAACTAAGTAACTTTACGCAAAAAATATTGCTGGGAAACAACTTTTTTTTTTGAGGTTATAAATCATGTTTTGTGGTAGAACTCAATGTAATGCACTTAAAACATTGTTAAAATCTTACAAAAATCTTGTATTAAAAGAAAAACTTGTCAAAAAGTTGTAACTTTGACCCCCCATAATAATATCTCCGTAACAAGAAGGTTCCCAGGTATGGTGTAGAACAAAAAAATGATCGCAATGATGGGGAGAACAAGTGCCTTTCGGCTTCGTGAAGAGGTGTTTTACACTCTATAAATTAGACTAAATTATTAAATTACAATAACATTATATCTACGTTTTTTTTTTAATTCCAGAAAATTTAAAAAACACAGTATTACTAGCATATTATTTTGTTTATTTTTAGGCAGTTACATGAGGAGGATAAATTCTTGTTCAATTAAATGATACATTACTGATTTTAATAAATATGCTTAGAAAACTTAAAAGTATCAAGACGATAATTTGGTACGCTATACGGTCACAGCGGGTTGCCATATGAACAGCACAGTGGCGGCCCCCGGATTTTAAACTCTTTTTTGCCAACCTGTAAAAGTGTTCTCAAAAAATACTATTTAGGTACTTAATAACAAAAAAACATATGTTTTTACATTTGCTTCCATGACTTCTCTTTTACCCTACAATATTCAAGTACCGCAAAAGGCAACACAAAGCATTCAAATTTTAAAAATACAAACGCAAGCTGTTTTTGTTGGAACTTGCCTACAGTGAGTGACAGTGATGTTTTTAATGAGCATCACATACAGAAAATAGAGCAGGTCCAGTTAGTGTCTAATGAAAGTTGTTATGGCACGGGTAACGGTCTTTACCATATGAAGAGTGGTGTTGAAGCTGGTTATCTTATCTATGAAGTTTTAATCTAAAGTTTTAACCAATTCAATTACAGCTTTTAAACGAGCTTTATTGATTTGTTTCCATCTTCGGGTTTGGGTTTTTCTTTAAAATCTTTAGAAGACTCAGCAGATCCTAAGTGTAAATTCACCATAGAAATGCATTTTATGTTTCTAAACTACCACTGCTGCATCGGTTAAAACGTACAGTTTACTTTTCACTCCTTGGAGTAACTAGGATTCATTACATGGTAAAGTTTTGCTGCCATGCCACTGTACGGATACCGCTGTGGTTGCGGTTTGCATCGATGACCCGACAAATCAAATATAACTTGCGTGTTTTATGGATAGAACAGTACGTTCAAAGTTCTCACGAGCACGATTCCCCCATTGACTGCGGTTTTGTTCACTTCAAAATCGAACGGCATGCCATAATTTGTTTGATACGATGGTTGGTCTGTGCCTATTTCATACCTAGCTGAGTAATTTCCAATACATCGGTTTAGAATTTCGTGTCTAGCGCATAACCAGATAGATATGGTTCTCTTGTTCATTTTCACATCCAATTTCTAGACGGCAAACCCAATATTTTATTACAGGTTTCTTCTTATGTACTTAGATATAGTATAGACGGTCTGCCATTGTTGTACCTCGCATGCCAACTTGCGGAAGACGCCACTTAGCCTTCTAATGGACCCTCTCCGGCAATTGAACCGGACCGGTGAATATCACACACATTCATTGATCATTTCGACGAGTTTATAGACATAGCACTGTTTCGAAGATATTTGCAGAAGATGCAAGAATAGTCTCAGAAGCTGTTCTAAATCCTTTTATATCTTTTTCACTCCTCTTGCTCAAAAATACCGTCATAGTACCAGAGCGGGCGTAAAATTGCATTTTCATCCCCCCATCTCGGAAAGAGTATTTTCGCTCTTCGATATCTGAGTGCAAAAGCCGTTTTTATCGTCTTGAGGGTAAAGTAAATTTGAATTTAGAACATCGTGTGCAATATGCATGTGAATTCAAAACATCATTAAACCTATTTACTTCTACCTCTGTGGTGCCGAATTTATCACACATTTTTTTTTTAATTTGTTAATATTTCAGACTCGGAACCTTCTTCTTCTTTTTCTTTTGTACTTTTTTAGTATGTTTTGCGCGCGCCATTTTCTTTTCACGTCATATTGTTAAAACAAGGAATCCAACTTGAAAACAAGTGAAAAACCTAAAATGACCACTCATTATCTAGCGACGAGGAAGTTTATTTGACGCCAACAGAATTAACTGAATTTGTTAATAATGCGCATTTCTTTTTGAGTTTATTCATTTCCTCGCTGAGGTGGGATGAAAAGTTACGTGTTGCACTCGAGTGCAAAGATTTTTCACCTCGTGCTCTTTTGATTCCCTCGCTAACGCTCAAGATTCTAAGTCTTGAATCATTCGCTGCGCTCGTGACTCAATTTTAGAATCTTTCGCTTGCTCGGTCATCAAAATTGAGCACGCGGTTCAAAAACAACTTTGCACTCTTGTATAACAAATAACTATTATTGCCCTAGGGGAAAAATAGTACATTTTGATACAAGTGGCGAAAGTTTGTTACTGTAGTACAAGGCGGTGTTAACTGCAATAACAAATATCCACGTGTATCAAACGACGTTTTTCAATACACTTTTGAAGAAATAAAATAAAAGAATGTAAAATATTTGTGTCATGAATTATTACGAGACTATGATTTAATTTTTTTTTCCGCGCTTTGCTTTCGCCAGGTTGAAGGAGAGGCAAAGGTATGAAGCCGTTATACAGCCTAATATAAAACATATTTTTTATAATTTTTTGAATTTAGAACACAAATAAATGTTAATTTGTTGATAAAAGTAAATATTAGTTTTTAATAATCATGTTTATCTATGATATTGAATTTATAAACACAATTTGAATTTTCACAATTTTCCAAAATTAATTAAAAAAACATTCACCTCTGACTCTATAGTCAGAGGTGAATGTTTTTTTTTTAAATTATGCTTTGAACCAATTTGGACTAAGTATAAATGTATAGTTATCTTATCTGTGGCAATTTTGCTTTCTGCACTCGTGTGTAAAATACACTGCATTTTGAACCTAATCGTAGTGCGAAAAGAACGAGTTTTCGAGGAAGTGTATTGAAAAGTATTTTTTTTTAATTTTCGTCGTTGGTGTTTGAAAACGCATAAGTCTTTATTCATAATTCATAAAGAATCGACTTAATACTGTTCCATTAAAAAACTTTATTACAAAAAATAAAAACTAATCCAAAAAAAAACAAAAAAGTGAATCAACTTTAACTTCAGAAGTCGGTGACTTTTGTTTGATCGAATTACTTAGTTTTTTGTCACCGACTTCTGAAGTTAAAGTTATTTTTCACTTTTTGTTTTTTTTTGGAGTCGGTTTTATTTTTTGTAAAAAAGTTTTTATTTTTCACTTTTTAATGGTTCACTTGTGCTTACCCCTTCACAGCGTAGAGGCGTTATGTTATATTATGAACTGGTGTAAACAATATATAGACATAAGATTTCAGCAATCCCAGTCCATTTGCTATCATTTATTGAGGAGTTCCGTTGCCTATCTCCGAAGTTCTTCAATCAGATCTTCACCAAATTGAAATGGGACCACTTTAAGAAAGTACTCTTCCAAAAACTACCCAAATCACATCAAGTGTGCCTATAAAATTTGAAGAGTCCTCTCAATTTCTCCAGGATCCCATCATCAGATCCGGACTTGATGATTATGGGACCACCTGGGAAGGATACCCATTCCAACAAAAAAAGAATAATTCAAATCGCTCCAGCCATCTTCGAGTAATCGGGGAACATACATAAAAAAAGGTTCCGACGAATTGAGAACCTCCTCCTTTTTGAAGTCGGTTAAAAAAAAACATTTTATTTAAAAAATGGAACCAAACGCGCCGATCGCCGAACTCTTTCGCAGAATGTGTGCGTTGCATCCCAGCTACAGGAGAAATAAAATAAAAACTTTTTACAAAAAAATAAATTCGACTTCAGAGAAAACAAAAAAGTGAAAAATAACTTTAGCTTCAGAAGTCGGTGACCTTTGTTTGATTGATTTAGTGTTTTTGGCAAACCAAATTCTCATCAAACTACCCTTGAAGTACATCCTTTCCAATAATAAAAAAAAAACAATACATGTCACGGTAATCAAATCAAAATCAAAATCAAATCAAATCAAATCATTTATTTGTCAGAACATGGTCGGTATGTTTATAACATGGTATTAGGTATACAGGGTGGAATTTTGTAATGCCACCTGGAGGGAAAGTACTCTTAATACTGCAGATAGAAAATTTTCCTCAAAGGAAACATTCCTTTATTTTTGAATAGAAAGCAAACTCCATTCAAAGATTTTCGAAAATTTTCTTCTCACCCGGGAATCGAACCGGCTAAAATCTGAAAAAAATATACCCTGTACTTTTATTGCATCGATCGTTAGGGTCAATTATAAGGATGAAATCTCTCTAACAAACATGATAAATTAAATGAAAGGAAAACCAGGAAATCTTAAAAAAAAAAAAACTTAAAATCTTAAATCTTACTATGACAATCTAATTTTCAAATTTTAATCTAACATTCCTTATTTAAATTACCACATACACGCAGCTACGAGTATGTCGCAAAGGAGTCTGCATTACAAAAGATGGATGTTAGTTAAAGAGCTTTAACTTGACTCATTGAATTTGTAACTTCAGATTTCCTGATTTTCCTTTCATTTAATTTATCATGTTTGTTAGAGAGATTTCATCCTTATAATTGACCCTAACGATCGATGCAATAAAAGTACAGGGTATAATTTTTTCAGATTTTAGCCGGTTCGATTCCCGGGTGAGAAGAGAATTTTCGAAAATCTTTGAATGCAGTTTGCTTTCTATTCAAAAATAAAGGAATGTTTCCTTTGAGTAAAATTTTCTATCTGCAGTATTAAGAGTACTTTCCCTCCAGGTGGCATTACAAAATTCCACCCTGTATATAGAGTCATCACATTCTACCATATGGGCGTACAAATTATTTAATGTTTACACATTATTGGTGATAAAATAAAGGGCCCGTAATAGGGCTTATCCCCAATAAATGGAACTTAACACACCTAACTGGCGAAATCTGGGTGTATTATACACTTCTGAGTACCCCCTCAAAGCATACAGGCGTAATGTTACGTCATGATGTTGTATAAACAATAAACAACCAAGCGTTTGCAGCAATCACTGCAGCTTTGCCGTCTATTTTTGAAGAGTTCCATTTATATCTCCGAAGATCAGCATCAGATCTTCAGCAAATTAAAATGGGACCAAATGGGAAGCACCAGCTTTTAAATAAAAAAAACGGGCCAAGTGCGAGTCGGACTCGCCCATGAAGGGTTCCGTAGCAGATTGAATGAAAGGTAAATTGCTGTTTACGATTTAAGACGTATTAAAAAAAAAACTACTTACTAGATCTCGTTCAAACCAATTTTCGGTGGAAGTTTACATGGTAATGAACATCATACATTTTTGACTTTCAGTTCTAAGTATGGGGAACCCCCTTTTTTCTGTACTTACCAAGTCTCAACAGCATTTGTTCTTAAAGTTTCGGAAGAAAGTGGCTGTGATATACGGACGGACAGACAGACAGACAGACCGACAGACAGACATGACGAATCTATAAGGGTTCCGTTTTTGCCATTTGGCTACGGAACCCTAAAAAGAACCATCAAAATCGGTTCACCCAGTCGAAAGTTCTGAGGTAACAAATACAAAAAAAAACAGACGAGAACCTCCTCTTTTTGGAAGTCGGTTGAAAAGGCAGTGGCGCGAAATTTCATGAATTTTTCTGTATTATTTAATTGAATTATAAGTAGGATTCCTTTTTATCTCCTACGTTTACCCCACAGACGACACAATATTCGTCTTCACAGAGAACTGAAATTATGTTGCCGGGAATAAAGGAGATCACCCAGCCTCCATACATTTTTGGGCTATTTTCAACCGACTTCCAAAAAGAGGAGGTTCTCAATTCGTCTGTATTATTATTATTTTTTTTTTTTTTTGTGTTTGTTACCTCAGAACTTTCGACTGGGTGAACCGATTTTGATGGTTCTTTTTTTATTTGAAAGCTGGTGCTTCCCGTTTGGTCCCATTTTATTTGCTGAAGATCTGATGCTGATCTTCGGAGATATACAATGGAACTCTTCAAAAATAGATGGCAAATCTGCAGTGATTGCTGCATTCGCTTGCAGGTTTATTGTTTATACTACATTAAGACGTAACATCACGCTTGTATGCTCTGAGGGGGTACGCAGATGTGTACAATATACCCAGATTTCGACAATGTTTGTTACCTCAGAACTTTCGACTGGGTGAACCGATTTTGATGATTCTTCTTTTATTTGAAAGCTGGTGCTTTCCGCGTGGATCCATTTCAATTTGGTTAAGATCTGACCTTGATCTTCGGAGATATAAATGGAACTCTTCAAAAATACACGGCAAAGCTGCAGTAATTGCTGCAATCGCTTGGTTGTTTATTGTTTATACAACATCATGACGTAACATCACGCCTGTATGCTCTGAGGGAGTATGCAGAAGTGTACAATACACCCAGATTTCGACAGTTAGACGTGTTAAGTTCCATTTAATGGGATCCCGGAGAAATAGAGGTAACTCCTTAAATTTATAGGCACACCAGAAGCGGTTTGGTTAGTTTTAGGGAGAGTAGGTACTTTCTCGGAGTGATCCCATTTCAATTTGATAAAGATCTGGTGACTTCGGAAGATAGGCAACGGAACTCCTTAATAAATGATAGCAAATGTACTGGGATCGCTGAAATCTCACGTCTGTCTATTGTTTACAGTTCATAACAAAAAATTACACCGATACACTGTGAAAGGGCAAGCACATGTGAACCACTAAAAAGTGAAAAATAAAAACTTTTTTTGCAAAAAATATAACCGACTTCACACAAAAAAGTGAAAATAACTTTGGCTTCAGAAGTCGGTGACAAAAAAACGAAATCAATCAAACAAAGGTCACCGACTTACTTAAAGTGAAAGTTATTTTTTACTTTTTTGTGTGAAGTCGGTTATATTTTTTGCAAAAAAGTTTTTATCAAAAGTAGACTTGTTATTTGGATAGAGCATAAAAAAATTAACATTTTTTATGATGACACCTAAGTCGTAAGTCAATTCACCGAGAACTTATTCAACCACAAAATATCTGAGGTCATCCAGATTCGGGTATTTTTTTTTTGCTGGCCGACTAAAATAAACGCAATAACTACATAGAGCATGATGAGATGGATATGTCACCGTAAAATTGTCAAACACGTTATATTACAATATAACGTGTTTCTCTCTAGCGATATTGTAAATTCTCGAATTATTGTCAACTGAACATACGGAAGTATCTCTGCCCCCATAATCGGGACTTGGGGCACCCCCCCGTTAGGTTAGTTAGGTTCCTTTAAACCCTGCACTCCTAGGGCCCCGCGAAGCGGGGCTCCGTCGACTATGCTTTTTAGGGGAATATAAACAGTGTTTTAAGGTTAGGTTATATTAATCGATATTTCTCAGGAATGGTACAGTATCTTTTCATGAGAGTGGTACCAATGGGCAAGGGGGACCCCTCCTTCCCTCAACACCGCGTGAGTTGACTTCCATCGCATGCATTTCACGAAAAATAATGCGTTTTATTGTAAGCAGTATGTTCATTTGACAATAATTTGAGAGTTTACAATATCGCTAGAGATATTACAATATAACGTGTTTGACAATTTTACGGTGACAGATTCAAACATTTTTATTATAAGTACCACCCAAGTTCTAGTAATGTAAGTGCTATATCGATAAAGACGAGCATCAAGGGAGATCAGTCTACCGATCTCCTTGAAGCCCAAATTCATCGATGTGTTTTTCCTGCCCGTCCTAAACAACGGAGTTCAGACCTACTCACTCAACTTATTGCAAAAGTTCTGCTTTGGGGTCTGCCAAAGAGCGATGGAGCGCAGCATTCTAGTTGTAAAGAGAACAGATACAATACGGAACACAATGGTACGCTCAGAAACAGGAATATGCATAAACAGGAATGTAAATAATTTGAAAATAGCCCAATCTGGGTGATGTCCTTTGAACAACAGTACAAATTGTACATTTAATTGTTAATAAAACAAACTATCATATGAAATATGGTTATTTTATTTTCTCGCAATCGTAGTGAAAAATACGGTGTAACACACGGCGCCAAAATCCCATTATAACTCGGTTTCTATTTACTACCTCGCTGAAGCTCTGTAGGTAGTGAAAATACCTCGTATACATATAATGGGTAATTTTAGCCCCTTGTATTTTTTTAATACATAATTGGAAATGTAAATGATGTCTCAGGTATATTCGATAGTTTGTTCCCCCTTGACATCAAATATCATTGAAGTGTTTCGACGTTCGTCCAACCTTTACTTACTTAACGGTTTAGATAAGTTTCACGTTTTTATGAGAATCTTTGCGGTCCACTAAGTCGAGTACACTTTAGTTTACACTTTACAATGTAATTTGAAGTTAAACTGTAAACCAAATAGCTTGTCAGACCGTACTTACGAAGACAACCATGGAATTTCGCTAACAATAATCCGGGTTTCCGAGATCTGTCACGGTATAATCGTATGGTCTAATAATATTATTTTACGAATAACCTATGATTGAACTTCTCGGCTAACTAGTAAAAAAAATAAAAAAAATAGACACGTTATTGGATTTTATTCCGGGCAGGTTGCTGATAAACTAACGTCTTAGTAAACTGTAATATTTACCTTTAGATAAAATTATTCCGCGCGAGGGTCAATGTACGAGGGCTTCAATAGTTTTGGTCAAACTACTGATTAATTTTATGAACTTCTACCTAAGATAATCACAATCTTTTCTTATTTCACGAACAGCCTTGAGAAAGCAGTTAATGTTCAAAAGTATTTCAGTTTAAGTGTAAGTTTATGGAGCAAGCAATAAAACTATAAGAAAGACGTGCCCGGTCAGAGCCAGAAAAACTGCGCCCACGCATTAGCCTATTTCTTTTAATCAAACACGCGTTTGGGTGATGGTCACCTAAATTTCTATTTTAAGATCAATGTTTTCTTCCTCAGTGCCCTTCATTTTAGTTCCTACTTTAATCAAATTGTTATTTGCTAAAGCGATTAAAGGTTCATTAATTAGTTCTTATCAGTTCTTGTTACAAAAAAATTGCGATTTGTTTTTAGTAATTTTATGATAATATTATTATCATTGGCTATACTTGGGATTGGGAGACTGATGTCATTTACTTAATTGGTGTTTTTGTTTAAATGATCCTTCTGTGTTACCAGCTGCAGTACTACAGTTGAAAATCAATTAAGTAATTATTTGTTTTTAACCGACTTCTAAAAAGAGGAGGTTATCAATTCGTCTGTATGTTTTTTTTTTTTTTTTTTTTTTTTTTTTTTTTTTTTTTTGTGTTTGTTACCTCATAACTTTCGACTGAGTGAACCGATTTTGATGATTCTTTTTTTATTTGAAAGCTGGTGCTTCCCATGTGGTCCCATTTTATTTTGCTAAAGATCTGATGCTGGTCTTCGGAGATATACAATGGAACTCTTCAAAAATGTACGGCAAATCTGCAGTGCTTGCTGTTAGCGCTTGTAGGTTTATTGTTTATACAACATCATGACGTAATATCACGCCTGTATGCTCTGAGGGGGTACGCAGATGTGTACAATACACCCAGATTTCGACAGTGGTTGTTACCTCAGTACTTTCGACTGGGTGAACCGATTTTGATGATTCTTTTTTAATTTGAAAGCTGGTGCTTCCCGTGTGGTTGTATTTTAATTTGCTGAAGATCTGATCCGGGTCTTCGGAGATATACAATGGAACTCTTCAAAAATACACGGCAAATCTGCAGTAACTGCTGCAATCGCTTGAATGTTTATTGTTTATACAAAATCATGACGTAACATCACGCCTGTATGCTCTGAGGGGTACGCAGAAGTGTACAATATTCCCAGATTTCGACAGTTAGGTGTATTAAGTTTCATTTATTGGGGATAAGCCTATTACCTTGACATGTATTGTTATTTTATTGGCAAGGGTACCTACTTCAAGGGTAGTTTGATGAGAATTTGGTTAGGTTCTGGTTATGGGATCCATGACAAAGGAACGAAACTCTTCAATTCTTAGAAGCAAATTAACGATACTCGGCCAAATCTTTTAAAGGCTATCCGGATATTTGAGTCACGTACCATAACGTCGTTATTAACCGACTTCAAAAAGGAGGAGGTTCTCAATTCAATGTTCCCCGATTACTCGAAGATGACTGGACCGAATTTGTTTTTCAATTGTTTGAAAGGGTATACTTCCCAGAAGGTCCCATAATCATCAAGTCAGGATCCTGATAGTGGGATCCTGGAGAAATAGAGGGAACTCTTCAAATTGTATAGGCACACCAGAAGCGATTTGGGTAGTTTTAGAAAGAGTACTTTCTCGGAGTGATCCCATTTAAATTTGGTAAAGATTAGATGAAGAACTTCGGAGAAAGGCAACGGAACTCCTCATTAAATGTAGCAAATGTGTGTCTCTTACTGGGATTGCTGAAATCTCATGTCTGTCTATTGTTTACACCAGTTCATAACAAAAAATCACGCTGGTACGCTGTGAAAGGGTATGCACCTGTGAACCACTAAAAAGTGAAAAATAAAAACTTTTTTGCAAAAAATTAAACCGACTTCACACAAAAAAGTGAAAAATAACTTTAGCTTCAGAAGTCGGTGACAAAAAAACTAAATCGATCAAATAAAGGTCACCGACTTCTGAAGCTAAAGTTATTTTTCACTTTTTTGTGTGAAGTCGGTTTAATTTTTTGCAAAAAAGTTTTTTTATTTGTCTGAGTACTCATTTGATAAATTAGTAAAACAATATTTAAAGTGTGGCTCTTCTCTTAAATTGAATAAATAAATTGGTTCAATGAATTGTTTAAGTACCTGTATGTTTTACGATAAATCAGATTAATTTTATTAGTAGACTACCAGTTTTATGTAGAAAAATATGATCTGAATTTTATTATAATTGATATTTATTTACGACTAGTCGATACGAAATCGTATCAGTTGATATTTAGTAAAACTTGATTTTCTTTGTAAAACAAAGAAAATAGGTAATAATACTAGTTTAATAAGTAGGTAATAATAATTTAAAGGCATACAATAATAGTACCTACTTACGTACAGATCGTCATTCTTCATTCATTAAATTATATCCATGAAAGTCATGTAAATTCATCTGTTTCACGCATATAATTTACTGTAATCAGCTGTGGCAGTAAATTTTTGTTTAATAAATAATACCTATTATTCTTAGCTATTGTCATTTAAATTGTGTATAATTTCAAAGCTGTTTATGATTTATTATTATGATATATATTTTTAGAGAGAGTGACAGAAGTAAGATTAGGTACCAAAAACGAAAAATTAAGATACGTTTATAAATAATGTTTGTTTATTTATTCTAATTTATGTTAAATACTCGCTTACGAATGATCTCGTTTGTGTTGTGCATGGCCGAGATGAGTGAAATTAGAAAGGTCAGTGAAAATGGCGCCGCGCATGCGGTTCCGCCGTCTTCACCGGTACCTAGCGACGTCAATGCTGGTTGTACCACGGAATTTGGCATTGGTGACTGTGACATAAATATTCATCTGTGACTCCCATGCTTACACAGTGTTAACAAACAAACATTTCGCCGTTGCGTGAACTCATAACTACACACTCGCCGCCAACATGTATTTTTATTTTATTTCAACCTCTATAACGCCAGTTACATTTTATTGCTACCGGAGCCATAACTCTATTTGATACGATTTTTTAAAAGTAAAAAGACCACAGCAAAAAAGAAGGCAAACCAGAGAATAGTACACTAGAGCCCCTTAAAAGCGTAATTAAATTATTTGAGAACTGGCAGCCCCCAAAAAATGTAATAAGTAATTATTGCCGATAAACTCACCAAAATTAACTGCGGCACAGATTGATTTAACCGCACAAGTTAAAGTAAAAGCAAACTTTGTCACAACACGTTGGTTTAGTAAACACACGCCGGCAGCGGTAGGACAGGCACATAAGTATCAGTTGTATAATATTGCTGTTAGTTTTCAAACACGTAATAATCTCGGTTTTCAGCATTCGACCGCTCGCGCTGTCGCGGTGTTGATGGGCGGGTGCGCCGGCGTCGCTCGCGGCACTGACGGTTGCGCGCGCGCACACTGCCTTATCGACAAGCCTTTCGCACCCGATAAGCGCACTGTCGCACTGTTAACGCTGGTGTTAGAGGTAAATGTATTTCCGCGAAATGGGACCGTTGATGTAGTTTCAACAATAACGATCTAACTGGACCTCCATTGCAGGAGTTATTTTTGAATTTAATAAAGTGGGAGCTTACACTTTTATCAGTAGGAACAACACTTTTATCGTTGTGTTTTCTAATATCGGTTATCATTATCAGCTCGTGATGAGGTATCGAGAATCATTGTAACTATTTCATTACAAGTGAGCGTGCTCGGTGCTCTAATAAACATATTTTGGAAGAATAGGAGGTCACGGTCGGCCGTCGACACTGCGTTATTTACGCGGTTGCCAGCTGCTGAAAATATCTAAATTTTTCTTTTGTAAACACTATCAAATAAAAGTTGAGCACAGGTTGGACCGTGTTTATTCTGAATTCTTTACCGAATCTATGTTCATATTTGAAATTGACATCATAGTAGAGGCCTAACTCTCCCTAAAAGCCTTCCCTAGTAAAAAAGGTTATTGGTACTATTAGATAGATATACGATTCTCCAAATTACCAAAGAAACTTCTCAATATAAAGTTGTGTTTTGCTCTCTAGCGCAAATGGAACATCCGCAAGTCTTGTATCAATAAAATGGATGCTTATTTTCATAATTCTAAAGTTCCATTAAAACTATTTGCGTTCGAACGTCGAACAAAATAATTATCTTTGTGAAAAACTGGAACTTGTTTTTGTAAGAGAGTGAATCTATTAAAAGCAGTGGAGTCTGTTAACTTCTCCTATTCTAATTCCATCTCTTGTTCTCTTTCAATGATGGTATTTTTATTGATGCGCGTGGGCTCGTTTCTTTTCTATCTCACGATCTTATCTCTTCCGTTTAATTTTATTGTGTGAATTCTTGTTTATTTTCAGTGGTTGACATTGACCTACGAGTAAGTTCGGATGGACAGCGGTTAACTGAACTTTTTAAGTATCATCTTGTTTTCCCTTGACAAAATTGCTCAATTTCACCTACATATTTCATCTGGTCCTGGAGACTGGATATAAATGTGAATGTTTACCCAAGTGTTTATCTAGAACATGTCCGAAAATAATACCAATAAAATCTAGATTATTTGTTTGCAACACAGAATTGTCACATTTATGATCTCTTCTTTAAACACTTATTTATCAAAGGCGCGCAGTTTATCTAGACTAATGGATATTAGATCCTTTTCAGGTGAATTTCGAAATCAGATTATCATAAGTAAATATTTGTAAATTGGTGGCGTTACACAAGGTTACCTTAAATGCGCTTATCGAGTTCAATAAGTAATCCAAACGTAGAGTTACCATCCGTCCGAATTTTTCCGGACATGTCTGACTTTTTGGTACACAGTCCGGACTTTTCGACAGAAGGAGATTCTTTTTAGAAAGCTGAAAATGTTAAATGGATACTGGAAAAGAAAGATTAATAAGTAAAATGGCCAATTTTTTTTTGCAAATGGTCCAGTTATTTCCCGGACTTCGGAAATGGTAACCCTATACAAACACGGGTTTAAGTAATCCGTTTACCAACAATCTGATACATACACATTAAAGTAATCATGGTAGTCGTTATGGTTGGTTATGGACATTTAGAGTTGGCTGTTGACCGAAACGAAGCGTTCACTATGATGGCGCGTAACATAACAATGTTTAACAATGTTGAAATTATAAGAATGTTAATTTTCTAAGTGGGTAGGTAGAGAAACATAGAGAGAAGTGTTTGCTAGCTGCCGTATAGGTATATTTATGTTAACGGCAATACGCTAATACGTCACTATACCCATACCAATATTATAATGCGAAATAAGCTCTGTCTATAACTAATAGTCTGTTACGATCTTAATTCTAAATAAGGGACGCACGTTATAACAAAAAATAAAGCTGCCAAGTGCGAAGACACGAGTCGGACTCGCCCATGAAGGGTTCCGCAGCAGCAAGTAACTTTAAATAAAAGTTCTTGTAGTTCGTTGTAACTTTGATCGATGTAGTTGATTTAATGAACGATAAATAGCGGTTCACGTTTTATGACGTATTAAATACATACTAGATCTCGTTCAAACCAATTTTCGGTGGAAGTTTACATGGTACAGTTTACATGGAACTTTCTTGAAGTGTCTGTCGCGCAAACTATTCAGTTTAAAATAAAAAGATGGTAGAAAACTCAATATAATTTTTGAAGACCCATAGATACATACTCGTACCTACAAATGTGTATGTCACCGTAAAATTGTCAAAACACGTTAGATTGTAAACTCTTGAAATATTGTCAATTGAACATGCCTATAAAGATGCTCTGTGTACCTACTGCTTAACGCTTTGAAACCGTAATATTGTGAAATGCATGGAATGGAATAGTATCTCTGGCGCCATAATCGTCGGGACTTGGGGCACCCCCACGTTAGGTTAGTTAGATTCCTTTAAACCTTGCAGACAGAAATAGGGGCCCCGCGTAGCGGGGCTCTGTCGACTTCGCTTTTTAGTGGAATATAAAGTGTTTTTCGTGAGAGTAGTACCATGGGGCAAGGGGAACCCCCCCTTCCCTCCCTCTCCTGCACACCGCGCGAGTTGACTTCCATCGCATACATTTCACAATAATATTACGGTTTCACTTCGATAGATTACAATCTACCGAAAAATAATGCGTTATATTGTAAGCAGTATGTTCGTTTGACAATCTTTCGAGAGTTTACAATTTCTGTAGTTATATTACTTACAATCTAACGTATTTGACAATTTTACGGTGACATGTACATATTTCAGAACCAAGCGCAGGCGAAGCCGTGGGTAAAACAAGTATTTAAAAACTCCGAGTAGGACATTCTTGTTCGTACCGTAAATATCTAGATAGATATCTCTATTGTCCACTTCTCAGGGTATTGGCTCCGTAACAAATACTTACACAGAAAAATGAGTTATGATAACAAAGCGATCGAAGTTATACCAATATTTTGACTAACGAGTTGTTTCAGATTGGAATGCGTTATCGATTACGTAATATATATGTCACCGTAAAATTGTCAAACACGTTATATTACAATATAACGTGTGTCTCTCTAACGATATTGTAAAGTCTCGAATTATTGTCAACTGAGCATACGGAAGTATCTCTGCCCCCATATTTGGGACTTGAGGCACCCCCCCGTTAGGCTAGTTAGGTTCCTTTAAACCCTGCACTCGGAAATAGGAGCCCCGCCAAGCGGGGCTCCGTTGACTACGCTTTTTAGGGGAATATAGTGTTTTAAGGTTAGGTTATATTAATCGATATTTCTCAGGAATGGTACAGTATCTTTTCATGAGAGTGGTACCACTGGGCAAGGGGGACCCCTCTTTCCCTCCACTCCGCGTGTGTTGAGTACCATCATATGCATTTCACGAAAAACAATGCGTCTAATTGTAAGCAGTATGTTCGTTTGACAATAATTCGAGAGTTTACAATATCGCTAGAGATATTACAATATAACGTTTTTGACAATTTTACGGTGACATATATACGTATCTTCTGAGAGGAATTCATTTTGCGGCAATGAATCGAAAATAGTGATGACTGTAAGTTTGTATAACGTGCATCAGAAAACAGTGGTCATATATTTAATCCCCGACGCATAAACGACGGGGTGTTATAAGTTTGACGTGTCTGTGTGTCTGTGGCATCGTAGTTCTCAAACGGATGAACCGATTTTGTTTTTTTGTTTGAAAGGTGAATTAGTCGAGTGTTGCTTTAGCTGTTTGATGAAAATCGGTCAAAGATGGCCGCAGCCACCAAATAGCGGTTTACATTTTTTTCACAACTCCTTCAATATGGGTAGGTATCAAATGAAAGGGCTTTACTATTAGAATAATGTATGTACACTAAGTATATTGAAAAGGAATGAGAAATACTAAATAACGAAATGAGATAAGGAACGTGGAGTGATGACTGCGTACCTAGGACCTAACGAGTTATTTTTCATTTTAACTTAACTTTAAGTACATGATTTACTTCATTATTGTCGGGGGTTTTCTAAAATTTTAATCTAATTTTACTTGCTAAGGGTGACAGACATCAAGCTACTAAAATTTGTCAATTATCTTTAATAGATCTTCAACTTTGTCGCTAAAGCCTTAGGTTCAAGATTAAAAAAAAATAGAACAAAAATAAAAAAGAGAAAAAAAATGATGAGATATAAAAAGGTACCTACTTACTTATGTAAGTTAAAAAATTACAGTTTCGGGTAGCTTTACCTTTGCTGCAGAAAATGCCTAAGGCATAAGTGCGCCTCTGTACATTGCGCAAGAAGTGTTAAATAAACAGGAGCATAAATGAAAATTGTTACAAAAACGGGAAATATTTATTCCTGTTGTGTTTGTTACCTCAGAACTTTCGATTGCGTGAACCGATTTTGATGATTCTTTTTTTTAATTTTATTTTTATACTAGCTTCTGCCCGCGACTTCGTACGCGGATCCTGTTGCTTTTGCCAGCGACACCGGGTTCGTCAAAATCGAAGATCAGAAACGTCTGATTCTAACAGCCCGGGGACGGGAAAATAACGGATCTTTCCCACCTGAGCAACACATACCGTTTGTTTCTTTTTGCCATATATCAGCTTCACAAAAAGTAAAATTTTGAACCATACCTCCGATGGCGGAATATGTGGCGTATTCAATCATAGGAGAATACGTAAATGAACTCCATTTCTTATCAACCCAAGGAAGGTCGTCATGCCCTACGGCTATATCTTGAGACACCCGATTCTTCAGATGTTATCGACATTCTGTTCAGAGAATGTCGAAATCTTCGCGCTCTTTTTCTGTCTCTTCATGCCAAAAACACTCAATTAACATAAGCCCGAAGACATAGTTATTCGATAAAATAAAATAATAAATGGGAGTTTTGGCCAGTAGAGTCAAGTTTTCAATGATATACCATCGTCATCGAAAATCAGGCCTAAACTGTTACCGCCTTAACCGCGTGGAGGTACTCCCAGTTTTGTTATTTTATAATTATACAGTGACATTAGTGATAGCTTTGCAATAATTTTCACATCAGATGTTTCTGATCTTCGATTTTTTATAAGTCAACAGGAAATGCCCATCAGATCGAACAACTTTTGCTAAGACGTCATCATTCCTATATGTGTTATGGTGTAGCTGGGCTCTTGGAGTCCCACAACAGGTGTCCCAGTTCTTCGATTTTTATAAATCAACAGAGAGTGCTTATCAAATTGAACAACTTTTGTTAAGACGTCATTCCTATATGTGTTATAGTATAACTGGGCTCTTGGAGTTCCACATCAGGTGTTCCAGATCTTCAAATTTATTCTCTCAGCAGAAAATGCTCATCACGTGGAACAATTTTTGCTATAGTGTCATTTTTGTATCTCTTATAGTTTAGCTGATCTGTTGCGGTTCTTCATCAGGTGTTCAGGTTTCCAAGATAAATTATAACCTATATGTTGCCCAGACATAATATCTATACAGCAAAAAAAAATCATTCAAATCCGTCCAGTACTTCCGAAGATTAGCGTGTACAAACAAACAGACAAACAGATAAACAGACAGACTATTTTTTTGGATTTGTGCTCTATTACTGTTTCTAAACCCCCTTCAATTATTATTTTTTAAATATATTCAATGTACAGACACAGCTTTTTTACTCTTTTATTATATGTACTAGCTTATGCCAGCGACAATGGGGTCGTCAAAATCGAAGATCTGAAACGTTTGATGTCGAATTCTAAGAGCCCGGGGACGGGAAAATAACGGATATTTCCCACCTGAGCAACACGTACCGTTTGTTTCTTTTTGCCATTTAACAGCTTCACAAATAGTACAATTTTGAACTCCGATGGCGTATTCAATCATAGTAGTATACGTAAATGCACTCCGTTCCTTATCAACCCAAGGAAGGTCGCCATACCCTACGGCTATATCTTGAGACACATCCGATTCTTCAGATGATATCGACATTCGGTTCAGAGAATGTCGAAGTCTTCGCGCTCTTCTTCTGTCTCTTCATGCCGTACTCCAGCAGTTCTTTCTCTATCACTTTCTAACTGATTATGAATATTTTGTTGTGTGCGTGTTCGGGGCAATGTATGATAATCTCGATCAGTAGTTAGTCGCGCATCACGTTCATCACTCGTTTTAAAAGACCTGTTAGTTGATGTGCGAATACGCTGGGAACTCAAGCGTGATTCTGTATCGGTAAACGTTTCCGATTCGCGAGATAATGCATGTCGCTCACGATCACCCGTCAGTCGCGCATCACGTTCCCCACATTTCCCTAAAGACCTATAAGCAGATGCGTAGATACGCTGAGAACTCAAGCGCAATTCTCTATCCGTGTACGTCTCCGACTCGCGAGACAATGCATGACGTTCACGATCAGCGGTCAGTTGCGCATCACGTTCCCCACTTGTCTCTAGAGATCTAGAAGCAGATGCGTAGATACGCTTGGTACTCAAGCGCAATTCTCTATCCGTGAACGTCTCCGACTCTCGAGACAACGACGTGACGTTCACGATCAGCGGTCAGTCGCGCATCTATTCTTCACTGGTCTCGGATGTAGATGCGTAAATACGCTAAAAACGTAGGCATGAAGAGGTTTCCACGGAGCAAGTTGCAGCCTGATCTTCTCGAACAACATCAAGTCTCTCTTGACGCTCTTCGGTAGATTCTTGGCATCTTATGATCCCAATCTTTTAGCTCCTTTGGAACATTGGGAAAGATTTGACCTCTTTCTAGGCATGGTTATAGTTTTGTTGTGAAGATACCTGATCCAGTAAAATCTAAGTGACTGCTCCCGTGCGTTACCGGGTAGGCTACCGAGTCACGAAGATAAATGGAAAAGAAAAATAAACACTCAAATAACATAAGCCCGAATAATAAAAGGGAGTTTTGGCCAGTAGAGTCAAATTTTCAATGATATACTATCGTCATCGAAAATCAGTCCCAAACTGTTACTGCCTTCACCGCGTGGAGGTACTCCCAGTTTATGTTATTTCATAATTATACAGTGAAATTAGTGATAGCTTTGCAATAATCAGCGTAGTGGATGCGTAGTGTATGTGATACATACGTAGTCCATGCGTAGCTTGCGTAGTATGTGCGTTGCAGACGTAGTCTGTGCGTAGCTTGCGTAGTGTGTGCGTTACATGCGTAGTGTGTGCGTTGCATACGTTGTGTACCACTGTTTTAGTACCCTATCGGTTTAGTGGTGTGTTTGACCATACCAGTAGTTATTATTGCAGTTGAGTTATAAAGGTTGATTTGAACGACTGTGGTGCATGGCCCAAGGGTTGACCTATTTTCAAGTATTACCAATTTAACCGTGTTTGATTTAATAAACTACGTCGTTGGTCTAGTGGTGGCAAACACGACTGCTGACCCCTCGGGGATTGCAGGTGTGATGTTATGATGTTTGATCTTATTAGAGTAGGATTCGGTTAAGACAAAATAGAGTTCTTGACTTTCACCGACCCGATGAATACTATGGTTTGGTCAGGAGTGACCGAGTGGAACAAAATTCTGTGGTGGAGTATTTGGTTGCAGGTATCATCACACGAGGACGTGTGCAAGCAGGATGGCCGTGTCGGATCCGGTCATTGGTATGGACACGGGAATGAATCAAAGCGCGCCAGTGGTGACATCACGTGACCTAGAGACCAGTCTACCCCCGCCATGGCGTGCTTCTACAGAGTCCTCTGACGTTAACAGATCACCGCGAGGACGACATTCTGGGTCGGATCGCAGCGGAGTTCAGACGTCTTGAAACTGTATCCGATTCATTGTGTGTGCGCAGTGTTACTCGTTGTGAAAGTGTAATGTCAAGTAATTCGTTAGTTTACTCAGTGTAGATATGTTTGTAAAGAGTAACCATGGAGTTTCTTGCCGGTTCTTCTCCATGGAAACAACCAACCCGAACCGAGCACCTGACAATAAACAAAGTATCGCATTTAGTGAGTTTTCATAGCACGAAACCCGTCTTCTGCCCACATAATGCTCGAGCCTAACTAAATAAATCCTGACAAACCCGACATAGATATAGATATATAGATATGAAAGCTGGTGCTTTCCGTGTGGTCCCATTTAAATTTGGTAAAGATCTGATGCTGATCTTCGGAGATATTAATGGAACTCTTCAAAAAAAAGACGGAAAATCTGCAGTGATTGCTGCAATCGCTTGGATGTTTATTATTTAAACAACATCATGACATCGACTTCGTTTTACACCCTTTATATATTATACTCGGGTTCGAAAATTGTTTGCGTGTCTTCTATTCTTTGCAAGTTAAGGTAGTTATGTAAACTGCGTCAATATGATAAAGGTACATTATTATTTACTTTACGTGTATACTCTCGTAATTGGGCCAAAGATAACAATGTAATCCTTTTGTTATTTATTTATTACTTCAAGCGACGAAAGGCGAAGAGATTACCTGTATTCTGAATAGATATTCAATGTGTTCGAGTATGCACTTAGACATTTCATAGTCTTGTTGTGGTGATATGTACAGGAAATATTGTCTCTGTAGGCTTATTTACTTTTGCCTTATCCGTTATAATAATATCGTAATGTAATTGTCAGAGGAAATAATGTCGAGTTCGCTCAGTCTGGCAAACTTAAGATTTTGATCAATTTGGAAAATATACTTGTTATTATTTATTTATTTAATAATAACGGTTGTAATTCTAAACCAATTACCATAAAGACAAGTAAAATAAAATTAAAAAATTAAAAAACCCCCGCCATATAATTTAATAAAAGATAATGATAATTCATAATCGTTCACGCTTTTATTTGGTCGACCGTATACCTAATAATAGGAATCTAAGGTAAATAATCTAATTTAACCATCTTCCAAGGATTGTAGCGTCATGAAAATTGGCAGCTGTATGTAGTTCTGATGACAATACAATAATATCGTACTGTCTAACTGATCTGATGATGTAGCCGGAAGATATGAGCTGGAACTTCATGATGGAACATCGTGTGTTTGGACACACATAGCTGTGTTTGGACTTGTTAGAAAAGTCTTGTAATGAACTTTGTCCACGATTAGGTTTCAAGGTCTGATGCAGAAGCCGGAAGACAGGAACTGGCATTCCATGATGGAATATCGTGTCATAGTCGTCTTTGAACTTGTTAGAAAGGTCTTGTAATGAACTTTGACCACGATTAAGTTTCAAGCTCTGATGATGAAGCCGGAAGACAGTAACTGGCATTCCATGATTTAATATCGTATCAGTTGTGTTTGCACTTGTGAGAAAGGTCACGTAATGGACTTTGAACACGATCAGGTTTCAAGGTTATAACAAACCTATTATATATTGACTTGTAATTCCCGGCCAAGTACAGCTACGGTACGGTGGAAAGGCGCATGCTCCCAGTAATTTTAAATTGGGCATCTACCGTGCACAAGATGCAAGGCTATAAGGTAGACTACGCAGTGGTGTACTTAGGGCCTTGTACTTTTGCGGCTGGACAGGCGTATGTGGCCCTAAGTTGAGTTAAATCACTTAGTGGTCACCAGATTGAAAAGCAAATTTTTTCTAAGCTGACAGGTAAAACACCATGCAACACAGACGCACTGGCGGAGATGGAGAGGATGCGGGCTCATTCGCCTTCTTTAAATAAATGTATAAAATGTTAAAAATATTTCGTTATCAAAGACAAAAAAGTATAAAATAAATTGATAGTTTAAAAAACATTAGAAAAACACGCTTTTATAAATGCACGTAAATACCAAAAATACGAGTTATGGATCGTTCAAGTTGTCTCTATTTCTGGGCGGGCATTTAGCCCCGGCAGTAATTGCTCGGAACAAAGAAGCGCGCTAGCAAAAGAGCCACTGAGCGTCTTACAGGATATTGCGAGCTGATCTCGAGCTCGCCTTACCTCTAGCGAGTTGTATCCGAGGCAACCTAGTAAGAAACATAGCTGGTTTCAAGCTTTACGTACATTTTGACGGCATGAGTGGTGCGAATATCACGGCAATTACGTAGAACAAAACCTAACCTTTGGTAGGATTGTTTAGCTACAATGAACGTATGGTCGTGGAAGGTGAGCTTTCGGTCGAATGTGACTCCTTTACCTTTTGACCGCCACAGCATAAACGCACGCGCGTGCCCTCCTCGCCAAGCCACAATTTCATCTACTATTTTTTCACATATTTGTGTCGTTTGGCGTACAGTGCACGCGCTTGCTTGTCACGTATATGTGACAATGGCGTCCAAAAGGTTAAAGTCTTTCATGGTTGTTGACTTCATGATGGTATTATTATTTAAATTATATTCAAAATCTATTGGGTGCTGCATTCGACCGAATGTTATAGAGGAGCATTTGGACGAATAAAACTCCATCTTGTTGTCTACACTCCACTTGTATGTCGCATCTGTCTTGCTGGAGTGCAAACAGTCATGCTCGGAGTTTATTTCAAGGTACAGTTTCAAGTTGTCACAGGACATCTTGCATGAAGCAGAACTTGAGGAAGATCGTTGACCGTGATAAGGAATAATAAAGACCGCAAAATTGAGCCTTGACTCACACCGGAACGCATGTGATAGGTATCAGACACAGAGTACCTAATACATATCTATCAAACGCCTTCCGGAAGTTGAAGTAAAGTGCGTCAACCTGACGCCCGTGGTTTAAACTAGACCAGCGGGGTAACCATGACGTCTTACAGCAAGATTGTTTTAACGTCATTCCAGTGTGGAAAAGAGACGGAGCTACAGAGAACGTCTAGCGCCATCTCTTTCTCACTCTGGAATAAGATTAAAACAGTCATGCTATAAGACGTCATGGTACGCCACCTGATATTATAATCTACTAGTGTCAGAAGATTTGTGTCAACCTGTCAACTGACTTTTTTCTTCTGAAACTGTACTGTGCATTGCAATTGGTAAAATAGAAAAAAGGAAAAATAGTAGTAAAGTAGGAATAGGTATTACTTAAGTAAACAGAGAAGTCAATTTCGCCATATACTACAATAAAGGCGAACCATTTCCCATTACGGCACCTAATGACTGATACTGAGAACTGCTCGAACCGGGTGATCGAATCTAGGAGCTGTTTCGTTTTCTTGATACTATTAGACTACTAATGAAAGCAAATGTATGAGAGCTGGAGCTTTGATTACCATCCTGACGTCTCCAGGTTTCTTTTCAGTGTTCTGAATTCTGTCCGACGAAAATAATGAGCTTCCTTGATTGTCGAAGAACCAGCACACACCAAGATATCTTAAAATCATATAAAATGTGTTAGTTTACTATAACCTACGTTGGCAATATCACAAAAGCACACAAGGTTCAAATCAGTTCAAATGTTTTTTTTTTTAATATTTGATATAGTGCTAGTGGTATCGTATTTCCCAGTATTAACTTTGATATTTATTTATAGTATTTATATATATTTATAGTATTTTATATATCCTTGTAGTTTACCATAGTAATTATTATTTTCAGATGTACACCTACCACTGCTTGTCTCTGCATCACCCAAAGGTTGACTGGTAGAGAATGCCTATGGCATTAAGTCCGCCTCTGTACTATGTGCTTGAAGTGTTAAATAAATAAATAACTGGGTTGTGGAGGTCAGATAGGCAGTTGCTCCATGTAAAATACTGGTATTCAGCTGCATCCGGTTAGACTGGGAGCCGACCCCAACATAGTTGGGAAAAGGCTAGGCAGATGATGATGATTTGGTATAGTGCTGCCATAGATAATACTCTATTTATTACAAGAAGTGCTCCATAGAACTAGTTCTTTTGAAAAAAAGCGCGGGAAACGTTCAACTTGACGGACGCGTCCTTTTCGAATTTGTAAAAAATTACTTTTAAAATACGGTAACATAGGATCAGTAGTCTTAGTTTCAGTGCTCTATTTTCTTTAATTTATAATTTTGTAGTTTTTACTCAATTTATTGTTGAAGCCGTGTAATGAACGACCCGCCAGACCCGGGGGACTTTGTTCCCTCGGCAGGCAATTTTGATACTATTAGCAGTGAGTGGCATGGATACTGATGGGTCGTCCTCGGTTCGTCACTGGAAAAGAAGCCGCGTACATGTGTGCAAGCACTGTAACAAACGCCGTCGCACCCGAAATAACCGCGGTTCCGAGTCGCCGGGTTGTGGTTGCACGGATCCTACAATTCCTACAACTACTTTAACAGCAACCATTGCTGCTGATATTCGTGCTCCATCCGTAGCTGTTCCCGCGCAAATCGGTCGTAAAACATACGACAAAACTGACAGTGCACCATACATTGTTCATTTACAGATGAAAACTATTTCCCCTGAAGATGGTACTACATTGCACCCATTCACATTTGGTAAGTTCCTTAAACACAAAAATGCTAGCGTCAAAAAAATTGGGTGCAATAAAATTTCACTTTCATTTTCTAATTTTCTGGATGCAAATTCTTTTATTTCACATAGTAGTCTGGAAACATATAACTACAAAGCTTTTAAACTTTTAAGGTTAGGTACTAGAATGGGCCTAGTGCGTGGTATTCCTGCAGAATGGTCCCCGAGGAAGTTACTGATAATATTACTGTTCCAATTGGTTGCGGACTTGCGGTCCAATTCTAAAAGTCAGACGCCTTAATTTTAAATCTGTTATTGATGGTACAACCATTTGGAAGCCATCCCAATCCATAGTTGTTAGTTTTGATGGACAGGTTCTACCTAAAAGAATATTTGTGTGTTACAATGCGTTACCTGTGGATTTATATATTGCGTACATACAGTATGTTAGTTTAAACGAGGGACTTATTCAAACCCGCAATAGTCCATGCTTACATGATACTAATAAACATATGAACAAAAAGAAAACACTAATACATAACAGATAGATCCATACCAAAAACTTCGCCTAAGTTTGGCAACGTGTGCGCAATGCGCTTATCGCAGAACATGTGTGCGGGTCAATGACCTTTCATACTTTAAATCTGGCTTTGGACATGCAAATATCTAGGTAACTAGGTACTGACCGAATGTTCGCAGTCGTTGATTGACACCTTACATAATAATTAACGGTTCCTCACACAATATCACTAGATAACACTTAAGCACGAACCATAATCCCAATATTCTTCACTGGAATGAAGATAAGACGTAAGTTTTGGTTATTCAAGAACACGTTTACAGAACACTCATAAATATCGCGAAGTAAGCGGGGTTGTTTGTTAAATGCGATACGCGGAAACGCAATATTAGACAGACATGCGGAAGTAACGGCGCTCGCGCATACACTGAGGTCAGCGCGAGGTGGCGCGGGGATGTGCCCTGTCGGTGCATCGGGGACATTACAAAGGAAAGGGGCGGAGTTTGCGCACGGAGCTCAGGATCGGTACGTGTTTTGCCGCGTGACACCTACTTGCGCGCTCAGTGTCCATGAGTAATGTATTTAATTAGACAATAATGTCAAAAATTAAAGTTATAGGTGTTTTACTTATTTGGATTGAGAATCGGATACTGAATACCTTCCCTCAATATGTCCCTCGTTTAACCTAACACGCTGTATATGTATGTATAGACCTAATTTGTATATGTCAGAAGGGTTTTTGCGCTTGAGATGTTCCGTTTTCCCTTATCTGACTAGGTTTAGGAATGGGACACACGACCTAGGTTCGTCACCATCTTAGCGAACCTAGGCCTAATTAAACAAACATTATCGAAAATAAATGAATAATTTATACAATAATTACCACTTTCTTTTATATTCCAAAATTATATGTGTAGAAAATTTAATAATGGAGAACAGATAAAACTAAGACCAAGTCTTAACAGAAATGTTATTCTTAAATCAGTGAAATAAATCAGTTCGAACCTCCAATAATGGATTCTCTATATGCATACTGATCCTCGCCTAAACACGATATTTACATTATTGGATTTATCCAAATATAATAATTTGTACTGCTATAGACTAGGTCTGAGATAGAAATCCCGACCTAAGTCAGATGTTTTAATTAGTTTGAGACGCAAGCTCCTTCAGAGCTGAATTAAACCTAGCATACATCAGTAAAATCCAAACCTGAGTGAGTAGAGGCACTAGTCCTCTGTAACTTAAACATCACTTTGATTCAAGTCTCTAGTATCAGCGACCCAGCTACAGGACAAGGAATTAAGCAGTTGATAATATAATTATCTGAGTCCAAGTCAATAATCACTTGATTATATAGGAGGAGAAATACTGTTCTTGTGAGAGAGAGAGACATTTCGGTTGTGTTGTGATGTGAATGCACATTAAAACTCCCAACTCCGATAAACTGATGGCTCTGAGTAACACGACTGAGCGACACCTCTGGCAGTGATAACTTAGCATACTATTACACGCCATGTCTTGCAATCCGACTCCCGACCTAGATTTGGCCAAATCTAAATATAACTCAAATATACATATCAAATCCATGGTTTCGGGGGAATGCCTGCCCTAAAAGGGAATCAGGCAAATAGCTAAAAAAATGCAAGTATCTGCCTATATGGAAAAGGGAATCACCCAACGCTTCGTAGCGACTTAATAGGGAGTCGATTGCCCCCCCATAACAATGATTAAGGACCGTATCGCGGTGTAGGGTTTCCCCATGCTAGAACGATATCAGTCAGACGTGGTGGCTAAAACTAGCACAACACACAATGCATCAACTTACACAATCATTCTAACGTGCCTAATTGAGTGTAAATCGTAAAATCCTTATTAAATCTGAAGAAAACGGATTAAGTATTGTATTGAATAATAACATAGACGCGTTAAGACAAACTCCGTGTTATCGAGTAGAATGATTGATAAGTCTACATTGTTCGCACAGTGGAGTGTACTCAAGATTGACCTGCGGTCAATCTAAATCTAATTGTTGATTAAAACCCCGATATGACTCTCATGCTACAGTATTGATTCCTAAGCACTGGTGTAAGGAAGTTCGATTCTTCCTAGATTAAACACAGTGTTGTCCACCAAAGGCTAATTAAGAAAGTTCGACTATTTCTAAATATCTTCAATCACGAGAACAAACAGACTAGACGATCAATGCGAGCCAATACAGAACCTAGGTACGATGACTACACAGGTCATCATCCTTACCATCACAAGTTTTACAAAATAAATTAAGGGCCTTACGGGTTCCATTGAATTTGTCGAATTTTATTATTAATATCCTGACTGAACCCTCTATTAGTATGTTAATTGGAGATCATGAGGTATCTCACCTTGTGTGGAAAGGCCTCCCACAGGGTTATGTGCTCAGTCCCCTTCTATAAAACATTTACACGTTTGATTTAGACTCGTCCTTATCTGACCATGTTAGGGTTCTCCAATATGCCGACGATTTGTTGTTATATTCCTCTAGCCAATCCGTCGAACAAGCTAGCCAGGCTATCAATTCCGCTTTATCTTATTTGGAATCATGGTTACATCTTAACGGCTTGGAGATATCCACGTCTAAAAGTGCGGCTGCTTTATTCACCCGAAAGAGAAATATTCCCACAATAAATCTCTTTTACAAAGAAACTCCTATCCCGATGAAAGATCATTTCAGATATCTAGGTGTAATACTTGACTGTAAATTAAATAGTGTTCCTCATTGTGATTATATTGTTAACAAATGTGAAAATCACCTAAACATGCTTAGATGCCTCTCTGGTGTATGGTGGGGTGCGCACCCCTTTTCATTGAAACTTTTTTACGACGCAATCATCAGAAGCACTCTGGATTATGGATTGTTTCTAAAATAAAAAAAAAATAATTTATTGGTAGAACAAGTAAACGTATTTACAGAAATTTTGTGATTGGATCCTCCTTTTAGGCAGATAGTGCCTGTGTTAGGAGAGTTCGCTCTTCCATACCAAGTCGTGTTATACAAAGATCGAGACGTATCATTTTTATACTAAAACTATTTAAATTACAAATTAAGTTAATTAAAATAAACTAAACTAACCTAAACTATAAACTTAAAAAATGGCGTCAAAAAAAAAAAAAAAAAAAAAAATTTACATTTGATATTTTATACATTTTCTTGACAACACGTATTATTGTATATTTAAATTTGTCGCATCTATTCAATTTCACCCTGTATATAAATATATCGCTGGACATTAACTCACAGCGCCACCTAGTGCCACACTAAGCAAAGCTTGTGTCGTGGACACTAGATAGTTGATATACTACATATATACTTTTTTGTTTGTAAATACATACTTATTATACATATAAACATCCATGACTCGGAAACAAATGTCCGTGCTCATCACACAAACATTTGCTCCTACCGGGATTCGAACCCAGGACCCTAAGAACGTAAGGCAGCGTCACTACCATTACGCCAATCGGGTCGTCAAGTTATGAAAGTTTACTGTTCAGCCCCACCGTAAATTTTACCTGTGTTAAAAAATCAGACCCTGATTGAAATTCAAATTTAATTTTTTTTTTGGCTGAACACTTAGAATATCACTATGTATTTACGGATACTGCCAAGTTTTCTCCTACGGGTTGTGTTGGGATAGGTACGTATCACTCTCAATACAACATCGTCCAAAAAATAAAACTGCTTCCGGAAACTTCTGTTTTAGCAGAGCATAGAATATTCTCGCGTTTTTAAACTAAAAAAAACTAAAATTTTTACTGATTCTCAAAGTGCTCTTCTAGCCATCAACAAATCCCCTTTCGAACATAAATCGCAGTTTCCTATCATTTATTCAATAAGAGAATTTGCGTTCAGAACCATTTCTGAGGGTAATTCAATACAATTTGCGTGGATTCCGGCCCATGCTGGAAACCACGGCAATGAAGTGGCGGATACACTTGCCGGTGATGCGGTGCAGTATGGAGACTTAGTTCCCTATGTAAATTTTAGCACTGATCTTGTGACTGTACCAAAAACTTTTCTTCGGGACACTTGGAAGATAGCTTGGGATATCAGTAGCAAATTGAAAGGCTGTTATTTTTCTTTAATTCAACCTGACGTTCTGGAAAAACCGTGGTTTGGTAGGGCTAAGTTTTGTAAGATGGAGACCTTTTTCTTTTTTTTTCGGATTGGAAATCATCAAATGACTTCTCCCACTCTGGGCGGAGCGGGAGGGAGTGTCAGACTTTTACTGACTAAAACCCATCCATGTTCCTTCCTCGCCCTTTATGATCCGGGGCCGCGGTATCTCTTTCGAACAGGCCTGCAACCCCGGCAGGCTTCGGCCCTTGCGGGCCCCTCCCCTTATGCTGACATCTCTTAGAGGCGCGCGTGGAACACGAACGCGCCGTCGTCACGGCCTGTCGTCATTAGACGGACGGACGGCTAGCTAGCCCATAGCTATCCGTCCACAAGCCCGCATCTACGGTGGCCGGTAGCCACCACGTGGCCCCCGACGCCCGGTGCGTCTCCCACGGCGGCCGGGAAGAGAGGCTCTCTCCCTCTCTCGTTCCGCCACCTCCTTCGCCAGCATGACTGCTTAGGTAGGGCTAAGTTTGGTAAGATGGAGACCTCCATTCTTATACGGATGAGACTGGGTCATGTTTGCACTCCAGCCCATCTTGGCAAACTACATATCGTTGATGACCCCACTTGTTCGTGTGGCACAGATGTAGGCGACTTAAATCATATCTTTTTCTCCTGTCCCATATATGACCATTGTTGGGAGTGGACTGTATATTGTTCTCTTATGTGTATAGTTAATCAAACGCGAATACTTTTGAACACTTTTATTTATAATTATTAGGTTTACATAGATTACTTTTAAAGCGGGGCACAAGACTTTACACTATTAATGTTCCCGTAACATAAGAACGTATATAACGAATTAACTCTTAGGGCGCGGGGACTCATTTACTTATTATAACTTGTTACGACACTTGGTAACTCTTTGAAACGGTGAATTTACTTAACTTCTCATGACTATCTGTCTGATATGGAGCTCTTCCTTGACTTCTTGAAGACTTCTCCTTGATTCACTGGTAGAATGACTTGATTACTTGGTTCTATTTACTACTATTTAACTCGATTATCGATAAATTAATCGCCCCCCCTTACATAAACAATTACGTCATCGCACGTTGTGGGGGCACCTGTGCGTCCTTCAGGGATCTTTAACCAATCGTAGCCCGGAAAAATGGACTTTCCCTGTTTCTGATGCAATAGCATTTCTTATTGCATCATTTTTCAGGTCGGACAGGTTTCGACTTGACCGAAGTCCCTCCCACAATGGCTGATGCAACATCATAAATCATTGCAATGCTTAATGCTTTTCGTATCTATTAGTTCTGGGGTAGACAGACCCGCAGGCCCCCGTTATTTTCTTAAAAACTACTTATACTAAAATACATTTTTATGAAGGGCTCGTCGTCCATTACAACCATTCTTCCTTTCTTAGTAACCTTTTGTCTCTCCGCATCCCTTTTCCTACCTACCTCTATACCTACTTTGTTTACTTTGTACAAATAGTTTTCCTGTATACAGGGTGTAAATCACCTCATCACAAAGCCGTTAACCAAGCATTCTGTACATCAAACTAAGTAACTTTACGCAAAAATTATTGCTGGGAAACAACTTTTTTTTTTGAGGTTATAAATCATGTTTTGTGAAAGAACTCAATGTAACGCACTTAAAACATTAAGCTGATGGATGCATTGAATAGTACGGAGGTCGTGGAGGTGATAATAGTCAAAATCTTGCAAAAAAAACTTGTATTTAAAAAAAATCTTGTCAAAAAGTTGTAATTTTGACCCCCCATATCTCCGTAACTAGAAGGTTCCCAGGTATGGTGTAGAACAAAAAAATGATCGCAATGATGGGGAGAACAAGTGTCTTTCGGCTTCGTGAAGAGGTGTTTTACACCTTATATAAATGTATAGTCTCATTTATTATTCTGAATAATATTAAATTGTAATTTTTCGTCATCGTAATTTGCTCATTTGTACATACCTACTCATTCACCTTTTCGATTATTGATCCTATATTTCTGTCCTATTCTAAATCCCGATAAATTATTATTTTTGTTTCCATAAACTTTCCCTACCTTTGTTTAAAATAAATTCCAAAACTTATTAAACGTGACATTGGCTAATGCACAAACCGCAAAGAGTATGTACAAACCGTGCGAAGCCAATAAAAAAAAAAACTAGTTCTTTTGGGCGTGCCCGTAGACAAAACTCACGCCGGCCATATTATTTTTTCGATAGATTTTACCACAAATAAAAACTTATTTTTTCCGTACCGAGGAACTTATATACTAACTGGAATGAGGACGGACAACCCAAAAACGTTCTGAGCGATAAAGCTTCAAGAGTGGATGTTGTCTCTTTCTAATAGGGTGTCCAATAATCATACTCACTCTTGAGACAGTTACAGACTACCATTATTTTATTATTTAATTATGATTATGATATTATGATTCAATAGCATTCTAGGCGAGATAACGTTAAAACAACACATAATTTTAATTAATACGTTTATTACACATCATTAAAAAGTATCGATATATGTAAACGTCGGCGTAAGGTTGAGCGTTGCCCAACTATTTTTCTCTTTAAATAAAATATTTTAAGATTATTAATTTTGATATCCCGTCTTTTCAGGCGCTGTGACAATAATTTAACATTATAATTATTTTAACTTGTCCTTCTCTACAACGAGGTTTTAATGACATCCTCCTGTCTAGCTTTCTTCAATGGAGGTTCCATGGATGTGCTCGGAGTTGATTCCAAAATTTCCTTTTATTACAGGAAGAGTCGAAATCGGTTTTATTTGTTTATATCTGCAACTGAAAAATAATAAAACAGTCAGAAAATGCATACTTGAATAGCATTGTGAATGTTACAATAATAGATAATTATAGTAATTACATAATAATAGAAGTAATTGAAACTTGAATATTTCCGTTAAAATATATTTATGTACATAATAACGAAATGCATTAAATTATGTAAGTACATTTTGAATTTAGGAGAATCCCCAATTTTAGACGAATCTTATTTCTAATTTTATAAAATGAAAGTATACTTTTGATACTATGTACGACAACGATGTTGAAAACCTCGTTTATTTGGATATATCCCGTTTTTCATTCTAAAGTATTGGTAACCCTAGTCGTAATGTACATAAAAACTTACCAAGAAACGAAATTCCACATCCAGCATACCCCTCACTACTACACCCCTTCACATAACACAATTTTATAATATTTGAATCGGATGATTTCACTTAAATACAATAAAAATAACTTAAGAACGTAAAAATGAGACATCAACGCGAAATCATATCGGCCGTTTATTGTTTGCATCGGTGTCAACTTGACAAGGCAAGACAGAGACACCATCCACCTATGTCGGTTTCTCGCTCGGAACTTTTCTTTTCCATTGAATCCATTAAACAAATTGAAACTCTATGTCTTTGAGATAGAGTTTTTTATTTTTGTTTAGCATTTTGGTCGTACTCCTTCCAGTTAGTATATAAGTTCCTTGTTTCGTACTTAGGGGCTGATAGGAAAAACCGGAAAATGAGATACATAAATAAAATTCTTTTGAAACGTCAAGATAACATGGACAATGCTCTGTGGACACCACAGAGCATCTATATATACGGGAAAGTGGACACATGGTAGAAAGATGTGTCAATCTGATACCGACAAAATTTTCAAGTATATCTTTCGCTATTACAAAAAGCTTCTCAAATACAAATCACTGTCTAAAACGTTGATCAAGTCGCAGCTTTTAGCTAATGGTGTGTTGGATCGTTAATATTTTATAGTAACACGTGTATACTATTCAAACATTGGTCAGATTTCTAAATTATCGAATTGGATCAGGTTAAAATAATAGAATTATTATTTTTATTCATTCCGATGTGTACTAGAAACAGTGGGCCTAGAAGCTCTGTATATCTCTGTTTTCCATTTCTTACTGAACAAGTTGTGAGCTCGCCATTGAGGACTCGGATTTATGAATGCTTGCTTTGATATTCCACAATTTTGTCTCACACTCGCATTCAAATGCATTGTATGTTTTTTTGTATTTTGATGAGCTGAATCTTAATTAAATCATATTATAAGGAGAGCTAGATAAAAGAGAAAGAGATAGTTGAAGGTGCCATATCTATTTGCTGTAGGTACTTTCTGAGGATCTTATTGTAGCGTGGACTTGTCCACGTTATCGAGTTGCCTTTTACCTTCTGTTTATTACCTTGGTCTTTATGATAGCATTGATATATTTAGTACGTGTTTAATTCGAGGTCGAAGATAGCTGCTGGGCGCGACTCGAGGTTTTTCAATCACCTATTTCACCTAAAAATAGCTACTTAGAGATATACACGTTTAATTTAGATTATCTATAGGTAGGTACCCATATCCTCTGATATTAATTATCCCCACATATACTATTTTTTTGGCGTAGATACCTACCAATATAGATTAGTTCATTATAGGTTTACATTTTAATTATATTCTTATACAACCGCAGCTAACAAAATGCCGGCTCCTCATGCAAGCCGTTTGGAGAAGCAGCAGATGGACAGTCTTTCTCTTTTGAGTGAAGACATAAGCATATCATTAGACCCACCGGGAAAAAGTAGGTTTTAAACTATATCTTAAGAAACCAACAGACCTACTATTTTACACTCGGTGACAGAATGTTTTGTCCATATTACCTACGATGTAACCGACGCATATCAAAATAATCAATACAACTCTGCAAGTTCAAAAAGGTCCAGGAATGTCTTTGAACTTGAAAAGAGCTTGGAGGGTTGTATTGATGATTTTGAGTCGCGAACAAGGTTTTAATCAACTTATCACCTAGCACTGGAATGCAAATTGCAAAAAAAAAAACGTGAAGATTGAGAAAATTTGAATTTCGCGTGGTACCCTGGAACATCCACCTCAGCTCTAATAGATAATTTAATATTTCCTAGGCACACCAACCAATGGCCACGACACACCAGTGTGCCGCGGCACATGCGGAATACTACCATAAGCAAACCAATTCTTGTATCCAGTAAACAATAAAATATTGACGATAAAGATATTTTTATATGACTGCCTAAATAAAGCCAGGGCATTGAAGTCAATGCCTAAATAAGTAAGTGATAAGCTGATAGCATTAATATAAGCGTTGTTTATTAGCGACAGATAACGAACTCGGTGCGAAGAAACGGCCCATGAAGCTTATCAGCAACAGGGCACATTCTGCCACTCCTGTCATGCCCCGGGTATGGTCTCTTCTTCATTATAAACAAGCATTGTAAAACAAACAGTAGAAGCTAATTAACTTATATTTATAACTTACTTTTTAAGTACAAACGGGACCGGTCAATGTAGCGACACTTGGGGAGGCCTATGCTCAGGAATGGACGTCTTTCGGCTGAAACGATGATGATGATGATTGTGATGCCAAACGGGACAACGAATTAATAAATCTATATAATTGACACCCTACGAAAATTTGGTATTACATACAACGGTCAAAGATTGACAAACTCGTCGAAATGTATGGAACAGCTGATTTTTTTTCGCGATTCAGGGTTTGGTCTCGTAAGTAGTAGTCCCAGTCACAAGACATAAAAACTGTGAAGGTACTGTAGTTGCCCATTCCCTAGCGTAGATCTCTATGGAGAAGAACGGGCAAGAAACTCCATGGACACTCTTGTAAATCAAATTATTGTTACAAAATCTTGGTCTTATCATTCATGTTGAGATGGTATATTATGTGAGAATAATGTAGCAAGATGTGCACGTTAAAAGTGTCCATAGTAAAAACAAAACTACTACTAATTCATTCAAATAGGCCATGACAACTAAGAGATGACCAGTCACAACTGACAGCGCCCGTTCACGAACATGACGCATGGATCAGCACCATTCAGCTCAACCATTTTGTAGGGAACTAAATGGTCCGACACATGCGCCACCATCAGCGAGACATTTGAGCGAGCATGACGTAGGTACTCTCAACCGCCAGGGGACATTCAATTCAAGAACTGATAGGTTTCCAGTGAATGATAGCTTTCTAGTACATAGTACTCACACAACGTACTGACACATGCCAAAATCGGTCCGGCTGTTTCGAAGATAAGCTGGAACAAACAGACAGACAGACATATGACTGACCCTTGGCCAGCATTGGGGCAGTAATAGGCTGGTATTATTTTTACCTTAGTATTATTTGAATATGATGGTCACAACCGAACTCCCAAATAAAACAACGATCAATTAAAGCAGTAGCCGGTGGAATAATCAGCAAACACATGAAAAAAAATTGAAAAATATATATACGTCACCGTAAAATTGTCAAACACGTTAGATTGTAATCTCTCTAGCGATATTGTAAACTCTCGAAATATTGTCAAACGAACATACTGCTTACAATTAAACGCATTATTTTTCGTGAATTTATGCATGCGATGGTAGTCAACTCACGCGGTGTGGAGTGGAGGTAAGGAGGGAGGGGTCCCCCTTGCCCATGGGTACCACTCTCATGAAAAGATAATGTACCATTCCTGAGAAATACCGATTAATATAACCTAACCTTAAAACACTGTTTATATTCCCCTAAAAGGCATAGTCGACGGAGGCCCGCTTCGCGGGGCCCCTATTTCCGAGTGCAGGGTTTAAAGGAACGTAACTAACCTAACGGGGGGGTGCCCCAAGTCCCGATTATGGGGGCAGAGATACTTCCGTATGTTCAGTTGACAATATTTCGAGAGTTTACAATATCGCTAGAGAGATTACAATCTAACGTGTTTGACAATTTTACGGTGACATACAGGGTGTAAACCACCTCATCACAAAGCCGTTAACCAAGCATTCTGTACATCAAACTAAGTAACTTTACGCAAAAATTATTGCTGGGAAACAACATTTTTTTTTGTGGTTATAAATCATGTTTTGTGGTAGAACTCAATGTAACGCACTTAAAACATTGTGCTGATGGATGGATTGAATAGTACGGGGGTCGTGGAGGTGTTAGAAGTTAAAATATTACAGAATAACTTGTATTTAAAAAAAAAACCTTTCAAAAAATTGTAAATTTGACCCTCCATATCTCCGTAACTAGAAGGTTCCCATTGCAGGTATGGTGTAGAACAAAAAAATGATCGCAATGATGGGGAGAACAAGTGCCTTTCGGCTTCGTGAAGAGGTGTTTTACACCCTTTATATACGGTGTTTCCGGACGATATTCATAAACTTCGACTGGTCATTGTACTCATCATAATGAAAAACTTTTACTATGAGACCAAACCCTGAATCGCGAAAAAAATCAGCTGTTCCATATTTTTGACGAGTTATGCGAACATAATTTGTAGAGAACAGCATTTTTTTTTTTATTTGCGTTTCAGGGTTTTGCCCCATTCCGGCCCTGGTTCAATCCATGGTCCGGAGCGAGACGGAATGGGAAGCCGTCACCTCCTTCTGCGAAGCAGTCATGCTGGCGAAGGAGGTGGCGGAACGAGAGAGGGAGAGAGCCTCTCTTCCCGGCCGCCGCGGGAGACGCACCGGGCGTCGGGGGCCACGTGGTGGCTACCGGCCACCGTAGATGCAGGCCTGTGGACGGTTAGCTATGGGCTAGCTAGCCGTCCGTCCGTCTAGTGACGACAGGCCGTGTCGACGGCGCGTTCGTGTTCCACGCGCGCCTCAAAGAGATGTCAGCAGCAGAGAGGGGCCCGCAAGGGCCGAAGCCTGCCGGGGTTGCGGGACTGTTCGAAAGAGATACCGCGGCCCCGGAACGTAAAGGGCGAGGAAGGAACATGGATGGGTTTTAGTCAGTAAGAGTCTGACACTCCCTCCCGCTCCGCCCAGAGTGGGAGAAGTCATTTGATGATTTCCCATCCTAAAAAAAAAAAAAAAAAAAAAAAGGGTTTTGCCCCATAGTAAAAGTTATTCATAATGATGAGTACAATGATCGGTCGAAGTTCATGGATATGGTCCGGAAACACGGTTTATATTTTATTATAATTTTGTCGCGGATAAAATAACTACTCGTAGAAAGAAAAGAAAGAAAGATTCCAGATTTCCTCACGAGATCCTCCTTCACAGATTACTAAGAAATTTTAAATGAAAAGGTCATGAACATTTTGCGCGTTCTCTACTTGACTTTTGGTTGAATCGCGATGTTCCAAGAATTTATGAATATCAAATAGGGCTGTGTATGCGAAGCTGGAGTACAAAGATTTAAAGTTATAAGAAGTAGTAACTATTGTACAATTTTGTCAAGTAGGTACAAAACAAAATATAAAATAAAAAACCTAAGACTTTTTGCAGTGAACAAGCTTTCTCTGAACCTTAGAAAAAATATTGATTGGTGAGTACCGAAAATCTAGTAAAAGCAATTTTTTTGCGGACTTTTTATTTGACTTTGAGATCCAAATGCGATATAAGTACCTATCTTTTTTTACGGCTGGTCATGTAGCCTAGGTAAGGTTGGATAAAGACAAAATAAACGAATTTGTATTGTATCCCCTTTTTGTCAAATTCTTTTTTTGTACTTACAGCAGTAAACAGAGCAGGAACACTTTTCATCGTTTTGTGTTTTCAACCGACTTCCAAAAAGAGGAGGTTCTCAATTTTTTTTTTTTTTTGTGTTTGTTACCTCAGAACTTTCGATTGGGTGAACCGATTTTGATGGTCCTTTTTTATTAGAAAGGTGGTGTTTCCCGTGTGGTCCCATTTTAATTTGCTGAAGATCTGATTCTGATCTTCGGAGATATACACTGGAACTCTTCAAAAATGTACGGCAAATCTGCAGTGATTGCTGCAATCGCTTGGATGTTTATTGTTCATACAACATCATGACGTAACATCACGCCTGTATGCTCTGAGGGGGTACGCAGATGTGTACAATAGTCCCAGATTTCGACAGTTAGGTGTATTAAGTTCCATTTATTGGGGATAACCCTATTACCGTGACATGTATTGTTTTATTGGCAAGGATGTACTTCAAGGGTAGTTTGATGAGAATTTGGTTAGGTTCTGATTATGGGATCCATGACAAAGGAACGGAACTCTTCAATTCTTAGGAGCAAATTAAAGATATTTGGCCAAATCTTTTAAAGGCTATCCGCATATTTGAGTCACCTACCATAACGTCGTTATTAACCGACTTCAAAAAGGAGGAGGTTCTCAATTCAATGTTCCCCGATTACTCGAAGATGACTTGACCGATTTGGTTTTTTAATTTAAAGGGTATAATTCCCAGAAGGTCCCATAATCATCAAGTAAGGATCCTCATAATGGGATCCTGGAGAAATAGAGGGAACTCTTCAAATTTTATAGGCACACCAGAAGCAATTTGGGTAGTTTTAGAAAGAGCACTTTCTCGGAGTGATCCCATTTCAATTTGGTAAAGATCTGATGAATAACTTCGGAGATAGGCAACGGAACTCCTCAATAAATGATAGCAAATGTACTGGGATTGCTGAAATCTCATGTTTTTCTATTGTTTACACCAGTTCATAACAAAAAATCACGCCGGTACGCTGTGAAAGGGTATGCACATATGACTAAAAAGTGAAAAATAAAAAAGTTTTTTCAAAAAATAAAACCGACTTCACACAAAAAAGTGAAAAATAACTTTAGCTTCAGAAGTCGGTGACAAAAAAACTAAGTAAATCGATCAAACAAAGGTCACCGACTTCTGAAGCTAAAGTTATTTTTCCCTTTTTTGTCATCATCATCATCGGCCTATTAATGTTCCCACTGCTGGGACAGGCCTCCTCTCTATGAGAGGGAATGGGCTATATAAACCACCACGCGGGCCCAGTGCGGATTGGTAGATGTCACATGTCTTCGAATTTATGGTTCTAGGACATGCCGGTTTCCTCACGATGTTTTCCTTCACCGTTTTGAGAGCAGCGGTGATGTAATAAATTACACAAAGTAATACGCCTGCACGCACTTTTTTGTGTGAAATTATTTTTTGAAAAAAAGTTTGTTTACTTAAGTATACTTCTTACTTACTACATAATAAAAGATCAAGAAAATCGAATCGAAAAAAATACACTCATTTCTTATTCTGGTTCTATGTTTGTTTTGACTAAGACAGACAGAGTATACAATGTAAATCTCTAATTAAAATTCAACAGACGTAGTTTTAATAAGAATTCCTTCAGTTATATATTACGGTTTGGATTTAGAAGTCTCTACAACAGCCGTGGTTTAGGAAAAAAAATCTTACGTTTAGCTTTTCTTTATTTTTCTCACTTTGATGTACTTAAACATTATATTTGTGTTACCTGAGGAAAAGCTTGTAATTAGGTATTATATTCAACAGTTAAACCAACATTATTTAATTATTTAAGTGAGTGCAAACGATATCAAACACAACCTTAGTGATACAACGAAACCTACCCAAATCATCGTTCGTTTTGTTTTGTTCTGACGTCTCGGAATGGCATGCGTGTGTTAGTGGACCCTTCATGATTTCTGATTGTATTCCCAGAATATGCACACCTTTAAAATAAGTTTAATAAGTTTAGGTAATTGCATTAAATATACTTTATTTTTGGATTCCGTACCTTACAAGGAAAAAAATGGAACCCTTTTAGGATCGCTTTGTTGTCCATCTGTTTGTCAAGACCCTTTATTTCAGGAACGCGTGGAGGTATAACAAGTTGTAATTAAAACCATTTACTCAGGTCTAGTTTCTTGACGCTGTTAATAACAAACACAAAAAAAAATACAGTCAAAGTGATAACCTCCTCTTTTTCTAAGTTAACGTAAAAAAAAGATCCTTATGGCCGTTTTTGCCGCAAAAAAAGTTATAGCGTCGGTACTTCGCGTTGACCGAATCATAGGTTTGGCAAGAAGCAATGTCTAAAAGTACATTTCAAGGAAAAAAAAAATCTCATTTATTGGAATCAACAGTGGCAAAAGGAGGAGATCAAGACGCTATTTACAATGACTGTTGTTTTTTGGCCGATGAGTGGTCATCATCATCATCATCTGCTTAGCCTTTTCCCAACTGTGTTGCATGGGTGGTGGCCTAGATATAATAATATCTAGGCCACCACCCATGCAACAGCCAGTCGGAAGTATTCGTTATAATTTGTCATTACTATAAGCCTGAACCGTTCTACGTCACTTCTTGACAACATACAAGGCCTCCAGCCATCTCCGTCTCGTTTTCGGGATCTTTTGTTTTATGGGCCTACAACTCATTCAACATGCGACACACAGGACCCGGAGTTGAAATAAAAAAAATCTTCAAAAATGGTCCTGTAGTGCAGCATGGTTCTGAATTTCTGATTCTGAAGGCGCTTGAATCACATTACCCGTGGAAATTGTATTGAAAACACAATAATTATGTTGACGTTAGCTGCAACTATGACCACGTACTTAAGGAAGCATGTAGCACTATACCGGCTAAGGAAGGTGCTTCATTCATTGTCTGTTCAATAGATATGTCACCGTAAAATTGTCATTGTAATCTCTCTAGCGAGGTTGTAAACTCTCGAAATATTGTCAACTGAACATACTGCTTAAAATCTAACGCATTATTCGCATTATTTTTCGGTAGATTGTCATCTATCGAAGTGAAACCGTAATATTGTGACATGCATGCGACGGAAGTATCTCTGCCCCCATAATCGGGACTTGGGGCACGTTAGGTTTGTTAGGTTCCTTTAAACCCTGCAGACATAAATAGGGGCCGGGTTTGGGTTCCGTCGACTACGCTTTTTGGGGAAATATAAAGTGTTTTGAGGTTAGGGTACTTATAATAATCGGTATTTTTCAGGAATGGTACATTATCTTTTTATGAGAGTGGTATCATGGGGCGAGGGGGACCCCTCCTTCCCTCCCCCTCCTCCACACCGCGCGAGTGACTTCCATCGCATACATTTCACAATATTACGGTTTCACTTCGGTAGATTACAATCTACCAAAAATATGTGTTATATTGTAAGCAGTATGTTCAGTTGATAATATTTCGAGAGTTTACAATCTCTCTAGTTATATTTCAATTTAACGTGTTTGACAATTATACGGTGACAGATACATACAGCTTACAAACTAAGTTTTTAAAAAATATTTGTATAGTTTTCGAGTTGGTTCACCCAAAGAAACAGCAAAGCATAAAATATTTCAATGTAATTTTCAGATTCCGAGCCAACTCAGCAAAACGGGGTCGAATAGAAGATGTCAAAGTTTATCGCCAAGCAGAAGCAATGCTGTAAGTCCACAGACTATTCTGGCTGCGTAAGCCTGACAATAATTATTATGTGACAATGTATTTCTTGTTTCGGTACAAACAAAAGAGATACATTTTGTTGCATATTTCCTAACTGGTATACCAGTTAGATGTATTAATCAAGATATCCGTATGTATACATACGGATATCTTGATTAATACATCTTATGCAAGATATTTCGAGCTGTCAGATGCAAGAAATAAAAACAGATTCAATATGAGCAACTGCTTTTTGTCTTACGGCAGTATTGAAGTTATTGTTATACTCACGGGCGTAGCTACGCGGTATCAGCAGTATCCGGTCCCCAAGTAACATTATATTGGGCTCCCGACATGTAAAAGGGAAAAAAATCTTATTCACAACCCCGAATTCTTATAATTAATAAGATGCCCAATAAGAAGTCCGTAATGAGTAAAAGTGTAAATAATTTAAGTTTTGTGTCGTCCAGAAAGTACTAGTAGCAGAAAGTTTTGAAAGGCTTACCCTATCACGGTCAAAAAATCACAATTTTTTCGAGCTCGCTTCGATAAAGAAACCGAAAGGTTTATCACGAGCCAGAAAGCTCAATTTATTCGAGCTAGCTAGCTTCGTACGGTCTTCAATTAGGCCATTTGTTATTCCGGTCTAGGAAGCTTCAATTTTTTGAAAACGTTCGCTCGCTTTTCGATGAAGGCTCAGCCAGGTTACTCAGTTTTCTATCTTACTTCGCTCGGTATTCAGTCAGCAAAACAGTTAGGTATGCAGGCTTGCAATCTTCTTACGACTGTTATAAATGTAAAAGTCTGAAAAGATCGATTTTTGTTATATTTTCACGCAGTAACTACTGAAAGGATTTGGATGAAATTGCAAACACATTGATTTTAACCCTTTTCCATTTATATGATAATTTTAGTAGTAAGAAGATTGCTAGCCTGTAAACCTAACTGTTTTGCTGGCTGTACATACATTCTCATAGTAAAATCAATCAGCGATACTAGTTAGGTTGCAGTTTTTTACATTGTAAAAAACAGCTTTGCCACACTCCGATTCAACTTTCAAACAATAGTGGAATAGTGGTAAATACGGGATGTAAACGAACTCTTCACGAAGTCTTCAACCAAGCATTCTGTACATCAAACTAAGTAACCCTACGCAAAAATTATTGCTGGGAAACGATTTTTTTTGGGGTAAAAGACACGTTTTACGATAAAACTCAATGTAACGCTCTCAAAACTTTATGTTCTGATGATTCATACATTGAATAGTAAACTGGTCATAGAGGTATTTTAAGTTAAGTTATATAACTCACTTTAAAAAAAAAATACATTACAGTTGAAACATATATGTCCAATACCTCCCTCCGTAACTAGAAGGTATCCCAGGTATGGTCCAGAACAAAAATAAATGATCGCAATGACGGGGAGAACAAGTACCTTTCGGGGTTTTTTTTTTTTTTTTTTTTATAATTAGTTTTCTACCGCAGACGTGGGGGTCCGCGCTCTTGCTTACATTTTATTAATTGTTTGATGAATTTAAAAGAAAAAATTAAAACTACGATCGTGCTCCATCACCACCTTTCGGCTTCGTTAATGTTATATTTACACCCTTTAGATCAACTTTATGCCTTTACTAATTTTCATAACCTTGCAGTACCTAAAGAAATCACGAGATATACTCTCATATTCTGTTGCGTCAGCACCGGATGGAATGGTGCCCTATCCTATGGAACAAGAGCCAGGTAACAAACCTTGTTCCTTCCATCAACCCTCTTACTTAATAATAGCTTCTGCGCGGCAAGTAATATAACCTATGACACTCACAACTAATGTGGCTTTCTATTGGTAAAAGAATTTTCAAAATCGGTTCAGTAGATCCAGAGATTACCTCCCACAACCTCACAAACTTTACCTCTTTATAATATTACTAGCGGACGTCCCGCGGTTTCACCCGCATAGTTCCCGTTCCCGTGGGAGTACGGGGATAAAATATATCCTATGTTACTCGTGGATAATGTAGCTTTCGAATGGTGAAAGAATTTTTAAAAACGGTCCAGTAGTTTTTAAGCCTATTCATTACAACCAAACAAACAAACAAACAAAGTTTTCCTCTTTATAATATTAGTGTAGAAGTGTAGATATTAGTGTAGATAAGTCATCTACCTAGCCTCTTCCCAACTATGTTGGGGTCGGCTTCCAGTCTAACCGGATGCAGCTGAATACCAGTATTTTACATGGAGCGACTGCCTATTTGACCTCCACAACCCAGTTTATACTGGGTAATACGATACCACTTGGTAAGACTGGTTGTCAGACTTTTTGGGGCACTGACTACCTGTAACGACTGCCAAAGATGGACAAATGACAGCCGGGACCAACAGCTAAACGTGCTACCCGAGGCACGGAGGAAACTCGGTATGTAAGGGTTGGTCAGCCATCCACAGATCAAAACCTAGGCAAGCACAGCTTAACCTAATAATATTATAACTTATAATATTATAAGAATAGATTAAAAAAATATAAGCGCGTATTTGTCGGAACTTGACGGTCGCAAATAATATATTATGTGGTATTTTATTCATTATACAGGGTGTAAACCATCTGTACATCAAACTAAGTAACTTTACGCAAAAAATATTGCTGGACAACAACTTTTTTTTTTGAGGTTATAAATCATGTTTTGTGGTAGAACTCAATGTAACCCACCTAAAACATTGTGCTGATGGATGGATTGAATAGTACGGGGGTCGTGGAGGTGTTAAAAGTCAAAATCTTACAAAAAAAACTTGTCAAAAAGTTGTAACTTTGACCCCCCATATCTCCGTAACTAGAAGGTTCCCAGGTATGGTGTAGTATAAAAAAATGATCGCAATGATGGGGAGAACAAGTGCCTTTCGGGTTCGTGAAGAGGTGTTTTACACCCTTTATTTCAAAAAATAAAACTTTTTTCAAGCAGTTTTAGTTTTTACATAAAAAAAAAACATTGCCAGTCCAAAGTCTACAAAATGTGATGGGAAAGTCAGAATCAGCTGTCTACGTTTGCGCTGTCGCAGGGGTGAACGACCACGAGCGCGGCTCCCTGCACGGTGCAGTCACAGTACACTCGCGTGCGCATATTCAATAATTTTGTGCGCAGTGAAAATATTGCATATCTTTGAAACGGATCGTTACTTATATTATTTTTTTTTCGTGATTATTTTTTATTTGTGATTCCAAACAACTCCTCAAGTTTCTAGCAGTTAATTTTTTAACATCTTTATACGGCCTAGCACGGACCGAGCTCGAGTGCATCAGGCAAAAAAGATGGCAAAAAAGGTCAAGGTGGAACTAAGTGTAGTTAGTGGTCGCAAACGCATCGGGGCGCAGGGCATTAAATTTCATCATAAAAACATTGTGTAGTCTGCCTGAAAGTTTTTAACAAAGCAGAGACGACCCGAGCGGAGAGGAGGCATGCAATAGGGCGCGATAGCCTGTGGACGGTGAGTAAAGGGGCTAGCTCGCCGTCCGTCCGTCTTATGACGACAGGCCGTGTCGACGGCGCGTTCGTATTTCACGCAGCCTTCAAAGAGATATCAACACACAGGAAAGGGCCCGCAAGGGACGAAGCCTGACGGGGCTGTGGGGCTGTTCGAAAGAGATAGCTACCGTGGAACATAAAGGGCTAAAAGGAACATGGAATGGGTGCATGGGTTTTGTCAGTTCAAGTCTGACACTGCCTTCCGCAGTTTATAGGTAAATAAAAAGAGGCATGCAATAGGGGTTTGAACAGTTCAGTGTGTGGCCTAGCCTACCTAACTGTCCGCCATTTTATTTTTCAAATATAAGCCATCAAAGTTGGACTTACGGTGCTATCCATACTTTTATAGATTACTAGCCCATGCCCACGGCTTCGCCCGCGTTAAGTTATATACTAAAACCTACCTCTTGATTCACTCTATCTATTAAAAAAAACCGCATCAAAATCCGTTGCGAAGTTTTAAAGATCTAAGCATACCTAGGGACAGACAGACGCGGCGGGAGATTTTGCTTTATAATATGTAGTGATAGTGATAGTGATGATGATAGTGATAATCTCGGGATCTTGACGTTTTCGACGATTTTGTCTCATTAAATAAATGTATGTTGATGCTTGATGCCAGCTATTGATGCACATGTAATTATACAAATAGGTAACAAAGCTGAGGCAATTTCTAAGCTGAAAAAAAAATAGCGGAATGGCATGCCAAAATGTTCAAACCTGTTTTACCACTCACAAGAAATGTTAAATATTGTATTAATTTATTTTTTTAACAGAGAAGGAACTGGTCCTGCCACAATGCGTTTTGTCAAAAATAAATCGGACTTTAGTAACGAAGAGGCGAGAGTTCATCAAAATGCGAAAAGCATTGATTAATCAGCAAGTAAGTTCATATTGATGATCATGATCAGTACAGCTCGCCACGCAATCTAACCTGATGCACCATGAATGCAGCTGTTGCCACTACTACACTGTATTCTATAGGTACTTAATATCCTCTTTGTTGCTGGCTAGTCGGCAAAATATCTTCATATAATTATCCTATAATGTTCCCACGGCTTGGATCTCCACTTTATCCACCACGCTCGCTGGCCCACTGCGGTTTGGTAGATGTCACAGTCTTCGAATTTTTGGTTTTAGGAAATGCCGGTGTCCCCGTCGTTTTCCTTCACAGAGCCAAGACCAAGACTGGCTAAGTCTCGTCTTGGTCTTGCATTTGGGCAACATTTCTCACCAAGTGGCGCGGAAATCGTAATATCTACTTATTAATATTCTTATTGTGTAGAACTTGTTACTGGAGAGCTTGGCACAATTGAAGGAGCTGGAGGCTCGAGGTGGCATCACGAGCATGGACGAATCTACGGGCGAAGTTCGCGTGCTGTCGGTCACGGGCTGGCCGGCGCATGACCTGCTCATGCTCATCCGTGATGACTTTGAACTGCCAGTCAATTCGGAGATAAGTGGAATTTTGGGTGAGAGCTACCAGATTACTCCAACGTCGCCGTCGCGTCGTTACGAGAAGTGACAGAACAACACCTTGTGGAAGACCTATCAAACTTCATTGTAGATGGCCTGACTAATGACGTCGAGCTATTTTGAAACATAAAATGACGTTCACAGATTATCAATTAATGATGATGCTTGAAACAAGCTATGTTAGGCGCGGGTCATATACAAGTGGCGTATGGCGGTGGCGCGGCGATGGCGCGGATGCGGGTGCGCGGGGGACGAGGAAATGGCACCACTTCCTCGCCACTTCCTCGCCCGCGCACCCGCGCACCCGCGCACCGGCGCCACCGCCATTCGAAAAACGCCATTGCTCAATGTGTTTGTCCCGCGCCTTAGTGTCATTAGCTTCAAACTTATATCATCCCCATTTGCCTTAAAATGTTGTTATAAAAAAGACATCTTATCTCAATAATTTTATAATCGTTTATTTTAGGTCTACATACGCTTCAGCAGATAAACGCGCAATTAAAGCCTATTCCCGAGGAGTTGTTGGCGGTTGGCGCAGAAATTATGGCGCGTCGAATAGAGCTGCTCAACCTGCTGAAGGGCAAGCACCGCTCCGATCGGTCTTGTACCTACATTAATGTTAGTAATTCTAAGTAGCCATCGTAAACGAGAGACAAGTTTTCATGAGACCCATTTAAGTCATAGACGTCTTCGCCAATGACAGACGATAAATTAAACACTCGTGCGCAACGTAATTTACTCATGCCATGACCGCGCAAATATAGGTTATTTTTTATTATAGCTAGAGTCGATTTGAACGCACGCGAGTGTAGAAATCATACCACAATTTACCACATCCTTACCCAGGCTGCTAGCTTGGTGACAACACATTTGAAGTTATCAAGAACTCTGAATAATATAAAGATTTAAGAAAAAAAAATCTTGTTCTGTTTCAGAACTTAGAATGGAAAACAAAAAACACAGAATTTGATAAAGAAACAGAAAACTTGCATAGAATGGTGGCTGGTACTGCGGAGAACTTAAAAGCTAAGATTAATTTCTCTCTAGAATTGGCAAAGTAAGTTCAACGTTTTACAAGCTCTCATCCTATCTGTGGGGACCAAAGACTATACTCGCAGCGGTATTCTGCGCTCGCCTCTCGCTCGGCTCTGTGCTCGTCAAGGGACGGCCGCTAACGGAGGCCACATGAGAGTCATGCAACCCTGTTACCCTGCCCGTGGGAGGGTGGCGATGTTACGTAGAACAGGTAGCACCGTGGCTAAAGAGGAAGAGTACCCTGTGATTAGTCAGTCAGAATCTGATAGAATCCATCTCAGTGTGCGTACTCCCAGCGGAAAATTGTCGAATTTCTTAATTTCTGTTATGCAGATAATTAGTGTATGATATCTTGTAAATGTGTTTGGTAAATTTATATTTGTGTATCCAACCATTGGGGAGATATTCAACAAAACCTGTTTCCGCTGGGAGTGCGTACTCCTAGTGGAACTTTTTTTTTCCAATGGACGGACAAGAAAAAAATTACATACAATAATTTGTGTGTGACGACGGGTAAATGTGTATGAATAAATGAAATTAGTGTGCCATAAAACTGCGAAGATATTCAAGTTTCCGCTGCGGGAACGTTTGGCGATTTGTTGAAAATCATCTAAAGCGGCTTTGCACACAGTTGTAATTTTTCACGCAAGTTGCTTTGAATTTGTGTTTAATGTTTATCAAAACAGAATTTGGAAAAAAACATAACGTTCAAAAGATATACACGTAAAAGTAAAATAAGGTTATTTGTTCCTAGAACCTAAAATAGGAATACAAGAGTTTAACTTGTAACGTTTACTTGTATCTTGTAGGCGTTTACAATGTCTTGCCAAGTTTCACTTATGTAATCTTAGTAATTAACAAGGAACAAAATAAAACATATTCCAATATTCTGTGAATGCAGCTATTCAAATGTCAAATTTAAGCTCATTTTACTAAGTAAATAAAGAGATATAATAAAAATACAAGTACAACGTCAATACACGGATGAACCGACCAAATTGAATGGCTACAAAAAAGCGGCCCTGCCGTATAAGAGCTAACGTTCTAAAATTTCCAGTATTATTTCGTACAGGTGCGTACACAAGTTTAACTGAGAATTAAACTGAATTAAATCTGTACCCTTAAAAGTATTTATTCGAAAATGACTAATAAAAAAAAAAACAAGTCCGAATACAAATATGTAAGTACCTAACTATATACAATCGATCTATAGGTACATAGCAGGCAGCTTTTAGATTTTCAACGACGTCGAGAGTTAAGTTACAAAATACAGTTCTCACTTGTACCTCTGAACTTCTTTTTCTAGTAGACCACTTCCAAAATTTTCTGGTTTCGGTGGACCCCCTTCTGCAATCTTTCAAGCCCGTGGACCAAAAAGACAAGCAAGAAATTGTCAATAATATTTTTTTGCACCGTATATGGACCGTAGTTCCTAAAATTTGTTTTGGCAAAAAATCAGAAAATTAGAATATTATAGCTTCGAAATGATTTTTCTAATCTCTCAAATACGATCATTTTCAACGAAATACAACCTATCATCACCGGAACATTTGTTATTTTTTTTACTTTTTCGAGTAGCATATTATCTGCCTACATTAACTGATAAAACCGGAGGAGCTCGTGGTTAAATAATAAAAGCCGCTCGGGTCTATCGTTAGGTTCAGCCGTGCTTGCCTAGGTTGGTCTGTGGATGGGTGACCACCTTTAGGGTGGTTACATACCGAGTTTCATCCGTGCCTCGAAAATCACGTTAAGCTGTTGGTCCTGGCTGTCATTTGTACGTCTTTGAAAGTCACAGATAGTCAGCGGCCCAAAAAGTCTGACAACCAGTATTACCAAGTGGTATCGTATTTCTCAGTATTAACTGGGTTGTGGAGGTCAGATAGGCAGTCGCTCCATGTAAAATACTGGTATTCAGCTGTATCCGGTTAGACTGGAAGCCGACCCCAACGAAATTGGAAAAAGCTAGGCAGATGATTGATAGATAAAGCCAAGCCAACATTTTTGTTCTTTGGTATCTAAACTAGATATAAACCCGCGATAATGGCGCTCGCACCAGCGCAATTGAAATATCCGGGAGCTCAAAGTAATAAATAATCACGGAAGATATCCCGTAAGCGACAATATAAGTTTAGTTTTAAACCGTGAAAGCTTAAAACAGTGTTTAAACTAGATACATTTTTGTGGACGACTTACAAATTTATTTTTTTCAAGCCAACGTAAACCTCGACGGGCCTCCCGAGGGCCCGTGGGCAGGGTTCACCTGGACCACTTTGGAAATCACTGCTCTAAACCATCTAACAGATACCAAATTTCATGATGTTAGTAGTAGGTTAGTAATTAATGTATGATCTTAACTTGTTTAATTCAATTCAATTATTTATTGCATATCACATGTGTTTTACAAGATCTTATAGTTAGAATACAGTTCACATGGACCCTGTCGGGCACAACAATTTATAGTATTTTACAGTAAGTAGCATTGAAAAAAATCGTCATTAATCAAAAAATTGTAAGTTCAAATAAGTAAATAATGCCAAAGGACAAAAAAAAAATTGAGAATAAAATCGAATAAATAAAATTAGAGTCGGAAATTCATCAGGCCATTACAATAATAATCGAAATACCATCATTCATGTCAACAGATAACAATCAAAAACAAAATGTCAATATTATAAATTAAAGTCAAAACGCCTCATGTCACTAAAATAATAATCAAAATACAGTCATGACAAGCACTAATAATCAAAAATAAATTTATCTTCCAATCATTCTCACTACTGACTCTATCTAAACTATGTCAATATTCAATAGGTAGGTACAAAATATTCCAAAACCCAATAAACAGGTACTTACATAATATTACGTGGATCGTTTTTATATTATTTTTTTCAAAGAACTTACTTCAGTCATGAGTGGGAAATGCTGTGTATCTCTCTATGACAACTAGTCAAAATATACTTTTTGAAGTGAAATCTTCTAATGCGTCTTCCAACAAAGTTGCGTTAAACGTTTAACGCTACCATGGAGGGGGCATGAAAGCACTGTTGCGTTAAACGTTCAACGCTCCTGGGGAGGGGGAACACATTGCGAAGTTTCACTTCTTCCGCGCGGACGGACTCCACGCACTTTTTTTTAAATATTTCAATGTTTTTTTTAATATTTTTCTTGAATATAATATACCTAAATATTTTTACGAAAATATAAAAGTCATACATCTAAGGGTTCATAATACAGATGCAATTATATTGTAATAATTTAGTAAGTTTAAGAAAAAACAAGTGACCTACTATTTTATCAATAAAGTTAGTGACTTGTTCAAGAATTGTGTGCCCACCTGTACCACTTCCAAAATGGAAAAACACTAGAAATTTTAGAACGTTAGCTCTTATACTGCAGGGCCGCATTTTTGAAGCCATTCAATTTGGTCGGTTTATCCGTGTTTTGAGGTCGTTTTGGTATTTTTATTATATCTCTTTATTTACTTATTAAAATGAGCTTAAATTTGACATATGAAGAGTTGCATTAATACATAGAATATTGGAACATGTTTCATTTTGATTTTCCATTGAAAAGTCCTACAATCGGATGTCAAACAATGCAGTGGTCCAGTGGTAGAAATTATGCCATTGCTCAATAATTACTAAGATTACATAAGTGAAACTTGGCAAGACATTGTAAAAGCTTACAAGATACAAGTAAACATTACAAGTTAAACTCTAGTATTCCTATTTTAGGTTCTAGGACCAAATAACCTTATTTTACTTTTACGTGTATATCTTTTGAACGGTATGTTTTTTCCAAATTCTGTTTTGACAAACATTATACACAAATTCAAAGCAACGTGCGTGAAAATTTACAACTGTGTGCAAAGCCGCTTTATATGATTTTCAACAAATCGCCAAACGTTCCCGCAGCGGAAACTTGAATATCTTCGCAGTTTTATGGCACACTAATTTCATTTATTCATACACATAAATTACCCCTCGTTACACACTAATTATTGCATGTAATTTTTTTCTTGTCCGTCCACTGGAAAAAAAACGTTCCGCTAGGAGTACGTACTCCCAGCGGAAACAGTTTTTATTGAATATCTCCCCAAACGGTCGACCTTGGACTGAAAATCTGAGCAAACTGTTGTACATACTCGTACATTCAGAACATATATTTTTATGTAAGCCCCGACAAATCCCAAAATTGGGGATATTGCAAAAAACGCAAATTTAAAATAATGAATCGCCATAATAACAATTTCATGTTTCTTAGGATCTCCTGGGTTGACCGAGAAACACTGACGAAGAAAATTGAGCGTCTACAAAAGGAGATCTTGATATTGCAACATAAGTACGATGGAACTTCAAAAAAAGATTTAGAAGAGGCTGATAAAGAAACGCCATCAGCGGAAAGTGTACCAAACTTCCAGGTCGATCTAACTAATTACAATTATTTTACTTCTTAAGAAATAAAGTTCCTATTCGACGGTGTTTCTGGAAGTTGTAGAAATTTAATTTAATTCCTAAAAAATAATCAATGATGATTATAATTATACAATGCATGGTGCACAGGCTTTAATTGAAGAGTTGTCGAAGGAACGCGCCGCGCGGGAAGCACTGAAGGAAGTGGTGTCGTCGGCCGAGAGTATGCTGCGAGTTGCGCGCGCGCGCATCGGCACGCTGGAGCGGCAGCTCAAGGACACGCGCACTGAGCTCGAGACGGCGCGAAAAAAACACAAAGACCTCGAGCAACTCGTAAACAGACTCGCACAACATAACAATTCGACAGTGAAGTTGTAACACTCTACATTACGATCCCACTCTGAGGGATTTATGATATCCCATATTATTTCCCTTATTTCATTAGGGTGCAATCAGACCGCAGGTGTCGTCGACTCTGGGGTTGCGGGCCTGTTCGAAAGAGATACCGCGGCCCCGGAACATAAAGGGCGAGGAAGGAACATGGATGGGTTTTAGTCAGTAAAAGTCTGACACTCCCTCCCGCTCCGTCCAGAGTGGGAGAAGTAATTTGATGATTTCCCAACCGAAAAAAAAAGGCGTCGTCGACTGTTGCTCCAAATTTTCTGATAAACTAAATTTGACAAAATCCTAACTGTGGTCGTTCATCGAAATTTAATGTCGTCGAACCGTCGATGGCTTGCAGTCTGTCTGCACCTTTCACGCCGTATTCATTAGGAAACAAAGCAGCTCAGTATTATTTCAGCAAAATACAAATAAGTATCGCAATTTCCTAATGTTCTATATTCACGATACAGAAATTAGCGCAATGTTTTTGAGCTTTATTTGTAACATTGTTTATTTTCGATGAATAAGCGGCTTGAGCATTTTTGTAACGACTCTTCTTAAAATTTCTCGCACAAACGCGACTTTATTTATGATTTGAACGGCTGTATTTACTTTTCAGTATCGTCATCGGGAGAGTAGTTTCGACGCTCGTTCGAAGAAGCTGTTGGAATTGTCAAAAACTGGAGAAGTAACGATTGAAGCACTGTCACGTCAACGAGATGCTTTGGAACTTAGGTTCATATCAATTCAAGTATTGTTCTAATTCTAAGTTTTAGGTGTTATTAAAAATGTTGACAAATGCCACTTAGAGTGAAGGAGCTCCATGAGCAGTCTGAGCAGGCGGAGAAGGCGGCTGCACAGAAAGTGGCGGAGCAACGCTCGCGCGCCGAGTCCCTCCAGGCGAAGGTAGCGGAACAGGTGCTCAGCATTCGGGTCATGTTAATGATACACTTGAGCCGTCCAAAGAGATTTAATGGTTGTTTCAATAATACCTTTCTACGCAGGAGAAAACCAAAGCAGTGATTGAGGGTCGCGTGGTGGAGTTAGATGCCAAAGTTAAGGAATTAGAAGACCAGTTACAGGCTCTGCGTGAACGCTCTGTAAAACTTGTGGATATGGAACGTCGGCGGTGTCTCGAGTATGTGCCTTCAAAAGGTAAACTGTCAAAAAACGCTACGCATAAAATAAAATGAGACGATGAGAAGAGCTCCTGGCTAACTGATAACTGCCGCTCGGGTCGATCTTAACGTTACTCTTGCCTAGGTTGGTGCGTGAATGGGTGACCGCCCGTTGCATATATACCGAGTTTCCTCCATGCCTCGGAAAGCACGTTAAGTCGTTAGTCCCGGCTGTCATTTATAGCCTAGACCTTGGACAGTCGTTATAGGTATAGTCAGTGATCCGTAAGTCTTAACAACCAGTCTCATCAAGGGTTATCGCATTATCCAGTACTAACTGGGTTGTGGACGTCAGATAGGAAGTCGCTCCATGTAAAAGTAAAAAAAAACTGGTATTCAGCTGCATCCGGTTAGACTAGAAGCCAACCCCAACATGTTGGGAAAAGGCAGATAGATGATGACTTGTAGATATGGTATAACAAATTCCAACACACAGCTACTTAACCGCTCAACGAATCCAATTGAACGAGTTCACCTTTTGCAGAAAATAAGCCTTCTTATAGAGAAACGGAGATATGGAATGAGCTTCAAGTGACGCGGCTAGCATTGTCTCGAGTAGAGGAAGAGCTTCGACAGAGTCGAGCTGACAAAGATAGCTTTTTGAACTCATTGGCTCGAATAGCTGTAAGTTGTTCTTTATTCGCAGTTCAAACCCCTTTGGGTTTGAGCTTTTTTGTATAGAAGTTGTCATAGTCACAATAATTAATATTGTGATGCTGTGAGGCTTTGACTAATTCACTTTTGTTTTATACCCTTACGTAGCATTTTACTTTGTAAAAGGCGATATTACAATAAAGATTACATTAATTACTTTATGCTCTAGCAAGAAGGATCCGATACTGTACAAGAAAAAATTGCGAAAGAATTGTTGGACCGAGAACAAAAGATTATCAAACTGCAACATATTATTGAAGAACAACGAGAAAATGAAAAATCTATGTAAGTATTATGTAGATACCCAACTGCATTTGCATCGCGCAATGTATTGGTGTTTCTAAATAAAGATTTGATACGTTTAAAAGTGTTAACACATGTTCATACGAAAAGCATTGTAATAAAATATATCATGAATGATTTGTTTTGAACCAGGGAGCAAACTATGACACAATACGAGGATCAACTGGCCTCTCAACGTCTCGAAATGAAACGTTTGCGAAATTATGAAGGTTACTCCAAAGAAGTCCCGTACCAAGATCTACATACAGAGGTATACAATGTTGTATAGCTATTAGCTGTCATTTATTCGGATAAATCTGCAAACTCAGTGCACACGATGGTATAAAATATTGTAGTTAATCAAGTGCTTTGTTTTTTTTTGTCATACAGTCCTATTTTTAAGTCGCTGTGTCGGTTTCGGTAGGTCCGACTTTCGACTTCGCCGAACCTGGTGTTCGTAGAAGAGCAGGCTTTTTTCACTCTTTTACAGAACTTGAAAAATTAAATTACTTGCATAATCCAACGTAAAGTCACAACGAATTACGGAGACCGTTTCTAAATTATAGCCACACAGGTCGAGGTTAAACAGAGCTACTAAGGTCAATCTGTCGATGGGTGACCATCTATTACATCGGTATAGAGTTTTTTTCCGGAAAGCACGTAAGGACGTTCGCCACGGCTGTCATTTGTACATCTTTGACAGCCGTTACAGGTATTCAGTGGCACGAAAGTCTACAACCAATTTTACCAAGATGAATCGGTTATCCGGTTACTAACTAGGTTGTGGAGGTAATTATTACGTCATGCGTCACCGTTGTCATAGCTACCTACACTTCCTCCCCCAATTCCTTCCATATGCTCTTATCCCGGGCCTCCTCGGACCTGCCCTCACGGTACGCGTCCAGATCGTCTTGCCACCTCTTTCTGGGCCGGCCTCGGCAGCGCCGTCCGTCTTCCGGTAACCGTTGTGTGGATACTTTTGCCCAGCGGTCATCGTGCATACGGGCTGACGTGACTATTTTATTGTATAAAGTATGATTTTTAAGTTTTAAAATTTGAATGCTTCATTTGTTTTCTACAGCTTCTGGAATTGCACATGCAAGTGGAGACGCTGTCCCGCGAGCGCACCGCACTGGTTACGGCGGCGGCGTCGCGGGCGCTCATGTTGGAGCGACACGAGCGCTCCGCGGAGTTGTTCGCGCGGATGGTACGCACTCGCCGCGACCTATCCGCGCTGCTGGACGGCCGCGCCGATCCTCCACCTCTCGACGACGGTGCCCAAGCAGAGGTCAGCTCCCCACTTCCTTGTGACATCGTAGCTCGCTTTTTCATCCGTAACACGAGACCGTCATTGTAATGATAGAATTAACAATATTGTGAAAGAGCTACAGTGGTACACAATAAAGTATCTTCTATCTATCTTCTAACGTATTAGGCGAGTTAGAGGGTCTAACTAAACCGTGTATATTGAGGACAGTAGTGTTATTGTAAATTAGTATAGTAATATGTAATTTAAAAGGAATGAAAATTGTATGATAAAATAGGTGTCGAGATCGTTGTCGTCGGTGTGCGCAAGCGCCGCCGACACATGGACGGCGCTACGGGCGGAGCGCGCGCGCGTGCTTCGCCTGGAGAGTGCCGTGATGGCGCAGAGCCTGCAGCTGGAGCGCGAGGGCCGCGTACGCACCCAGCTGGAGCGCCGCCGAGCCAACCTCGAGAGAGAAATCTTACGATCGCAACGGGAAGGCCCATCAAACCCATCCGTGACGAATCCCATCAGAAATTCAAGTTTAGTTTTCTTCCAACGTTTACATCGTTATTATCATTCTCATGTCCTTCTGCCAATTTATTTGGGGTTGGCACAGTGTATCTTTTTTTCCTATACATCTTTATCACTCGTCATCTCAGCAGTGACTTCCTCTCTAGCCATATCATCCTGCACACAGTCAATGTTACCACTTATGTTTTGCTATTTCTTTGTAATGTTTTTAGTTTCAGTACATAGAGGCCCCAAAAATGCAGAAATGGCAGTCAATAAAATATAGTATTATGAACTCCTATTTTGTCTAGGATGCCTTCCTAACCCCGCGTTTACACCCACGCAGAAGTAACGATACTTGTTTTTCGACATGTACAACATATAAAATGCACAAGATTGAAGTAAAGAATAGACCTCTACTCTTGACTTCAATCTTGTGCTAATCCAAAAGACGCCTTTAACACGCGACTAGATTGGGGTCATATGAACTTGGAAACACCGACGCAGGCAAAGAATTGTGCTTGAAACATCATCAAGATATGGGTGATAACCTGCAGTACATGTGTGAGCATGTGTGTCGACGTTGTTTCAGACATGCAGAACTTTTACGGTCGAATTCGTTCGCTCTAATATGACCTAGGAGGTCATCATACAGGCAATCGTACCACATGTCTTGGCGTTGTTTCAGACATGTATAACAACATAGAAACATGTACAAAACATGGGAAAGAAACTTTAGTAAAAAATGTATCTCATCAACTAGTTGATTCGATAGGAACAGAATTATGCCTGAATCGACTTCCACTTTGATCAACTGGTTGATTCGTTCAGTTGATCAGAGTGGAAAACGAGATGTAAACCTCGAGGTAAACGGACTGATTATGTTCTAAATTAAATGATTGTTCTAAATTAAATTTACATCGCCGCTAATTTTGTCTTTTCGGCTTTCAGATTGTGGGCTTTCTTGGATATGAATTTTGCAGATGAAGGTTGACGCCATTTGTCATAATGTTAATAAACTTGGATAATATGAATTTTGCAGATTCAGACAGTTGACGCATGGACCTACCACCTATTTGTTACAATGTCAATAAATTGTGTTATTAAAGTTGCAGATAAGAAAATTTTATTTCTCATAAATAAAAAATATTTTCAGAAACAAGTTTAAACTGAACAACACAAACAATACAGACGCTATCAATACAGCACTCATAGCCTATGGCCAGCTATTTTAAACATCTTTGATTTTTTTTCATCACGTAGTTGATTACTTGTTAATAACTGTATATTTCTGGATAGTAAGTTATCTTTGAGGTGGCTTCCAGCTGGCAGCAGCCCTCTGAAAGGTGGATAGTTATTGTCTTTGATAGTGGTATTATTATTTGCTTCTGGAGCTTTCATCCATTTTTGTGTGTCCATAATACTTGTAATAGCTTTCTTGCGATCTAGATTTTCACCTTTAAATTCTTTAAATTGCTCATCACTAGTTGGCCTGTATGTTTTCTTTACAAAATTGCCCAGGACAATTTTTGTGGGAAGCGTTTCATGTTCACCTTCGTACAGGGTCTGGTTATTGTGACCTTTGTGACACTCAAAGTTTTCAGGCTTATCTTGTCTTCGATCTGGACTATAATTCGTTTTAGGTGCGACATAATGATGCTCCTTATTTGGGTCAAATGAAGTTCCTAGTTCGTCTTCTATGATTTTTAATAAACTGTCTAAATTATTTGAAGTCGAATCATTGCGTCTATTCTCCATACGCGCTTCGTATTGTGCCATCTTATGTTCTAGTAAATTAATCTTATCTTGATCTTTTCTCCTTTGCATACTAGCTTTGCGCATCTGATCTTCTAACGTTAAAATGATTTTCTCTAATTGGGAAATTTGTTGTTTCCTCGCCTCCACGCTTGTGATAAGAGTTTCAATCTCTGCATTTTTCTCGGTTATTTGCTGGTTCATCTGAAGATAAAAGAAAAATAAAACATTCATTTGTGTTTTTTTTTCGTTTAACACTGTTTAAAGCTTTGACGGTTTAAAATTAAACTTCTAATATCACTATCGGGGTCTTACGGGATTTTTTGTTGTCAATCACTGAAGATATCCCGTATGGTACAGTAGAAGTTTACTACTATTACAGCAGACACAATTACATATGTATCAGACCGATTTGACTTTTTTTTTTGAGATAGTGTTTGATTTTTTTCAAAATAGCAGCCTCACGTAAATTCTGTACTAACCCATAACTGTGGTAACAATACTATCTAGTATTCCTCTAATTTCGTTTACGTAATGTCGATAATTATTGATGTCACATCTAATTTTTTTCTTAAAAAAAACTTACGTCTATATCCGCTTGAGTTCTCAATTCCAAATTATTTCGTAACAGTTTAATGATATTAGTGTGCTCTTCATCTTTTCCTGATAGCATCTTTATTAAACCGTTACGTTGTCCTAGCAACTTTTCTTGTTCAGCAATGACGGCCACGTGCCGCTCCAATTCCACATCTTTGCTTTGCAATGCTTGAGCGAGTTCTCCGTTTTGTCTAGTAGCTTCTAGCAACTTAGCCCGTTGTTGATTAACCTAAAATTTTATTTTTAATTATTTGAGAAAATAAAGTGAAACTTCTTTTTCATGGATCAAACCTGATTCATCTTATAATATAAATTATAACACGGTGGTGTAAAAGGCGCAAAACGATGGCCGTGAGTTACTGTCTTCCGATCATTACGATTTTTTTCTAGACTATACCTAGGATTCTTCGATTTTCGACTTAAAACTTAAAACTAATCAGCTACCAGGTCAGGCTGTCTTGCGACATAGGCCTCCTCTATTTCCCTCCAATTATTCCTGTCCAGAGCAGTTCTTCGCCAGCCCTTTGGCAGATCAGATCATCCTCCCACCTTTTCATCTGTCTTCCTCTACGTCTTTTTCCATTCCAAATGTTTGGAACAGAATGGTTAATTGTGATGTCTTATAACTTACACTTAGTTTGAAATACTTAGTTTGACTATCTCAAAATCTCAATGTCTTGCTAATATTTTTATCATTTAGAAGGAAAGTCGTTTTACCAGCCATATGTTTGTACCCACACAGTATGTTATAGATCTTTTTACACCCCGTATTATAAACCGTTACCATTTCATGAAGTTCATGAAGGTTCTCGAACTCGCCAAAATCTTCCTGCAACTCTGCAATGTTATTTTTAAGGCAGGTTAACTGTTCCTCATAAGATCCCATCTTGCTTTCACTACAAAAAATAATAAGTTCCGAATTATTTTATCAACTTTATCAGGTCATCAAAAGGCACCTTATGTGTTGTGCTGGTTTTGGGGACCTACCTAAGCAACTTACGGGAACTGCGTGGGTGAAACCGTGTGACGTCTGTCACGCGGTTTCACCCACGTAGTTCCTGTAAGTGGTAATTTCCAAATTCATATAAAAAACTGACTACTATGTAGCATTGAATAAACTTAAACACTGGCAAACAGCATCGAAATATCGGGAGCTCAAAATAATAAACAATCACGGAAGATGTCCCGTAAGTGACAATATAAGTTTAAATGAACTTACTGATGCAAAATTTTATTTACCTTTCTTGCATTTGCTTTACCAGCAATGAATTTTTCATTTCAAGGTCTGATATCAACTTTTCTCTATTTATTAGAGTAGCTTTCAGATTTTCTTCCAAACTAATCGATTCTTTGATATTGTTCTGCACATAGATAGGTTAAACAGTGTTAAAACAATTTTAATAAAAATGTACATAATTTTATGAGACCATGTTTTGGAGCTAGTCGTTCAACAATTAGAATTAATTCTGCCATAGTGAGCCAACAATCGATTGTTCAACGACGTTGATTGTTGACAACCCGAATGGCGCAGCGGTACTGAGGCTGCCTTACGTTCTTAGGCTCCCGGCCGGGTTCGAATCCCGGTAGGTGCAAATGTTTGTGTAATGAGCATGGACATTTGTTTCCGAGTCATGGATGTTTATATTTATAATAAGTATGTATTTACAATAAAGAAATAGTATTTTGGTAATAGTAGTCCACGACACAGGCCTCGTTGCTTACTGTGGCACTAAATGGCGGTATGTGTAATGTCCAGCGATATTTCTTATTCAATTTATTGTTCCAAAATATTCATCATTCTAATTTCATCAATGTTAATGGAAGAAATTGTCATGAAATGTGCCAACCGGGTTGGCACACTTTGGCAAAACTACGCTCATTTGTATTACGTACCTCATATTCCTTTATAGTCTCACTTTGCTCAGTCATTTTTTTCTTGTAATCTTCGATTTCAATAACCGCAATATCTAAACGACGCTTAGTAGACGATAACTCTTCCTCAGTGGCCATTGCAAGCTCTGAAACAGAAATATGTTAGTAGACCGTACTTTGGGTCATAAGCAAACGCCGCACATGAATGAGAATACTGATCGGATAGGGTGTAAACCGACTCTGCACGAATCCGTCAACCAAACATTATGTACATCAAACTAGGTAACGTGTTAAAATTATAAAAGAAAAAAGCAAGGCACACTCGCGTTGGAAACGGTATGGTAACTTATTAGATTATGACGAATTCGCATTATTACGAGATAGAGAGCGACAAGTTCAAGAGATTTGTTATAATAAACATTTGCAGGAAATGGAACGCAATTTAAAAACGGATCCAAAAAAGTTTTGGACCTACATAAAAAACATGCGTGGAGGCTCGAATTATCCAAAAATGTTATCTCACAATAACATCAATTATTCGGAGGGTCGTGAAATCTGTGAGGCTTTCAATGACTTCTTTCACGACGTATTTGGTGAACCATCAGACTATAGCCTCGCTGATTCATTGACAACGGACGAAGGAGATCACTGTTCTGACATAATTTCCAACTTACAATTCACTTCGTCAACCGTGGAGAGGTCGTTGAGTGCGGCGTGGATAAGGGCCCCGGATGTGACGGTATACCCCAGTATTTTGGAAGAACTGTGCAAAATCTTTGGCAACTCCAATTAGTACTGTTTTTAATATTTCTTTAAAAGAAGGCACCTTCCCGAATGAATGGAAAAAAGCTCTCATAGTTCCAATTCATAAAAAAGGTTCGCGGACAATGATAGGAAATTATAGGGGTATTTCTATACTAAACGCAATTGGTAAAGTATTTGAAAAACTGGTATACAACGCTATCTATCCATATATTCTCAGAGGAATCTCTTGTAAGCAACATGGTTTTTTAAAGAAACGCTCGACTGTCTCTAATTTGGCCAGTTTTTCTAACTTCGTTCTAGAGAATACAGATAACGGGGGGCAGGTTGACGTGATTTACACAGACTTTGAAAAAGCTTTTGATCGTGTGGATCACGTGATCTTGCTCAGAAAGCTGTATAGACTGGGTATACGCGGGGATCTTCTACGATGGGTACAGTCATATCTATTTAAACGCTCACAAGCTGTTGTTCTAGGAGGTTACCGTTCCGACTTTATTGAAGTCCCTAGCGGTGTTCCCCAGGGATCTCATTTGGGACCTCTATTTTACAACGCATATCTATTTGACATCACTGATTCTTTTGAACATTGTGATCACTTAATGTACGCTGATGATAAAAAAGTATTTTATAAAATAACATCACTCGATGATTGCAAGGCCCTTCAAGAGGATCTTAATAACTTAAATAATTATTACGCGAAAAACAAGATCACTGTAAACTTGACAAAGTGTCAATGTATCAGTTACACACGTAAGAGGAACCCAATTGTTTACCAATACAGCGTGTTAGCTTAAACGAGGAATCTCAATCCAAATATGTAAAAAACCTATAACCTTAATTTTTGACATAATTTTCTAAGTAAATACATTACTCCTGGACACTGAGCGCACAAGTAGGTGTCACGCGGCAAAACACGTGCCGGTCCTCAGCTCCGTGCGCAAACTCCGCCCCGTTCCTTTGTATTGTCGCCGATGCACCGACAGCCGACAGGGCACACCCCCGCGCCACCCCGCGCTTACCTCAGTGAATGCGCGAGCGCCGTTACTTCCGCATGTCTAATATTGCGTTTCCGCGTATCGCATTTAACAAACATCCCCGCTTACTTCGCGATATTAAGAGTGTCCTGTAAACGTGTTCTTGAATAACCAAAATTTAGGTCTTATCCAGTGAAGAATATTGGGATTATGGTTCGTGCTTAAGTTTTATCTAGTGATATTGTGCGAGGAACCGTTAATTATTATGCAAGGTGTCAATCAACGACTGCGAACATTCGGTCAGTACCTAGTTAGAGTTACCTAGATATTTGCCTGTCCAAAGCCAGATTTAAAGTATGAAGGGAAAATGGATTATACCTAGAAAGGTCACTGACCCGCACACATGTTCTGCGATAAGCGCATGGCGCACACGTTGCGAAACTTAGGCGAAGTTTTTGTTAAGGATCTATCTGTTATGTATTAGTGTTTTCTTTTTGTTCATATGTTTATTAGTATCATGTAAGCATGGACTATTGCGGGTTTGAATAAGTCTCTCGTTTAAACTAACATACTGTATAATTTTAATGGAATTGTCATAAATAAAGTCAACATGGTTAGGGATTTAGGAGTTATGTTTGACAGTAAATTAATGTTCTCGGATCACATAGACCTTATTAGCACAAAAGCTTATAAGACCTAGGATTTGTTCGTCATGTAAGGTGTTTAAAAATATTGGAGCTCTTAAATCTGTATATTTTGCTTACGTGCGCAGCGTTTTAGAATATGCGTGCCAAATATGGTCCCCCCAATACATAATTTATAAGAACCAAATAGAAAGGATTCAAAGAAAATTTATTAACCATCTTAATTATCGCCTCCGTAAACCTCCAATGTCTTACGAAGATAGCTGTCGAACCTATGGTCTGCTTACACTCGAAGAAAGGCGTAAAGTGATGGACATGTGTTTGCTATATGACACTCTCAATGGACGCCTTGATTGCCCGGAGTTGGTCGCACATATAACTTTTAACACTCCCCTACGGCGCACTCATCACACGCCAATGCTGCGCGTTCCTAGGCACTCCACTAACTATGCCAAGAACTGTGTACTGGACTCGCATTGCTCGAACTTATAACTCGGAATTCTCTAAAGTTGATTTATTTAACCTATCTTCTTCTTCTTCTTCATGTACTATCTTTGATCATTTAAGCCTTTAATTTTTTTTTTTTTAAGTTTTTCAAAATTGTAAAAATGAAAAATAATCTAAATCTAACTTAAAAGTAATTTTGTATTGTAATTTTATTTCTTTGTTCGTTTGGAAATACCTAGGATTAGTCCGTTCGCATGTATTATAATAATATCCTAGTTAAACAGGGAAACCTATAATTGGCCATAGTCACTGTCACATGCATATTTTGTATAACATTTTTATGTATCGCTGTTGGTTACCTAAATAAATAAAATAAAACGTGTAACTCTACGTAAAAATACGAGTAACAGCAGGTTAACATTTTATTTTACGTAGATGATAAATCACGGTTTTATGGTAGGAGTTAGGACTCAATGTTACGTTTTCAAAATATTGTGCTGATGCATGCATGGAATAGGTAATATATATGGTATGGTAGGTAGCAATAACAATAAAAACTTGAAGTAAAAATACTTTGACCTCTAATATTTCCACATCTAGAAGTTTTCCAGGTATGGCCCAAAATAACAAAAAAATATTGCAATGACGGGCAACATGGCTTTTCGGCTTCGGGGTCTTTTTATACCCATTATAGTAGGTATTAATATGGTCGTGTTCGAATAAAACGTTTGCTCACATTCGTCTAACGAACATTTACATTGAACGCATTTTTATTATTTCTTATGCGAATGCTTTTAAGATTCATATTCTTATGGCATAGTAACCTAACTTTTTAAAGCTTAGTCAAAGTGCAACCCTAAAGCCCAGGCCACACCGCCAGCTTAGCTACTCACCGCTAAGCTTAGGCGGTGCGTACATTTCTTTAAGTATCTTCTTTGAAAACAATCTAGGTACATACGAGTACATAAAGGGTGTAAAACACCTCTTCACGAAGCCGAAAGGAACTTGTTCTCGCCATCATTGCGAACATTTTTTGGTTCTACAGCATACCTGGGAACCTTCTAGTTACGGAGACATGGATAAACTTATATTGTCACTTACGGGATCCCTATCTTCCGTGATTATTTACTGTTTCAACCCGCGATCATGGCGCTTGCAACAGCGTCGAAATATCGAGAGCTCAAAACAAGATATCCCGTAAGTGACAATATAAGTTTAGTTTTAAACCGTGAAAGCCTAAAACAGTGTTGGAGATATGGATGGGAAGTAACAACTTTTTGACAAGTTTTTTTTAAACACAAGTTTTTTTTGTAAGATTTTGACTTTTAACACCTCCACGACCCCCGTACTATTCAATCCATCCATCAGCACAATGTTTTAAGTGCGTTACATCAAAAAAAAAGTTGTTTCCCAGCAATAATTTTTGCGTAAAGTTGCGGATTTGTGATGAGGTGGTTTACACCCTGTATATATAAAAGACAGAAACTAACTTAATTTCTCCTTTGTTTCCTCTAGTTCTTTTGCAAAATTTTTAACCCGAAGTTCAGCTTCCAAAAGTATCGAATGTAATGATTCCAGTTTTATTTCGAGGCTCTTCTTCTCTTCTACTTGTTCCTCGTATTTCTTCTCAGCTTCAATAAGCTTTGCAACAGTCACGTTCATATCATGTTTCACAGTTTCAAGTGATTCTTGGTAATGCTTTGATAGATCCCCAAGGCGTGTTTCTAGGTCTTCCTTTCTGTTATTATAAAAAAAAACCGTTTAAGAATGCATTAAAAAAACAATTTTACAGTCAATAAAATAAAACTTAGTACTTATTTCGGATTCAATAAATATAGCCTTGCTGCTTGTGCCCAGCGTATATGTATGTTCAGACATATAGGTACGCTGGGCACTAAGCAGCGAGGCTTGTGTCGTGGACACCAGATAGTACGTACTCCAAGCGGAAACCGTTTTTATTGAAAATCTCCCCAATGGTTGGAAATACACCAATTTTAATTTACCATACACATTTACACGATGTCGTACACTAAATAGGTATCTGCATAACCGAAATTTTTCGACATTTTTCCGCTGGGAGTACGCACACCCTCACTACCGCTGCACCATTCGAGTCGTCAAACAAAAATACTTACTCAGTTTTTAAATTTTCTCGAGCTTCCTTTATTTCTTCCAAATGCGTAGTATTTTCTACAATAGATTCTCTTAATTTGTTGAGTTCTACATTAAACTCAGATTGTAATGCTTGGTTCTAAAACACGAGGCGAAATGTTTTTAAAATAACAGTAAATGGAGTAATATTATTTTGTAATTTTCTATTCGAAATCCCAACCTGATCATTTAGTTGCTGGACATTGCGCTCTAAAGACCAAGTGTGTGAGTGAGCTTGTTCCAAAGCTGCTTCTAATTGAGAAGCTCGCTCCACACCTATCTTGATTTGACCTTCAGCACGAGACAAACGATCCCTTATAAATATTTTTTTACACTTTTCCTCCTTGAGCTCCTTTTCGAGCTCCTGAAAATTATAATATTTTTAACAATTTGTTAATTTAACATTCACAATGAATCACATAGATAACTGATTCAAAATGTTAAGGTACCTCAATTTTGGCTTTATTTGAGTGCGACCTTAGATGGTCGGAATTATGAATTTGTTTTCGCAAATCGGCATTCTGCGCATTTAGGTCCGATAATGTGTATGTCAGTTCTTCTGTACGTAGCTGTAGTCCTACTGTTTCATTTACAGATTTCCTGATTACAATAACTTCTCATGTTAACGCATATTAAATGAATAAAATACTTAGAATCATGACGTAAATATTTAAAATACACGCACCGCATAAATTCTACAATTTCGTTTAGCTCCTTAACAAATTCTCCTTTAGATTGTTTTAAGGAGCATTTTAACATTTCGTTCTCTGCGTTAAAAACATTAATCTTCTTGGAAAGTTTGTCCATACTAATGCCCTTTAAAAAAAATTATGATAATTTGCCAACATAAATCTATTATTAATAAAGGTTGCCAACTATGGGTATTTTACATGCCTTATCTTCCGTTTTCAAAGTTTCAAACCAATCTATGATTTCTTTCCTCTTCAACAGAGTCTGTTCGCAAGTGGCAACCAACCTGGATGGCAAGGCGTATAATTTGTTCATGTCAAGGTCTAGTGGCGTTCTGTTAGGCATTTGACTTTCTGAAATAAAACACTTTTGAAGATTCAAGTTAAGGCCCTTCCACTGCGATTTTTTGGAGCGATGGAAACGCAAAGCGACTGCGGTACAGTCGAAATACTGCCGCCGCCGCCTTACCTTCGTCCACGTAACTACGATTCTGTATAGCTACTATCGCGATGCGGTCGCGCTTCAGTCGCGATGGGAACGCTCGGTACCCTCCCTCAGCTTCCGCTGTTCTCTCTTCGTTCCTCCGATGTTGTCAGAAAGACTCGACAGCTTTCATCAATACAATCATCACGTTAGTCGCTTCTGCCGCGCGTTGCAAATGTGGCTAACATGAGATGCAGATGGTCAAGTGCAAATAAACAAAAGGTGGAACGAAGTAAATTGTGGTCGGTATTCATGGAATTTTTCTATTTAGTTTCTAGAGGTGTTCCACTTCTTGAGTATTTTTTAGCTAATTGCACTCGGCTAAGGGACCGCCTCCACGAGAGATCAAATCGCAGCGATTCAACGTATTTCTATACAAATATATCGCCGCGATTCTCTCGCTCGAGTGTGTAGAAAAACGCGGCAAAGACGATAATATCGCCGCTATTCTCTCGCTCGTAGAGACGCGCTTACGAAGGGGTTTGTGTGGTTTTTATTAAGCTGAAATTCCACGGTGCTGCATTTGACTAGAGAAATATAAAAAGTATGGAGATTACCTACCTTTAGTCTTGCCGACTTTTTGGAATTTATCATCAGGTCGCACTGAGCACAGCTGAAACAACTGTTCCGCAGACATCTTAGCCACGTTCATGATGCGCAAGTCCTCGGAGGGTGGTAGGATCTCCTTCTGACCCAACCGCGTCATCTTGGCGTGCGTGTTTCGCATTAGCGTATAAAGCTCCACTATTGCTTTCTGTGGTAGTACACATATGATGTAAAATGTATTCCCGTTGACCCCACCGCCCGTGACCCCACCAGTGGGGTCAGCGGGAATACACCTTAACGTAACCGCCTGTATATACAAGACCGTGATCAGAGCTGTCGCACTGTAAGGATCGGAATCTCTTTTAATAACCACTAACATCAATAAGGTTTATTTCATTCCTTCATTTTTCTCAAGAATCTTGATCTCAAGGTAGTGTGGCAGGGTACTTAGTAGTTGGGCCAATGAAACGACGGTTTTGTTTTTTCCCGTTGACCTCACTAGTGGGGCAAAGCAGTGGAGTTAGCGGGAATACACCCTATGTAACACTCAGTATCACGCAATCACCGTTTAGCTGTAGATCTATTTCGATCTTCCTCGATTGCCTCATTGGTCTTGAGGTCGCAAGCGCAACTGATGCGCATGAGGGTCCTGTCCTGGGTTCGATTCCCTACCTTGGGCAGGTTACAATAATTGTTTCAACCCTTCATACAGGAGTTACTTCGGTGACTTATAGACAACAGGCAGTAGGCGAACGGAAGGAAAAGAGCGCGAGTGCAAGAGAATGTTTTTACACCTTGCCTCGAATAAATTCAGGTATGTAGGTAATTCGAGATCAAAATACTGGCTATCCCTTCGGTGATAACAGGAATGTTTTAATCTTATTCCTATTTCAATCCAGCGCTGTATACTGGTTCCTGGAGTGGTTTGGTTACTGTTTAAACATAGTTTCAATTTAAATAAAACTTCTCAAATATATCTGTATAGTCTACTCAAAAATATAAAAATATTCTAACCTGACGATTGCTAAGATCACATTTCATCTTCTCAAACTGCCTCATGTTTTGTTGCCAATTTGACTTAAGATCTGCAAGCTTGCAACTTTGGGAACTTAACGACGATGCTTAGAATTCATAAGGAACGAGTTTTTAGAATTATGTCACGATATAAAATATAGCATTGCTAAAAAATAGAGTTATTACCGTTACAAGCCATGGGCTCGGCATCCAAATCTGTTGCTTCGGTTAGGTCTTCAGATCTTTCTTGTTTTGAAATTGTTTCCTGAAAAATACGAGATAAATTAGCAAACAAAAAGTGAACATCATTTTACGTAATCCCTGACGGAAAAACCTAATGACACTTTGCCTGACCTGGAAATCGAACCCAGGACGTCATGCTCAGCAGTCCTTGCAACCACTAGACCAACGTAGCACTCACAATATCATATGAAATTACATTTACTTAAGGCGACTAGATGAGCTAAAACAACTCTTATTTGTGGTGGTTCAAACTTCCTTTGAAATGGTGTTAGAATAAAGTTCTAATCAGCTTGCACTACAAAGTGGTTGTTACATCAGTCACTGCTGGCCAAATAGCGCGAAATTAGTGGTTTCGATTGATTTGTTTGTTTTTGGTTGAAAGATATTTTTAAAGATCAGTTCGTGATTTTTTTTATCGAGTCATATTAATTGTATTATGTTTTCAAAACACTATCATACTAGCATATATCCTGAAGAATATCATATATTTTTCTGGTCTTATTTATAGCAGTGAATCATATACTTTTAGTACTTATAAAACTCGCGTTTAGCTCGTGTAATCACCTTAATACACCTAACTGTCGAAATCTGGGAGTATTGTACACATCTGCATACCCCTCAGAGCATACAGGCGTGATGTTCTGTCATGATGTTGTATAAACAATAAACATTCAAGCGATTGCAGCAATCACTGCAGATTTGCCGTGTATTTTTGAAGAGTTCCATTGTATATCTCCGAAGATCCGCATCAGATCTTCAGCAAATTATAATATAACCACACGGAAAGCACCAGATTTCAAGTATAAAAAGAATCATCAAAATCACCCAGTCGAAAGTTCTGAGGTAATAAATACAAAAAAAAATACAAACGAATTGAGAACCTCCTCTTTTTGGAAGTCGGTTGAAAAGTATAAAATTGTGTTTACTAGGTAAAGCCTACCTAACCGCTATAAGCGCCAAATTTTAATGTGTCAAAGAAAAATAAAAAAATAGGCACATAATGGACATTTTTTTTTTCGCTTACCGACTAAATAAATATTACCTGATCTGGTAGTTCCGCTTTTACGTTTTTTAATTCTTTCCCTCTCTGTAAAACATAAATTATTGTATAAACAGGATGTTTCATTGAAGTGACAAGTACACAACATGGGGAACCCTGTTTCGTGTAATGACCATTCCGTCGTACCAGATGAAAAAAGTCTGGATGATTTTCAAATGATATTATTATACAATATGTTGATCCGAAAGGGACATACTCAGTACATACAGCATCAGTATCATCCTGAACGAGCGAGTGAAGTTCGAGGAGCGGGGAGGGGGGGGCTCCTGCAGCAGCAATAAACAAGTAATATTAAATTAAAAATTTTAAAAACCCCTGACACACTGTACTAAAAGTTAAGTACAAAATAATTCGTAATTCGCCATTTTGTGGTGGTGGCCAGCTTGGATTTTTAATTTATCATAGTGTTAGTATTCTACTAGTGAAGCCCTTTCATTTGATACCCATATTGAGGGAGTTGTTGAATAAAAATGTAATTCGCCATCTTGTGGCGGCGGCCATCTTGGACTGATTTTTATCAAACATAGCTAAGAACACTCCCGACTAATTCACCTTTCAAGAAAAAAAAACTTTATAAAAATCGGTTCATCCGTTCGAGCGCTACGATGCTACACACACACACACACAACACACACAAACACACGTAAAACTTATAACACCCTCAACTTCAACAGAACTTGTTTTTCCTAGTTCCTAAAACGCAGTTCGCGGGGCATTTATAGCGAGTACAAGTTTTTCGATGTTACAAATTTGAATTCACATCACCGATCAAACACAAAATGCAAAACTATATCACGATTTGCGATACTATTATTTTAATGTTTATTTCCACTGGGGTAGCACAGTGGTTACCAATTAATTATTAACTCATTACTTTAACCTTAGTTTACTTAAAAATGATTTGTTACCTGCAGCGAATGTGATGCGTGAGAGGCAGGCACAAACATTGGTTTCGGTTTGGTAATACCGGTATCCATTACTTTCCTAGGTATTGTGGAAGGCCTCTGTAAAACGCAGATGAAAGATTTTTAATGCCAGCTTTATGTTTACTTTACTTCTATAATGATGATAAAAAGAGGCAAGATTTGTGTTTTTGTATGTAACGTATACCTAAACTTAAAAACTACTGGACAGATTTAAAAAATTCTTTCAGTGATGGATAGCTACATTATCAGCGAGTATTATAGGCTATATTTTATCCTCGTATACTCCCACGCAAACGGGAAATTCGCGGGTGAAGCCGCGTGACGTCCGCTAGTTTATAATAAAACCACTTCTCAGTATTTTACACGACTGCCATGTTTAGCGCGCGTTTGTTTTCTTTCTTTTCTTCTTTTCTTTCTTTATATCGTTGTATCCAACGATATAAAGATAGAAAAGAAGAAAGATATAAGATATTCCAAAAGGCTGGATGGATTACGACGAATAAGGTATTATGCATTTTTCTCAAAACCCGTGTCATAATCATAGATCGGAATAGGTAGAGCTGTTTTATGTATTTGCCATAGGTTAGAATAATATGGATGTTCCCCGAGTCCGGAATTTGGTTTTTAAGTAGGTAGTAAAATCATAAAAAAAAACTATTCTCGCCTTCGGGACTAATGAAAGATTACACTTCCTTTCTGACGGGTAAATATAAGAACGACGGGATTAAGGATAGTATAATAAATAGATAAACTTGATTCATTAAACCACAACATTTTTATTTACGTAACAATTTCTTATTCAAGATTCAACAATCATATGAACATTCTGAAGTTGTAGGTACAAAAACATAATATTACCATACAAATTCCTTGTTCCTCAGAAAATCAAAACATTATCAAACAATTTGTATTTACAATAAAATCTTAATTAAAATAATCAATACGCTTCAAAAATAATTCGGAATAAGTCGGAATTCCGAACATAAATACCACAATTCACACTATTTAAACTTCACTTTAGTCAAATACACACAGACACACGATTATACACACAGACACACAATTATACTCAATTTTCTATTTTTAAATACAAACATACCGCAATAGAACCACTAGAGATGTTGCTCGTTCTGATCTCACTAATCAACTTTTTTTTTTTTGTAGGGCATCTCGCAGTTCAGTCTCAGAAGACTGGCTTCTGCTTAACCGGGCAAGTCCTGTGGATGCCTTGAATTTAAGGCCTCCAGCCAGGGCAAAAATGACTATAAACTTAGCGACAGCGCACTAAGGGCACCCCCTGTGGGGTACGGACCTCGGCTTAGGGCGTCGCTGGGGGCAGCAAACGGACAGGCTGGATCTGGTTGTCATTATTTAGGGACTGTTTTATTACTACAGGCTCAGCATCGCGGGCTGGCTCGAGCAAGGGTCGGGGAGGGATTGAACGGGGGTTACGCGACGGACCTCTGCGGCGAGGTCGGAAGGTCTTCGGTTTGTATTTGTACGTTCTACGAACTGTACTGGTATCTTTCCTACTCTCTTGCAAGATAGTGATCGGATCGTCGGGGGTGACTAGGGTGTGACGTGGACATCGGACTGAGCTAATACGCGATGGGTCATACCGGGCGGCCGATGCTATTAGGGGGTTCCTATGCTTGATAGCAGTGTCAAAATAACGCTTGGAAAGGCGTTTCATGAACTGCTGAACGGTAGGGATCCTAAGGTCTACGTGTAGACTGTCATTACGGACATAAGGGGGGGCACCGGTGATTTTGCGGAGGAATCGGTTCTGCAAGGTCTGCATCGAGTAGATATGTCGGGGGTGGGTATGAGCGAATGCGATACAGGCGTATGTCATGATGGGACGGATGACTGCGGTGTAAAGACGCAACTTGCACTTGAGTGACAACTTTCTCTTCCTAGTGATCATGAAATGGAGTCGGCCCATATCAAAGGCAGCTCGGCCACGAGCTGCTTTAATGTGAGCCTTGAATGACAGATGTTCGTTAAGAATAACTCAAGATATTTGGGTAGCTTCTCCCAAGGGATAGGCTTGCCGAACAAAGTGATGGGGGGACCTGGCGATCGCTTAAAGCGAGCTTTATAATAAAGAACTGCCTGGCTCTTTTCAGGGTTAACCTCAATCTTCCACTTACGGAACCAAGCGCCGAGCGAGTCGGCAGCTGTTTGGAGAATGCGGCGGATGTTAACCTGAGAACGGCCGGTGTAGTAAATAGCCGTGTCGTCGGCAAATAGGGCTAACTGAACTTTCTTGTTCTTGGGAATGTCGCTGGTGTACAGCGTGAAAGCGAGAGGGGAGATTACGGAGCCCTGAGGGACTCCAGCACGGATAGGATGGGGAGAGGATAAAGTCTTTCCCACACGGTAGCGGAAGGTGCGGTTTGACAGAACGTCTCGTAAGATGAGCACGAGACGCACCGCGCATCTCAGGCACACCGAGTTGGTATAGCTTATACAATAAGCCATTGTGCCAGATCTTGTCAAAGGCTTTCGCTATATCGAAATACATCACACCCGTCATCGCTCCGCGCTGGAAACCAGTGCTAACGTGTTCAACGATGCGGTGGACGTGATGTATGCAAGAATTTTTGGTCCTGAAGCCGAACTGTTCTTTATGGATGAGTCCCTTTGTCTCGGCATAATCTCTGAGACGCTTATAAATAAGCCTTTCATAGATTTTGCCGAGAGCACTCAGGACACTGATCGGCCTGTAGCTCGAAGGCTGGGCTTTCGGTTTCCCAGGTTTGGGAATACCTATAACAGTGGCCTCTTTCCACACTTGGGGGAACATATTGTTGCTCAGGGCGCCATTGAAGATGGCAGCCAAAAGGACTATGAGCCGGGCGGGGAGGGCTTTAAATACTCTACGACTATTAGTGAAGGCGTCGGCGCCTGGGGCTTTCCGAGGCTGTAGCTTATCGATAATATCTTTGACCTCTTCCGGGGTTATAGCGGGGAGGGGGTCATCGGGGTCTTCTACTGGGGGAAGCGATGCTCTACGTTCGACTTCTGCATCCACCTCATCAAGGTGTTGCTTGTCTACTGGTAGAGTACTTGGTGAACATTGGGATTCCAAACTGTCGGCCAGACATTCTGCTTTTTCAGAGTTGTCAAAAGCGACGCTCTTATCGGGACGGATGAGAGGTGGAGAAGAAACCTCTTCAGAGGTAGGACTTCCTCTGAAGCTGCCAGAAAGCTTGGTGAGTGGGCTTGAGTCCGCTGAGCGTTTTGTCCCATTGATTTGAACGAAACTCACTAGTGCGTTTATTTACAGCGCGCTGTAAGGAACGCATGTGAATCTTGTTCGCATCGCACTGTATGGCCGCATTCTTCTCGTTTATCAGTTCACGGATGTCGTTGGGAAGTTTCCAGCGGTGATCGCTCATCGCTGGTACCTCCCGATAACAATCCTTCAGTACGGATTGTACGTGTTCTGTAAACGAGTTGATTGCGGCCTCTGTGTCTGCGACTGAGACACTATGGTCAGGAATACCATCTAGAAGCGGTGACGTTTCAGATTTCAGCAAATCGCTTACTTTCTTCCAGTCAGTTATGAAGGTGGTGGGTGGGAGTTGGCTGGGGTCTATGATACCCGAGCGAGGAATTAAGTGCATGAGCACTGGACGATGGTCGAAGTGGAGCTCGTGTAACGTCTCAATCATGTGTAACCTGAGGTTAACATTCTTGAGCAGCGCTATATCGAGCACGTCAGGATGATAGCTGGGAGTGTCGGGATAGTAGGTGTGCTCCATAGGAGCGGGTCGAAGTTGAGAGACAGTCCTAGATCGTAGAGGACTTTCCCTCTCGGGTTCGTCATTCTACTGTTCCAGGCTGGATGTTTGGCATTAAGGGGCCGGCGGAGAGTGCGTATTTCATACAAACGTAATACCAAAATTATTTGTAAAAAACTTTTTTGCAAAAAATAAAACCGACTTCACACAAAAAAGTGAAAAATAACTTTAGCTTCAGAAGTCGGTGACCTGATATTTGATTGATTTAGTTTTTTTGTCACCGACTTCTGAAGCTAAAGTTATTTTTCACTTTTTTGTGTGAAGTCGGTTTTATTTTTTGCAAAAAAGTTTTTATTTTTCACTTTTTAGTGGTTCACATGTGCATACCCTTTCACAGCGTACCAGCGTGATTTTTTTGTTATGAACTGGTGTAAACAATAGACAGACATGAGATTTCAGCAATCCCAGTAAGAGACACACATTTGCTACATTTAATGAGGAGTTCCGTTGCCTTTCTCCGAAGTTCTTCATCTAATCTTTACCAAATTTAAATGGGATCACTCCGAGAATGTACTCTTTCTAAAACTACCTAAATCGCTTCTGGTGTGCCTATAAAATTTGAAGAGTTCCCGCTATTTCTCCAGGATCCCACTATCAGGATCCTGACTTGATGATTATGGGACCTTCTGGGAAGTATACCCTTTCAAACAATTAAAAAACAAATTCGGTCCAGTCATCTTCGAGTAATCGGGGAACATTGAATTGAGAGCCTCCTCCTTTTTGAAGTCGGTTAATAACGACGTTATAGTACGTGACTCAAATATCCGGATAGCCTTTAAAAGATTTGGCCGAGTATCGTTAATTTGCTTCTAAGAATTGAAGAGTCCCGTTCCTTTGTCATGGATCCCATAACCAGAACCTAACCAAATTCTCATCAAACTACCCTTGAAGTAGGTACCCTTGCCAATAAAATAACAATACATGTCAAGGTAATAGGCTTATCCCCAATAAATGAAACTTAATACACCTAACTGTCGAAATCTGGGAATATTGTACACTTCTGCGTACCCCCTCAGAGCATACAGGCGTGATGTTACGTCATGATTTTTTATAAACAATAAACATTCAAGCGATTGCAGCAGTTACTGCAGATTTGCCGTGTATTTTTGAAGAGTTCCATTGTATATCTCCGAAGACCCGGATCAGATCTTCAGCAAATTAAATTATAACCACACGGGAAGCACCAGCTTTCAAATTAAAAAAGAATCATCAAAATCGGTTCACCCAGTCGAAAGTACTGAGGTAACAACCACTGTCGAAATCTGGGTGTATTGTACACATCTGCGTACCCCCTCAGAGCATACAGGCGTGATATTACGTCATGATGTTGTTTAAACAATAAACCTACAAGCGTTAACAGCAAGCACTGCAGATTTGCCGTACATTTTGGAAGAGTTCCATTGTATATCTCCGAAGACCAGCATCAGATCTACAGCAAAATAAAATGGGACCACATGGGAAGCACCAGCTTTCCAATAAAAAAAGAATCATCAAAATCGGTTCACTCATTCGAAAGTTATGAGGTAACAAACACAATAAAAAAAAAAAAAAAAAAAAAAAAACATACAGACTAATTGATAACCTCCTCTTTTTAGAAGTCGGTTAAAAAAACATATTCTTAAGGTAGTGTGTATTTATTTCGATTGGATTACAGAATATCTATGTTACCAAATATATATTTTTGAGAGGACAATGATACAAAGACGAGATATGAGGAATTTAAAATTTCCTTAGAAAACTTATTTTTCTTATAACTCTTGTTAAAATCAGTGTCCAATCAAAATATATATTTGGGAACCTAGATATTCTGTAATTCAATGGAAATAAATACACACTACCTTAGGAATATGTTTAATTTATAAATAATTTTGGTATTACGTTTGTATGAAATACGCATGCTCCGCAGGCGTCTTAAGATCGCCCACGATAATCACGGAGTCACTTAAGCCGAAAAGGAGGGTAAGATCATTAACCAGAAGGTTGTGATCTTCCGACGTGTTAGAGGGGGCCAAATAAGCAGACACTATGTGGATCGGTTGATGACCGGCCATGGCTAGCGGACCGATTGAAACCTCAAGTAGGTAATTCAAGGGAGGGGGGAGGGGGGTCGATAGGGATGCACTGCAGTTCCTTGCGAAAGTAAATGAGGGTGCGACCTTTGTGGCAACGTAACCTATCATTGCGAACTAAACGATAGTTGGCAATCTTGGGATCGCGGTGACTAGGTTTAAGGAAGGTCTCCTGGATGAGGAGTATGTCATCGTTATGGTCACGGAGGAAAGAAGCGATCTCGTCGCGCTGACCTCTCATGCCATTGGCGTTAAAATAACCTAATCTAAGTGTTGTAAATGTAAACTATTTTATACCTATTAAACCTCTCTGATAAGTTAAAGAAGAAAATACTGGTTTAAAAGTGATGTTATAATTCTATCTTTTTGTAATGTCACACTTTCAAATAAATTTTCACAACTATAAGTCGTATTTTTCCTAGAAATTACAACACGTTATCAGCACGAAAAGCGCTCATAGGAAATACAGTGAATCTTATTACAAATAGTGTGTAAATGGTTATTTTGTGTTGTTGAATATTTTCGAAGATTTTATTTTGAGATGTCCAGTGGTGATTCTGTTGCGATCAGATGGTCTTCATCATCAATACCCTCGCTCCTCCTATCTAATAGAGATGGGTACCCTTCGTGGAAGTTCAAAAAGAGGAACTACTTAATTCATGAAGATTTGTGGTGCACAATAAATGGGTACGATGAAGGAGATGCCACCTCTGAACAGGTAAGATCCCGAAATGATAAAAGAGCACTAGCAAAAATATGCTTAACAGTAGATAGCTCTGCAATAACGCATGTTAGGAGTGCAAAGTCTGCTCTAGAAGCCTGGAAGGCATTGCAAGATGCTTATTTATTTATTTATTTAAACTTCATGTACAAAAGTGGTACATAGGCGGACTTAATGCCACAAGGCATTCTCTACCAGTCAACCATTGGGTCAAATAGACAGCATTGTGATAGAGTACAATAAAAATAAAAAGAAACATACCATCTTGTAAGCCTAAAATAAAACACATAAATGGGTACCTACATACTAATACATAAATAAGCATAAAAAAATAAACTAATACATATTAAAATACATACAAATAGTCCGAAATACGAGAAACCTTGCGATATAATTACTACGACTCTATGAATAGCTATATTAATAAGGTAAACAATTTAGACCGACTTTAAATAAAATTTCCGAACTGCTTTTTTAAAAGCCAATTTGGTTTCGGCTTTTTTAATGCCATGGGGTAGCGCGTTCCAGAGTTTTATAGTGGAGATAGCAAAAGAAGAGGACATAAAACCAGTACGGTGAGAGGGAATTTGAAGGATAAGGTTTTTGGAAGCTCGAAGGTTCCGACTGTGAGAACTACCCAACACCTTAAAATAAGTTTTTAAGTATTCAGGAGCGCATGGATCATTCATGGTGGTGAAAAGCAAGCAGAGAGATCTGAGGGACCTCCTGAGTCTGATAGGCAGCCATTTAAGCTGAGAGCGGTACGAAGAGATATGATCATATTTGCGAAGGCCAAAAATGAAACAAATGCAATTGTTCAGAAGACGATCCAATTTGCTAAGAAGTTCTTGGGTTAAATCAGGGTAACAAACATCAGCATAGTCGATAATGGGAAGCACAAGCGCCTGCACCAAAGTTGTTTTAGTGCTAGATGGGAGAAAATGTTTAAATCTATAGAGAGACCGCAGTGAGTAAGTGACTTTCTGGCTAACCTGGGCCACCTGCTTATTCCAGCTGAAAGTATCGTCAATGTACAGGCCCAAGTCTTTTACGTGAGGTGAGAGAGGTATAATGGTGTTGTCGAACATAAGCGGCACCAGCCGGCCAGTGTCCAAATTTCTCAGGTAGTACGAGCTACCAATGAGAATGCCTTGGCATTTCCCGACGTTGATAGCAACACCAAATTTGCCAGACCATTCCTCGATAGCTCGTAGATCAGCATTAAGTGACGAGATGCAATGATCGAGGTTGGCAATGTCCGATTGAGCGTACAGTTGCAGGTCATCAGCATACAGATGGTAAGAGCACTTGAGGATAGTGGTAATAGAATTTATAAATAACGAAAATAAGAGAGGAGAGAGTATACCGCCTTGTGGAACGCCAGCAACCAGGTCGCACCAGTCGGAGTAATCCTGATCGGCACGCACCGCCTGCTGGCGACCACGAAGATATGAAGAAAACCAATCACGTGACAACGAAGAGACCCCAACTTGAGACAGTATGGCGAGGAGGATATCGTGGTCAACGGTGTTAAAAGCGTTGGAAAAATCTATTAAAACCAATACCGTGACCCTCGAATTCTCCAAGCCATCTCTAATGTCTTCTGTGACCTTAAGTAAGGCTGAGGCTGTGCTGTGGCCAGGCCGAAAACCGGATTGGAATTCGGACAACAGGCTATTCTTGTGAACGTGGGACGCTATTTGCCTCAGAGCCGCTGCTTCAAGGATCTTGGAAAGGAAAGGAAGAATGGAGATAGGTCTGTAGTGATTTGGCAAACTGGGACTAGGAATCTTTGGAAGGGGGATAATATAAGCTTTACACCATAAGTCAGGAAACACACCAGTGAAAAGGGAAAAATTTATGATGTGGGTAACAATGGGAATTAAATTATCAATCATAAAAGATAGCATAGCTCTGCTGATCCCATCACAGCCCACAGCCTTAGACTTAATAGACATAAACAATTTGAAGACCTCGACGTTAGTCACGGGGGAGAAAGAAAAAGAGTCAGGAGGTAACAATGGCTTGGAAGCAATGTCATGAATAGTTTGGTTCCTGACACCAACTGAAAGCGAATCTGACGTTGAGAAATGTTTATTAAGAGAGTTTAAGGACAGACTAGAAGGTAAAATACTAGAGGAGGACTTAGTTATGCCAAGTGATTTTAGAAACTTCCAAATTTCAGCCGGTGAAGAATTGTGGACATTTTCACAAATGTATCGGCGTTTAGACACTCTAACCATCTGATTGCATCGGTTTCTAGCCAACTTGTATAGGCCCCAGTTCTCCTCACTGCGATCCCGTCTATATCTTCTGAAAGCCCTGTCACGCCGTCTCATAGCCATCCTAACTCCTGGGGTTATCCATGGAGCCGGAGGGCGCTTAACACGGACGGCCCTCAGTGGTGCATGCGCGTCTATGAGCTGGAGAACAGACTTATTAAATATCTCGACTTTCTCCTCCACCGTCGATGATTGGACAAGGTCGTCCCAATCAAGAGCTTGTGCATCAGCATTGAGTTTTTCCTTATCCAACCTCGCAAAATTCCGCATAAAAACAATAGCAGGCCGCTGCTTAGGGGGTCTAATTTTGTAAGAGAGATAAATTAAGTCCTAGATAGCCCAGGAGCAGCGACCTGACCATGGTTAGCAACAAGATCAGCAGAAGAAGCAAGCATGAGATCGAGCCAGGAGTCGCTTGAGTCAAAGTTATGATGTGTCGGGCTAAGCGTGAGGAGTGACATACTCGACGACTCCAGGATCGCTCTCAACCTACGTGACCTAGGATTGTCTTTCGAAAGGTCGGTGTTAAAGTCACCCATGACTATGTGATGTTTGTACTCTGAGGAAACAGATTCAAAAAGAGATTCCAGACTGGAGAAGTAATCAGTAGTAGGTGGGCAGTAAACAACTCCTAGAACGGCCTTGACCCCTTTTACAAAAATTTCCAGAACTAAAAACTCAGCGTTGGCATTATAGCTTGGGGGTGAGGAAGATACAATTTTGTAAGGGATGTTACTTCGTAAATAAATGGCAACACCACCGGCTCTTTTCCCCGTACGGTCATTGCGAATTAAGATAAAGCCTGGTAAAGAGTAAAAAGTAGAGGGCAGTTCGGGTTTTAGCCAACTTTCAGACACTAATATGGCATGTACGTTAACATCACCAAACAAATCCAACATCTCAGAATGATGCTGGGGAATACTCTGAGCGTTAACATGACACACATTAAAACAATTATTAAATCGCTGGCACTCGCTACTTAGAAAACTATTAACGGAAACAGAATTATCAAGGGATGAAAAAGTCGCGGAAGAACTATCGCAAGAAAAAAATGACTCGTCATCAGACATACTGCTATAAATGGTATTAAATAATATAAGCTAAAATATAATAGATAAGATAGAAATTATTAATATGAAATAAAATTAACTGATGTGTTAATTGCATTAACCTGCCGGCTGACTGTTCACAAAACAAAAATAAAAAACAACACAAGTAAAACTAATACGCTTTCCGAACGCAATAAGACAATGTTCAAGCACTGACAAGTGACAACTGACAAGTGACAGTGACATAACGAATACAAACTATGAGTGTGGAACAAAATAAACATAAAATCTAAAAAGTTATGTGTCGGTAAACGAACAAAGTTACTGTCAGAAAATATTAATTATAACCGAACAGAAAAAAAAGCTAGAAGGATGTGAACCAAACAACAAGGAAACACATACACAGTAAACAAAAACAAACGACAAACGAGTTACTTCTTCCTTGTTGTCCGCCTTGACCGTGTGTAAGCCTGCGCCGGCGCCGGGCTTGTGCTACTCGAGCCAGGAATGGAGTCTGGTGGAACCTCATGATCCGACTTGCCATACTCGGCTCCCAAAGCGATGACTTCCTCCACATTGAAAACCCGACGTCGTTTGCCATTGGGGAGCTTGATGTTAATGTTCCCGTCCATGGTCCACACATTCGTCACGCCGAACAGTTTACGAGCTGTTGTAAAAGCAGACTGCCGCCGACGAGTGAGGAATTCAGAGACCACATAAGAAGATCCCTTCAGTTTGGCTTATGAAGATAAAGGCATGGGCAGAAGGTTGGCTTTAGAGAGAAAGCTATATAGGCTCTCGCTGAATGAATTTCAAAATATTGAAATGTACATTAACGCTGTTTTGAGTACTGCACAAGATTTGGCTGACATCGGCAAGGTAATTGAAGATGCTTCGATTGCTGCTATCTTATTAGGAGGTCTCTCTTCTAAATACGAACCTCTAATAATGGCATTGGAAAATAGCAATGTAGAAGTAAGTACCGAGCTAGTTAAAAGGAAGCTACTGAATGAAATGTCAAAGCTTGACTCCACAGAAACTGTTGCAGCTTTTCAACTGAAAAATCGATCTGACATTGATGTTCATAAAACCAAGAAGAAGAAACCTGTTGTATGTTATGAATGTAACAAACCTGGACACAAACGGCCTGAATGTCCTCTACGGAATAAGGCAAAGAAAGGCGCTAGTCCATCAGACGGAGGGACCACTTCTTTTAGTGCCCTTGGTTCTTCATGTTTGGAGGTAAATAAGTGGTTTATTGATTCTGGTGCATCAAAACACATGACTCCTAGACGAGATTGGTTCAAGGGCATCACACCATTAGAAGGTAGCACTGTTACTGTTGCCAATGGCGAAAAGATCGACTGTGGTGGTATTGGTGACATATCTATTAACACTGTGTGTAATGTAGTAAATAGCATCAAAGATGTAGCGTATGTACCTAAACTTACTAATAATTTGATTTCTGTCAAAAAAGTCGTAGACAAAGGTTTTGTAGTACTTTTTGATAAGAATGGTTGTAGTTTTTATAAAGATAATGATTTTTCTTTTGAAGGTGAGGCGATTCTACATGGTTCGGCTAGTGGTGGACTGTACACTCTCGATTGTACAACTAATTCCCACCAAAACGTTGCGTACGAGGTGCACTCTGACACGTTGAGCAGGTACCTGTTATGGCACAAACGGTTAGGTCACTTATGTCGCATTGGTATGAACCAGTTAAAGAATTCTCACGTAGGTATAGATTATACTGAAATAGATAAATCGAGTTGCGTTGCCTGTGTTGAAGGCAAGCAGGCGAGAAAACCTTTCAAGACGATTGCGTACAAGAAAGCTACCTCAAAGCTAGAATTGATCCACTCGGACCAATGTCTGAGACATCATTCCAAGGTAATAAGTATATTCTTATTTTCATAGATGATTTTTCGCGGATGATCTATCCTTACTTTATTGCTTCTAAAGCACAAGTCAAGGAAAAGTTTTGTATTTTCCAAGCATTAGTGGAAAGACAAACCGGCGCTAAAATCAAGAGATTAAGAACTGACTGCGGAAAGGAGTATGTCAATAAAGAGCTTGCGGATTACTTGGCTACAAATGGAGTGACGCATGAGACTACAGTAGGGTATAGCCCTCAATCAAATGGAGTAGCAGAAAGGACCAATCGTTCCATCGTGGAAAAAGCACGGTCCATGCTAGCTCAGAGTTCGCTATCCAAAGCGTACTGGGAAGATGCCTTCAAGACTGCTGTATACTTGAAAAATAGGTCACCACATCGGGCTCTTGAAAGGAAAACACCATTTGAAAAATGGAATGGCAGTAAGGGTGATTTGACCCATTTGCGTGTGTTTGGGTGTAGAGCACTCATACAAGTTCCGGCTTGTCAGCGGAAGAAACTAGATCTGAAGACTAAAGAAGTAATCTTTGTTGGATACTCAGAAGATCCAAATGGTTATTATTTCAGGGATTCTTCAAATCCAAGAAGCATACAAGAAGTCAAGAGATGTAACATTTTTTGAAAATCATTTTTCACAATTAAAAGGTAATGCTGTTGAATCTGTGAAAACGGAACCAGTCATTTTGATTAATGAGCAGCAGCAGGATGAGAATGAAGTTCGTCAAGAAAATAATTCTGTATGTAGTGATGATGAAAATGATTATAATTCTGCAGAATCAGAGGTTCCTACTAGTCCTGAACGGATAGAGCCAGCTGTGGATCAGCAAGTAAGTAGATATCCTACTAGGATTCGTAAGCAACCGGATTTCTTTACCTCTAAGGTATTTTCTGAAGAGATTATTGAACCGAAGAATTATCTCGAGGCAGTGAATGCAAATGATGCTGATAGATGGCTTTTGGCAATGACTAAAGAACATAATTCTTTGTTAAAATTAAAAACGTGGAAGCTTGTTGACCGACCCAATGGAAATAAGAAGGTCATTCCTTGTAAATGGGTCTACAAGTTAAAGATGGATGCTGACGGAAATATTATGAAGTATAAGGCAAGACTAGTGGTTAAAGGTTTCAGACAAGTAGAAGGTGTTGACTACACTGAAACGTTTGCCCCTGTAGTTCGTCATTCTTCACTCCGTACATTGTTTGCTTTAGCTGTAGAAATGGATCTACAAATGAGACACTTGGATGTTGATACAGCTTTTCTAAATGGAGATCTTGAAGAGGAAGTCTTTATGGAACAACCTCAAGGTTTCGTAAAGAAAGGACAAGAAGCTAAAGTTTGTCTGCTGCAGAAATCCTTATACGGGCTCAAACAAGCACCACGAGTATGGAACAGGATGTTGGATAAAAGACTGTTGAAATTAGGTTTTGAAAAAACTCCTTCCGAACCATGCGTGTATAAGAAACTTTTTGGTAATGAATTAGTCATATTGGCAGTTTTTGTCGATGACATTATTGTCTTTTACCAAAATGAAATAACATTTGACACTGTCAAACATGTTTTGAAAAATATTTTTTCAATAAAAGATCTAGGAGAGTTAAAATATTATCTCGGATTAAATATCCATAGAAGTGACGATGGTAAAGTAAAAATTAGTCAAAGAACATTCATTTTAAGTTTGCTGAAAAAATTTGGAATGGAAATGTGCAAGACTGTTGAGACGCCATCAAGCCTGAAGAAGCTGACTACTGGAAGTGGAGAAGACGAGTATCCATTTCAAAGTTTAGTTGGATCCCTTATGTTTTTGGCAGTAAACACTCGCCCTGACATAGCATTTGTGACGAGCTATCTCAGTCAGTTCAACACAAAGTTCAATAAAGAACATTGGCTTGAACTAAAGAGAGTGTTGCAATATTTGAGAGGTACAATAGATTATGCTCTTACTTACAGAAAGACTGGAGAGTACCTTAAGGGAAACACGGATGCAGATTGGGCTAACTGTAGCATGGACCGAAAGTCATATACTGGCTACTATTTTATGCTGGCTGGAGGTCCTGTAATGTGGCAGGCTAAAAAGCAGCAGACGACTGCTCTGTCATCTACTGAGGCGGAGTATATGGCACTAACCGCTGCGGCTAAAGAGGCGTGTTACTTAAGACGATTTGTATCGGAAATAACTGGTAATTCCGATACTGTTACTTTGTTCAACGACAGTCAGAGTGCACAAAGTTTAGTGCATAACCCTGTCCATCACGAGCGAACGAAACATATAGATACAAGATATCACTTTATACGGGAGAAGGTATCTGACGGTATTATAGATATTAAATTCGTCTGATCAGATTTGAATTTTGCTGATATGCTAACAAAACTGTTAGGGCGTATTGCACATAAGAGATGTGTAGCTGGTCTGGATTTAGCGTAGGTTTTGATAATGTGATATTTTCTTTTTTCTAGAGAGTTTTAATTTAGGGCGGATGTTGTAAATGTAAACTATTTTATACCTATTAAACCTCTCTGATAAGTTAAAGAAGAAAATACTGGTTTAAAAGTGATGTTATAATTCTATCTTTTTGTAATGTCACACTTTCAAATAAATTTTCACAACTATAAGTCGTATTTTTCCTAGAAATTACCGGGGTTGGGTGCAAGAGATTCTAGGAGTAATATCCATTACGATGTGAATTTAAGGTTGCGAAGGGCTAACTTGATGTCTGGATAGGCATCAATGATATCAAGAGCTTGCTGAAGGTCCGTTGCAGCTGTAAGTTCGGCCGCCATACGGTCGGCCTCAGCGGTGCAAACCGGCTGGTACTTCAGCAAGATTTTAAAGTTAGACTCCGTAGAAGTGGGAGCACGGTTAGAGGAGGGGCCTGGGGAGCGACCACGGTAGTGGGCGCTGGGACAGGGTTGTCCAAAAGACCGGGCATGGGGGGGTTGGGTTGGGACTTATTTAGGGCTGGGAACGCTTGCTGATGATTCAGCATGTTCCAAGGGGAGGGCCTCTGCGGGCTGAGACGCTCGGGGAGGACCTTGAAAGGGACCTTGTAAGAGGAGGGAGCTTCCCTCTGCTGGCGTTGGTTGGCGCGATTGGCCAACTTGCCAGCGGACTGTTTGGGGGCTTTGGGACAGCCCCTGTAGTTAGCCGGGTGGCCAGACTGTCCGCACGCAACTAGGCGGCTCTGCGCAGAGATTCCTGTCCTTAGGATGGGTGCAGTCTGCCGTGGCGTGGTCGCCGAGGCACTTTACGCACCTATGCGGTGCGTAACAGTGCTTTTGGCTGTGACCGTAAAGTTGGCAGCAATGACACTGCCCGATGACTTTAAGCTTTTTAGGCCTCTCAATGATAATGCCCGAGAGTGAGCATACTGAACGGACTTTAAAAATAGGGTGGTGCCCTTCAACCGGGTCACATATTACGAGTACCATATCGTACTCGTCACCCCCTTGGGATCTATTCTTATGGAGGCGGTGGACCGCCGAAACGGGGATGCCCTGGGAGGTGAGATCCTCCAGGATGTCTTGGGAGGGAATCTCCTTGGGGATCCACTTAATGACCACACGGGTCGGCTTCTCCTCAGGGAGACCATAAGTATGGAAGGCGACGTTCCTTCCACGAAGTGCTTGAACTAAATTCCTAAAGTCCGTGGACGTAGGAGTTTTGACTTTAATACCCTGCAGGGTAGATGAGGCATTTGCGTATTGGGTCTTGCGATCCACACACATTTTGAAAATCTCTGTCCATCTGGATTTCTCCTGGATGTATAGAGCGGGGGGCTTGAGCTGCTTCTTTGAGGAAGGAGCAGCTGAATGGCTGCCTCTCGCCAGCACCCCCTGGTTGAGAGGCAGCCATAGGGCTTGCAGGGCGGCTGACAGGAGCCGCGCCTTGCGAGGAGGAAATAGCCATAAGGCTAGACGGGTGGCTGCTTTGGGAGGCAGCTTGAGGTGCAGTAACACCGGACGGGGGGAGGGGTGGGGAGGCTAGGGGAGTTTGTGGAGGCGCGTTGAGGGCTGTAACAGCCTTCTTGGCCTTACCGGCCTTCGGTTCCCTACCCTTCTTCCTCTAGCCTTTCTGCACCAACTGAAAGTCCTCAGATTCAGAGGACGAGAAGTTGGTGCCCAAGGTCTCCGGAGAGCTCTCAGGGGCAGAAGGGGACTCTACAACCTCCATGTCGGAGGATTGAGCTATCGGTGCGGGGGGGGGGGGAGGGCGAGCGCGAGCCTGACCTCGAAGGGACGGATTTCCTAAGGGCGTGATAGCCGGCCTTCTTAAAGGGTATTAATAGGTCCGCATATTTCTCCTGAATATGGGGACTGTCGTCAGACAATAGTACCTGTATCAGGTCATCGAACAACGCGGTCAAGATTTCGTTGCGCGCCTGAGCCATATTGGCGGGGGGAGCCTAACAACCTAATAACCTAATGAGGTAAGCTAACTAAGAGCTAACTACCTAGACCCGAAGAGACACGTACGTAAAGCGTGAACTCCCCGGGCAGACAGTTCCCCGTAAAAACGAACCCACCCTTGTGTTTTTCGCAGTGCTTACTGGCAAGAAGAAAAACACAAACAAACTTGCCAGCAACACGGCTGTCTGAGAATTGCCCGAAGAGCCTATCTGAGTTCCTAGCTACTGATACCAGTACATAACTCCCCGGGCGGGATAACCCGGGTATGTGTTCTCTCCCTGTCGGTGTCACAGGGAGGTGTGTGCTACTGTGAGCCCTAAGCTTGTAAACCTACCGCCAGTGTTATTGTGCGGTAGGGCCCTAAGGGTCTTGCGACCGATCCGGGCCGCTGGGGTAGAGACACCCAGACGTCCCGGGTGCAGCTGTGGACAAACGGGGGTTAGGTGCTACCAGACTGCGACTAGGAGATCCCCCAAGGCCGCAGTCAGAGCCCTGCCAACGGATTGCCTTCCCTTGAAGAGGGTCAGCGGGTGTGTCGGGTCACCACCCACTTGGGATCGTTAACACCGTCATGTATCCCCCCAAGTACCACTAAATTGTGATTACCCTGAAGGGGCAAACTATCGCGATGTCAAAGAAACAGGAATTTTGTCTTGAAAAAGACAGTTTTACGCAAACGGACTAACTACTAAGAGTGCGTTGCACTCGTCGTAGCTAGCTCGCTACGGCGCAGCACGATTTTGGTTGTGAACGAGTCACAAACCGTAGCAGTGCTACGACTGGTCGGGGCCGGAAGGCCGGCGTAGACACGGTGAAGCGGCAGGGCTACGACGTAGCACTGCAGCTGACCGGAACGGAGGCGCGGGGGCGCGGAGAGACGACGCCGCGACGGAGCGGAGCGTAGCGCACATGTGCACGCTGCGGCGGCCGAGCGTCGAAAATGTCACTAATCAACTGCCAGAGTTCTCCTTATAAACACTATCTAAATAACCAGTGGCGCCCCGCCATTGCCCAGAAACTTTCAACGGACCAATCACAGCGCTACACCAGTACTACTAACCTTCATATTTATTTATAATTTAAATAGTCAAATGAATATCTTTTAAGCAGTGCAAAAGCAGTTTAAATGAAATATGATTTTAACAAATAATACAACTAATAATTAAACCATTAATCAAAATAACGAATTTTATGCGTAAAAATGTATGGCTATCTTCGAGGCGACAGCATCCGGCCGTCCTGCGCACGCATCTGTCCCCAGATAGCGTCCCAGTCTGGTGCAATTGCTGAGAACAAAGTATGGAAATAAGTTACAATAATTACAAGTAATCAACAGCCTCTTCCAAAAAAATACCCAGAACTTATGGACATGGCTGTCACCTAAGAACAATAAAAGCCAGATAGATTACTTTCTATCGAACTTAAAAGAAAAAATCACCAACGTTGAAGTATTGCACAATTTACCCTTCTCAAGCGACCACAGACTTGTCAGAATTAGTCTCCTTCTATCCAACAATAAAAAATCTAGAGCAAACTACAAAAATAAGCTCTAAAAGTACAGTTTTCAAACATAGAACTAGAGGACGACGACAATGTAGAGATATTTTATAAAAAAATCAAGAAAGCAATTGAGGAGAGTTTCAAGTCGACAATTAACAAGAACAAGAAGCGACAAAGACAAGCCATCATTTCAGATAGTACAAAAATGCTTATAAATAGAAGAAACGAGTTAACAAATAAAAAACACTTAACAAGAAACGAAAAACAAGAGAAAAGCCATTTATTTAAAACCATTCATAAAATTGTCAAAAAAGAATATCAAGAGCATAGATTATCAACTATTGAAAGACACCTAGACAAGTCAGGAAGTATGAAAAAAGGCTTAAAGGAATTAAAAACATCAAAAAAATGGATTCCTTGCTTGCAGACGAACTCTACTAATAATACGAAAACGTTTTCCAGATCAGGAATAATAAAGGTAGCTACTGATTTCTATAAAGACTTATACTCTATCAAAACACCGTCAGGACCAGTGACTCTAGCACAAAATCAAAATAGTACTTTACAAAGTTTTTCACACCAAGAAGTCGCTACAAAAATTAAAGCGCTAAAGAAGGAAAAAGCAGCGGTCCAGACGGCATACCGAACGAGGCAATTATAGCAGGAGAGCCCTTCCTAGTACCTATTTTGACCACTTTATTCAACAAAATACTAGAAGAAAAAACAATTCCAGGCGAGTGGGCGAAATCGGACATTATTCTCTTATATAAAAAGGGAAACCCCATGGATATTAGCAATTACAGACCTATTAGCTTACAATCCAATTTGTACAAGCTCTTCGCTTCGTGCGTGGAGGAGCGTCTTGCGGAGTATACGGAAAGACATCAGCCAGTAGAGCAAGCGGGCTTTAGAAGAAACTACTCAACAGTAGATCACATTCACTCTCTAGAACTAGTAGTCTAGGATAGAGAAGTTCGAGGAAATGAACCGCCCTCTCTACCTAGCGTTCATAGACTATGCCAAAGCGTTTCGACTCCATTTCCCACGACAGTATATGGAGAGCTTTACATGAATGCGAGGTACCATCAGCAACCATAGAACTTATACAAAATATATATAAAAACAGTAAAAGCAGAATAATACTAGATAAGACGGGGCCTGAATTTGACATTGGTAGAGGCGTACGGCAAGGTGATCCCTTGTCACCCAGAATATTTATAACCGTACTGCAAAGCATTATGAAGAATCTGAAATGGGAAAACAAAGGAATTTGCATTAACGGTAACTTTTTAAGCAATCTAAGATTTGCAGACGATATTGTACTCTTTGCAGAAAGTGCATCAGAACTAGAAGCTATGGTAAAAGAAATACAAGCGGCTAGCCAGGAAATTGGCTTGCAATTAAACACATAAAAAACAAAAGAAATGACAAACAAGAAAAAAATCTCCATAAGCGTCGACAACGGTCCTCTGGAATACGTTGAAGAGTACATATATCTAGGCAAACAAATATCTTTCAAAAGGTCTAGACACCGAGATGAACTGACTAGACGTGTAAACATGGCCTGGAACAAATTTTGGAGTCTTAAAGAAGTTCTTAAGGCAAAGATTCCTGTAAGACTGAAGAAAAAAGTCCTAGACTCATGTATACTGCCTTCGCTATCTTATGCATCACAAACATGGATATTCAACAGACACACTAGTAATAAGATACAAACCACCCAAAGCACCATGGAGCGGAGCACTCTAAATATAAAACTGAAACATTAAAGGACAAATACATATGTGAGAAATACAACAAAAGTTATAGATGCTCTGCAACATTGCAAAAAACTAAAATGGAAATGGGCCGGCCACGTTGCACGTATGAACAATGACAGATGGACAAAAAAGATAACCACTTGGAATGGGCCATCAGGAAAGAGAAAAAGAGGTAGACCAACGGAGAGGTGGCTCGACGAAATACTGAAAACAGTGGGAAATAACTGGATGGAAATAGCAACAGATAGAGATAAGTGGAGAAAAATGGAGGAGGCCTTTACTCTATAGAGAGGTCCTTAATAATAGTGATTTGTATTTGCATGTAATAATAATTCATATTATAATAATTTAAATTAAATTTATAGAAACAACCGAATAGCACTAAGTATCAAATTATGTAACTATTTTTTTATTAAGGAATAAACAAGGCTTTATTATTATTATTATAAGTTACGCAGTAATTACGAATTCCTTGTCATTTGAACTGAGCGTCTGCTCTACTATTCCATTAACGGCCAGCAGAAGAAAGACCACAATTCAAAAGACTTATGAACTTGACATAATATTGGTATCTAGATGTGTCTGTAACTGCTCCATCACCGGTCAGTCATTGGTAAGTTTAGAGCTTGCAGTTTACCCTAGGCGATGCCTTTGGCCAACCTTAGTTGCATATTGCTGCAATCCCCAAACACAAGTACCACAGATTTATTTTACATGAATAAATACTGCACCTTAACACAATCCAAATACCAAATTATGTTTGAAGCAAATGCACTAGACAGCTTTTTAACAAGTAGTAGAAAATAATTTAAAAAATGTATTTTAAATAAATTGAAACATTTTTTGGGTTCAATAAATACCTGACAACATCTTAGGCCATTTCCAAACCGTCAACATCTAACTCTGCCAACTTGATCCAAGGTTTCACAGCTCTTGCTTGTTCTTTCAGCGCCACGCATGTCCTTTACTTTGCAGCGGTCATGACCTAATACTTCAGTCACCTGAAAAGGGCCTTTGAAAAGCGGCAATAATTTAGTGCTTTGCCCCTCATTAGATTGACTAAGAATTTTATAACTACCAAATCGTTGATTTTGTAATTGCGAGCCTCTTTTCTGTTGGAATCGAAAGCCTGCTTTTGTTTGACTGCACTGGCTTGGATTCGACTATTTAACGTTATTTCTTAATAGCGTAACGTCAACAGTTTGATCTTCTTGTGCCAGCTTGGCGGCATCAGTTTGAAGGCGGTATCCAAAAAACACTTACACACTAGGAATGGCTGAAGTGGATTTATTAATGGTACTGTTAATGCCTTGTTGGATACTAGTCATATGAGTGTCCCATTTGTCATAGCTGGTGTTAGCCTTAGCACCCATACTTCTCAATGCGTAAAGGATGGTGCGATTAAAGCGTTCCATCTGACCGTTTGAGCGTGGAACAGCAGTAGCTATGACATGATGTCGAATATTTTAGTCCTGGCAGTACTTTACGAACAACTTTGATGTGAAAGAACTTCCAGCATCACATATAAGACGTTTCGGATTACCAAAAACTTTAAATATTTTGTTCGTTAATAACAACTTGACTCTTAGTATTACGAACAGGTGATATAAACACAAATTTTGTAAAAGAGTCAACAATAACCAAGAGGTAGGTATTTTCACGCAGTAACCAAGAGGTAGTTTTTACAAATGGACCCAGATGGTCTATGTGGAGCGTGTGAAAGGGCTTTGCATATTTAGGTATCGGAAACAGTTTGCCTTCCTTTTTGCCGTGGATGTTTTTATAGTAAATAGATGATACAATTTTTAATATTTTGGATACCACTTTCTTAATTTTTGGAAACCAATAACAAGATTTTATCCTTTCAATTGTCTTATCCACGGCAAAATGGCCAAGTTCGTCATGATTAGCTCTTATAATTTGCCAGATACATTGTTTAGGGACAACCCATCGTCTACCATAGTTAGTCCGACGGTATACCTTATTACCTAATAGTTCATAATCATTATAAATTTTCTTATTACGCTCGGCCTGGCCTGACTGTAATATTTCCTTAATTGCACAAATATTTTTATCTTGTAACTGAAGTGACAACAACCAATCTGCTTCAGTAATAGCCAACACGCTTTCATTGCACATGGGGGTAGAATTTGTATCAACAGGGTTTCGGCTCAAAGCTTCAACATGTTGCATTTGAGCTACGGGTTTGTGAATTATTTCAAACGTGAATTCTTGTGTAAGCAATACCCCTCTACCAATTCTAGAATTAATTCCCTGCTTATTTATTGTGTATTTAACAGCATTGCAATCAGTATAAATTTTAAAAGTGGACCCCAATAAGTAGTGACGGAATTTTGGAAGCGCAACAATTATATCTTAGAATTCTAACTCAAAGGACTACTTTTTCTCCTCATTCGAAGTCTGTCGACTATAGAAATGGATTGACTTTTCACCCGTATCAGTTTTTTAGTCAGTATGCAACCTACTACGTCGCGACTAGCATCGGTGTATAAAATAGTAGGTAATTTGGGATCATATATTTTTAATAATGCATTATGACTGTGATAACTCGTTTTTTAATTTATTAACAGCTGAAATTTGTTCGGGTCCCCACTCCCACTTGACATCTTTTTTTAAAAGCTTTGTCAAGGGTTTTGCTATAAGAGCGCAATTCTTTATAAATTTTCTAAAATAATTAATAAGTCCTAAAAACTGTCTTACTTGATGCACCGTTTTGGGCTCAGGATAGTTTTCTACTGCCTTTAATTTCTTTTTACCGGGCCGTATACCATCTTCTGAAATATCGTACCCAAGAAAACTAACAGACCTTTGGAAAAAGTGACATTTCTCTAAATTTATTGTCAAACCATTATCTTGCAATATTTTTAATACGTCGTCTAAATGTCTAGCATTTTCATCGATCGACTTGGTAGCAATTAATAGATCATCCATATAACAAACAACTTTATCAAAACGTAGTTTACCCAAGACTTTGTTCATTAACTTTTGAAATACAGACGGTGCATTGCATAAACCGAACGGCATCCTTTTAAATTCAAAATGCCCATCTGGGGTAATGAATGCAGTTTTTGAAATAGAATTTTCATTAACGGAAATTTGGTAGTACCCACTTTTTAAATCTATAGATGTGTAGTATTTACATCCTCTCCGTCTTATTATAAAAACTTCCATAAGTACCAGGTTTAAACCAGAACTAAAAGGTCTAGGTTTAGTACGGTACTAACGTTAGTTTTTTCATTCGTATTACAAATCGAAGACCAACAAAGGACTAACTAGTACCAAAGAAAGTCTCTGGTCTTAACATTTTCCACAGATTATAAGCAACAAAATATTTAAACTGTTCATTCATTCGTTCATAGTTCTATGCGCCGTTCCTTTTTACAAAATGTTGTAACGTAAATTAAAGAAAAAATATTTCATAAATTTTATTTGTAGTGATAAAATATAAAGTTTTGTTATTTAAAGGTAGGTATTTAAATATTCCGACTTGTATTTTTTTTGAATGCATGTTCATAATTCAATTGTTCTGGTTTGGAAAAACTATCGAGCTAGCGCCTATAACGGAGTGAACTGGGCAGCGCGCGTAGTTCGAGTAAGATATCGAAATAAGTTACAAACTTAAAGGATGTCCTCGAGGATCGTGGGATAAATCATCACGTAGCAGATCGACAATCTTTTGGCCAAAACGTTTTGTAAATCTGTATTTACATCGAAAATCTTCGGAAGTTAATTGAAATGGATTTCGTCGCTGACGAACTCGGTTGGGTCCCCGGGAACTCTCAAAAATACCCAACAGATCCAAATCTTCCAAATCAATCGTATCAATAATATCAATCCTATCAATAATATCCATTTTTGTTTAAATCACAAAAACTTTCCGAAAATTAACCTCAAAACTAAAAAAGGATTTGACGTTTGACAATTTAGTACCATAGTTTAACTAGGGGTCACGATGGTCTAACTTTGGTACCATAGATAGTTCTAGGACTAGCGATAATCTTCGTTTTGTAATAACGTTTTTTCAAGTTCATGGTTTAGACCTAGTACTAAACCCGGTACTATTTTTAAGACCACGTTTTGTAATAAGACGGTCTAAGTTTGTCTATAAGGTCTTCTACAATGGGCATTGGGTATTTTTCTTTGACAGTTATTTTATTTAGATATCCTATAATCAATGCACAAACGTTTTTCACCCGAAGGTTTATCAACTAATAGAACCGGACTAGCGTAAGCGGAATTACTTTCGCGAATTATTCCATTTTTTAATAAGTCATCAATAATCTTCCTAGTTGCTGCCTTTTCGGATTCAGACATACGGTAGGGTCTTTGACATACTGGTTTATTCGTTATTTATTCAATATCTAATTCCACACAAGAAGTTTGCCCGAATGATTTTAAATCTTTTGACACTATACGAGGGTATCTAGAAAATATTTCATTTAGGACGGCAATGTGTTCAGAATCAGAGTTAAACATAGACGTCTCTATTAAAGCTACCTGGTATTTATTAATGGGCCAAAAAGAAAGGCTATTTCCTACACGTACATACATAATTTTTTTATCCTCCATGAAATTCCTACCAATTAAAATAGGACAACCATCTAATTCATCACAAATATATATGACTACACTTAGCTCGGCACTGTCAACCATTATATCAACCCGAGTCCCATGCGAGATATCGGAGCACGAATCGGTTTTAAATCCTGTTAATATCACGGGTTTATTTAATTGGAACAATTCTAGGTTTAACTCTCGTGCCAAAGAAGACGTTATTAGAGAACAACTACTACCCATATCAATAAAAGCTTGTTGTTTACATCCATTTATCATAATTTCCTTATAAAATTTATCCTTAGATGTAGGTTCAACAATTAATTTGACTTCACCGTCTTTTTCGGATTTCAATTTAGGTTTAGACCTACATGCAAGCTCTAAATGACCAAATTTATTACATGAATTACATTTGACATTATCATTCTGACTACAGTTGGGCTTTTTATGACCAGTTTCACCACAGCGAAAACATGTAATATTTGGAACAAAACTACGTACTGGTGCTCCATTAAAGTTAGAAGAACTATCCGTCTTTTTATCTACATTGCTATAGCGAGTTGAATTTTTCCCTTGCAAATTGTTATGTTTATAAACGGACTTTTGTTCCGGGTCAACATAATTTTTTCCATGTAAAAATGAGGCTAACTCATCACAGTATTTGAAATTACCTGCATCTGCTGCAGTGAGTATATTTTTATCGCCAATTGATCCTTCAATTATCGAAATAATGTCTTGATCAGAAAATGACAGCCTCATTTTGTCAATTTTTCCTTTTTGTACAAAATAAAATTCATATAATGATTGACCATCCGAAGGTTTCGTTTGGACCAAGTCTTTTAACAAACTGTACATATAACGCTTAATTTGAAATGTATCTAACAATGTATTTAGCCAATCCTTCCATTTCCAGGTAGTCCATCGTGTTTTGTTTTTTTGAAGCAAGTCGTACCATGTTTTAGCAGTATTACGCAGTTTTTGCAAGGCTTGAAATTGTAGGACACGATCACACCAACGAAAAGCACGAGCATTGGCTTCTACTACGTTTATCCACATTTCAATATCGTCCACTAATGGGTCAAATTCGGGAATCACTGAAGTCAACACATCATTTTGGCTTACTGCGGGAGACGCACGCCTGGTGCGTCTCTTTTTTTATTCCTGTGCCCATCAGAGCTGCTGCTACTGCTAGATGAAGGTGACCCAGAGCTCGATCATGAGCTCGTAACATATTTCGACGCACTTCTCCCTCAAGTGCGCTTGCGGTTTCGCGGCATCGAGGCGCGTTTTTGTATCACTTCTGATGTAAAAAGAACTCCACAATAAACACAGAGTAAATGCCAATAGTTATTTTAATTAAGTATTATAACCACACTTGAACATAAATATCACAATTCACACTATTTAAACTTCACTTTAGTGAAATACACACAGACACACGATTATACACACAGACACACAATTATACTCAATTTTCTATTTTAAAATACAAACATCCCGCAATAGAACCACTATAGGAGATGTTGCTCGTTCTGAACTCACTAATCAGATGCCAGAGTTCTCCTTATAAACACTATATAAATAACCAGTGGTGCCCCGCCATTGCCCGGAAACTTTCAACGGACCAATCACAGCGCGACACCAGTACTACCAACCTTCATATTTATTTATAATTTAAATAGTCAAATGAATATCTTTTAAGTAGTGCAAAAGCAGTTTAAATGAAATATGATTTTAACAAATAATACAACCAATAATTAAACCTTTAATCAAAATAACGAATTTTATGCGTAAAAATGTATGGCTATCTTCGAGGCGACAACAATAGCTCTACCTATTCCGATCACTGGTCATAATAATATATTGAAGTTTTAAAAAAAACGTAGTTACGCGAGAAATACTGCCATATTGCTACTGGCAGAACCCGCCGGATCGAGCGATTACCCTGGAATGAGCGTTTAGTATACGCGTTCGACTTTTTGAAGCTCAAAATATGGCGCGCGTGTAAGTGCATAAGCCGATACAAGCCGCACCAAATAACACACTAGTCTTCAACTGTTAGGTGGCTGCGTTCATAAAAGTGTAGTCCGCGCGCGACTTCCGAGGGATCGGTGGCAATAAGTACGTCACTGATTCCTCGGAGCTCGCGTGCGGACTGTAGGTACTGAGGTTTGCATTATGGACAACTCCGTGTGGATCAAAAATGCACTGAAAAAAGGTTCAGAACGCAACTGTCTAGTGTTTGGTCTTGGTATGTAGTGTAGATGTACTTGGTACTCATTGCTCGCCCATCTTCGAATCGACCTTGCAAACGTTGTTTAACCTCTACGATCGAACGCCTCGAGCGTCTGTCTGATATTATTAAGCCACAAACCCCGAGCCATCATATCTATCGTATTTAATGAACCTCTATAAACTATTGATACGTCTTACTTTATAATTCTGAGTTGGTCTTGTCAAACGCGATACATTGTACCCCGATCTTCCACTGGCCGTGTCATCTTTCACACGATTCGCAGATTTTGGTCGTGACTGTAAATAATATTTTAATGTACAAAGTTATATACCTCTTTAACTATCTGACATGAGATTTAGCAACAAATTCACTGACAGTTCCGCTTCCGGTATAAAAGTATTGTTACGGGCTGGGTATGAGATAAATTAATTACTACCGATTAAACAACACAATAACTTTATGAATCACAAAACAATTTAAACTTAATCACAAGTACACTACAATACACTACTGTTCACTATTCGCTTAGATATCGCACTTCAAGTTCACTTCGATTCGCTTCGTTGTGTAGCCAAAACAAGACTGACTGTCGCGGCCTTGAGCGGTCTATTTATACTCGCCAACAGACACACCAGAATAACCACGAATATTCTAGAGGGTCATAAAAAACACTAACAAAAAAGTAGGTAGGTAGGTAATAAAAGTAGTAGGTATAAGCTACTTGTACAAAACAAACAAATATGAACCGTATGCCCTATGCGTACGGTCGAAATTCTAATGTCTTTTTATAAATAGGTCGCGAATTTGTAGGTACCTACCTAACTTTAAAAGTAATAATAATGGAAACCCCTCGAAATTCCAACGTACACATACTGTAATCACGTGCTTTCTCGAATGTTCTGTAGGTCCGATGTAACAGTATGAAGAAGAGGGTGTAAAGTGTTTTCCGCCAGAAAGTAGAAAAGGCGAGAAATTACTGCACGAACAGTGTGCTTGGTATACTGTGAGCAGCTGTATCAGCGTGAAGCACTTTCGCACCTTTGCAAGAACACCCAGCTTTTTGTCGGCTAGTTGGGCTTCAGACTCGTCAATAGGACCCAAAGTTGAAGGGTCAGAGTAGCACAAAGAAGCTCGAGATGGTCAGTAATCGGGACGGATACAGTTCGGATAGTAAGGGCCAAATAGCCTTTGCTTGATAGAGAAACGGCACACCTGGGTCTTGGCTGCATTAAACTTGACCTGATTAGCATCGCCCCAATCGAAGACAGACTTACGTATAGGACCTAGTTTTTGGGTATCAGAACACTTGCGCGAACCCACTTGCGCGAAAAGACATATGCGCGCATGGACTTTTGCGCTACTGAATTTTTGTGCGACTTAATGGTCACTGACTGTCTGACCCCCAAAACCACAAAAACGTCACCCAATACGGAAAAACCAAAAATAAATTCCACCTTCAAGTAATAACAGACGTGATGTTATGTTTACTCCCCAGTGTAAACCTTAATATAAATAAATTAAGCCACGGCCAATACAGGTCGTGGCTCACTTAACAAGCACCGCACCAGCACCGCTCCAACCCAGCAACTAACTTGCCATTCAAAATCGTGTGTCGTATAGCCTATTTTAAAATGTCCATATGAAAAAGCTTACGGCGGTCAACGCGCTTGCCGCTACCATACGACCTCTAATCGCGGGCGACTCGGCGACATAGATAATACACTATATAATGGCGCATCCACACATGCCCGGCGGCACGGCCGGCGGCATGGCCGGCGGCCGTGCCGCCGGCATTTGCCGCATCACGCGCGGCATCAGCCGCGGCACGCGCGGCTTTTGGTTGCCGGCGGCAGTTTGCTTGCGGCTTCGATACGGAGTGGTAGTGTTGTCGTATAATTTCATAGAAGTAAATTGTTAAAACCTTTTTTAGTCTAATAAGCACACCCTGGCCATTACTCTTTTGACAAACTATATGTCTATCACTTCACTTCTCTTGTTATACGTAATTTTAAATACACGTTTTTTATTTCCTGATAAAAATAGTTTTTTCCTTTACTAGCCTACTGTATTGGCTTTGTATGAACTAGTGGTTATGGTCCCTCCAACGTCCACCACGACGCTGCAGTCAGCAGCGGATACCAGTACAGCGGTAACAAATTCTTCAAATATGACAAATGCAATAAGCATTAGTAAGCTAAATGCTAATAAATCATAACTTCAACACATGGGCATTTAGTTTGGAGTGCTATCTGACGGACGTCGACTTATGGGACGTTGTAATACAAGCGGTCGATCCCACCGATCCCATCGCCACGCGCAGAGACGCGAAGGCACGAGCTAAACTAGAGACTAACTAGAGTAGACTTGGTCTGACCCAATATCTTCATTTGATTTTGCGGTTCTTTTTACGAATAATAAAATACAACACTACACTTGCGATACACGCAACTATATCATAGTCCAACATCTTTCAATCCTACGTACACGACTAACTTCGACGAAAGTCACAACACTACTGCGAAAATTGCAACCGCATCTGCAGGCCGCCGGCAACCGCCGCGCGCCGGTAAAGCCGGCGGCCTGCATTCAGCGGCAAGGCGGTCTGAAACCCGGCGGCATAAGCCGGCGGCATGTGTGGATGCGCACACAAGACTCGGCGTCCGCGCACCGTAAGCGGGCGGACCCCGTGCTTACAGCGTAACGACCGCATGCTGGCTGCGCGCCGACTCCGAGTTACCCGCGAAGCAACGTACAGTTACATATTTAGTTAGAGAGCCCACGACACTGAACCTAGTTCCATAAAACTCCCAGATTATATCATTATAATATAATTAATTAACGTGGTAGTAATAATTAACGTGACCATATTATAATACTTGACACAGTTAACTTTAACATCATTTTCGTTATCAGCCACCTCGAAAACCATGAAAACGACACCAATGCACAATGATGAAAAATCTATACATATAATAAAATCGTTGAGACCAAAAAATCTGTACATTGAAGATTTCAAAAAAAAAATCGACCAGGGTGACTTAAAATAAGTAACTGAACAAATTAAAACCATTTTTAAAATTTTTGTTTGTTTGTTTGTTTGTTTGTTTGTTTGTTTGTTTGTTTGTTTGAACGCGCATCACGTAAAAACTGCAGGACGGATTTTGATGAAAACTTCACTAATCTATTTAAATAAACTCAGAATAACATTTAGGCTATAGAAATTATGGAAAATTTTGGATAAAGGGGGTGAAAAGGGGGGGTAAAGTTTGTATGAAAAAAAAATTTTTGATTGTTCTAGAATCATGAAACTCAGAGTAAATACTTATTATTAAAAATAAATAAATACCTGTTTCAGCATTTTTAAAAAAAATCACCCAGAGACGTAAAAAAGAGGGTTTTGTGTTTAAAATTAATTAACTTCATATACCTATAGAATAAAATCCGATGAAGTGTAAACCTTTAAAAGTTGCTACATATACTTCAAATCTAATACAAGTAAATATTATTTCTCAGTTTCCTTGAAATTTGATTTTTGAGGTGAATATTGAATACGAACAAAATAGCGATTTAATGACTGACGATTTAGCTTTAGTGACTCATGAATCAACGCACAGCTTATACCGCTGATCGCAGAGACCTGAAACTAGCAAGGTGTGTTCTTTATATGATGTAGGCATCCGGTATAGATGAATTTTCCAAGATTGAACCCATAAGGGGGTAAAAAAGGGGGGCAAAGTATTTAAGAGACAACGTGATTCCTTGGTCCAATCTACTTGAAATTTTGCATAAACCTTTTAACAGAATTGATGGAAGACGTGTTTCGTATTTTATTGAAATGAACCCCTAACGGGGTTAAAAAAGGGTAAACAATTATTTTGGCCATGGCGCTGATTTGCTTCGAAGTTGATATAAATACTCAAAGCTTTTGATTTAAACTAGATTTTATTTTGACACATGTTTGAAAACTCAATTCGATTTTATTCAAAAAGGTTGAACTCACATAAAACCTTGGTGCTAATACTCTAAAATTGGAATGTCTCGAAAGTCACCGTATTATATTTGAAGGTTTCAAAGCTTTAGAGGTTATGCACTATTAAGACACGGCCTCATGGGACGTAGAGTAAAAAAATTGAAAAATTTTACACCTATGTGTGCAGCCGCCTGCAGTGAGCCAGCATGGGCCAGCTTTCGAGGGAAGCCCTTATTTGGAAAACCATAAGTATGAGCGATTAATGCAAAGATTTCCGAGAAATTAAATTGTTACCTACTTGAATCTATACAAATATTATAAAGCTGAAGAGTTTGTTTGTTTGGTTGAACGCGCTAATTTCAGGAAATGGTGGTTCGAGTTAAAAACATATTTTAGTGTTGGACAGCCCGTTCATCAAGGAAGGCTAACATCACCAATAGGAGCGGAGCATCAATGAAAAAATTCCCAAAAACAAAGATTTATTCCTTTTTCTTGGCTTCCGTTGCACGTACGAAGGAATAAAAAAAGTCCGCGATAGCATATGTCCATTTTTGAAGGTTGACTCACACTTTCTCTAACCCTCACTCGCAGACGAAGTTGCGCGGGTCAGCTAGTAATATAATAATGCTTTAAATTTTAAGCAGTATGGTGTATGGTTGACCATCTTTCAAGGATTTTTTTTTTTCATTTTCCGACATGGGTGTCAATTATCGCTTGTAAAGACTGCAAACCACGCAGTTGATTGTTGTTTTCGAACTTCTGATAATTTAAACAATCACTTTGTAAAATTTCATCCGACGTACACTTTTTTTGTCACCACTTCCGTAACCTCTCAATCCTACACCCATCGGGGGTGCCTCAGCTGACGCTGGTTTCACTTATCAGTCACTCATTAGAGATCTATCAAACAAAATGGCAACCGTTAGGCGTAAAACACTATCTAAAATGCAACGCTACCTCCCGGACTATCACGGCCAGCGCACGGACTGAGAGCTTACGCCTTGCGGACGGCGCGCGGACGCCGCGCCCTTGGGGCGCGGACCGCGTGCTTACACCTCGCGGACGGCGCGCGGTGTGTTGCTGGTGCGGTGTTGGTGTGGTGCTGGTGCGGTGCTTGTAAGTGGGCCACGACCTTAAGTCGCGTATAAGTCCATTTCATTTTCGCGCAAGTGGGTTTGCGCAAGTGTCCTTCGCGCAAATATCTTTCGCGCCAAAAGTCCCAGAGGGGTACTTTTCGTACTACATGCTATAGTACTTTTTTGTAGTGCCGCTACACTGGGAAGGAACCGAGAAGTACCTACTATAGAAGACTTACCTCATTAGAACGCGGTCGTGTTGTATTTCTTAAAGAATATCGCTGTTGATAAGCTACTGTTTCCAATTTTGATCTCTGTAACAAAGTAGGTAACAATCAATTTATCAATTTTAAACTGTTTCAAAGGTACCTAGGTGTAAAAAAATTACAGGAAAAATATAATGGCACAGAGGATATATTGTTGCTCAGATGTAAATTCAGGAAAAGTTTATAAAAGTGTTTATGAAAGTTTATAGTTGACAGCATGTGTAGAAGCAGATATGGAAGCAGATACTTTGGTGTTCTAAGTTAACAAATAAACCTTGACACTCGTATCTATTAACAAGTTACATTACAAGTGATAACTTGAGTAAAAGTAATTACTTATGATACAATTTCATCGTGTAGTTTAGTAATTGCTTGAAGTAAGAACTGTCTAAAGTTAGAATTCTTAGATTTGCTTTCTTTGACGGTTCTTACTTCGTTAAAAGTCTTGTTTATAACATTAAAATGTTTGCGTAGTTACTTAAACTCAAGTAAAATAATTGCTTTAACTTGACCGAGATACTTACGGGTGTAAGAATATCATAGAAAAATGGTATATTTACCAATACTTCAGGAGGCTTAGTTCTATTTAGTTGTGGTTTTTGCCGTGCACTGGGCATTCTCTGTGGAATGCGACACCTGATTGACCGGTTCGTTGGTTGAACCTCATCTGCAAAAATACAGATGAAAAACTTTTAATACAGAATTCAGTATAGTTTCCACGGATTTATGGTACATACGAGGAATAGGCTAGTTTCCACCAACAATAAATTGCAAAACTAATTAGTCCGTCAGTTAGAGTATTGGAAAATAATGGACACATATTTTTTGTTTTTGTAAATCACTGAGTACTGACAAAGATAAAACGCATCAAAACTCGGGAGTGGGGGCTCGTGACGTCACAACGCACTAAAAACTATAGCACGGCGTGACGTGTTGCGAATTTTAAAAGCGTCGTATCTTCGTCAATTTCGGTTTATGTAACAAAAGAAAAAATACGGGTAAAATACTTTTTTTCACTCCTCTTGCTCGAAAAGACCGTCATAATAGCGTACCAGAGGGGCCGTAAAATTGCTCATTATAGCCCTAGGGAAAATAAGCTTTTTTTTTTTAAATTTCGTCGTCGGTGTTCGAAAACGCAAAGTCTTTACTCATAATTCCTAAAGAATTGACTTATTACTGTTCCATAAAAAAAAAACATTTTATTTAATTTACACCCGATACAGAAACTTTTGTAACAGCCTGCTACATAAGTTAAAAACTAACTACCACAGTAACCTTATCGAAAATAGCAAAGCAGACCCAAAAAAACTTTGGAAGTCAATAAAATCAATATACAGCGATAACAAAAAGACGTCTAATGAATCTGATAAATTAGTGACCAATGAGAACCCAACAGAATCACTTAACAAATGCAATACTTACTTCACTACACTGGGAAACAAACTGTCTGACTTAATTCTCTCAAGACTCTCAGAAACACAAGCCTCTCTTGCCGATAAATATACCCCAAAACTAACCTGCCCTCACACATTCTTCTTACACCCCACAGACGAAACCGAAATAGAAAGCCTAATAACTCAACTCAACAATGACAGCGCTCCCGGGCCCGATAATATCAATGTAAGACTAATAAAAAAAATCAAAACTGCCATTATTGACCCACTAACTCTTATATTTAACCTTAGCTTAGAATCTGGAATATTCCCGGACCAATGGAAAGTTGCAGCTGTCAGCCCAATCCACAAAAGTGGTGCAGGGGATATCCCTGATAACTATCGTCCTATCGCCCTATTGCCTATACTATCTAAGTTACTCGAAAAAGTTGTAAACAAACGACTTACGAATTTTTTCGAGAAATACAACATTATTTCCGATAGGCAGTTTGGCTTTAGGAGGGGTAGGTCAACTGAAGATGCAGCCAGGCTTCTAACAAATATTGTGTCGTCATCCGTCGATAAAGGAGAACGCACTATGTGCGCTTTCTTAGATCTGGCTAAAGCTTTCGACACGATCTCAATAGATCTCCTTTTAAAAAAGCTTGAAGCAGCAGGTATACGTGGCACTCCCCTCGTTTGGCTTAGAAGCTATCTGTCCAATAGAAGGCAATTTGTTAAGGTCGGTGATATATCTAGCAGCCTACTTCCTATCAACTATGGAATCCCACAAGGTAGCACCCTTGGTCCAACGCTTTTCTTACTTTATATGAATGACATCTTGAATATCTCACTCACCAGCGCTGAAATAATATCTTATGCAGATGATACAGCGGTCATATTTCACGGTAAAAACTGGGACCAGGTTTACAGCATTGCCGAAGAGGGACTTCTCACAATAGCTAATGCCCTAGATCAGAATTTACTAACCTTAAATGTTAAAAAGACTAAGATAATTACTTTCTATAAGACCAAGACATCAAAACCCCCCCAACACCTAACTCTCACATTCCATTCTTGCTCTCATAACCCTAACTCTCAAACTTCGGGCTGTTCGTGCATTGTGATTGAGCGTACACATTCCATGAAATATTTAGGAATTACTGTAGATGAGAACCTATCTTTTAAACCACATATACACTCACTATCCGGTAGAGTAAGGAAACTTATCTACATCATGAAAAAACTACGCGACTGTACACCCACTCCTGTATTGCGTACTGTTTACTTCGGTCTCTGCCAGTCCGTCCTCCAGTATGGCATCTCTGTCTGGGGCGGCGCAGGTAAGGCCACACTTATTAAAGCCGAGAGAGCTCAAAGAGCGGTCATTAAAGTAATGCTCAAGAAACCATTACTTTATTCAACAGACCATCTCTATAAGGATTTTCCGGTCCTCCGTGTCCGACAGCTTTTTATCCTAAATGCAGTACTACAAACACACAAAAAATTTATATCAAGGCCAGACTACGCAGAGATAATCTCTAAACGTACATTTAGCATACCCATCCCTCAAGCCAACTCTCTTATGGCAAGACGCTCTCCAAATTATCTGTATCCACACATATACAATGAAACTGTTAAGAACTGCAACATAATAGCTCTCAAAACATCCATGTGTAAAAAGATCATAAAGAACTGGCTCCTAACACTCTCCTACGACGAAACAGAAAGGATCATCCATAAATAAATACTACATACACTAACCGATAGCACTCCTAATCTCACTCTGATCACACACACACACACACACACACACACACACACACACACACACACACAACACACACACACACACACACAACACACACACATACACACACAAACACACAAATCTAAGTTGAATCTTGTTTGAATGTGCATTGTTACCAAGTTTTTGTTTTTAATTACTTTTAATTATAATTTCTTTGTTCTTACTTTAATTTACAAATTTTATCATTAGTTTAATCTTGTTAATAATCGCCGTGTACGTCCGAATAACCTAACGATGTGCAACTCTGATCCCCAAGATACAGACTAACGTCTAGTTTGGGGATCACCGTTAAACCTGATAAATATGTACTTGATTATTAATAAATAATTTGAATTTGAATTTGAATTTGAATTTCAAAAAACTTTTTTCCAAAAAATAAAACCGACTTCACACAAAAAAGTGAAAAATAACTTTAGCTTCAGAAGTCGGTGACCTTTATTTGATTGATTTAGTTTTTTTGTCACCGACTTCTGAAGCTAAAGTTATTTTTCACTTTTTTGTGTGAAGTCGGTTTTATTTTTTGCAAAAAAGTTTTTATTTTTCACTTTTTAGTGGTTCACATGTGCATACCCTTTCACAGCGTACCAGCGTGATTTTTTGTTATGAACTGGTGTAAACAATAGACCGACATGAGATTTCAGCAATCCCAGTAAGAGACACACATTTGCTACATTTAATGAGGAGTTCCGTTGCCTTTCTCCGAAGTTTTTCATCTAATCTTTACCAAATTTAAATGGGATCACTCCGAGAAAGTAGTCTTTCTAAAACTACCCAAATCACTTCTGATGTGCCTATAAAATTTGAAAAGTTCTCTCTATTTCTCCAGGATCCCATTATCAGGATCCTGACTTGATGATTATGGGACCTTCTGGGAAGTATACCCTTTCAAACAATTAAAAAACAAATTCGGTCCAGTCATCTTCGAGTAATCGGGGAACATTGAATTGAGAACCTTCTCCTTTTTGAAGTCGGTTAATAACGACGTTTTGGTACGTGACCCAAATATCCGGATAGCCTTTAAAAGATTTGGCCGAGTATCGTTAATTTGCTTCTAAGAATTGAAGAGCTCCGTTCCTTTGTCATGGATCCCATAATCAGAACCTAACCAAATTCTCATCAAACTACCCTTGAAGTACCCTTGCCAATAAAATAAAAAAAAACAATACATGTCAAGGTAATAGGCTTATCCCCAATAACAGGAACTTAATACACCTAACTGTCGAAATCTGGGAATATTGTACACATCTGCGTACCCCCTCAGAGCATACAGGCGTGATGTTACGTCATGATGCTGTATAAACAATAAACATTCAAGCGATTGCAGCAGTTACTGCAGATTTGCCGTGTATTTTTGAAGAGTTCCATTGTATATCTCCGAAGATCCGGATCAGATCTTCAGCAAATTAAAATGTAAACCACACGGGAAGCACCAGCTTTCAAATTAAAAAAGAATCATCAAACTCGGTTCACCCAGTCGAAAGTACTGAGGTAACAAACACTGTCGAAATCTGGGTGTACTGTACACATCTGCGTACCCCCTCAGAGCATACAGGCGTGATATTACGTCATGATGTTGTATAAACAATAAACCTACAAGCGATAACAGCAATCACTGCAGATTTGCCGTACATTTTTGAGGAGTTCCATTGTATATCTCCGAAGACCAGCATCAGATCTTCAGCAAATTAAAATGGGACCACATGGGAACCACCAGCTTTCAAATAAAAAAAAAATCATCAAAATCGGTTCACTCAGTCGAAAGTTATGAGGTAACAAAAAAAAAAAAAAAAAAAAAAAAAAAAAAAAAAAAAAAAAAAACATACAGACGAATTGATAACCTCCTCTTTTTGGAAGTCGGTTAAAAAATGGAACCAAACGCGCCGAACACCGAACTCTTTGGCAGGATGTGTGCGTTGCATTCCAGCTACAGAAGAAATAAAAAAAGGCATTGGCGCGAAATTTTAAGATATTTTCTGTATTATTTATTTGAATAGGATTCCTTTTTATTTCCTACGTTTACCCCACAGGCGACACAATATTATATTCGTCTTCACAGAGAACTGAGATTATGTTGCCGGGAAAAAACATCTAATTAGAACAACAGTACAAATTGTACATTTCATCTACACTAATAATATTATAAAGAGGAAAACTTTGTTTGTTTGTTTGTTTGGTTGTAATGAATAGGCTTAAAAACTACTGGACCGTTTTTAAAAATTCTTTCACCATTCGAAAGCTACATTATCCACGAGTAACATAGGATATATTTTATCCCCGTACTCCCACGGGAACGGGAACTATGCGGGTGAAACCGCGGGACGTCCGCTAGTTTTTAATAAAATAAACTATCATATTAAATATGGTTACTTTATTTTCTCGCAATCGTAGTGAAAAGTACGGTGTAACACACGGCGCTAAAATCCCATTATAACTCGGTTCCTATTTACTACCTCGCTAAAGCTCGGTAGTAAAAACTACCTCGTCTATAATGGGTCATTTTAGCCCCTTGTATCACAATGTACTATTATAATCTAACTAACGGACTAATTAGATTTTTTTAGGACACAAGCCTATTATGGCTTAGGTACTCGACATTCTAGGCTTGCAAATTGTAGTGGGTGAAGCGAACAAGTAAGTAGGTATATACTATAGTGTAAAGTGTCCGCCCTAATTAGGACGGACACTTTACACTATTATAGCCAGGGTTGCCAACCGTACGAGGTTCCTCGTACAAATACGAGATTTGTGGCCTTCCATACGAGGTACGAGGACACTATCAACCTCGTACAATTACGTACGAGATTTTGATAAAATGGCTATAAGAACAGCTGAGCGTATGAGCTTTTTAGCAAAGTCAATCAAATAAAGACAGAGATAAGAAACCGACTAACTGTGGAAACAGTAAACGGCACACTTCTTGCTGCAGAGAGCGCAAATGGTTTTACTCGTAATGAAAATTGCGTCAATTTTAAATGCACAAAAGAAATGTATAGCCGCATGACAACAGATAAAAATTTACGACAGAAAAAACGATGACTTACTTGTTCCTTACATAATATTTGGAGGGAAATTAAAATGATGAACTTAGCAATATTTCGTAAAAAAAAAATGAATTAAGAAAAATTTTTTTTTTGGGCTGTTTTACTTGAGTGATACGGTACTAAAGATTTTTTGAAATACAACACAAAGTGATGTTTTATTTAGTAGGAAACTTGCAATAGTTTATGTCATTGAGTAAAAGTCCTAAATACAGTAGCTTCAATTTTGGTTTTAGCACGTTTTCGATGCATAATAAATGTACGAGGTTTGAAAGTCAATGTACGAGATTTTTATCTGCATTTGTACGAGGGAATTTCTTTTACAGTTGGCAACCCTGATTATAGCTGCAGTGCTTCACCGAGCGTCGTCGTCGCACCTGGTAGATGCAGCACTTAAAGTGTGTATTATTCTCATTCGTCGTCCTAATTGGCTAACAATCGTACGAGTAAGCGATGCGTCTTAACAGACCGCGCGATGCCCGTCAACACAACGGAGCCTTTTAAACAATGGCTGTTAACAGCAATGCACAGTTTTTGGTGTCGGGCAACATTGCTTTGAAAATTGCAAATGACATTGAAAACACATACATAGAAGACTGCCATATTGCAAGGTTTAAACGACCCCTTCACGAAGCCGTTAACCAAGTATTCTAAACATCGAACTAAGTGAAGTTACTCTATACAAAAAATATTGTGAATAGTAGGTACAGGGGGTCATGAAGGTATTTAGTAAAGTTATAATACTTATTTAAAATAAAAAAAATGTAGAAGTCGGAACGTTGACCTCCCGTATCTGATCTACTAGACGGAATGATACAGAACAAAAAAAAATCGCAAAGACGGTGAGAAGTAATGCCTTTCGGCAGGTTCATCTTCTTGAAGGGTCGTTCTACTTTATTAGCCTCGCGTTCAAATTTGTGTATTTTTTGTTGTATTTCTTTTTAGAGATTTTAGTGATTGTGAGACTCGCAGAACCGCTACTTTATATTTTTAATATGTGTCTTCAGTCGATGACGTTCCCTGCTCAATGGAAGATCACGCGGGTCATTCCTGTACCTAAAGGCAAGGCGGGGTCAGATATAACTGGTTGTAGGCCAAGGTGTTCGAGTCTGCTATACAGCGAAGCATGCAGGAGCAGGTGGGCGGACAATTGGCTGACGCGCAGCATGGGTTCCGGCCGGCGCGCAGCACAGCAACCAATCTGCTGAACTTTATGGCGCAGGTGGTGCCGGCGGTAGATGCTGGTGGGCAGGTTGATGCTGCTTATTTTGATTTTAAAAAAGGTTTCGACACCGTCGACAATGACATCCTACTAACGAAGCTCGCAGAAGTTGGCTGCACACCACATCTATTGAACTTCTTTGCCAGTTATATGCAGGATAGACAGCAGTACGTAGATTATAATAGGTGTGAATCCGACCCATATTACACCTGCCCCCGTATTCACAAACGCTCGGAATGAATTTCGATTCGACAAGTCGTATGTCTATCCTTTTTTAACCGACTTCCAAAAGGAGGAGGTTCTCAATTCGTCGGAATCTTTTTTTTTTATGTATATTTCCCGATTACTCGAAGATGGCTGGACCGATTTGGATTATTTTTATTTTGTTTGAAAGGGTATACTTCACAGGTGGTCCCATAATCATCAAGTCAGGATCTGTTGATGGGTTCTCAATTCGTCGGAATCTTTTTTTTTTTATGTATGTTCCCCGGTTACTCGAAGATGGCTTGACCGATTTGGATTATTTTCAACCGACTTCTAAAAAGAGGAGGTTCTCAATTCGTCTGTTTTTTTTTTTTTTCTTTGTTACCTCAGAACTTTCGACTGGGTGAACCGATTTTGATGATTCTTCTTTTATTTGAAAGCTGGTGCTTTCCGTATGGTTCCATGTCAATTTGGTTAAGATCTTACGCTGATCTTCGGAAATATAAATGGAACTCTTCAAAAATACACGGCAAAGCTGCAGTAATTGCTGCAATCGCTTGGTTGTTTATTGTTTATGCAACATCATGACGTAACATCACACCTGTATGCTCTGAGGGAGTACGCAGAAGAATACAATACACCCAGATTTCGACAGTTAGACGTGTAAAGTTCCATTCAATGGGATCCCGGAGAAATAGAGGTAACTCCTTAACTTTATAGGCACACCAGAAGCGGTTTGGGTAGTTTTAGGCAGAGTACAATCTCGGAGTGATCCCATTTCGATTTGATAAAGATCTGGTGACTTCGGAAGATAGGCAACTGAACTCCTTAATAAAATATGATAGCAAATGTACTGTGATCGCTGAAGACTCACGTCTGTCTATTGTTTACACCAGTTCATAAAAAAAAATCACACCGATACGCTGTGAAAGGGTAAGCACCTGTGAACCACTAAAAAGTGAAAAATAAAAACTTTATTGCAAAAAATATAACCGACTTCACACAAAAAAGTGAAAAATAACTTTAGCTTCAGAAGTCGGTGACAAAAAAACTAAATCAATCAAAAAAAGGAAAGGTCACCGACTTCTGAAGCTAAAGTTATTTTTCACTTTTTTTTGTGAAGTCGGTTATATTTTTTGCAAAAAAGTTTTTTATTTTGTTTGAAAGGGTATGCTTCACAGGTGGTCCCATAATCATCCAAGTCAGGATCTGATGATGGGATCCTGGAGAAATAGAGAGAACTCTTCAAACTTTATAGGCACACATGAAGCGATTTGGATAGTTTTCGGAAGAGTACTTTCTCGGAGTGGTCCCCCTTCAATTTGGTGAAGATTTGATGAAAAACTGTCTATTGTTTACACCAGTTCATGACATAACATCACGCCAGTACGCTACAAAGGGGTAAGCGCATGTGAAACACTAAAAAGTGAAAAATAAAAACTTTTTTGCAAAAATAAAACCGACTTCTAAAAACACAAAAAAGTGAAAAAATAACTTTATCTTCAGAAGTCGGTGGCAAAAAAACTAAACCAATCAAACAAAGGTCACCGACTTCTGAAGATAAAGTTAGTTTTTCACTTTTTTGTGTTTTTATTGGCATAACGAAAACGAGCGAGATAGACATACGACTTCCCGAATCGAAATCGAATCGAAGCGTTGTGAATATGGGGGCAGGTCTGGCGTGAGCCATCTCGAATTCATCATAAGATAAACGATTTGCCAAAAGTTGTTAGCATGGTTCTTGTTTATTATTTTCGGATGACCTTAAGTTGCTGCTCGAGGTTAATAACCGATTGCGAAAGGCTGCAGGAGGATATAGATAGGGTTGTCGAATGGAGTCAGGACAATAAGCTTTTTTTCAACGTGATATAGTGCTCGGTGATGAGTTTTACGAGCGCGCGTGCCCCTCCAGTACACGACTACATAGTGGGTGCCGCGCCTATGCAACGTGTCTCTGAGGTGCGGGATTTGGGGGTCACTGTCACTCCTGAACCGTCGTTTCGCGATCATATTACGAGGATCTGTAAAAGAGCGTTTAGAAACCTGGGATTTGTTCTAAGGCAGACAAGGCACTTTACCAACATCGCTTCAGTAAAAGTCCTATATATGACGCACTGGTAAGGAGTTATTTAGAACATAGTCCTGTTATATGGGCTCCACATGAGGCCAAGTACATGGTTATGCTGGAACGTGTACAGAATAAGTTCACTCGTCACTTATACAGGAAGCTAAATGGGGTATATATCCGTTTTACCCGTTGATGTACCCCACTCTGTTTGTGCTCGGTATGATCGGCTACAACCAACTGAGGGTGCGACGGGAACTCGCGCTCGTTTCCTATCTAGTTAGGTTACTTCGTGGCATTGAACATAACCCAGGAGTGCTGCAGCGTCTGAGTTTATGTGTACCGGACCGCTATGTGTGGAGGCAGCGCGGCAGCGCCGCCGCGCCGCTCGCCGCTGCTGGCCGTGCCGGTTGCCAGGACCAACCTTCTCGCTAAAACACCATTGACCCGCGCAATTCGGGTTATTAACGATCTTCACGTCAAGATCGATATAGGTATTTACATCATGCCATTTGAGTGAATTCGCAAAAGTACTGTTTTTTATTTTATATTATAGTGTAGATTAGAGTAGGTTAAATGTTCTTTTTATTTTTTTTTAAGTTAAATTTTATGTTTATATAGTTAGGAAACTTAGTTTATAAGCTATGATTCATTATGTATTAATGTTGTTATGTTAGTAGTAGGTACTAGTTTTTTAATATAAGTTAATTTTGAGACCGCACTATCGCATTAGGATTACCTGTAATGATAGTTGTAAGGGAGATTTGAAATAAATAAATAACCTTTTCATGCGATTGATGCGATGAAGTCGCATCGTTCTTTCGCACGATTGTTAGCCAATTACGACGACTCCTCCTAGCGACGGATGGACGAACGGCATGCGGACGTGCTCGACTGACGCGCGACAAGTCGATCGCTTAGGCCTTGACCGGAAAGAACGAATTCACCGCGAATGTCGCGTGTAATATGTACCTACGTTCTGTCCTGATGGAGACGAATGCAGTCAGTCAGTAACTGCACTAAGTTCGCGCGTAAACGGAAAGCAAACAAAAAGTTTCAGTATCTCGACTCGCGTGTTGCTGATTTACGCGCGAATTTTCAACCCGCGCGTTTGATTGATTTGTATTTGGACGCGATGTATAAGGCTGGGGCCGCGCGCCGCCTCCCTTCTGGAAAAGGTGCATACTTAGAACAGAGTGCGTGCGTGTTGAATTTCCTTATATACATAAAAGACGAACCTGCTGACTGTGTCTGCATTATACTATTCTTACTCAATTAGTAAAGCTATCACTTTTACCTTGCAACAATGTTTCACCGGACCCAGATAAGGACATGATTCATTGCTTTACTCACAATTTTAATAAATTATAAGGATCGCACTTTGGCACACTTCCTAATTAAAATAATTCAAAAAAATAAATTAAAACACAAAAAATTTATAGCATTTGCGTTCTAAAAGTAAATTACATGTGAGTTTTGGTTTTGTGCAGGTCTGACAATCACGGGTTTTTTGGAGAAAAAGAAAAGCACATTGTCAAATATTCCAGCCAGGTTCACCATCTGCTGCCAAAACTCCACTCGACCATAGGGTGCTTTCAGGGCCAGCTTCCACGAAAAATCGATAGATGGCGCTTTGCGTAAATCGGTTTTAAGATTTTTGTTTGGCTGTATGGAGCTGGCGATGGCGGTCAAAGCATAGATATAACTAATATAATATAACTCAATGGGTCAAAGCCTTTTAAAAATAAAATGGTGTCATGTATATGTGTATGGTATATTGTTCTGAGGTATAAAGGCTCCCACCTCCCACACACAGGCGCGTTTTTGCGTCTCTGCGTTTCCGCGATTCTGCGTCCTAAGATCTGTTTTTGGTACATTCTGTATTGGGACGGCTACATAGTTACACACTGCCGCGATAATAACGCCGCAACAGAAATATGACGCGTGCGTTTCTGCGTTCTGCGATATTGCGATATTAGTTCTTAGAATATTGTATTGGGACGCATGCGATCCCATATATGCCGCGATAATAACGCCGGGACGCATGCGTTTCTGCGTCCCGCGATATGAGTAAAATGGCCCGCGATAATAACGCGGCTGTGTGTAAGGAATAGGGACGCATTATCGCAATAACGCAAAAACGCGGAAACGCGGGAACGCAGAAACGCAAGCATGCGCCGTGTATTAACCTTAATTGTTCTTTTCTTGTTTTCTTGTCAGTAATTTGAATAAAATGCAAGTGGAGTATTATATACCTACTCCTTGATGTAATATGGATATTGGTGCCAATGACACAAAAACGCAAATCGAACGAAGTAAGACGAAACGCAAAATTTTAAAATTATAAATCGCTAAAGCGTTTGACTGCGTGGACCACAACACACTGATGTGAAAATTACACCAGTACGGAATTCGTGGTCAAGCTGCTGGTTCTTTCTTATTTATCAAACAGGCAGCAGAAAGTAAATGTAAATGGGGCGACGTCCTCCGGGTCTCTAGTCAGGATAGGCGTACCCCAAGGTTCAATTCTCGGTCCTTTCCTATTTCTTGTTTACATTAATGATCTCCCTTATATGATGGCCAAATTATCAGATATAATTTTATTTGCTGATGACACCTCGCTAATTTTTAAAATAATCAGAAAAGATACGCAAGTCCAACATGTTAACGAAAGTCTAACCATTCTCTCGAAATGGTTCGCTGCTAATAATCTTTTATTGAATGTAAGCAAAACTAAGTGTTTAAAATTCTCCTTACCAAATGTACCACGACGTGATCTAAATTTAAATCTTGACGGCAATAAACTTGATGTTATTGCGGAAACTGTATTCTTAGGGATTAGTATAGATTCAAAATTGCAGTGGGGCGCGCACATTAGAACTCTTTCGGGTAGGTTAAGCTCAGCTGCTTATGCACTCAGTCAGGAAAATAAGGCAGTTAACGTAGCCACAGCTAGGTTAGTGTACTATGCTTATTTCCACAGTATTATGTCTTACAGCATCCTGCTGTGGGGATCAGCAGCAGACTTGACTCAATTTTTATACTACAAAACCGACTTCTAAAAACACAAAAAAGTTAAAAATAACGTTTTTAGAAGTCGGTTTTATTTTTTGTAAAAAAGTTTTTATTTTTCACTTTTTAGTGGTTCACATGCGCTTACTTCTTCACAGCGTACCGACTACTGACGTGATGTTATGTTATAAACTGGTGTAAACAATAAACAGACATGATATTTCAGCAATACCAGTCCATTTGCTATCATTTATTGACGAGTTCTGATGCCTATCTCCGAAGTTCTTAATCAGATGTTCACCAAACTGAAGTAAGACCACTCCGACAAAGTACTCTTCCGAAAACTACCCAAATCGCTTCATGCATGCCTATAAAATTTGAAGAGTTCTCTCTATTTCTCCAGGATTCCATCATCAGATCCTGACTTGATGATTATGGGACCACCTGTGAAGTATACCCTTTCAAACAAAATAAAAATAATCCAAATCGGTCCAGCCATCTTCGAGTAATCGGGGAATATACATAAAAAAAAAAAAAGGGTTCCGACGAATTGAGAACCTCCTCCTTTTGGAACTCGGTTAAAAAGAGGGCAGTCCGCGTGATCTATAAAATGGGTCCTCGCGCGTCACTCAGAGAAAAATTCAAAGAGATCGATGTACTAACTCTGCCTTCACTATATCTTTGAATGTATTTTACATGTCCGCAAAATTCGAGGGCTTTTCAAAATTAGAAGCGACTTCCACAATAAAAATACACGCAGTAAACATGAAATTGTAATACCTAAAGCCGTTTAGTCCATTCTCGTCCCCTCGACCCCTAAAAAAAGATTTGCTCATTGCTTTCCTCTCCACCCCTAAACATATAGTCCACTCTCGACCCCTAGGGGGTGAGCTAGCAAGTATTTTATTATAAACAGTATACGCTTTTATAACAAGTTGCCAAAGTTAGTTATAGAACTGACCGATGGAAAGTTCGAAAACTATATTAGACGTGTCCTTATGAAAAAAGCATATTACAAAATCAAGTACTACGTTGAAGACAAAGAAGTTTGGCTATAATTCTTTCTGCGCATGCGCCTTCTCTGGTAGCTCATAAACGGCACAGATTTGTGGATGTCTCTAACTATTCTCAATCTCATTATTCTTTTTCTTTTGATTCAGATTTTTACAACAGTTTTCAAATCATTTGTTTTTTCATATTTTGCTCAGAATAGTTACAGCACTGATGACAATATTTGTGTCACTTGTTTAATTTAGTTCTTTAATTAAATATTCTTTTTTTTATTTACTTTCCTTTGTATAGATGCTTTTTTACCTATTATTTGTGAATGAGAGTTTCTTGCCCGTTCTTCTCCATAGAGATCTACGCTAGGGAATGGGCAACTACAGTACTTTCTCAAGTTGTTATGCCTTGTGTCTGTGACTGTAGCTTCGCTTTATTTTTCGTTTTATCGACATTCAAAAGTGCCGTAATGGTCTAGTTGAAATAAATGATTTGAGTTTGAGTTTGAGTTTATTGTAGGCTTTTTAGGTTCCCGGATGCTGTTTAACTTTTGTTAAATATTCCTTTTGTTTTACATTTTTTGTATAGTAAGCAACGACCTATTGTCGGGCCTACGCTGTCCCCCCATACTTTAGTACTAATGCTGTAATGTAACATAATAATATTTTAATATCAAATGATTTGAAAAGAATAACCATGGAGTTTCTTGCCGGTTCTTCTCCATGAAATCGACCAACGCGAACCGTGCACCTTTTTCGACGTTTTATAAGCGCCCATCTAGGCCTATGTGAAATAAAATATTTTGATTTTGATTTTTTTTTAATGAAAATCACCTACACTACATATATCTACATATATTTTCTGTAAAACAAAAAGGAATTATAAAAATGTTAAAAAAAATACTACTCATAATGGGTCTTTCTTCGTTCGATTTGTGTTATTATTGTTCAGATTACTGACAAACCAACAAGAATAGAACCACAGATTACTATATTAGTACCTAGCTACAGATACGACAGTGACTTTTTAGTAGAGTTTCCAAAGGGTCCGTTTTGGCGCTGTTGTAGCCATCGGGGTTTTGACAGAAGTATATAGAAAGTTATGTATGTAAGTGTAATAGTGATTGCAGGAATCTTGTTATCGATAACTAGTGATGTTCTTTTATATCGACTTTTTCATTGATATCGATACTTTAATGGCGCCTTCATATAGTTGATTTATTTTTGAGGTTCAGGTAATCATAATAAAATAAAAATGATAATTTATAGGTTTATATTTGTATAAACATTTTTAAACAAACTGATTTAATTTTTTTGATGGCGTCAATACAAAAAGAATGATGTAGTGAGTCTTCTTTACAGCTCGTCTTAATTTTCTCCTTTTTCTACCACCAGCCCGGCTAGCATGGGCAGGGGATAAAAATTTTATCCACCGGTTATTTCCACTTTTGTTTGAATTTTGTCCCTTGTCAGTGGAAATAACCGGTGGATAAAATTTTATCCCCTGCCCATGCTAGCCGGGCAGGATAGCCATTAAGACTGTCAAACAGTTCATCAAAAAATTCAACAAATTCAGCTGTTGTGGCCATTGTAGCTCCAGAATCTAGACCATGTAATTTATCTGAAAATAAGAATAACGAACACACTATTAAACAAATACCAGTTCTGTAGAAATGGAGACACTTTGTAGATGAGACGTTACGTTGCTGGACTGTTAATTATAGCCCTCGCAGTTGCCACAACAACTAAGAAATGTACGTTAATAAAGTAAAAAAGGTCCATCAGCATGACGCACAACAAACAATTTTAAGTGATGACATGACAAAAGTTATGGGGCACTAAGGAGCCCTCACACTGCTAAGAATATTTTCTGAGGGTGCCACAGTGGAGGGAATTTCTTATTTCCTATATTGAATTAAAATTAAAACATTAGAAGATATTTATGTATGTATATCTATACCTGCCGTTCCAATCAAAACTGATGATGTTATGACACTGTCATCTTGCTCCTCGGAGTAATTATGATCAACTGTACCAACCAACCAACCACCCTGAAAAATTGAGAAATATTGGTGTAATACATATTATTATAAGTTGTACTCATTTTAATAAAACCAGTCTATAACTGACCCACTGCTGGGCAAAGGCCTCTTCTCAACAGAGAAGGCACTAGCATTGCTTACCATGCTTGCTCAAGACGGGTTGGCGAGTTGTACTCATACTTATAGTAAAATAATACTGATAAATGGGACTATATTTAGATAACCATACACACCAGTTGTAGTACATGTACATCCTCCTCATCTTGTTCCTTGAAATAATTATGTTCAAGTATTACATCCCACCCTGGAAACATATTTGATACAGTTAATACAGTAATTTTTAGTATTTCGAAGTTGATTTTATGTTTTCCCTATAGGTACATTCTGTATATGTTTTTGTATATGTCCGCTATATGTTCTTTACGTTCTGTTGGTTTCTAGTTGATTGAAGTTTTAATAAAAAAAAACTTTTAACATCTCAAATCAAGTAATCAAAAAATAGTCCTCTTTTTACTTGATCTGAGTACTTATAACAAAACGACTTTTACATAACCTAAGAAGTTTAACAAAACTCACCAGCTACACTAAGCGGAACGCCTTATGCAACTTCTTCTGTTTTTCATAGACACGTTTCCTGAGTCCAATGGGGAGGGAATTTCTTGGCACTAGGAAGGCATCCACAGATTTCTAAGTTCATTGTTCGTGGGAAAACTCACTGTTGCATTGCAACCACCTACACAGCACTTTCGGATTCCCATGACGAATAATCGCACATTAACATGCACAATCAGTATTGTCTCAAACTACAGAGGAAATTGTGTATCTCAACTCAGTAAAATACGAGGAAAATTAAGGAAAATACACTCAGAGGCAAGAATTCTCTGAAGATTTTTGACAATGAGCGCATTATATACTCAAGTGTCATTTGATTATGACACTTGAGTATATAATGTTATGTGCTTGACAGACACTGACATAACAAAACCAAGATGGCCGCATGGCGCCGGCGATGCTACGCCAGCGCCAAAACGGACCCTTTGGAACTAAAGCTGTCACAGCCGTGAATAGAACATAAAATGTACCCACAGCCACAGACAATTACTAGCCAGTATTTTTAAATAAAAGGCATTGAATGCCAGCTCCATTTAGCTAAAAAAAAATACACTCTGTCTTGAACAGCGCCATCTTTAATTTTTCGATGGAAGCCTGCCCTGAAAAAGTTCTAAGTCAAAGTAGTTTATCATAAAACATCAAAAACCAAAAAGTTTGACAATGAAGTAGTTCGGTATTCGATCGCCTTAAAACATTTTGTAGCTGTCCAATTTCATATTTAGAACTCCCGTCCGTCCGTCCGTTTAAATAGTTTAACAAAATATCAAAATTCCAGAGGTTTCTTTTACATTTTCTACCACTTTTATTTTCACCATTTTTCTGCTGTCGAGTTAATTATGACGACTACGGCGAAATCGCAAAAGGATAAGCCTTGTAAGTAATTTGCGCAATTTTTTCTTTCTCATGTCGTAGTAGTAAAAACAGTCTCGCTTCGAGTCTATTTTAATGACTGCTTAGGTCTTTGGTCGTCCAAACCAGAACTATATATTAAGAACGATTATTCCGGCTGGTTGACTGATATAAAACACAAACAACACCACGCCTTGCAGTCCCCCAGTTAGGCACAGTTGTGCCTAACAAGTACAGCCACATTCAAATTATGCTTAAGTCCCGTGTAATAAGGGGTGCGCCTATTGCAGATTCCGTGACTGCTACTGAGAAATTCCTGCAGTAGCGTTAGCGGCCACTAGACCAACGAGGCGAAACTACGAGTCTTTCTTTATTATTATTGTTAACTAATACGTTCCCTGCTGACCATGGTTCTCGCCACAGACTTCTCTATCCCGTCATAAATCCAGTGAGCTAGACTGATCTGCAATGTTTTGATTAATTCTAATTACTTTGAACAGTTGGTACCACACCGCGATTAGTACCAAGGCCGACAGCAGCATCCGCCGCGCGCGCCGCTCGCAATGCTACCAACAGAAACTTGACGATCCCCAATCCGAGGCAATCGCCGCCACGGAACTCTGGTGGCTCTAAGGTAAAGTACACTGGATTTTTCTTAATGTTTCTCATCCCACTGCAGGAAAAGCTACAATAGCCTTCGGAACCAAACATGCCGCAATATCTAAGAAAATGGAGTATTATTTAACACACTGACACCCAGTACGAATGCGGTACTCCTGATCGAACCATGTCTCATGTTGGAGAGTCCAAACTCCTGCACATGCACTCCTAAATACCTATGGACATTGATGTTGTCACCTACTGGACTGGAGTCAATGTATTTGACATTGATTAAAAAAACGTATTCGTTTTTAGTCAACAACTTTGTGAGGTTCAAATTGAGAAAGTATAATCTCGTCTAGTATAATTAGAATCTACGAAAAAGAATCTAATTGAAATTTTGTGCACAGTTGCCGGGGAAGTTTTCTCTTCAACGAACCCAAAAATCTGATTCCAAGACCGAAATCAAGGTAAGTTAAAGGATTGCAACAATTCTTATTGTACGTTAATATATGTAGTCATGGCCTGCATACCGACTAATAAATTTTCCTTTGTTTTTAGGTCAATGGAGGCTCATTAGACAGCGAACCATTGGAAAATGTTAGTGTATGTAATTTTATATACTTTTGTACTAAGATAATTGTCATTTTAGGCAAAGAAGGTTTATTTTGATGACCACAGGGAGGGTTGTTGACTGTTTTTTTATGTCGTAGATTTCGCCACCAGCAGAGCCAACAGAGCCAGACAATTTCGCCATTGACGGCCCTCCGACAGTAGGGGTAGACGAACAATCGTCTGAAGAGCCAAATTCATACGAAGGTGGTGTTATTAGCCTTCCGGACATCAATGAAAACTCTCCCTTGGGTATGCTTCGATACTTACTGTACTGCTATATCACTTTCGTGAAGGTAGCTTTTTCAATGATCGCTGTTCAGTATTTCTGCATCTTCTCGTATTTTACTACCCTCGCTAACTCCTATTCCTTCCACCTTCTCCCTCTTCTCTTCCTTATTTTATTACTAGGTTTTGTCCGCGACATTATTCGCATTTTATTAATATTCATATTTTAAACGGATCCAATTGGCTGTGGTAGACTTACAAAGGTCTAAGGGATCCGTTTATTATTAGGACGCGCGGAACCCTAAAAAAAACTAAAATTTCAGTAGATGAAAGTCTTTCTAAATCGGGCAATCTGTCAAATGTGTTTTGAATATCTACAACTACGACTACTGCTTCATCATTATTAATAATGTTTTAGTTGCTGCGACTATTTAGATATAGCGTTTGTAAATTCCCTCCATTCTGATCACATTGGAAAACGTGACGCGGGTTTTGGAACATTCAGTTCTTTTCAAAATAGTTGAACTGAGGATCCGCGCGTCATCTTCATGAACGGGTCCAGTCAGTGGAAGCTTCCTTAACTGCCAGAGCTTATTCGTATTTAAATAAGATAAAAATAAAATACATACTTACTTACATAAAAAAAAAAAATATATATATATATATAAATGAAATAATTAAGGAAATTGGGTTTTCCACGTCATCTGATCATAATGTACCCAGTAAAACCTACTGCATGAAGTGTCCATGGAGTTTCTCTCCCGTTCTCTTCCATAGGGATCTGTAATAGATTTTCGAACCGGAAATAAGCTTCAACTTTCTGACTAACCGACAGACTCCTTGACTGTATAAAAGTACCTGTAAATAGTTTAATGGAAATAAATGCTTTTCAGTTAAAATTTGTTTTTAGAATTGATTTCGAAGTCCTCTCCCATACAAAGTTTACATCTTATTTCCATCAGGGGTTATTTAGTAGAATAAGAAGTCATTATGACTTCCTTCGGTTTATGAAAACTAACTATCTTAAAATTTAAAATTACTTATTTATTACTCTGTTGCTACTTGAAGATGGACAGACCAATAAACACGTATCAGTTTGATAACCAAGAGAAGAGAATTTTAGATGTTTAAATATTTTTTGCAGTAATAAAAAATAATGATGGCGGCGAGCCCAATGAAAGCAAAATGATTGACTCTGATATACCGCAACAAAATCGCAAAAACGGTAAAATTTTAAAATCATTGGACAGTTCCTACACGTTCTCTTGAAACCTTTATTCAAATTGTATATTTTTTTAGAATATAGAAGTCGACCACAAACCCCATTATTGAGCAGTCGCCCGCAGACTCCAAAAAGTTTACAGTCGAGTCGTCCGCGAACACCGCGTATTCCGAGCCGACCGACGACCCCGCAGCCGAGCCAGGTGCAGCCCCTGGGCACGTCCTTAAGCCGCCCCAACACGCCGCAACGTACCACCGCCGCTTCACGACCTAAAACACCGTCCCTGATCGTCCCACCGAGTTCCAGAGTTCTGTCACCAGATCTATGCAGTCCGTCACATTCATTCCAAAACGACGAAGACATAAAATCAACTTTCCTTTCGAAACAGAAGCAATTCCACCGCATGAAGAAGGAACTTGACATGAAACAGGTTCGTTATACCACCTTTCATTTTATTTGAGTTATGAATTAATAAAAGTCATCGTAATTACTTATATTTATAGATTTAGCTTCCAACCTCATAAAAGTCTATTGTATTGTATTTTATATGGGCTGGAGTCCACAACTCCACGTCAAAGCGCGTAATATTTTGCGTATGGGCTATAATCCGCCACGCGGGCCAAGTGCGGGTTGGCAGGTGTCACATGTCTTTGTTTGAATTTTTGGTTCTAGGACATGCCGGTTCCCTCACGATGTTTTCCTTGGTGATGAAATAAATTACACAAAGTAGGTAATGCGCGCCTGCCTGGGGTTCGAACTCACGACTTACTGTTCGTAAGTCGGGGACGCCACCCATGGGCCACCGATGCTCTGTAAAAGTCTAATTGACACATTTCTTTGGTATAACTGCACAAGCAGCAAGTCTAGTAACTACACTCTGTCTAGTAACTTGCTGCTTGCGTGTGAGTTACACCAAAGATGTGTAGTGGCTTCAAAGACTTATGATTATGAATCACAGCCGCCCGATATAAGTAATACTTAACTATATAGGATGAACGTAGATGGGATTAACCTAGTCCTTAGACTATAGTACGAAAAATAACCGATAACGATGGATGGATTGTATGAAAAATATATACACCTATAATGTAGAAAAAAAGAAAACGGAAATTACGGCTTAAAGGAATAAGAATAAGCACAACCTGCGTCGCTAATGAAGTGGGTTAAGGCCAGGAGAATAATTAGTTTTCTCCGAGTGATTATTATTAAGATCAATAAAACTGTTTCAGCGAGCGGTTCTGGAACTGTTTGACAATCTACGTGGAATGAGCGAACACATGATCCGGGAAGGCATGTCAGGCTGCGGCGAGGGGCTCCAGCTACAAGAACTAGTAGTATTCAACGTAGCGGACTGGTCGTCAGAAGAAGTTGCCCAGATGTGCCAAGACGCCGTCGCCTCGGCCACCGGAGATGGCATCGACCTCATTAACACCACTCCTCCTATCGGTAATATCAATGTGATAATGTAATTACGTTCCCTGAATTTCAGTTTGTTGAATTTCGCCTCAAGCCAGTTGTTCAAGAGTAGTTTCATTTACTTATTCTAAAGGTTAACATTTAATTAAATAATCTACTTAATACCTATTGAATATTGACATACAACAAACATAATAGTCCGGGAGAGGTACCGTTGCATTTTAGGTAGTGTTTTTACGCCGATCGGTTGCCATCTTGTTCAATAGATCTCTAATGACTGATAAGTAAATACAGCGTCAGCTGACGCCCTCGCGGTGGATGTAGGTAGGATTGGGAGGTTAGGTTAGGTTAGAAAAAAATAATAAGATTAAGTAAAAAAAACCGTCAGCTGCATAGTGGTGGAGGGATTATGCGTCAGCCGCTCGCATGAACTTGTAAATGATGCACGCCTGATAAAAAACTAAAAGCAATCTACAACCAAGGAGAGAGTGCATCATTTACAATCCCCCTCCACCATGCATGACTAAGCTCAATATGATAAGATATGATATAAACTATTTCTGAAAATAGTTTCAGCCGGCGCGGCGTACTATGACTTAATTTTTATTTTTTTTCTACAACTTTCGTAACCTCCCAATCCTATACCCACCGCTACTTGAGCAGCTGACGGTTGGTTTACTTATTGGTAATACCTATAAGATAAGATCAACCTTCGATGACAATTTCAGCCGGATTACTATGACTTTTTTGTTTGCATCGGTACCTCCTGGACTATAAGATATTATCCAAAGTAAAATATCAGCCTGTTAGAATGTTCTAAATAGTAGTATTTGTAAACATTGTTTTTTTTTTTATGTACAGATGATAGTATTCTTGCGGAACTGGACACCAAAGTTGCTAACGTACCAGCATGTTTTTCTGATCTGTGTATCCAGGCGTTTAAGGCGCGACAAGAAATCATCGATTGGGTCAAGGAGCTAATTGAAGGAAGCGTGAGTATAACGAATGTGTAAAGAGTAATATGTTAATTAAGTTTTTAAACTGACAGTCACGAACTCTATCATTAAAACTAAAAACAAGAATATTTACCATGTTTACTATTAGGTCCCGAATTATCGGGAACTGAAAATAAATAGTTATGCATAATGAAAATCCCGTTTTTAGTGTTAATCATAGAATATGTCGATTGCAAGATTGCAACTGTATGGACCAAGAGCCCGCGATGTTCATACCTTCGTTATTTTATAAATATAAAACCTGAAAGTCTGTGTATTTGTAAAATATATCAAAACTGAGCTTTATACTTGAACGAAAGTGAGGACAAATTTTGTACACCTTTGATACCTGATAACTTTCAAAGGAACCGTGATTTAAACTTTATACCTGCATTTTAGGAACATACTTACACAGATGAATTTTCAGGTTTTATAAAATAACGGAGGTCTGAACGTCGCGGGCTCTTGCCCTAGTAGGTATTGTTTACTGACTACTGTTTAATTTTTTTGCAGGAAACTGGTAGTGGCGAGTCATTAGAGCGAATTGCTCGTTACAATGCTCAAGGACTTGAATTCTGCGAGTCTCTCCGTGAAGTGAAAGCCCGTGCCGTTGACGCTGTTGAATCCGCCATCAAATTCTCCAAGTAATAGTTAATAATATTGTTATATTATATTTACAAACTATACCTTCAGGTATTGTGAAAACAATCGTATCAATCGCCTGTGTGAATTTCAGCACAATTCATTGAAATAGAATGTTGTCAGAAGTATTTAAATCACAAGTAAAACATTACTGGCAAAGTGTAATGTAACTAAACACCTCTACGTACTCTTTCTCTAAAGCTGGTGTGACGTTATATCATATTTGTTTATGTATAATTTAGGCGAGCCTGTCGGGAACGAAATGCATTGCTAGCAGTGGGAGAATCGTTAGTGAGAGAAATAGCACGACTTCGACAAGATCTAGAAACACGTTCTGTCATTATAAGTGAATTGCAGGAAATCCACGATGAATCCGAACGCAACAGATCTAATGAGGTAAGTGCTTATATTATTATTAAAACATACATTACTTTTTCATAATTCATACATGTACCAAAACTAGCTTTAGCCCGCAGCTTCTCTCCCGTTATGTCAGTGAAAGAATTTTTTGAATCGTAACAGTAGTTCCAAAGATTACCCTCTACGTACTTACAAACTTTCAATCAAATTTATAATATTATATTAGTATAGATTTCGTAAAGAAATGTATCAGATTGCGAAGAATTCACGTTTATAAAATAAGATCTGTGTTTTGCTGTTATAAAATAAATATATAATTAATATAATCACAAAGGATACACGTCGAGAGTTGGAAGAAGAACGGGCAGCAAAGGCCACTATCAAAGATAAATTGGCGACCACTGAATCGCAGCTTCGTCAAGCGCGCGTCCGTATTTCTAAAATGGATCGGCAACTGCGAGAGGCAGAAGCAAGCATTGCGAGCCTGACGGACACTGTCAAGACGTTGGAAGACCAGGTAACACTGCGCTCCGTTCATATTACAATTACTACTGTGAAGGCTTTTTAACTTACTAATGAGGATTTAATATTCAGAGTCGTCAAAGGGAAGTGCAGTTGGAAGCGCGAGCTAGGAAGTTGAAAGAAAGTTTAAAGACCGGGGAAGTAACCAGCAATCAATTAGTGCATCAACGTGACTCTCTGCAAAACGAGTATGTTGTATTTAAACATTTATTATTCTTTTTCATTTACATTCTACAGTAGTAGTAACTACTGTTGACAGCTTCAATGTGGCTGTTGGCTTGCACCAAGGGTCGGCTCTAAGCCTCTTCCTGGTGATAATGGACGCACTTACGTCGGACGCAGGAGGCTCCCTGGTGTATGCTGTGTGCTGTTGTACAGTACATTGTGTTAGTTGCCGAGAGTGACTTAGAGGTCCAGAACAGATTGGAGGTGTGGTGGCAAAGGCTGGAGAATGTGGACCTGAAAGTAAGTAGAACCAAAACAAATACTTATTTCGGCAGTCTCTCCAGTCCTGTACCCACAATTCTTGCCGGAATGCCCGTGCCAATCTGTTCCGATTTTCGGTATCTCGGGTTGCTTGTTCAAAGGGATGGTGACGTAGACCGAGACGTAACACACCGGATCAACTCAGGATGTATGAAATGACGACAGGTCACTGGAACAACATTCGACCCACGGATGCCCCTCAAGTTAAAGGGGAAAATATACAAGTCCGTGATTACACCTGTCGTACTGTATGGATCGGAATGCTGGGCTGTGAAGAATATGGATGAAAAAAGATTGCATGTAGCGGTGATGAGAATGTTGAATTGGATGTGTGGTGTGACAAGAATGAATAATATCCGGGAGGTACCGTTGCATTTTATGTAGTGTTTTTACGCCAATCGGTTGCCATCTTGTTCAATAGATCTCGAATGACTGATAAGTAAACCCAGCGTCAGCTGACGCACCCGCGGTGAGTGTAGGATTGGGAGGTTAGGTTAGGTTAGAAAATAAATAAAAATTCAGTCATAGTACGCCGGCTTAAACTTGTTTTATACATAGTTTACCTTATTGACCTTAAAAAAATCGTCAACTACATAGTGGTGGGGATAGGGGTCTGATAAAAAACTAAAAGCAATGTACCACCAAGTTAGAGTATGCGATGGATTGATTGCTTTTAGTTTTTATCAGGCGTGCTTCAATTACAAGTTCATGAGAGCGGCTAACGCATAATCCCCCCTCTACCATGCAACTGACTTCACTCATTATGATGTAAACTATTTGTGAAAAAAGTTTCAGCCGATGTACTATGACTTAATTTTTAATTTATTTTCACAACTTTCGTAACCTCCCAATCCTACACCCACCGCTACTTGAGCAGCTGACGGTTGGTTCACTTATTGGTATGTAAGATCAACCTTCGATAACATGAATATCAGCCGACTTACTATGACGTTTTATTTGCAACGGTACCTCCCGGACTATAAAGTAAGGAACGAGTATATTAGAGGAAGCTTAAAAGTTGCACCAGTTTAGTTACAGAACAGTTGATAGGGAATCGACTGTCGTGGTATGTACATGTGATGAGGAGGGATGGATCGCATGTGACTAAAAGAGTGACGAATATAAATGTGGATGGATGGAGGAGGAGAAGAATACCAAAGAAATTATGGATGGATTGTGTGAGGAATAAACACTGTTTTAGGCTTTCACGGTTTAAAACTAAACTTATATTGTCACTTACGGGATATCTTCCGTGATTATTGTTTTGAGCTCCCGATATTTCGACGCTGTTGCAAGCGCCATGATCGTGGGTTGACTGGAGACTGCGGGTGGATGGAAAATAAAATTGTTACGAGCAGACAAATCTGTCTACCCTCTTTCTTTGTCTTTTGCTACGACTTCTTTCTCGATTAAAATCGAGAGGATGGCTTCAAATTGTCGAGTACGTGGAATCCAGTTTTGAGTATGCTCAAAAGTAGCAGCCGGCATCATAAAAAAAAACTCCACAAAACCTGCGTTTTGTCGTGACTTAGTGTCGAGTTCCAATAGTGCGCATAGCAAAAGACAAAGAAAGAGGGTAGACAGATTTGTCAGCTAGTAACAATTTTATTTTCCATCCACCCGCAGTCTCCAGTCAACCCACGATCATGGCGCTTGTAACAGCGTTGAAATATCGGGAGCTCAAAACAATAAATAATCACGGAAGATATCCCGTAAGTGACAATATAAGTTTTGTGTGAGGAATGATATGAAAGATAAAGGAGTAAATGATAGCATGACGGTTGACAGAAGAATCGACGAAAAAAACGCTCTGCGCCGACCCCAAGTAACATTTGATAAGGGTAGGAAGATGTTGTAGTAGTAACTACTACAATCGTATTCTTTACAGCGTTGAAGATCTAAAGCAACAAATAGAAAATTTAACCACCCAACACAAGGCAGCCGTACATGAACTAACTGTTCAGCTCAAAGAGTTCAAGAAAAAATTGGAAGAACAACGTAATATTACACAAAAGGAAATTGAACTCAAACTGGCAGCTGAAACTGCCTTAGTAGAAAGCCAAAATAACATCGAAGAATTGAAAGCTAAAATCAACGAAATGGAACTAAATAAACCTAATCCTGGTAAATTTACATTGCGACCTCAGATCAAATAAAAAAAGTAAATACCGCACTTCGAACAAGAAAGTGTCGCCATTTTTTCAACTATGTGTGAGTAAATGAAGTATTGCCACGTTTTGAAAAAAAAAATCCCTTTGAAATTGCGTAAAATAAGTAATATGCCAATGGGAAAATAAATGTCTCATAAATTACAATAACATTATAAATATGTAGGAGGTGTGTAGGATCACTTTATAAATGGTCTCAACAGATAGTCCCAAAAAAAAATACAACAAGGTTATGTAAAGAGTGTTTATTAAAAATAAATAACATAAAACAAAAAAAGACGGTATCATTTCGACTCTGTCGAATAGCAGCTACCCATTCATCTCTTATTAAAATATTTGCTGGCAACCTAAAACCAATAATATTTGATAGTAAAAAATAGAAGGTAAGTACTCGAGAATGTAGAAAGAAACGAGGGTCAGTGGGTCGTCTTAGGGGACCTCAAAACTGTGTTTGAATAATATAAAAAAGATAGTCTTGTGAGTACTTACCTGTGAAATGATATTCCTTCAGACTTTTTGTTCACTTTCGAGTTGTTTTTACACCATTTCATAACACACGACGGCATTTTTAAGGCAAACTTACTGCAGGACGACCCGTAGGATAATAACAAAAATGAGCATAGTTTGGTGCATGTGTGTGCGTGAGTGCGTGTGTTTACTTGAATGAGCAGAGTTTTGTGGCTTCACAATTGGCAAAGGCCGTGCGGTATCTACTTTTTTTATTAGTTGATCTGAGATTGCGACTAACTACTTAGGTCCATGTGCTGTTTTTTGAAAATCAGACCGTCATGTTTTTGGTGAACATGAACCTTACTTGCTATGCTTTAATGGAAAAGTCTATTACTTATGTTGCGTATGGAAAGCATCTCGCCATTTATTTTATACTTCATTTTAAAATAAACAAGTACCGAGGTCCCACCGCTGCGACATAGTTCAGTAGTTCACCCACCATAAATTGAACGGGTTCACTTGCGCGATGTGTTTTCGCGCGCCCGCCTCGATCGACTAATCGATCGCTACAGTCCGTCTTCCGCCACCGGCACCGTATTGAGTGCATGTACCGATGCGCACCGCGAGCGCCGCCGCACAGTGAGCCCATATTGAAAATTAGTGGACATAGGCAACAAACTTCCAATATCGATGTGATTTTTTTTATATGACGTGTTATGATATTCCTGACAACTTTTACTCTTTCTTCTGAAGTTGATAGTTTGTCTAAAAAAAAAATTAGATTTTTTTGTATGGAGCGAATCACGTTTATTCTTTTTCTTCAATTGTACGAATATGTTGGGTGTGTGGCGTGAGTACATGATAGCTAGAGTCATTTTCTATCCACGAAAAAATAATTCAGCGCCGGCCATCTGCGGCCGCGCCAGTAATCATTCGGTAATTTTTTGGCATTTAAAATAAATTCAAAGATTTGTTTTTGTCTCATTTGGCTGTTTTGACCTTCTTTTTAGTTAATTATATAGTTTTAATAGCACATAGGTACTTACAACTAGTAATTCTGGTAGAAATTTGGTTACCTATTATTGCATGTTATCGGTAGCACCTGCATTGTGATTGATGACTCATTTGTTTGTGCGCTGGGCTAAGCGCATAACATACGAGTCACCGAAAAATGCTTGTCTCTGATTGGCTGTTATTTTTTTAACTACCTTTAGATTTTTTTGTATGAAGCAAATCACGTTTAATTTTTTTTCTTCAATTGCACACTAATATGTTGGGTGTGTGGCATGAGTATGATAGCTACGGTCATTCTATATCCACAAAAAAAAATCAGTGCCGGCCATCCGCGGTAGCGCGAGTAATCATCCGGTAAAAACATATAATTTGTTTGAAAATTTTTGCCATTTTAAATAAATTCAAAGTATATTTTTATAGAAGGACTGTTCGGTCTACAACCAGGGCAAGTTGTGGTGACCGAACTGTCCGCAATTCGAGGAGACAATTAAATTAAAGTTGCCCTTACGAAAAGTGACTTACCTGGTGCCGGTGGGCTGAAGAGGATGACTTGTCCTTGGTCACGCCGGGTCTGCTGTATGTCTGTGTGTGTGTGTGTGTGTATAGTGTTATGTATGTGGTGGGTGAATTGGCAGATCCGACTATGTTTCAACAGACGCTAGTCTTAGTAGCGCGTAAAAGGTCGGAATGCAGCACAATAATAGTTCAAACGGCACAATTATCAACACTTCTCACAATTATAAAATGGTCCGTTCAATTTTCACCTTGCACACGGGGCTAAGCTTAACCTCAAACCGGCGCTTCGACATTGAACAAATAAACCCGTTTTCTGGTACAAATGGGGTTGTTTTGTCCAATTAACACTGAATTATAACCAAAATCTTGCAAACAAAAAAGATTCACTTCGATTTTCCAATAATCTCAATCAATCAATAAATTCGATGTAATCTCGTAAGGAATCAAAGACAAGAGGCAAACGTCAAAAACAAAAGCTGTCAGATGCTCGAACGACAAGAAATGCAATCGGAAACACGTATGGTACGAAACAAGGACCCTAGCTATCATACTCACGCCACACACCCAACATATTAGTACAATTGAAGAAAAAAATTAAACGCGATTCGCTTCATACAACAAAATCTAAAGGTAGTTAAAAAAATTATAGCCAATCAGAGACAAGCATTTTTCTGTGTCTCGTTTGTTATGCACATAGCCGAGCGCACAAACAAAGGAGTCATCAATCACAATGCAGGTGCTACCGATAACATTCAATAATAACCTAATCTCTACCAGAATTATTACTAGTTGCAAGTACCTATGTGCTATTAAAACTATATATTTAACTAAAAAGAAAGTCAAAACAGCCAAATGAGACAAGAAAAATTCTCTGAATTTATTTTATATGCCAAAAAATTTCATTTTTTTTTTTACCGAATGTTTACTGGCGCGGCAGCAGATGACCGGCGCTGTTTTTTTTTCGTGGATAGAGAATGACCCTAGCTATCATTTACTCACGCCACACACCCAACATATTCGTACAATTGAAGAAAAAGAAATAAACGTGATGCGCTCCATACAAAAAATCTATTTTTTTTTTCAGACAAACTATCTACTTTAGAAGAAATTTTATAAGAGTAAAAGTTGTCAGGAATATCATAACACGTTATATAAAAAAAATCACATCGATATTGGAACTTTGTTGCCTATGTCCACTAATTTTCAATATGGGCCCACTGTGCGCCGCAGGACCTCGGACTATTAACTGCCAAATAACTCGTTTTACTTAACTAACCAACTAAAATCACGTACTGCGTTCTGTGCGCAACTACTTAGTTACCTATGGATAATGTTTTATTTTTTTCAGATTTACCAACAGAACGAGAAGTAGATCTCTGGGCAGAATTACAATCTACAAAAGACACTTTACGTTTGACTGAGGAGGAAGTTACTTCATGTAAACGGGAAAAAGTGCGATTTTTGGAAACCCTGACTAAAATAACTGTAAATATTGCTCTTTCTTTATTGTGCTTGTTGAATCAAATAAAAAGGTATTCTAGATTATACTTTCTTTTTCAGTATTATGTACCAGATAACTTTTTTCCTCAAAGAGTGAGGTGATTACAGTTGGCTATAAACGTTAGCAATTTTCAAAGACTTGTTGAATTAAATCTTTGATGTATTTCAGGAACCGGACAACAAGGTAGGAATGCAGCAGAAATTGGCAGCTGAGCTTCTGAGCAAGGAAGAAATATTAGCAAAGATGCAAATACAAATAAGAGAGTTGACGAAAAACAACAAGTTGAAGTACGTGAAACAATGTATATACTATTATTATTTTAATATAGATCAAGATAGTAAAATTAAGAATGAAAAATTTATTTTGTGAATTATATTTCAGCGAACAGAAAGTAATTCAGTACGAACAATATGTTCAAAATCTGCATGCGCATAACCGAGCCGTGGGCAACTGCCAAGAAACACCAAATGGTATCAGCTATCAAGACTTACAACAGGAGGTAACTTGTGACGTGTTCATAGTTTATGCGTACTTTTGTTACAACTTTATACGCAAAAATTGTAATAACTGCTAATGTATACTAATATTGTATATCATGCGATATACAATATACAATATTAGTATAAAAGTATAGAAAAAGGCTAATCCAGCCTACGGATTGTCCCTAAGTTCGTGTAGGCAGGCACTGTAAAACGTGACTACCTGTCTAGTCTCAAAGAACTTGTTGGAAAACAAAGTCGAGGGGCACGAAAACAAGAATTAAATTAAATGGAAAATGAGAATTTTGAATAAAAATCGCAAAGATCCTATTTTCATTATTTTTCGAACTAATGAGTCTTCGGCACGCCTCATAACAGATAATGAACTTGCGAATGGGCCTTCTTGACTCGGTACACCGAAATGAAGAGTTGTCAGAGCTGATGTTGCAAAAAGAGCAGCAGCTTGAGCAACAAGACAAGACTTCACGTGCCCAGGCAAGAGTCATAAAGGTTACTAGGTCCTTCTTGCAATCATAGTAGAAATTATAACATAGTCTACTGTAGATACGTTTTGGAGTAAAATAGAGGTTAATTAAAATAGTAACACATTCTTAGAACCTAGACATCCCACCAAAATCATTGTCATATAAAATGTTGCCAAGACGAGACCAGATTATTCGCACTGTCAAAAAGTTTATCATATCTCATGTAGCCAAGCTTCTATCTCTACACGCCTTAGTCATTACATGTGGCTCGGCCGTTTCTTTACTACGAGAACTACACAACAAATACCAAATTTCAGCTTTCTAGGACATTAGGAAATACGCTAATTGTGTTTATCTGGTATAATCCAAACCCAAGTTCAAAGGGTTCAAAAAAACGACGAAGCGCTTTGAGAAAAGGTAGGTAGAGTAGTATCCTTGTTTGTGCTTCGCTTGGCTCGTCTTGTCGGGGGCATTACCGTGCCCCCAGAGTTGTTACAATACAATTAAATAAATCTTGCTGTAATTGGTCAAATCGATTGTAAATGTTTCAGAGTACGGTAGCTATATCTTATAAGAGGGCATTTAAGTAGTTTTTAGTCCTCAGGACATTCATAAATAATTCCATAGATTCCATTTTTTTCTTTTTCAAAGAATTGTTGCTCTCACATTTTTAAACATTGGAAAACTACTTTTAATTAAATTTTAGATTAAATATATATTTTATTTCTATAAATAGATATTATAAATACACAGTAAATAAAACTGGCTTGGCTATGATCTGGAGGTATCGCATTTGTTTTAGTTTAGACATATGATTTTTACGTTGATTATAAACCAGACAGTGATGCAGGTTCGCGAGGAATTGATCAACATGCTGAAGAACAAAGAAACTGAGCAGAGCCGCGAGCTTGCCGCTTTACAGCAGGATCTCGAGCACCGAATGAAAGTCGTTGATGAGGTAAGCGCACTTTTTTTAAATTTATGTATTACTTTGTTAATTTCAGTTAGTCACATTCGTCTGAAAGTTCCTAAATTACTGCGTTCCATGCGTCGCAGACAAACTGCGAGCGCCCACCATACGTGAAAAATAATTAAGGATTTAATTGTTAAGGAAGTTCTCCCTTCATCAACTATCTATTGAAGGTTTCGTAGCAATTCTCGCACTATCTATTGAAGGTTTCGTAGCAATTCTCGCAATTTTCTTTCTTCAGTAGGTACATCACACGTCTAAAAATATTCCATAAAAAAGTTCAAACTGAAAACAATACTCACCATAAGGGGCCGGCGGAGCATGCGTTTTCCATACAAACGTAATACCAAAATAATATGAAAATCAAACATATTCTTAAGGTAGTGTGTATATATTTCGATTGTATTATAGAATATTCTATATTCCAAAACAAATATTTTGAAAGGACAATGATATAAAGATGAGATATGAGGAATTTAAAATTTCTATAGAAAATTTATTTTTCTCATAACTCTGTTAAATCGATGTACATTAAAATATGTGTTTGTGAACCTATACAGGGTGTAAACCACCTCATCACAAAACCGTTAACCAAGCATTCTGTACATCAAACTAAAAACTTTACCCAAAAAATATTGCTGGGAAACAACTTTTTTTTTTGAGGTTATAAATCAGGTTTTGTGGTAGAACTCAATGTAACACTTAAAACATTGTGCTGATGAATGGATTGAATGGTACGAGGGTCGTGAAAGTGTTAAAATTTAAAATCTTACAAAAAAAACTTGTATTTAAAAAAAAACTTGTCAAAAAGTTGTAACTTTGACCCCCCATATCTCCGTAACTAAACGGTTCCCAGGTATGGTGCAGAACAAAAAAATGATCGCAATGATGGGGAGAACAAGTGCCTTTCGGCTTCGTGAAGAGGTGTTTTACACCCTTTATATTCTATAATCCAATCAAAATAAATACACACTACCTTAAGAATATGTTAGATTTACAAATTATTTTGGTAGTACGTTTGTAGGAAATTCGCATGCTCCGCAGGTCTCTTAACTCTGCGTCGCAAACAGGTAAACAAACAAATAGCAGCCAAAGCAGAAGAGATTCAGGAGCTGTTCGCCACTCTTGAGAACAAGCAGCAACAGATCCACCGGCTGGAGAAGATAGTGGTGGCGCTGGAGGAACAGCAGCGACGCGCGCAGGCGCAGCGGACGCGCCACGAAGAGAAGATCGCCGCGCTCGAACATGAACTTGCTGCTAGTGGGAATCGACGAGAACGGTGAGCGTTTTGCTTTTTGGTTAGCTGAAGTGGCAAGGTCTGGTCATATTCTGTCGAAGACCGATAGCCGATGGAGAAAATTAGTGGAGACCGCGTATCGGCTAACGTAGCGTGGGACGCTTAATAGACTGGCAATTATAAAAAGTGGCGAGAGCAGACTGGATGCAGAAGGCTGTTGTGGCGAAACATGGAAGAAGCCTCTGTTCATCAGTGGTTGAGTTTATTGTTGGTGAGCTTTAGTTGAGTTCTCCTGACTACGAATACGATGGACAAACTAACTGCATCGCACAATATGCATAGAATTGAAAGTACTTAATTAAAGTACTTAGATTTACGTCGTAAAGTACCCAATCGTGGTGCCCAGTTATGCCTTTCTTCCAACCTTAATTCTAGATGCCAGTCGAAACTTCATCTTTGGAATGTGAAAGATACCATAAAATGGGGTGGATGTGTTGTATGAGGATATTATCCCAGGATGTTATCACTCATTAAAAATACGTACTTATAAATTCCGTCAATTCTTTATTTTCAGAAAGTTCCTGTTCTTCTAAAATTAAAGTGGAAAAGCGTCGTCACGTAAAATTGTTAAGTGCCCGTGATTATGAAAATTGTGAATGTCAGTAGATGTGGGAAAGTTTGACTCGTTAGGGGGCGTCCATAAATTACGTGAGATGTTTAAGGGGGGGAGGGGGTCGAGTCAAATCTCATCTAATCTTACGTTGCAAATATCTCGCAATTTTTTTCTGATTGAAACAAAAAATATTATACTATTTTGATCCATTTAATCCAGATTGTACATGCTTAAGATTTAATCTTCAGCGTATATCGTAATACGATTATGATCATTCACTAATTCGTTCGAAAGAAAACAATTTCATTCATACTTCGACGATATACATCTACTTGACTGTCAAACCACCATATTTGTTTTATACCAAATAGCTCAATTTAATCTGAATTTACGGTACAGTGTAGCCCATTCCTTGTTTTCGCGACACTGTCAGCCGAACGCGCGACTCGATGAACGAGAGCGTACGAGCTAAGTAGCAGCGACACACGGACAGGTTCACTTGCTTTGTTTATTCTTGTAAATTGTTTTACTCGACTCAGTGCATGCTCTTACTAATTTAAAATGAGTTACCAAGATTTTTATAACGCATACGTCAAAAGATACGTCTATAAGACGAAGAACCCACATTTTGAAAATGAAATTTGGTTGAATAAAATCTCGTCTCACCAGGGGAGGAGAGGGACAGAAAATTTAAAAAAACACCTCACGTAATTTATGGACGCCCCCTTATTTGCGAATAAATTGTTATTTTATGCAACTTATAATTTTTTTTAATTTTATATTAATTTATTACAGGCCTTTTAGAAATTTGTAAGGGTCGAAATGAAGGCCAACCCCCAGGCATCGAAAACTGGCCATTTTTTGGAACCGGTTTTTTTTGTTTCGGTTTTTTTTTCAAAACTGGGGGGTACCCTGGTTTGAAACCGAAAATGAGATTTCAGGGCAACCTGTCATCCTATCCAGCACGACCATCGATGATTACCTTAATTTTAATGCAGTACATAAAGGGTGTAAAACACCTCTTCACGAATCCGAAAGGCACTTGTACTCCCCATCATTGCGATCATTTTTTTGTTCTACACCATATCTGGGAACGTTCTAGTTACGGAGATATGGGGGGTCAAAGTTACAACTTATTGACAAGTTTTTTTTTTTTAATACAAGTTTTTTTCGTAAGATTTTGACTTTTAACACCTCCACGACCCCCGTACTATTCAATCCATCCATCAGCACAATGTTTTAAGTGCGTTACATTGAGTTCTACCACAAAACATGATTTATTTAAACCTCGAAAAATAAGTTGTTTCCCAGCAATAATTTTTGCGTAAAGTTATTTAGTTTGATGTACAGAATGCTTGAAAGCCAAAGTTAGCGGCTTTGTGATGAGGTGGTTTTCACCCTGTATTCATGAAAAAATATTACTTTATTGTATGTACTAGCGACTCTAAAAATGTACTCACATATTTTCGCTGTTATAAGTTATTATAACATATCGACCGTGCCCGTGCTAGGTAGAACCTTTCTGCGACGACCACTATAGATTTTAGGTATTTTGATCAACTAAAGTTGATCAAAGACATGAAAGTTAAATAAGTATATTATGGTACATCTATTTATATATGAAATGAAATGTACTCCATTTTATATATAAATAGATGTACCAGCGCGGTTTCACTCGCGTTTTTCATACGTTGGTGTTTATGAGATTTAGTGTGAAAGTTAATGTTCCAAGAAAACAGACCAACTGCACTTCGGGATGATAATACCTACTGCGTAGCTTAACTCTATAACATTACTTAGCAAAACCACTCAAACGGAGCAAGTTAATTCGTCTTACAAGAAGAAAAATAGTAAGGGCACTCAAACCCTTGCAACGGATACTAAGGGGTCGTCTAAACAACAATCGGCGGTATCATCAGCAATCCTTAATACATTTAGCCATAATGAAGACCCGGAGAAAAAAGTTAGTAAAAGCTGTATTATAAGCGAAAATAAATATAATAAAAATACATACAATCCACAGCTATTTACAAAAACTATTTTCAACAGACTTCCAAAAAGAGGAGCCTGTTCTCAATTAGTCTGTATTTTCTTTTGTGTTTGTTACCTCAGAACTTTCGACTGGGTGATCCGATTTTGATGGTTCTTTTTTTATTTGAAAGCTGGTGCTTCCCGTGCGGTCCCATTTTAATTTGCTGAAGATCTGATACTTATCTTCGGAGATATACAATGGAACTCTTCAAAACTAGACAGCAAATCTGCAGTTTTTGCTGCAATCGCTTGTAGGTTCATTGTTTATATTATACTATATCATGACGTAACATCACGCCTGTATGCTCTGAGGAGGTACGCAGATGTGTACAATACACCCAGATTTTGTTAGAGCTAAAAGATTGAGGATCATAAGATCCCAAGAATCTACCGAAGAGCGTCAGGAGAGACTTGATGCTGTTCGAGAACATCAGGCTGCAACTTGCTCCGTGGAAAGCTTTTCCGATCGCGAAGCACGCCTGCGTTCTCAGCGAATTTACGCATCTACATCTAGGTCTCTAGAGACCAGTGAAGAATAGATGCCTGACTGCGTTCACGGATAGAGAATTGCGCTTGAGTTCTCAGCGTATTCGCACATCTGCTAACAGGTCTTTTGAAACGAGCGATGAACGTGATGCGCGACTAACTGCTGCTCGAGATTATCATACATTGCCCCAAACACACACACAACAAAATATTCATAATCAGTTAGAATGTGAGAGAGAAAGAATTGGTGTGCGTACTCCCAGCGGAAAAATGCCGAATTTCTTAATTTCTGTTATGCAAATAATTAGTGTATGAGATCGTGTAAATGTGTATGGTAAATTTAAATTTGTGTATACAACCATTGGGGAGATATTCAACAAAAACTGTTTCCGCTGGGAGTACGTACTCCTAGCGGAACTTCTTTTTTCCAATGGACGGACAAGAAAAAAATTACATACAATAATTAGTGTGTAACGAGGGGTACATGTGTATGAATAAATGAAATTAGTGTACCATAAAACTGCGAAGATATTCAAGTTTCCGCTGCGGGAACGTTTGGCGATTTGTTGAAAATCATATAAAGAGGCTTTGCACACAGTTGTAATTTTCCACGCACGTTGCTTTGAATTTGTGTATAATGTTTGTCAAAACAGAATTTGGAAAAAACATACCGTTCAAAAGATATACACGTAAAAGTAAAATAAGGTTATTTTGTCCTAGAACCTAAAATAGGAATACTGGAGTTTAACTTGTAACGTTTACTTGTATCTTGTAAGCGTTTACAATGTCTTACCAAGTTTCACTTATGTAATCTTAGTGATTAATGAGCAATGGCATAATTTCTACTACTGGACGACTGCATTATTTGACATCCAATTGTAGGACTTTTTAATGGAAAATCAAAATAGAATATATTCCAATATTCTGTGTATCAATGCAACTATTCAAATGTCAAATTTCAGATCATTTCACTAAGTAAATAAAGAGATATAATAAAAATACCAGAACAACCTCAATGCACGGATAAACCGACCAAATTGAATGGCTACAAAAAAGCGGCCCTGCAGTATAAGAGCTAACGTTCTAAAATTTCCAGTATTATTTCGTACAGGTACGTACAGAAGTTTAACTGAGAATTAAACTGAATTAAATCTGTACCCTAAAAAGTATTTATTCGAAAATAACTTATAAATAAAATTAATTAAGTCTGATTACAAATATGTACCTAACTATATACAATTGATCTATAGGTACATAGTGCTTTTAGATTTTCAACGACGTCGAGCGTTAAGTTACAAAACACAGTTCTCACTTGAACCTCTAAACTTCTTTTTCTAGTAGACCGCTTCCAAAATGTTCTGGTTTCGGTGAACCTTCTGCAATTTTTCAAGCCCGTGGACCAGCAAGACAAGCAAGAAATTGTCAATAATATTTTTAGCACTGTTAGGATTGCACGATTCCTAAGATTTGTTTTAGCAAAAAATCAAAAAATTAGAATATTATAGCTTCGAAATGATTTTTCTAAAGTCTCAAAAACGACCATTTTCAGCGAAATACAACCTGTCATCACCTTTTTCGAGTTGCTTATTATCTGCCTACATAAACATAAAACCGGAGCAGCTCGTGGTAAATAATAAAAGCCGCTCGGGTCGATCGTTAGATTAAGCCGTGCTTGCCTAGGTTGGTCTGTGGATGGGTGACCTTTACATACCGAGTTTCATCCGTGCCTCGAAAAGCACGTTAAGCTGTTGTTCCTGGCTGTCATTTATCCGTCTTTGAAAGTCACAGCTGATAGTCAGCGGCCCAGGTAAAAATTTAGTGAAGTGACCGCTTCAGAGGGGGTGGCAAGGAGGGAGAGGGGGAGGGGAGGGTCCTCCCTGCCCTCTGGTACCACTCCCATGAAAAGATAATGCACCATTCCTGAGAAAAACCGTATTAGGGTTAAAATATATATCCTCACTCACCGTGGCACAGTCCAGGGTAAGGCGGTCGACGGAGCCCCGCTTCGCGGGGCCCCCTACTTTTAAATGGTTTAAAAAAATAACCACGAAGGGTATGGCGCGGTCTATTCGCTCGCTCATTCGACCCCGCCATACTCTTCTAGTCTCAACCATCCGTGTCAGGGTGCCCAAAGTCCCGAGCTCACTTCGCTCGCTCTTGAATCCAAATTACAGTAGCATTCTCAGCTTCTAGTAGCATGAAATGAAACAACAAAACATTCATAAATGGAATGAACGTACAAATGACACTGACACAATAACAAACTTTTTTTTTACGTTTCGTTTTGCTCACTTTCTACGTCATTCTGCACCATAGACACACATTTGGAACAGATGTGTTTGTCAATCGTCTATTTTTAACCGACTTCTAAAAAAGGAGGAGGTTCTCAATTCGGATGTTTCTATTTTTTTTTTTGTTTTTTGTTTGTTCGCGCATAACTCCGTCGCTTGCCAACCGATTTGAAAAATTCTTTTTTTGTTGGAAAGGGTATACATTCCAAATGGTCCCATAGCCACCAAGTCGGGATCTGATGATGGAATTTTGGCGAAATCGAGGGAACTCTTCAAATTTTATAGGATAACGTACAGTGATTTTGGTATTTTCTACAACAAGTGAAGCATTTGCGTTTGATAAGAACCATTCTACCATCAGATCTGATGATGAAGCCAAGAGTCATGGAACTCCATAATGAGACAATGTATCCTAGTCGTGTTTGGGCTTGTTGCAATTGTAACGGTATGCACTTTCCATGTGTATCAAGCACATGTGAATCACTAAAAAGTGAAAAATAAAAACTTTTTTTGCAAAAAATAAAACCGACTTCAAAAAAAAACAAAAAAGTGAAAAATAACTGTAGCTTCTGAAGTCGGTGACAAAAAAATTAAATCAATCAAACAAAGGTCACCGACTTCAGAAGCTAAAGTTATTTTTCACTTTTTTGTTTTTTTTTTAAGTCGATTTTATTTTAACGTTTCGTTTTCGCTTTAGAACTGATTTGAGGTTAGAAACATTTTACATTTAACTCTCGGAAAATATGCATTATCTTTTATAAGAGTGGTCTAGTCATAATAGGGGACGCATTCCCTAGCAGCTTTAACCCCTTTTAGCCCTCTCCGCGGCGACAAGTAACTAAAGCCAACCCGTTTAACGCTACCATGGAGGGGGTATGACTCCACGCACAATTTTTTTTTTAATATTTCAATTTTTTTTTTAAATATTTTTCTTGAATATAATATAAACATTTTTTACGAAAATATAAAAGTCATGCACCTAAGGGTTAATAATACAGACGCAATTATATTGTAATAATTTAGTAAGTTTAAGAAAAAACAAGTGACCTACTATTTTTATCAATAAAGTTATTTATTGACTTGTTCAAGAATTGTGTGCCCACCTGTACCAATTCCAAAATGGAAAAACGGAAAAACACTGGAAATTGTAGAACGTTAGCTCTTATACTGCAGGGCCGCTTTTTTGAAGCCATTCAATTTGGTCGGTTTATCCGTGTTTTGAGGTTGTTCTAGTATTTTTATTATATCACTGTATTTACCGAGTGAAATGAGCTGAAATTTTACATGTGAAGAGTTGAATTGATACACAGAATATTGGAATATGTTTTACTTTGATTTTCCATTGAAAAGTCCTACAATCGGATGTCAAACAATGCAGTGATCCAGTGGTAGAAATTATGCCATTGCTCATTAATCACTAAGATTACATAAGTGAAACTTGGCAAGACATTGTAAACGCTTACAAGATACAAGTAAACGTTACAAGTTAAACTCCAGTATTCCTATTTTAGGTTCTAGGACAAAATAACCTTATTTTACTTTTACTTATCTTTTGAACGGTATGTTTTTTCCAAATTCTGTTTTGACAAACATTATACACAAATTCAAAGCAACGTGCGTGGAAAATTACAACTGTGTGCAAAGCCGCTTGATTTTCAGCAAATCGCCAAACGTTCCCGCAGCGGAAACTTGAATATCTTCGCAGTTATAAGGCACACTAATTTTATTTATTCATACACATTTACCCCTCGTTACACACTAATTATTGTATGTAATTTTTTTCTTGTCCGTCCATTGGAAAAAAAAGTTCCGCTAGGAGTACGTACTCCCAGCGGAAACAGTTTTTGTTGAATATCTCCCCAATGGTTGTATATGTCACCGTAAAATTGTCAAATACGTTATATTACAATATAACGTGTCTCTCTCTAGCGATATTGTAAAGTCTCGAATTATTGTCAAATGAATATGCGGAAGTATCTCTGCCCCCATAATCGGGGCTTGGGGCACCCCCCGTTAGGTTAGTTAGGTTCCTTTAAACCCTGCACCCGGAAATAGGGGCCCCGCGAAGCGGGGCTCCGTCGACTACGCTTTTTAGGGGAATATAAAGTGTTTTAAGGTTAGGTTACAATAATCGGTATTTCTCAGGAATGGTACAATATCTTTTCATGAGAGTGGTACCACTGGGCAAGGGGGACCCCTCCTTCCCGTGTTCGCGTGAGTTGACTACCATCGCATGCATTTCACGAAAAATAACGCTTTTTGTTGTAAGCAGAATGTTCATTTGACAATATTTCGAGATTTTACAATATCGCTAGAGATATTACAATATAACGTGTATCTCTCTAGCGATATTGTAAAGTCTCGAATTATTGTCAACTGAACATACGGAAGTATCTCTTGCCCCCATAAACGGGACTTGGGGCACCCCCCCGTTAGGTTAGTTAGGTTATATTAATTGATATTTCTCAGGAATGGTACATTATCTTTTCATGAGAGTGGTACCACTGGGCAAGGGGGACACCTCCTTCTCTCCACACCGCGTGAGTTGACTACCATCGCATGCATTTCACGAAAAATAATGCGTTTTATTGTAAGCAGTATGTTCATTTGACAATAATTCGAGACTTTATAATATCGCTAGAGATATTACAATATAACGTATTTGACAATTTTACGGTGACATATACACAAATTTAAATTTACCATACACATTTACACGATCTCATACACTAATTATCTGCATAACAGAAATTAAGAAATTCGACATTTTTCCGCTGGGAGTACGCACACAAAGAATTGCTGGAGTACGGCATGAAGAGACAGAAGAAGAGCGCGAGGATTTCGACATTCTCTGAACAGAATGTCGATAACATCTGAAGAATCGGGTGTTATAGCCGTAGGGCATGACGACGTTCCTTGGGTTGATAAGAAACGGAGTTCATTTACGTATTCTCCTATGATTGAATACGCCACATATTCCGGAGGTATGGTTCAGCATTATACTTTTTGTGAAGCTGTTAAATGGCGAAAAGAACCAAACTGTATAATGTTGCTCAGGTGGGAAAGATCCGTTATTTTCCCGTCCCCGGGCTCTACGTTTCAGATCTTCGATTTTGACGAACCCGGTATCGCTGGCAAAAGCAACAGGATCCGCGTACGAAGTTGCGGGCAGAAGCTAGTACATAATATGTCCCTTGAACTTAAAATAAATGATACCTCGTGGTACTTTTTCATGGTAACATGGTATTTTTTCGACGATACTTTGTGTGCATTGATTATAGGTACATATGAGAAAATACAATCACCATGTGAAAGCACAACACCTTAAATTATGTAATTAATTTACTGTTTATTATGATTACTACAAAATTAAACACATAAAAATAAATGTACTGAGTTTTTTACGGCGATTTACACGAGCTAAACGCGAGTTTTATAAAAAGTATATGATTCACTGCTATAAACAAGTGTCCGTAAGGATTGAGGAGCCACTATTTTGTAGCGTAATGAAATTATTGTACTTATTTAGTAGTAAGTTTAAAAAAATTGTAGGATCGATCCTCGATTTTGTAGTACAATACTTCAAAAGTTATATGAACATAAAGGTGGCACCTCAATCTAGATGTTTGGATTGAGGAGCCACGTCAGAACTTCGGACAACATGGATTCATATTTATCATAATTTGGTATGTTTTTGTAGCATTTGAGAGTAATTAGTAGACAAAATCTGAACACGGTTGTATTAAAATCAAAAAAGTTACCATACATTATAAAAGTGGCTCCTCATATCATACAAACACTCGTCATTTTTCAAAGAAGCAGTTGTTCAATTAATGCGCAATTTCTTCGTCATTTAGTAGTAAGTATAAAAGATTTGTAGGACAAGATTTATTTATTAAAAATGAGTGAATTGAGAGATACGGCATATTTCAACTGGCTCCTCAATCCTGACGTTTCTATACCTACCTTAGATCATAACTTACTCTGTACTTACCTGAGATCACAACGAAATCAAAAACCAAAGACACTAACATTTAGTATAAATGTCTACTAAATACCTATGTACAGAACACCATTGTAGATATTCGGTATCTGAAAACCCAACTACTTTACAAAATTCCTTAAGAATTGTATTTTAAGGGTGACCATGGTATATGAATGAAACCAGGAAAACTAGTTTTTGAAATTTTATTTTGGTGACAATTACTTATATTACTACATCTGCATTCTTATTAAAACATAACTTTAAACTCAGTGCAAACTTACATACAACAAAAGAAAAAAAAATGTCACATAACCTGAGGAATAGATATAAAAACAAATTTGCAGAAGAAGTCATCAGCGTACGCACTAATTACGGTAGAAAGACCATATTATTTGAAGGAGTTAACCTATACAATGGATTACCAGACGATATTGAAGAGTGCAATAACGTGAACACATTTAAAAATAAGCTAAAGGAACATGTATGTACATTAATAGTACATTGTTACAATTTGTCAATGACGTAGAAAGCCTAGCGGTGACAGCGGTTGCCTTGTGAATAGTTCCCAAGTTCGAATCCGTAGTCAAGAATTACTTTTTGTATTTATTTGGTTGAACAGAAACTTACAGAAAAAGTTGCATTGCATTTGCAACGCTTACCGGACAGTTACTAAAATACATTTGTGTTTGTAAAAGCCAAGTAATTCACAAAAAAAATTGTTTGGAAATTAAGGGATAGCTAATATCGTAGTGAACTCAATGTCATGTGTCTCTAATGGCATATGCTGCTGAACAAAGTTTCGAGTAAACGAGGTACTAGGTAGGTATGTACCAAAATCTATAATGATTTCTTAAATTATATATTTACGTTCATAGGCGTTATGGAATTTATCCCGGCAATAAGCGATGCTGGTATGGGCCACTATAAATGTCACTATCCAACGAAGGATGAGATGTTTTGTTACGACGACTATGATTCTCACTCACCGTAAAATTCGTAAAAGCACCAAACAATCAATTAATTTATTCTTCAACTTATGTTGAAATTGACTACTAAATACATAGGTACATATGTACATAAACATTTGAAGAAGCTCTGTGTATACCTACCTATATTTAGACATTGTCGATTTGTTACAAAATAAAATTTCAAAAACCCTTTTTCAAAATCAAAATCAATCAAAATCAAAATCAAAGCATTTATTTCAAGTAGGCCAGTTACAGGCACTTTTGAATTGTCGAAACAAAAATGAACATTTAAAGTAGCTACAGTCCCAGTCACAAGACATAAAAACTGTGAAAGTACTGTAGTTGCCCATTCCCTAGCGTAGATCTCTATGGAGAAGAACGGGCAAGAAACTCCATGGACACTCTTTTAAATCAAAATATTGTTACAAAATCTTGGTTACATCATTCATGTTGAGATGGTATATTATGTGAGAACAATGTAGCAAGATGTGCACGTTAAAAGTGTCCATAGCAAAACAAAAATAAAATACAACTCAAAAACTAAATAATTCAAATAAACCATGGCGACTAAGAGATGACCAGTCACAACTGACAGCGCCCGTTCACGAACATGACGCATGGATCAGCACCATTCAGCTCAACCATTTTGAAGGGAACTAAATGGTCCGACACACGCGCCACCATCAGCGAGACATTTGAGAGAGCATGACATACTCTCAACCGCCAGGGCACATTCAAGTCAAGAACTGCCGTAGGTTTCCAGTGAATGATAGCTTATTAGTACATAGTACTCACACAATATAGGCTATGCGATTATATAATACTAACATTGAATCTATACAATGCAAAGATAAGTTTGTACAATCTTCAGCAGCTCCACCAATACCATTTAATGCTATCAATTTTTGCGCCCCTGTCCATGTGGAGCAGGACCAGCATTAAGCCAAGCATTTTTATCAGCGATATAATCGCTCAACTTGTAATATGCTTGTTTACATAGTGTGCGTTTAACGCATGTTTTAAATTTCGTCTCATTCAGTTCAAGAATACTTTGTGGAATTTTATTATAGCATCTCAAACAGTACCCCATGAAAGATGAGTCTACTTTAGCGAGTCTAAAGCCTGGCTGAACTAGTTGGTCCCTATTTCTAGTACTGTAATTGTGTCTGTCACCTCTTTTACCAAAAAGATGCAGATTTTTTCTGACGTACATTATGTTTTCGTAGATGTATTGGCAATGAACCGTCATGATGCCAATATCCTTAAATAGTTCCCTTAGAGAATCGCGCCTACGAAGATTATATATGGCTCTGATGGCTCTTTTCTGCAGAATAAATATAGACTCAACATCAGCAGCCCGTCCCCATAGCAAAATACCGTAAGACATTATACTATGGAAGTAACTAAAATAGACCAGTCTAGCGGTATCTACATCAGTGAATTGACGGATTTTTCTAATGGCATATGCTGCTGAACTTAAGCGCCCCGCAAGCGATGTTAAATGAGAACCCCATTGTAGCCTTGAATCAAGCGTAAGCCCCAGGAAAACAGTTTTATCTACGAATTCGAGTTTTTCTTTATTCAATATTATCTCGCAATCACTACTTTTAACATTTGGTAATGAAAATCTTATGCATTTAGTTTTCTTTTCATTCAATACCAAATTGTTTGCTGTGAACCAATTTTGGACCTGAAGTAGGGCATTATTCACTTCATCTAGATTTTGGGCCCGTCTATTTATCTTAAAAATTAGGGAAGTGTCATCAGCAAATAGCACCATATTTTGTGGTTGGTTTTTCAATAAATAGGGTAGATCATTTATATAGACTAGAAAAAGGAAAGGACCCAATATTGAGCCTTGCGGAACCCCCATTTTTACTTTCAAACCCTGTGAATTGACACCATTTATTTGAACATGTTGTTTTCTATCACTCAAATAAGATTTTACCAGGTTAAGTGCAAGTTTACCTAGTCCGTAATGCTCCAGTTTCAGAAGTAATGTGTCGTGATTTACGCAGTCAAAAGCTTTGGAGAGGTCACAGAAAATTCCTATTGCGTCTTGGGACTCTTCCCACGCAGCAAAAACGTGCTTTAATAAGGTTACACCGGCGTCAGTTGTACAACGTCCCTTGGTGAAACCATACTGTTGATCATGTAAGATTCTGTTGGTGTTAAAATGATAGAGCATTTGATTAAGCATTACTTTTTCAAAAACCTTGCTAAAAACTGGTAACACGGATACAGGTCTATAATTATTGGCATCTTTACTGTCCCCGGATTTGAAAAGAGGTATGACTTTACTGTATTTCATTAAATCAGGGAACACTCCTTGGTCTACACATGAATTAAAAATTAAAGCTAAGTACGGGGCTATGGTCTCAAGTATAGATGTACAAACTTTGATAGACATTCCCCATAGATCTTCGGTCAGTTTGATTTTAATTTGCCGGAAAGCTTTAATAACTGTCATAGGGTTAATATGTTTAAATTTAAATTCAGCCAGGCAGCCAGACACATTCGCCTTTAATAAGCCAATTGAGATTTCAGGTGAGGAATTAAGGGCCTCCGTAGTTTTTATTGGTATATCGGTAAAGAAATTTACAAATTCTTGAGCTACTTCCTGATTAGAGCTTTTAGGACCACATTCTGTATCTAATGTATAGCTATTATTACGTATTTTCTTTCTGTTAGTCTCGTTATTTATGACTTTCCAAACGGTCTTTATTTTATTTTCTGCTGTTTTGATCTTGTTGCTAATGTGCAGGGCTTTAGCAACCTTGCAAGTATTTCTAAAAATCTTTGAATACTTAGCAACATACTTGCTAAAAGTTTCTGTGTTTATAAAAGTCTTAAGGCTGTAAAGCTCAAATAGCCTTTCCCTACTTTTTCTGATACCTCTAGTTGCCCAATCACTAAATATAAATTTAGGGCAAATACTCTTTGTCTTCTTTTCAAAAGTTTTGTTGAATTCCGTGTGAACTAATGAAAAGAAACGGTCATACAATTGATTTATATTAATATCCTCTTGGCTCATTTCACTTAACTTGTTCTGTAGGGAAATATTAAACCTATTTAATTTGCAAGAAGTTATAGGTCTAAATTTAATCTGAACATTTTGTATTGGAGGAGAGAGACACCTAAAAGTTACAGTTTGTCCGCTATGGTCAGACGGCAAACAATTCACTATGGCTTTATCTAAATAATCACAATTGCAGAAAACATTATCTATACAAGTAGCAGAAGATGATGTTACTCTAGTAGGTTCTATAAAAGTGTTGGTCAAGTCAAATGACTTAAAAAGATTTAATAACCGACTGCTATTTGGATTCTCTTCTAAAATATTGATATTGAAATCACCACAAATAATTGTAGACTTATTACTGGCTGCAAGTTTTGCCAGGACATCTTCCATTATTGATTCGAATAAGGAAAAGTTTTGATAGTTTGGGGGTCTGTACACACACACAACTACATGCTTATCCAGCTCAACACAGGACAGTTCGACGCAATGTTCAACCGAGAGACCTACTATGTCATTACGTTGCTTATATTTAAAACTATTTTTTATTAATATTAGGGAACCTCCACGAAGCATAGTTTTACGGTTAAAGCAGCTACCCACCATATAGTTCTCATAATTAATAAGCATTTGGTAATCCTTTAGCCAATGTTCAGTAAAACAAATAATGTCAAACTTACTACTTTCTAAAAACAATTCAATTTCTAATAATTTGGAAGAAATGCCTTGGATATTTTGGTGGAATAATTTTAAGGTGTTCTGCTGAGGCCCTTTTTTACTAACTAGTTGAGTGCAAGAAGATACCTTGTTGTTGGTAGGATTAACAATAATATTGTTAATGGTACCTTCTGTTGTCTCACTTTCTAGTTTAAATTAATATATGGAGTGAGGCCGGAGACTCCCGTGCCATCCTCTGACAACAAGACCCTATCACTAATAAACCCTAATTGAGAATTTTCCACGGTGACAGATGGATCCTCTCCAGTACAATGTGTGTAAACATTTATAGCACTAGTGCTATATTCATTCGTGCCAGTCACCTGAACATTAGTAGAATTACTAATTGTCGATGTATTAATAATATAACTAAACTTAGACATACTATTTATGTCTGTGTGAATACTATAAGATAATAGCCGAGCTATTTTGTGTCTACATACAATAGGTAGATACACCTTACCCCGTGTCGACTTTAGTTTACCAACAATAGTGTTGATATCCAGATATATAAGTCTGTCACTATAGTGACCTACTAGAAAATGAATATGGTTATTTAACATATGTATATAATTGTTTTTCCTATTACCCAAATTTTCAAAATAGGGAAAAGCACACAATATGATTTTACTACATTTTAACTTTAACAACTCGGATACACAGTCAGTGATATCTTCCTTTTTAATCTTAGAACTATTGCCTACACATATAGTTATGGTGGTACTAGGATCACAAACGGTTTTTGTCGCAGATGCCATAACCTGTTTGTAGGTAGACCCTGGCATACAATTGTTTTGAGTACAATAATTCAGGTTATTACTAATTAATTTACCTAGCCCCTTACCTATATTGTCAGAGAACATAACTGAAAGATTACAATCATGATTATTATGAGAAATAAAATTACCACTCTCAGGCAGAATATCATGTGTAAAATTATTTGATTGTTGGTTCAGTAAACTGTCCTGAGACAAATTCTCAACCTGGGATGGGTCCTCCATTACCTCAGGCTGGATATTGTCATGGTTGGTAACCGTCTGACAACTACATTGACCCATTACCAACTCATTTGCTGCAAAAATATGTTCCCTAATTTGGTTCTGAGATATCATATACCTACTAGAAAGGGAACTTAGTGAATCCTGAAGTACCTGTATTTCAGACTGTAATTGCTGAGTATCAATTTGATAAATTTTTACACTGTCTTCCAATTTTATTTGATAGTTGTTTAACTTATTTACTAAATCAACACGCTCTTTCCTCAGTGGAATATATTTGGAAAAGCGTTTTTGTTGTTTCCTAAATTGATTACATTTTTTTATTATTCTATTCAACTTAGCATATTTTTTTAATTTGTTTTTGCTAACTGAATAATTTTGTTTCATTAATGAATCCTCTGTCAGATCAATAGTTATTAAGGAAGGGGGGTTTAAATTATTATTATTGTTTAATAATTCATTATATAAGAGGTTTGTTTCTTTAGCTTGTGAACATGCTCTTTCTTTCTGTAACTTTATTATACAACTATTGGCATGAATTAACTTATCTTCTAAGTCCCTAATTTTAAATAAAGCCTGCTCATATAAATCACTACAATTACTGAAACCATCCGTGACCACCTTCAGTTGATCCCGTTCATCCACAACGTCCAAGTATTGCTGATGAAGGTCTACTAGCTCCCGTTTTAAGCTGGAGTTTTTGCCATTAATCTTATCGACTTCCACCTCACTCTCCTCTCTCTCCTGTAACAGTTGTTGGACTTGGAGGTTTGATTCTTTAAGTTCTTGGAGGGCCGTTCTCAATTTTAACTCCATATCCAGAGCAGTAGCCTTACGGGTCATCACAGGCATGGTTTAAGGATGGGTTACTGAAAATTAGAAATAAAGAAACGGTGAGAACTAATAGTAGCAACAAAGTAGAACTAAAAGTTAGCAATGAGAGGGGAAAAAATAAAAAATAAATGACAAGAAAGAGCCTTTAGTTATGTAATGAATGAGGTTTAGTATATATTAGCATTAAAAGTTTATCCAATTTAATGTGTCAAATTGAAATGAGTGTTCAATTTCAATGGTTTTATTGTCTTAGGGATTTACTTTTACTTGTGTGGGTAGGTTGCTTGTACAAGAAAATTTAAACTTATCTTATGAAACTTCTTATCTTATCCCTTCCTGGTTTCATTCATATACCATGGTCACCCTTAGCAGTGAATTTATAAGGCATATCGAAAAGTAATTTGTTGTTCAGAAACTGAATGTATACAATGTTGATTTGTACATAGGTATTTAGTAGACATTTATACTAAATGTTAGTGTCTTTGGTTTTTGATTTCGTTGTGATCTCAGGTAAGTACAGAGTAAGTTATGATCTAAGGTAGGTATAGAAACGTCAGGATTGAGGAGCCAGTTAAAATATGCCGTATCTCTCAATTCACTAATTTCTAATAAATAAATCTTGTCCTACAAATCTTTTATACTTACTACTAAATGACGAAGAAATTGCGCATTAATTGAACAACTGCTTCTTTGAAAAATGACGAGTGTTTGTATGGTCTGAGGAGCCACTTTTATGATGTATGGTAACTTTTTTAATTTTAATACAACCGTGTTCAGACTTTGTCTACTAATTACTCTCAAATGCTACAAAAACATACCAAATTATGATAAATATGAATCCATGTTTTCCGAAGTTCTGACGTGGCTCCTCAATCCAAACATCTAGATTAAGGTGCCACCTTTATATTCATATAACTTTTGAAGTATTGTACTACAAAATCGAGGATCGATCCTACATTTTTTTTAAACTTACTACTAAATAAGTACAATAATTTCATTGCGCTACAAAATAGTGGCTCCTCAATCCTTACGGACACATAAACAAGACCAGAAAAATATATGATATTCTTCAGGATATATGCTAGCATGATACTGTTTTGAAAACATAATACAATTAATTTGGCTCTATAAAAAGAAATCACGAACTTACCTCTAAAAATATCTTTCAAACAATAAAAAACATACTAATATGCATGCGATCCTTCTGATTTTTTGGCAAATAATTCTACAAGCAATATATTAGCATGATACTGTTTTAGTTTTTTAATCCAATCAATAGTTTTTTTGTAAATCGATCGAAACCACTCATTTCGCGCTATTTGGCCCGCAGTGGCTGACGTAACAACCACTTTGTAGTGCAAGCTGATAAGAACTTTATTCTAACAGCATTTCAAACGAAGTTTAAACCACCACAAATAGAGTTGCTAATTTAGCTCATCTAATGCCCGTTTTCACCGACATCCCCTATACTACCACTTACGTATGGGACCCTTAGCTTAAAAGCTCCCCTAAACCAGCCTCTAAATAAAATTTTGTTTCACCATCATTTCTGTCACCTAGCTAGGGGGGACACACATAACTATGTGACGTTTTGTTTGCGATAATAGAGACTGATTCGTTATTGAACTTATCGATACTTATACATATAACCTAACATAACCTAAAATCGGGTGCCCTAAGTACCAAGCTCGCTTCGCTCGCTTTCAAAGCGGCTCGTATCGACGATGCGCCCGTTTCTATTTGGGCGGCACGTTTACGCCGCTTTGACGAACGCTTAGTGCTCATTCAATGCGGCGTACTTCAGCGTATTTCAGCCGAAATGTAATACGGCTGAACGTGACGACGCCGCATGCAACGCACGCGGTTACGCAACGTCGCCGTTATGTAAACGGCGACGTTTTACATTCCGGCGCGCTATTATGTAATACGGCGTGTTCTATCTGTTCCGCATCCACAGGTCACTGATCACAACATCGGGCGACTGGAGCGCTACCAAAGAGTGGAGCAAATAAAGCAACATTTTTGGAATCGTTTTCAATTAGAATATGTTTCTCTGCTCCAGCAAAAAACTAAATGGACAGCGTCAACAGGCCAACTTTTAATGGGAGCACTGGTTCTCATCAAAGAGAAAGGCCAACCGCCCTTGGTGTGGCCACTGGGGCGTGTCATCAAGGTCTTCCCTGGCAGCGACGGGACCACACGGGTAGTGGAGTTGAAGACGAAGAGAGGAACGGTGGTGCGGGCTTACAACAACGTCTGCCCACTTCCTCTCACTTGAATTCTTCAACCCGGGGAGGATGTTCGGGCGCCTCCGACCACTCGGCAATCTTCGGCTGCTGTCGGATGACGGCGGGCGACGGCGGGCGGCGGCGAGAGGTGCGGCGTGCGACGTGCGGGACGCGGGTCACGAGCCCACTTCGCTACCGATCTCTGAAGATGACGCGCGCGCACTTTCCCTTACGTTTACCAACATTGTTATAACACCTATTTTGGATTATACTATTTTTAAATTACAGTCCACTGCTTTTGAATCAAGTCCTTAGCTAGGTCCCTAACAAATGGTGGACTTGGCTGCGACTTAAGTACCACCCTTCAGTACTGCTATAATGTTGACTCTGTTACAAACGGCGTGTGCAGACGTCAATAAAGAAGACCGCAGAAAGGTTGTGGAGGAAACAAAGGAAACAATTTTAAAAGGATTTTGAACGAGATCTTGTTATGGGTGTAATTGAAAATGAATTAATAATATCTGTGAGTGCCCGGCATTGTTGAAGATGACAATACTAGTTAGTTCTGATAGTTCGTCTGAATAAATGCTATTTTATTGTAAAATTATGTACTTTTCTTGAGAAGCTCATGGCTAAATAATAACCTCGGGCCGATCTTTAGGTTAAGCCGTGCTTGCCTAGGTTAGTCTGTGGATGGGTGACCACCCTTACATACAGTTTCTCCCGTGCCTCGGAAAGCATGTTAAGCTGTTGGTCCCGGCTGTCATTTGTCCATCTTTGGCAGTCGTTGCAGGCAGGTAGTCGCCCAAAAAGTCTGACAACCAGTCTTACCAAGTAGTATCGTATTACCCAGTATTACCTAGGTTGTGGAGGTCAGATAGGCAGTCGCTCCATGTAAAATACTGGTATTTAGCTGCATCCGGTTAGACTGGAAGCCGACCCCAACATCGTTGGGAAAAGGCTAGGTAGATGATGATGTAGTTTTCTTCTTACTTCTCTTTCTATGTTTTATTAAACCTTTCAAGCTATATATTATAGTCTTACTCTTTGAAATATTAGGTATAGATTTACTCAAAATAGCAGCAGTTCTTTAATCCTTTTTTTTTTCAGGTAGAGTCATGGTCACCCCTTTCGTTGTAATGTATGATATTTTTGATCCAATTTATCTTCTATAGTACTAATACAGCAGTATCGCAATTTATTTGGAACGAATGAACTTCTTTAGATGATTCAGGAAGTCGAATTTTGTAAGCAAACATGTCATATTTTAAAAGATATAGGCGTACGAAGAGGGCCGTGCTGAATAAACTAACATTGCTTTATTTATCAAATTTAGCAAGTTTTATGAGAAACCAATGCGGTACATATGTTACTTGCCACCCATCAATTATGTTTTAATAGTTTTTGGCTAAGGTAATTTGTCTAGAGATTTCCTCATTTATTTATTTTTCAGCACGGCCCCCTATCTACATCTATATATTTTTTGTTATTACGAATTCAGAATATCCGTTGCGGTACATAGAACGCGTCAACAGAGTACATTTAACTTTTTAATGCGCTTTATGTTTTTCAAGTTACACGCAAAAAAAGAGGGCCGTGCCAGCCAAACGTTTTCAGCACGGCCCCCTTATTTTGCAAATTTCTTCAAAAGTACAGAGGTACATTGAAAAAGAAACCGGTACATATACTCCCAGAGGCGAGTACATTGCATTGGTGAACACCTAAAAGGCAGATTCTGGGGGGCCGAGCCAGGCAAACGTACATGGTTTATCCGTGTTTTGAGGTTGTTCTGGTATTTTTATTAGCTATATCTCTTTATTCACTTAGTGAAATGAGCTGAAATTTGACATATGAAGAGTTGCATTGATACACAGAATATTCGAATAGGTTTTATTTTGATTTTCCATTAAAAAGTCCTACAAGCGAATGTCAAACAATGCAGTGGTTCCGTGCTAGAAATTATGCCATTACTCATTAATTACTAAGATTACATAAGTGAAACTTGGCAAGACATTGTAAACGCTTACAAGATACAAGTAAACGTTAAAAGTTAAACTCTAGTATTCCTATTTTAGGTTCCAGGACCAAATAACCTTATTTTACTTTTACGTGTATATCTTTTGAACGGTATGTTTTTTCCAAATTCTGTTTTGACAAACATTATACACAAATTCAAAGCAACGTGCGTGAAAATTTACAACTGTGTGCAAAGCCGCTTGATATGATTTTCAACAAATCGCCAAACGTTCCCGCAGCGGAAAATTGAATACCTTCGCAGTTTTATGGCACACTAATTTCATTTATTCATACACATGTACCCCTCGTTACACACTAATTATTGTACTTATGTAATTTTTTTCTTGTCCATCCATTGGAAAAAAAAAGTTCCGCCAGGAGTACGTACTCCTGGCGGAACTTTTAATCTTAGTAATTAATGAGTAATGGCATCATTTCTAGCACGGAACCACTGCATTGTTTGACATCCGCTTGTAGGACTTTTTAATGGAAAATCAAAATAAACAATATTCTGTGTATCAATGCAACTCTTCATATGTCAAATTTCAGCTCATTTCACTAAGTGAATAAAGAGATATAGCTAATAGAAATACCAGAACAACCTTAAAACACGGATAAACCGACCAAATTGAATGGTTACAAAAAAGCGGCCCTGCAGTATAAGAGCTAACGTTCTAAAATTTCCAGTATTATTTCGTACAGGTGCAAACACAAGTTTAATTGGGGATTAAACTGAATTAAATCTGTACCCTTAAAAGTATTTATTTGAAAATGACTAATAAAAAAAATTAAAGAAGCCCCTCACGTATTTCAATGTCCACCTTGTAGCTTTAACAAGTAGGTAAAAAGTTATGACCGAGGGTAGCAATCAGGTAGCAATTACTCAAGTTAAAATAATAACACGAATTTGAATAGTTTACTCAAACGGAGAGTTGACCAGCCATCCTGACATCAGAATGGCTGGTCATTTTGAAGTCCCTTTAATTTTTTTCCAAGTTAAGTAGCAATTCATTGACTATAGGTAGCAATGGGTAGCAAATAGGTAGCAATTTTTGATCAACAGCTTAACGCGGTCCGATACAGACAACCAGCCATTCTGACGTTCACAAACTGGAATACCATAATGCCCTAGGAGTTACGGTACTAAATCGCAACACGGTGACACTACAATGGATCAAAGGTCACAGTGAAACGATGCAGCTGATGAGCTTGGCAGAAGGGGATCCAGCGCAAACGCCGGTGGATCCGAGCCCATTGTGGTCATTCCTTTCAAGCAGCTAAGAAGTTGGTTAAAGGGTCACACTTAAATACAAGCGGAGAAATGGTTTTCTTCGACATCACGGTGTGGGCAATCCGTGGAGGCTATGCCATCCCTAGATATCACACAAAGCTGACTAAGCGCCTTCTGCGCCTTCTGGCCTGTCTTCTGCGCTTACGACTGGTGGCGGGGACCATCAATGGACACTGCTCACTGAACAAACACTTCCACACCCTATGTATCACAGACAGTACATGTGCTCTTTGAGTGCACCGTTGTTACCCACATCCGCGAGAAGACTCTTGGAACACCAGTATCTTTTACGAATGTCCTGAGAAGATCAGGAATGATCTGCTCCTGGAGGTGGGCTGGTTGGAGTATCGTCCACCATGGTTCACGCACAATGGTTCAATTTTGTGGAGGCCAAATGCGGTAACCAAAACACTTAAGGTGGATGCTCCAGGGTAGTCCGCGAAATTATTTCTTTTTTGCAATTTGTAGGCAGTTAGTGCTAAGTTGCATTTTGATGAAAATATGATTTGCGACTGTACAATGTATACATATAGTTACAGAATTATAATCATCAAAATCATCAATACAACAACAATGTTATACGCTGTATAGTATATTAAAACAACACCCCCGGATGTTTTTAGAGTATCTCAGAAAAAGAGGATGTACGTGTAACTTTTTGATACTTTACTGAAATTGATCTCCATCGATTTCTACTTACATTACTTTTCAAGACATATTTTTGCAAAGCTGCTAGACTACAAAAAAGGGAAACCGACAATCGGTAGTCAGACTTGTAGCTGTGTAGTTCTTGTAGGTATTAGACAATTTTGTCAACGAGACGTTTTGTTTCAAGTGTAATCGACGGGTATGTTTTGTTTTTGTAAATCAATGAATACTGACTAAATAAAACAGATCAAATTCTGCCTGTGGGGGCTCGTGACGTCAGAACAAGCTAAAAATTATAACGATTTTTATATACGTATTGAGAATTTTAAAAGCGTCGTTCATTTTGATTTACGTAACAAAAGAAAAAATACGGGTCAAATATTTTGCACTAATCTACCTAACGGACTAATTCGATTTTTTTGTCGTCTACCCTTTTCTAAGGACTATAGACCGATAAAACTAGTTCAGAAGTCATCATTTCAGCCGAAAGACGTCTACTGCTGGACATAGGCCTACCCCAAGTGTTGCCACATTGGCCGGTCCCGTTCGATACGCATCCAGCGGATTCTTGCCCTCACCAGATCGTCTGTCCACCTAGTGGAAGGCCTTCCAACACAACGTCTTCATTCGCGGTCGCCCCTCCAGAAGAAGCTCTCTATCTCCCTCAGAAGCTGCGGTTTGGCGGATAAGATCCTGCCATCGTCGGTCTTCAGTTTTGTGAGCTGGCTCTGCCTAATAGCCAGATCTCTTGTAAATACCTTGGAGCCTTTATTCCGCTCAATAGCGTCTTTAATACGCTCGGTATTAAATCGGCGGAGGTCGTTCTTCATGGGTTTAGGGATCCGTCTATTGAGCTGCCGGTATTTCCACACCTCGTCTGAAGACTGCAGGATCATCTCACGACGCTCCTTCATGAGCATGAGAGTGTAACTGGAGAGCCTCTTGTTCTGATTTATACGACGTGCCTTGAAGAACTTAGACCCGATCGTATGGATAGTTTCCACGAACCCATCGTATTCGTCCACTAACCTTCTTATGCACTCAAAACAGTTCTGGAGTGACTCAGTATTTAAACGCACTTTTAATACTTGTTTCTATTATAGTGCATTTAATTAATAATAGTCCCGTTGTACCGGAGGTACCGTTGCATTTTAGATAGTGTTTTTACGCCGATCGATTGCCATCTTTTTCAATAGACTGATGGCCATATCCATCTTATTTTTTCCAATGTGTGACCTACTTAGGCCAGAGAAAGTCAGTATTATCTGTGGTCACAATAACGCTAATTTGACAGCTGACGTTCACGTTATCATTTTGTCATTGCCAATTCCAGTGATGCCAGATCTACTGATTTAGCAGTAGATCAACTTATCTGATTTTTAAAAAATCTACTGATCTACTGCCTTGCTTGAAATTATTTAAGAAATCTACCTGCTTTTTTCCAAATCAGATCGGATCATCTAGTTATTGTCGTCATGTCGTGTCATCTGTCATAAAGGCATAAATAACATGACATTTGTTCAACAAGTATTGTGAATTGGCGGTATTTTTTATCCGTAGTGTGTGCAATGCCGACCATCAGTCGAAATCACTGACAGTCCCAGTCACAAGGCATTAAAATTACTGTGAATGTACTGTAGTTGCCCATTCCATAGCTTAGATCTCTGTGGAGAAGAACGGGCAAGAAACTCCATGGACACTTTTAAATCAAAATAATTTTACAAATCCTTAGTTACCTACTTCTTTTATTTTTTGGTGGTACATTATGTGAGAATGTAGCAAGATTTGCTTGTTAAAAGTCTCCTTAGTAAAAACAAAAATAAAAAGAATAATTCAAAAATAAAGTGCAATAAGCCATGGCAACTATGAGTGAAGCATTGACTCAGATTGATTTAGGTAAGTCCAATAGGTAAATGTTTATATGAATATATCTATTTGTATGTTCTAACGTATTAGACCATACCAGACTTTTTTAATCTACTGATTTTTCCTCCGATCTACTACTAAAACTTTAATTTTTCTACTGATTTCTTGAGATTCCATTTGGCAACACTGGCCAATTCACTGACAGGCCTTCTAATCGTGTGTACGCCACAGAGTACAGAGTGTAGAATCCAGCGTTGCCAATTTAGCGACTTAGTCGCTAGATCTAGCGACATTTCGTATTCTACAGCGGCTTAAATTATGCATCTAGCGACAAAAAAAATCTAGCGACTATTCTAACGACTAATAAAACGTAACCACAACAAACATACATCGCAGCCTCAGCCTTCAGGAATTACTGTCAGTTCCAGAGTGGATGCATCATCATTTCAGATTTTCATTACATTAGCGATAATTCTGATGATGAATGAATCGTGATTATGATTCGAACTATCGCTAATAATCTGAACTTTTTCATCTTAAACTGTTTTTAGTGTTAAGTTTTTGATTTTTTGTTTGTGAAATAATAATATTTTAGTTGGTTTTTATAATTTTCAATTGTTTATCAAAATTATAAGTTGGAAAATCAAATTATTTTCTTTTATTCCAACAGACCAAAAAGCATGCATTCTAGCGACTTCTAGCGACTTTTGATATTTGTCCGTAGCTAACGACATCTAGCGACTTTTCAAGCGTAAGTTGACGACTTTTTGACAGATAGAGTTGGCAACACTGGTAGAATCACTACGGTGCACGGTGTACGCTACGTGTTTACAAAACCTAATTTTATTCTAGTCTTCTTTATATAGTGCCTTAGAATGTCGGAAAGAAAGGTGTTAAATGTAAGTAAAAACGAAACCTGCAAAAGCCGACATCATTTATTTAAAGATATAACGATTTCCTTCACATTAATTTATATCGGTTTATGTTTACAGAAATACTATCCTCCGGACTTCGATCCGTCGAAGATCCCTCGTATGAAACTGGCTAAAAACCGCCAGTACACCGTTCGACTGATGGCTCCTTTCAACATGCGATGCGCCACCTGCGGCGAGTACATTTACAAGGGGAAGAAATTCAACGCTAGAAAGGAGGACGTTGAAAATGAGGACTACCTCGGTATCAGAATTTACAGGTTCTACATAAAAGTAAGTAGTTCGATGTTAATGAGTTCATTGGTGAATGTGTCAGTCATCTCAATGTTCTATACAAATTCTTACAAGATCTTTAGGTATGTTACTGAGAACTGTCTATGCAGTCTTACATAGTTAATTATAGATATGGAATTGTTAGGGAGTATACAAATGAGTGAGAACAGTTCAGTATTAGTAGCAGCAGTCTTAGTGTAGTAATAAGTATAAATGTAATAACATTGACAACACAGAGTTAAATACAATATAATCTTACTCCTTTATTACACCACATTCATTATTGCTTCACTGATGTTATTGTACCTGTGTTAAACTCAAAGCATATAAATATCAAATAGACCAGCCACAGTCGAAGGAAAAATTACTGCGAAAGGACACATTCCAAAGCATAAATCTCTATGGAAAGAATGGGTTAGAAACTCGTTGGACACACTTAAAATCAAGTTAGGTGTTACTAAGTCCTGTGTACCGGTATATTATTGTTGCTTCTATATTGTGAGAATGTAATAGTATAAAAGCATTATTCCAAATATAAAGATTTCCCATCGACAAGCATTCATATTAAACAAACGACATAATTATGACTTCAGTGCACAAGATGTCTTCAAGAGATATCATTCAAGACGGACCCAAAGAACACGGACTATGAGATAGAGGCGGGCGCCACAAGGAACTTCATGGCTCTGAAACTTGCAGAGGAACAGGCCAAGCGGGAGGAAGAGGAACAAAAAGAAGAAGAAGCTAATAACCCTATGAAGTTATTGGGTATGTAACAACTTCTTTCTAATTCATTTGACATGGTTGGCGCAGTGTTGTAGCGATTGGCTATGTGTCGCAGGTCCATTCCCACAGGACAAAATTAATGTGTGTATTGCCTACAATTTGTTCCGGGTCTGTTTGTGTATGTGAGTTTACATGTTGCAGGAAAAATTTTGTGCCAACCAAATCGTCAGCATCAAATTGAGTGCCATCACTGAGTTCTGTTATGTTGCCAACTTTCATGGGTTTCTAGTTAATTCAAATCCGTTTTTTTTTTTTTTATAACTTGTAAGTTATAAAAAAAACACACACCTTTACACACACCTTTTTTTTAAAAAAAAAAGAATGTACAGAGCACCACCTGTTTCGATTCTCACATACTTTTTTCGCCTATTTCACTTTTATAATATTTGAGAATATTCATTATGTCTCTTTCATATTGGGTAGCACTGAAGATAAAACTTCAAACCAAACTATTTATTTATTTTCAGTTTTTTTTTTTTGGCTTTATCATGCGATCAGTCGAAAGACTATGATATGTTGATATGTTGTAGGATCAGATCTTAAGAAATGGTCACTACCCAAAGTGGAAGGTATCCCAGGTGATAATGGTACAAAAACCGGGAAAGCCAAGCCATGAGATAACTTCCTATAGACCCATTAGCCTGCTACCAATAACTTCAAAGCTATTTGAAAAAATTCTGCTAAAAAGACTTCACCCAGAGCTATTGAATAGATCCATCATACCAGATCACCAATTTGGGTTCAGAAGGGAGCATGGTACAGTGGAACAGGTTCACAGAGTGTGCAAAATCATTCGAGATGCACTTGAAAAGAAGGAGTACTGCTCATCAGTATTTCTGGATGTCCAGCAGGCATTTGATCGAGTATGGCATAGGGGCTTGCTATTTAAAATCAAATCACTTCTACCATACCCATACTTTGTTCTCATCAAATCATACTTAGCTGATAGAATCTTTCAAATAAAAGAAGATCAATGCACATCTTCTTTCCACCCAATATTTGCTGGGGAGCCACAGGGTTCAGTTTTGGGCCCAGTCCTCTACACAGTATTTACTTACGACCTACCTCAGAGCAATGAAGTAACGGTGGCCGCGGTTCGCAGATTATACAGCAATTCTGGCTCGTAGTCAATGCCCTAATGAAGCCTCAATGGTTCTCCAAAGAAGCTTAAACCAAATTGAGAAGTGGCTGACGAAATGGAGAACAAATGTCAGTGCTCAAAAGTCAGTGCAAGTAACTTTCACTCTGCGAAGAGAAGATTGCCCGCCGGTAACACTCCGAAATAACCAACTGACCCAAAACAACCACCCAAAATACTTGGGTATGCACTTGGACCGCCGCCTCACGTGAAGAAAACACATACAGACCAAAAGGGATGAAATAAACACCAAATCAAACAACTGTATTGGATGCTTGGATGGAACTCCAAATTGTCTCTCGACAATAAACTCCTTATTTACAAGACAATCTTGAAACCGATATGGACCTATGGAGTTCAATTATGGGGCTCAGCCTCTGACTCCAGTATTAGCATCATGCAAAGATGTCAAAACTACATCCTCAAGCAAATATCCAACACGCCGTGGATTCTAAAAATTCCTGAAATCCACAACAACCTACGAATGAACACAGTGAAAGAGGAAATTAACAACACCAACCTCAAATACAAAACAAGGTTGAAGGATCACCCAAACCATTTAGCCCTACAACACTAACGATTCCAGAGGCAATGCGAAGGCTGAAACGACGGCATATAATGGATAGCTATATCTAATTATAGAGAAATTCCTAATGGGGAATTGACTTTGATCGCCACTGATCCTACAACATTTACTTTCCGTAACTTAAAAACATCATAACAAGGGTTTTCTTCACGGTCCACATTTTATACATTCCAAGAAAATGCACAATTACAAAAGAAATTCATGTAATATTGTACCGACAGCCCCACATAGAGAGTCTGGTAGATAGAATACAATGACCACTACTTTTATTTAGTATAACTTGTTTTATTAGTATTTTAATGTTTATGTTAATGATTCCAGAATACAGAACAGAGCAGTCCAAACAAGAAATAGAATCTCTGGAGAATCTAGAAGAGTTAAAGGAGTTGAACAGAAGACAGCATGCCGTTGACTTCGAGGGCATGCTCAAACAGTACCAGCCAGAAACTTCAGATGAGAGGAAAGCCAGAGAAGAGAAGGAAGATGACGAGTTTATCAAGTAAGTATTCCATAAATAACTAGGATTTACGTAGTAACAAGCAAAGAGACATAGAGCTTGGCCTTTGGACTAAGCTATCTCACTTCTTCTTCCAGTGCTTAATGTGATTGTATACCAAGCTATTTATAATTCCATTTTTTACTACTTGATATTGTATTGTATTGTACAACGTGCTGGTGTCCGGAACTCCACGTCAAAGCGCGTATTTTGCGTATGGCCTACTTGATATTACATAATTATTATGTTTGCAAAAGTTTGTGATGATGTATGGATGGATGTTTGTTACTCTTTCACTCAAAAAGTTCTGAACTGATTTGAATGGAATTTTGCTCACAGATAGCTTATAACCTGGTTTAAAACATAAGATACTTTTTATCCTGGTAGTTAGATCCCATATTTCAATCTTCACGCGGTCTAAGCAGCTGGCAGGAGCTAGTGTTTGTATATATGCATGTTTTACCTTGTAAAACTTTGTTGAAAACACAACTATGATTTTGGGTATTTATCAAAGTAAATCATGGCCCATGCACAGCCTCTTTCTATTCTTCTACTAGTTGATGAGCTAAAAAACATGGCCACTAAAAAACCACCACTGTAAAAAAGATTCTTCAGTTTCCATACTTGGTGAAAGCCTTGGGTCCCAGAGAATGCTTTTTGTGGATCCCTCCCTTATCCCAAATTATTTGAGGTAGGCGCAGCATGCTTCATCCATACTTCTCTATTTCTCTTTATTTCATCAGACATCCTCTTCGTTGCCATATCATCCCCTTATTGCTGTATGTAGATCTTATTATCTTCTAAAGTCTGGTCGCGGAGCACGAAGAAATTCGTACAATGACCTGTTATTACCTGTCTCTGTCACTCCCGCGTAAATGTATTGTGTATCGCTCGCACAGATGCAATGGCCGCCGTCCTCAGGAATTGTAAACCTTTTGAGGTTTAAGATCATTTATTCTAATAAGGCCCATGCTCACCGAAAAGATAACAGTCTGATTATCTAAAAACAGCTGTCACTGTGACATATTACTATACAGAAATGTGTTTTAAACAGCTGTTTTAGAAAAACAGACTGTCATCTTTTTGGTGAACATGGACCTAAGAATTCACTATTAAGTGAATAGTGAATTCTTATGAGAATAAATGATCTTAAACCTCAAACGGTTGTGAGAATATTAATACTAGACACTTAAAAAGAACAAAAAAACGTAAAATTAGACGTCGATTTTATAAATATTTTGAAGGTAAATTACAAATCAATGCGGGTAAAATGTTCGTTCGATACATGTAAACAAGTATCTGTGAAACACAGATAAACGGTGACTGGATGTGGCTTTTACCTAACACTGTAAGGTTTGTTCTTGTTTGCATGTGGTTTTTTGGTTGGCCTTGAGTCACGACAAAAAATCCAGACATAAGTTATTTTTATTTCTGCCGAATTAGTAACTGTAACTCGATTTTTATAACTTATTCTTAATATAACATTTAAATAAATAATTTACATAATAACAATAATTTATTAGTTGGTAAATTTTCTTCCTCCTTTTAATATTTCATGTAAACCGCACTTCATAGAAAAATGTTTGTGACCACTGTCAGTAGGTAAAGAGGTCATTGTACAAATTTCTTCGTGCTCCGCGACCGGACTTTAAAAGAAATAAGTTTGTAAGAGTAAGCAGTTGCTATTAAATAGTGTTTTTGATATATTTTTGCTTCCCCATATTTGCTTGGCTGCATTATTTTAATTTATTTCCGAAACCCACCCTTCAAGCTTTTCTCAAACCTCTGGTAACTTTGTCCAGGGGCGACGGATTCTGGGTCATTTGTCGCCCCCCATCTCACTGGACCCGAGACGGTGCGGCGGCGCGCAGTGTTCCACACGCTCTTAGCCCTGAATTCTTGTCGAGCTGACATCGGTCGCGCGTACGAGTATGCATTGTGTTCTAGCACCATACTGCTACGCTGACGTCAGCGGCGCGTATTTGCTACTGTTTTTTTCGCTGATGCACGCGACTGTTCTCGACCGGCCATCAGCGTGACAGGAATTCAGGCCCTGCACTTAAAGGGGGGGAGTCTTACACCTGACTCCCCTACTGGTGTGGTTTTAGTCATTAGGTACGAGTTAAACAGACCCTCCGCTCTTCCCAAGGCGGAGGACATCCATTGAGGACATAAACACTACCTAAAACAAGGCTGATTTCAAAGCAGAACATTGGTGAATGTTTGTTATAGAAAATAAATCGTCTCATAACGCAAATAGTTGCATAATTATCTGCGAGCTAGATTTATAATAAATAAATAATGACAGGCTTGATATGTTTTCTCGGCTTGTCAATTATACCTGCAAATAATGTATACCCCACGGTTTTACGGCCCAATACCCTCGAATACCTCTTTAGTCTGGTGGCAGAGCAGCAGCGTCTCGTGAGCATGAGGCCCTTTTTTTCGGATGGAAAATCATCAAATAACTTCTCCCACTCTGGCACAGATTAGATTACCAGATACTACACTCCATGTACTTACACGCGCTAATCACCTACCGAGCGCCGGGTAACCGGTAACCCATAGCGCAGTGGGTTGTCAACAGCCGCGCGGCGCGTACGAACCTACGCATATTCCCCAAAGATAACTTATTAGAACTATTTGACCGATTTCGAATATTCTCTACGTTAACAATAGGGAATATAAAGAAGGGAAAAAAATATTAATCATTACATCAAAATAAAACACCTCTACGCAATTTTTTTTAACAATTGTTTTTTTTATATATTTCGTTATTATACTTATTTTTAAAACAATTATAAATTCTGATACGTTATAAAACATGTTTTATTTTATAACGTACTTGTACTAAAAATCCCTACTAACATCTTCGTTGACAGAGGCAGCCCTAGCAATCCGCAATATCCACGCGGCTGCGCGATCTACAATGCAATACCCACTTTACGTTTGGAAGGTTAGGTACATTTTCGTTCGCAGCGTCTATTGACTTGAAAGTGTAGGCTATTATAGCGGTAGGTATTGAACATTTTGTATGGAGTGAGTTTTCTGGTAATCTGTGACTCTAGGCGGAGCGGGAGGGAGTGTCAAGACTTTTACTGACTGAACCCGTCCATGTTCTTTCCTCGCCCTTTATGTTCCGGGGCCACGGTATCTCTTTCGAACAGTCCCGCAACCCCGGCAGGCTTCGGCCCTTGTGGACCCCTTCCTAATGCTGACATCTCTTTGAGGCGCGCGTGGAACACTAACGCGCCGTCGACACGGCCAGTCATCATAAGACGGACGGACGGCGAACTAGCCCATAGCTCACCGTCCACAGGCCCGCGCCTACGGTGCACGCCCGGTGCGTCTCCCGCGGCTTTTGGGCGAGAGGTTCTTTCCCTCTCGCGTTCCGCCACCTCCTTCGCTAGCATGACTGCTTCGCAGAAGGAGGTGACGGCTTCCCATTCCGTCTCGCTCCGGACCATGGATTGAACCAGGGCCGGATGCGAGAGGTCGCCGCTACGAGGACACGGCGGTGCTCTGCCCACGCAGGGCAGACCTCCACCGTGTGCTCCACCGTGTCCTCCGGTCATCCTCACAATGGAAACATCCGGGCGTTTCTTCCCGCCCGATTCGGTGCAGGAACCTCTTGAAACAACCGTGTCCGGTGAGGACCTGCGTCAGGCGGAAGGTGAGGACGCCGTGGCGTCTCTCAAGCCACTCCTCAAAGAGGGGAGTTATCGCCACTATCGTGGCGTGCCCTGCACAGGGTTGCGACGGTCGCTCTCTCCATGTCGCCATGAGATCACGCCGGAGGTCTGTCTGCTGAGCGACAGTTTGCCGTGGCAGCGGAGTTTCCCTAGACTATCGCCTTCAGATCCGGTATGATGCGGTACCCACGGACTAGCTTTACGGCTACCACCTTTTGGGGCGCGTTGAGGTAATGAGCGGCTCGCCGCCTCAAGGAACGCGCCCACACTCGGGCCCCGTAAAGGGCCATGGACCGCACGACCCCCGCGTAGAACCTGCGAAAGGAGGCGTTTGCCTCCTCCCAGGTTTGGTAGGAGCTGCCTGAAGGCAGCCCCGGTCCGTTCCAGCCTGGGGGCCAAACGTCGGAAGTGCTCCACGAAGTTCCACCGGCTGTCGAGGACGAGTCTTAGATACTTCAACGTCGACTCGACGTCGATGGATACCCCTCCTACCGTCAGTGAGCATCCCGACGGTAGCGCATTCCAAGGCTCGGACTTGTGCTATGCCACCTCGAGGCCCAGTTGCCGGATCCCCTCAAACTACGCTGATACTACTAGGGAGGTCAGCATGAGGCCCTGAGTTCGACTTTCAGGTCGGGCAGAATGTTATTAGGTTTTTCCACAAAGAATTACATATTGGTAGTTACGGTCTAGGTTTGTGCCCAGTTGATGACAATAGGTTCACCCCTTATTACACGTGACACTTAAAAATAGGCATAATCTGGGTGTACTGATGGGTTCTGCTCTGCCTAACCCTTCGGGGTTTGCAAGCATAATGTTATGGTGTTATAACATAATTCATCGTCGACCTGGTCTTTTCCCAACTGTGTCTGTTCTGTAATCGGCTTAAAGCAGTTCCAGCCTAATCGATAAATCTTATCCTGTCCGCATTTAACATGCCTATATTCCAATTTTTCAGCATTTTTTGCTTATGATTATAGCCCTGATTTGGAGCAACGTAGTGTTCCGTTTTTCGTATGATCGTATCCAGTCAGCCCTTTAAATTACTCTCCTATAATGGAGCTGCGTGTCTGTTTAGCTTCTTAGTATTATTTTAGTATTTCCTATGGGCCTTAAGTTAAGGTAAGTAAGAGGTTACAAGGGCTCTAAAAGGGAGAAGGGGTCTCTCACTCCCAAAGGTATCCCCCCATTCCTTCCACTTTTCACGATGGTGTGCTTCTTTTCGCCAATTCGCGAGGAAGCCATCCAAGACGTCCCGCTATCTTCTCCTCGGTCTGTGGCGACCCCGTCTAGCTGTCTCAGGGCTCCAAAAAAAGGAAATGTGTGCCGTATTAAATATTTTTATCAACACCAAATTCATCATCATCATCAGCCGATTAATGATCCCACAGCTGGGACACAAGCCTCCTCTCTATGAGGGAATAGGCTATAATCTACCCACGCGAGCCCAGTGCGGATTGGTAGATGATGTCACATGTCTTCCAATTTTTTGGTTCTAGAACAGCCGGTTTTCTCACGTTTTCCTTCACTTTTTTGAGAGCAGTGGTGATGAAAAAAATTACACAAAGTAATGCGCCTGTCATAATCATAATCATTTATTTGCAATAAGTATTGGTAGGTACATATTGGTCTTAAAGTAAGTTGAGCCTAATACATAGTCAGATAAATATGACATGCAAATTTTACAATACAGACATTTAATGTTACATAATACTGGGTTCGAACCCACGACTTACTGTTCGTACCACTGCTTCGGAATGACTAACCTTATTGTATATCGGAAACTACAACATCTAATTTGAGGAATTATTCGTTTTCGTAGCCACTTCATAAAACACTCAAGCGTCTTGGACTGTCTGTCATGTGTCTAACTGCTTTGTTAAAGAGCTTAAGGCAATATCATCACCGATAGACAATAGGGAATATGCATGTATTTTTTTCTTCACTTAAATCAATTAATTACACTATTATCAACCCAAGAAAAGTATTAAAAGTTAATTTCAACTAATGCTTGTCGCTTAAAAATATTACTAAACTCCTGCTATTTTCTATGACAGTTCAGACGTCCGTGATTGTCGCGACCATACTTTGACGTCATTCATCAAAATCTACCTTGTTTACATCTATTTTTTTGGCCTTAATAAAGTAATTTTACTAATTGTATGTGCTTTATTCAAGCAAAAATTGCGATAACGATATTATAATAAAATCGTAGTGCAACTTTACCTACATTTCAAATAATAGTTATTTTTTGACATGAATTTTGATGTCACTAATGTTTTATGTCGCCCGCCGTTATCGAGGACGACGTGTTTTGAGAGTGCGTTCCGTTTCACCAAAAACATGCTACGTATAACAATAAATTGTAAAATAAGTGATGTTTTATAAACTTAAACAAGTGTACCATAATGTTTGTAAGCGCCAATACAAGGCATTTTGTATTTCTTGCATATTCCCTATTATTGTTTTAATTGACACTTAAACTAACAACGCTTCTCTTTTATTTCCAGATCAATCAAATTCAACAATCCTTCATCAAAAAAGGTAATAGCAGAGGAAATCATCGAAGAAGTGAAAGACGAGGACAGTGAACCACCAGTCAAGGCTCCGAGAATAGAACTGATGCCACAGAGAAGTATTAACACCAAACAATCGTGGAACAGAAGCATAGGAGTCCTATCAAAGAAGCGCCCGCTAGCGAACCTTGTGAGAAGTAAGAATGACACTGAAAATGTTTCGACGACCATTGTAAGTACTGAAGTAGCTAGTAAGAGTGATACAAGCAAAAATACTGCTACACCCACTGCTGGGCTCGCGCTTCTAGCGGGCTACTCCGGTAGCGACAGCGATTCACAATAAAACCAATGTAATTGAGCATTCATTTAAATATAGGATTGAAATGTATCCACAGTTTTTAATTCAAATCTGCCTACTAAACTTGTAATAGAATAATATGCTATAGGGATTTATCTATATATGTATAAGTAAACGTACATGTTGGTACTGAAGGTTTAGAAATTATTGTGCAATAAATAAATGTCATTGTAACTGACGAAAATATTTTTGCAACTCTTTGTCGTTTATCTACCTGCAAGGTCAGTGTGTACCGAGCGGTGCAGTGGACGAAGGCAAACTTAATCTTTATTTGTACCTACTGAAATAATTCTGGTCCTGAGAAAAATCCTTACGCATAAAGTGAGTAACAACCGTTCAGGGGAACTTGGGAAGACACAGAATTTAAAAAAAATGCCTTGGTACTGACTACTTACTATTATTAATTGATGGACAATCCTGACTCCTTTCTGCCCCCGCCACGTGTGAACCTAAAAAGATTAAAATTATGATTCCCAAAAAAACAGTACTTATGTATCAAAAGATGACATTTCAAAAACCGGGAAAGTAAAAAAACCGTATACAGTGTAGTGTATCGGCAATGCAACAAAAACAGATTACTGCTAGGTGGATGACAATCGGCTTAACGCTTAAAGTCGGCGGCGCAGGCGCAGCGAAACACCTCTCTTACCGTCTTGCCCCTGTAGCCGCCCTTTGTTGCCGGCCGTTCTATTTATTACGGTGTCAAGTGCATTCACTCGGCCAGTTTACGTGGCGCTTTCTTATTTTGATTTGACGGTCCATTTGTATACAGGGTGGTTCAACTTTTCTCATACCGGTACTTATCTCGTTCTGTACCGTATCGGTACTAATTGGAATTACTCGTGGTGTGGTAAAAATAAAATGAACCATACTCGTGTCTTCTATCGTTACTTTGAGAATATGGTTTACAGCTAGTTCATATCGATATTGACTTAACAATACCCGTCTTCAAATTAATATCTTCTGTCGTATGGACACTCACCGTATGATAAAAATATCGTAAATTTATAGGTACTCGTGTCTTCTACAGTAATAAGATACTAGATCTTGAGGAAATATTTTTCATCAGCTGATAATAATAAAATTTATATTAAAATTAAGGAATAAGGATTAGATTTGAAAAGTTCCCCATCATCAAATAACTTTCCTTTTTAGATTTCTGTAACTTTGTACCTAATTTAAGCAAGACTTTGTATGTTAGTCCTGTTACTTTGTCGTATGTAATCAACAAAAACGAAGTTCAAAATATTTTTTTTAAAATTTGAAAGCATTCATAACGTTGTGATAGTCAGAGGCCCATGGGCGACATAAAAACTCTGACACCAGATTAGGTACTAACCACACGATGAAGAAAATTGTAATTTTTTCACTTTGTGTAGTGTCTGGGTCACCAAGATTATAGGCTATGGCTAGTTTGGGTTGGGACCTACTGTTAATCTGTCTGTATTCTGCGGGCCTAAAATGGAAGCTTTAGCAGAACATAATATGAAATTGAATCACGTTAAAAATTTAAATTAATTCTTAAAATGGACTTTATGGTCATTATGATAAAGTCCATTTTAAGATTTTTTTTTTACGTGGCTCATATTATGTTCTGCTAAAGGTTCCATATTAGACCACCTGTTGCAAGCTAATAAATGAATTTGAATCTAGTCCAAACATCAGACATTTACTTTGTCAGACTTAGAAAGAATCGATACCGACCGATACCTGCGTAAACACGCAAAAAACTATAGTTTTCGATCAACCTGTATATCTACATCCTTTTTTACTCTTGGTACCTGACTTTGGAATTAATTGATTGGAAAAAGGGCGTTCAATGCATTTGATGAACGAAGATTGGGAACAGCGTAGGTGTTATGGGATAATAATGATTTTATCAAGGAATTTTAGAATATAGCCGCTTATATTTAATGTAATATAATCAGTTTTGAAGAACTATAACATAAGAAAAGGCTAAATGAAACAACTCTAAAGTACCCTGTTGGATAAATTGTCGTGATGATGAAATGGGCTAAAGAATTTTAGGCTATAAAAACTTTTATCTTGTAAAATCCTTTACTTTTTTTATAGGAGCACTCTGTTCTCCGTCTGCGAGACACTTTTTCTCAGGAAAGCGTGAAGGTATCAAGCTGAAAATAATATCAAATACTCAGGTCTGCTACCCTTTGGAGCAGTTAAGAATGAAACTTATAGTCAACGCATTCAAAAGATGTGACCGTTTTTGTCACTTATGTTGCGTTTTTTTTAGGTTTTTCCTTACCGTTGACCTAGAATAATGAAGTTTGGCAAGAAGCAATGTGTTACAGCACATGTAAAGGAAAAAACACGTAGTTTAATAACAAAACACCTACAAGTTTATACGGAATCCTCGGGGCGCGAGTTCAACTCGCACCAGGTTTTTTTTTAACTGACGCAGGCTCTACTCAAATCATTTAGAAGTTGCAAATGTCGCAAAAGCTACGCAACGCTATCAACGCTATGTCCGCGATAGGCTAATATAACTCCCAGACAATATTTCATAGATCCAAATCACTAGTAAAAACATAAATCCTTTGGTATCTAACCGTATCTCATATCTATGTATAAATTGGACTGCCCTATGACAACAGTTAATCATTCCAAGTTAGTGTCAGTCCAGGAGTGTTTCTTATTCACCCAATGCTGAGTGTAGGTCTCTTCCAAATCTGACCATTTTTGGCGGTTGTCATGGCTACCCAGTTTCTTCCGGCCACTTTAACGAGATCGTCTGAATTTGAATGTCCACCTAGTCGGTTGCGGTTGTCTTCCCACATTCCAAGAGCATTTTAACCAAAGGCAAAGTTCCCAGTTGCAAACCCAGATATTAGTTTCTCGTGGACAAAACAGGCATAATAGATTATTAATAGATGGGTTGAACCTCCTAATGCCTTAATGCTAACATACGGGCTAGTAAGTGGTGATTACCTGTCCCTTGTCGCAAAACTGCCCATTAGTAACATACTTTTGGCAGTCGAGATTGATTAATTTAGCTGTTAGCCGATGAAGGTGGTGTTTTTCTTACAAATTCTTAGCTTTTTCCCGCGTTAAAGTCAGAAATTATCCCACAGGAACTTTTATAAATATAGCATTTGACCCTTTGTTGAGGGAGGCTAACAGAAGAATCCAACTGGGCTGGGCAGCGTTTGGGAAGCTTCGTCGGGTTGGGTCTCCTCTTCGCTTATTCCACAGAGGCTAAATACTGAAGTCTTTAATAAGTGCGTCCTGTCTGTAGCCGAAACGTGGACACACGCGACACGGTTAGTCCATAAATTCCAGGTCGCTCAGCTATCTATGGAGCTATGTTTGGAGTTTCTCTGAGGGATCACATCCGGAACAAGGTGATCCGACAGTGAACCAGTGTTGTCAACATAGTTCACAGACCAAGTAAGCTGAAGTGGCACTGGGCCGGCCATATTAGCCGTAGAACCGATGACCGTTGGGGTACGTACACCTGTTCTTGAATGGAGACCTCGAATGGGCAGGCATAAAGGTGCCTTTCCGAGACGTGGGGCAGACTGCAATTGCAGGCGACACTGCGGCTAGCGGCTGCGGTTGAACCGCAGTGCGGCTTGAGGCTGCGACTGCTTCTATTCCTAGCGCGGCGGCATGTTGCTGCTGTACAATGCATAAAACAATGCCTCAGTCACACAGTCGACCTTTTTTCCGTGTGTGCGGTTCGCGACATCACTGGAGTCCATCTATCCATCTGATCCATCTGCAGTCTGCGGTCGCTGTGCGCCGCGGCCGCATGTCGCATTGTCGCCGCGCTCGAAATCATTTTCGACGTTTTTCGGTGGCAGTTTGCGGCCTGCAGCCCGTCTCGGAAAGGCACCCTTAGTTGGGACGCCCTTAGGCTCGGTGGAGCGATCATTAATTATCGAAATCGGATCAGTATTTCCGAAGATTATTAACTTAGGATCAGACCTAGCGGCAAAGACAAAGGTTTTCTAGAAAACAATGAACTACACAACGTCCTTGACGAAATATGGCCGATATACGTCACGATATACTTTTAAAGTCCAACAGGATTTCTAGTACCACATGATTCATATCCCAATTTGAATGCATATACCATCATCATGGATATAAATAGTCCACAAAAATGTAACGCTGTCCATAGTCAAAAGATGACGCTTTTTATTGTTATTTATGAAACCGGTCCGACAACTGGATTTCATTGGCGATAAACGATTTAAATGGCATGCGTAGGTATAAACCATTAATGAAGTCAATTAGGTACATGGGAAAGTTTCAAAAGGATGAGATAGAACATTCCATTTGGTTATCTATTCTTCACTGACGGTGATGAGATATATTTCTAAGCTTATTGGTTGCCAGTGAGAAACGAGGCAATCATTGATGATGATCATGTTCATACTTCATTTTTGTACAAAGATATTAAACGAAATATTTAACGGTCTCGTAATTTTTATCTTTTTTTTAATTTCGCACGCAAATTTTTTTAGAATTTTATTGCCAAATCTCGATTGAAAATTGATTCAATGGATTAGTTAGGCTGATTCGTGATCAATAATATAAGCTCACACACCGTATAGAACACTTGTTTCAAAAGATCTTGTCGCTTATTTGGGAATCCTTTTTGTGCAGCATATTTTAAAGAAGTGAAGTGTCCTGAAGTACGTAATTGTTACAATATTGTATAAATCTTTATATAGTTATCCTTCACAGCAGATCTATTAAAAAGTAAAAACCATAAGTGCGTATAATATGAGCTTGCTAACTAGCGTTAACAGCCATTGACCACGCCCATCGGGCGATCATTTAACAAATTAATACTTTTCTCCACGCTAGGCGGTACCTGCGGATTCCTGCAAATCGGGTCTAAACAAAAAGCGCATAGCTCACGGTGCAGATAAATACGCGTCGTATCCCAATTTTTTCATCGACATAAATATTGTTTTTTCATATATGTGTAACGGCTTTGTGCCGACACGTCGATGTTCCGTTCTTGGAAGTAGAGTTGTCTCGGCGCCGCGTTGCTCGGCTAATAAATAAAAGGCTGCTCGGGAAATATTATGTTACGACTACGTCTCGGGGTGTTTTTTGGGCGAACGCCGCGGCGGTAGCGGTGCGGTGGTCGGCCGCCTTTGCCCACTCGAGCCCATAATGGGCGGATTCCACTATCTACGTGGAACCAGATTACGTTCTCCTTTATCTCATTTAATCACCCGAAAACAATAATGAACAGATTTTCTTTTTGCGAGTCTGCTCCTTCTTATCCTATCGTACGACTAGGAATGTTTGTGTCGGTAACAGCTCTTTATCTATGAAAACACGCAGCATGCATATTTCTTTTCTTATCTTCGGATTAATGCTATCTCTGTCTGATGTATAAATTATGCTAGTCGTGTAGTAAGACAGTAAACCAATCCCTGTTTTTAGGGTTCCGTAGCCAAATGGCAAAAAACGGAACCCTTATAGTTTCGCCATGTCTGTCTGTCTGTCTGTCCGCGGATAATCTCAGTGACCGTTAGCACCAGAAAGCTGAAATTTGGTACCAATATGTATATCAATCATGCCGACAAAGTGCAAAAATAAAAATTTAAAAAAACATTTTTATTAGGGTACCTCCCCCAGACGTAAAGTGGGGAGCGATTTTTTTTTTAATTTTGACCCTGACGTGTGATATATTGTTGGATAGGTATTTAAAAATGAATAGGGGTTTTCTAAAATCATTTTTTGATAATATTAATATTTTAGGAAATAATCGCTCCGAAAGTCAAAAACAATGTGTCCCCCCCCCCTCTAACTTTTGAACCATAAGTTTAAAAAATATGAAAAAAATCACAGAAGTAGACCTTTATATGAACTTTCTAGGAAAATTATTTTCAACTTGATGAGTTGAATAGTTTTTGAGTTATATAGCACTTTTTCAAAAAAACGCAAATGATAACTTTGTTTTTCATACAAATACTATGAAAAACAAACTTATTTTTGCTGACGAAAAATGTTGGTATTTTTAATGGTCTGGGAAGCTACGGAACCCTACAGTGAGCGTGGCCCGACACGCTCTTGGCCGGTTTTTGAATGTTTAATTGAAAAGATACCTCGAAGAACCTACTACGTAGAAAATTACAACATTACATGCGATATGCATATAATGTAGTAATAGTAGAGAATTTAAAAATACTGCCTCGTTTGGAAATAAATTGAGTCATTGAAAGGCGAATCTCTGCAAAAAAGTCAGCCAATCATAGTTATGTAATTAAACATTTCCTGAACTTTTCGCGGAGTGTGGGAATCACCGAAGTACCTAAACTAAACGTGTACCTACCTATCTACTTCACGTATCGATATTTATGTACCTAAAAATAACCCGGTTTGCACGATAAATCCCTACCCATAGTTATCTATTACAATGATACTACGGTTTTTACTTTAATCAGTTGCATAATCTTGTTTTCCAGCTGATATCAAGATAACTAATCATATTTTCCAATTGTTTACTAATAACGCTGATATTGTGCACCTGACCACTAGTAACTACCTGACTCTGCTACTATCTACTGGATATAAGTCAGCCAACGATTAAGTCCTTATAATATTAGAAAGGAATGCATTTGAATAGAGAAAAGTTTAAAATAAAATACTTACCCTGAATAACACGTAGTATCCATAAAATTCGCATTTGTCAAACGATTACAAGTTTGATTTGCTATTCGTGGTAATGATAATGGTGCTCACCTTGACCTGTCATATATTAAAAAGAAAACAATGTGCAAACCGTTACCATAAATTCAGCAAATGATTCTTACAGATCCCAAACCTAAATCAAGTGCTCCATACATTTTGACCGTGTAGGTAGTAAGTAAGTAAAGTAAGTAAAAATTTATTTGTAAAGTAAGTAATAATTTATTTGTTTATTTGTGTAAGGTAGACTTTTTAGTAAACAGCTGATTATATAGTCAAAGCTCTTTTTCATTGAAGAAAGGTACAAAACTGTCAGTATCCTATCTTGCTTGCTTCGCCTGCAACCATGTCTGAATTTGCAGAAACTAATATTGATCTTAAGGTACTTTTTACTTCGTTTAGCTTCTGCTCTATTAAAGTTCCTTTCAACTTATTCAGGCTCTATCTGCATCATTGAGAAACTTTTTCCACCTTTGTTCTTGTCCATTTGGTGATTTTTTGTGCCAAGCATTACTTTTCTGTGCAAATGTCATCCAAGCCTGACCCCCGGTTCATTGTAGGAGATATAATAAAAAACACTATAATTTCAGACACAGAAATCTTGACTCATTTTCAAGATTTCTGTGTCTGAAATTATAGTGTACAAAAATAACAAATCTTATTCATACTCGTAACAAACCAAGTCTTCCCATTTAAAATAGACCTCCCTGCGTGAGCCACACATATTTTACTATTATTATATTTTAGAACTCGTTCAATAATATTTCACCACAAATATTTGAACCATCCTTGAAGACACAAGAAAGCTATCGAATGTCATTTAAATGATTAATAAATGATCGACGTTTCTAACTGATTTCGCCTTCAAATCCCTTTTTTTGTTTTGTTGTGGTGAGGGCTAGTGGAACAGCATTCCATTTGTTGGGTCAAGTGCGCGACCGTGTGCGTCTTCTGCGCGTAATATTTTATTTCAACCTGAACTGAAATCATGTGCATAGTTTATCATGTAGTGATCAGCAGTTATTGGACAATTGTCCTGCACACCGGATGCCACTTAGTACCCCTCATGATTGATTAAAAAGCCGCAAGTTATTCATCCCACTATAAATAAAGTTGTTAATGGAAGGCGGCTCGTAATTGGGCCTTAAAATTCCTTCATATAAACGCACACTAGCACGTTTTGACAACATAATCCTTCTTATACGATTATTTGTAGATCTATGTTTGTTAATGTTTGCTGTTACTTCATAATATTTCCCATGCAAAGCAACTCTACCACATTCCGCATGGTTTTTTGGACTATAATTTCTAAAAACTTAATTCGAATGCGCGGAATATTTTTTAATATTCACTTCTCGAGACACTTGACGGTTCACCAGCAGAATAACCGCCGAGTGGATCATTCCGGGTTAATGTTGGAGAAACAATGATTTTGCTGAATCATATAGTATGATTGCCTTTGCGCATATTATAAGAAAAGGTACCTACTCAGGTAAGTAAGAGAATATTCCAGAATAAAAATCAAATAAGCATCAGATAGTACATCCGAGCAGGCTTTCACACATGCCGCCGCGATAAGAATTCTGTCATCGGCTATGTGTGCGTGCGCGCAGTGTTGAACGAACGGCTTACGCTCGCACACTAGCACGCTTCTCGGAAGATGTTCCATTCATAATTTTAACAACCGCTCATTATGCTCTGCCTGCGAGCGAGATGGGAAGTGTTGGCTCTGAGCTATTCGGAAGAAAAAAACGAGACATCACAATATGTACATCTTGTAGTTATAAAATAATCACTTTACCTATAATATTGGTTTAACTAAGGTTGTTTTCAAACTTAAAGAGTTGTTTATATAAATGAGCGCAGAATGTTCCCTTATCTTTCGCGTTTCTGCCCATTGTCTGAATACGAAAGCACGCTTATGCAGAAGATACAGTTTTCGCATGGAGACAACGTTGAGAATTCGTTATAAGAATTTCGAGACATTCAAATCCTCCGAGCGACTTTGAAACCGGTATACAAAGGCTCAAATATTATCCACTGCATACCAAGACATGCTTACACGTCAAGACAATATTCTGATAGTCATTGGTGATAGCATTTTTTATCTCAAAGTTTCATATCGTTTTACCTGTGGTGGGTTTGTGAAGGTCAATGCGAACGACAAAGTAGATCTTAGCAGCAGAATTAAATATGCTGCTGATGAAGTGGAATAAATAAGATTGGCTGTGATTCAGTTTTCTCTACAGTTCATTTGCCTCTCCTACACCTGTCATGTTAAAGATATATTGATAGTTCTTGAAGGTCATCTCAGATTCACGGGAGATTTCAAATTTGTAGCTTAGATCTATTTTCGATTTTGGAAATTGTTCCACGATTCTTCTTTATCGCTATCCTCACACGGTTTGATTTTCACAATCTTATATGACTTTTGGTCCTCATTAAAAGTACCTAGGTAAATATTTTATTCCGCTAATCTTCACACAGCTTTGTAGTAACGGTGTAAGTAGAACTAGAGAACTGTTCCGGTACCGCTCTAATTATCGTACGCGCCAGATGTTGGCTACATAGTAAAGTACATACACGTAACAGTTCGCTGACATTCTAATTACTAATTATTATATGAAGAGTTTAACTTAACAAACAATAATGTTGTAAATAATTTTATAAGATTAACATAGAGTTTTTTGCCCATCCTTCTCCAACGAATCGACTTTTATGAATTGGAAATTGGAAAACTAGAATCAGTTCTATTTACTTGTAAAGTTTGACGTTCAGAAGAGCCTTGAATGGTCTAATTCAGGCTTGCTTTGACTCGTAGCATTGTAGACAGCTGAGGTTACTACTAAGGTCCATGTTCACCAAAAAGATGACAGTCTGATTACCTAAAACAGCTGTTTCAAACGCAATTTTGTATGGGAACATGTCACAGTGACAGCTGTGTTTAGATAATCAGACGGTTATCTTTTCGGTGAACATGGACCTTAACATGAGTATTTTTAATCTCCCGTATGCCTCTGGCATCGTAGCTCCCAAAGACACCGATTTTTCTCGGTTTTGTACCATACAATCATTATATAAGCAGTCGAAAACTAGGTAATATATGGAAAAAATCCAAAGCATGCAATAGCAAAGAGAGAAAATAATTTGTTGTAAATTCTTATGCTTCTCATTTAACTTGAACACAAGCACAACTTTAAATTGTATGGTAAACGCAATGAGTCCATTGTTCTTATTAGTTTGGCAGCTTACTGCGTCTCGAGAAACTACGCTCTGACGGTATTTACATGTTGACTGGAAAATACAGCATATTACTTCCGTCAACATCTAGACAGCTACGCAAGGACTGTGGCTCCGTGCTGTCTTGCCGTAGCTATATAAAAGCTCTAAGGCAGTTACCAATTGTATATTAACTGCTTGCAAACCGCATTCTTACTGCATTTCTAAGTAGGAATGCAGTCAGCCTGTGTAAGTACTTGTGAAGATATAGGGACCTTAAACTCAATTGTTTCAGTAGACTTTCCCTGCAATACAACTCTAACAGTATATCGTCTTGTGTGGTATTACAAAGTAACAAAAAGCTTGTAATAAGAACTTGTTATCTATCAGTGGTTTTCGGCGTTGAAGTAAAACAAAACAAATACAATTTATTTCAATTAAAATGTGTCATAGGTGATACTGAGGTTGCTTTTAAACATAAAAGAGATAGTTGAGCGCCATTTTTTGATAACATCCGAACAAAGTGCATTCGTTAATAAAATTCCGACGATTTCAATTTAATCTTTATACAAAACTACGGCGACTATCGACAGCTAGATGAATGTCTCACAGAAACCGAGCTGCATTGAATCTGGCATTGTTGTTCGAGAGCAGTTCGTAACACTGAAGAGTTGAGGTTTATACCTATACGTATGCGATATTTTTTATATAAAACGCGCATGAAATTCGCGACTTGCAATGTTTATTATAACAGTCTGCAGCAATTATGTAATTACAAAGCACGTCGTGTGTGGCCTCCACCTGGTACACGGAACGTTGGTACCGCGCATTCATTATTGTTTCGCTGCACAGACCAAAAGGCCAGTTTATTGATGAGAGGAATGGGGAACGATGAATAAATAAAGGTAAACATTCAGGCCCGCATATCTACCCACGCAGTATTATATTTTTTCGGATGCTCTCTTTGTAAGCATTCACGTCACGTATTATGCAAGTAAAGGTTATTAAAAGGCAACTATTCTTCCATTACGTATAATTTCATGACTTCGAATCGTGTGCACTAAGGCTTTTACCGAGAAAAACAAATCATAAGTTTTATTATTTTCATAATTGGCGGTTCTACGTGATAATGCTGTACAAATTTAATTTAGATAGTTACTTATGATTACATTCCAATGTATGAGCTCGGCCGCAGCATAGAATCCTGATGAATATTCAGGACGTGTGCACCATCAGGTTCATAGAATGTCTGAGAAACTGCCCATTAAAATTATGACAGGCCATCTACATTCCTGAACAACAAAGCCGACCTACGATTAAAATAACACCTCCTTCGTAGAACATATCCATTTTACTTCACAAGGGTCCGTAACGTTTCCGCTGGGGTCCTATGATACCTTTTTTCCGAACACAGTTGAAAAAACTTGGCGTCCCATTAACAATAAGATCAAAACTAGCCGGCCGCGCCACAATGGCCGGCGAGCGCCAGCCTCCGGCCGCTCGAGAGATGCTTCCAGGAATTGCGCCCTTTTAAAAAAGATCCAACTCATGTTGGGCGTGTGATAGTTGGCGAACTCGCATTCCTGGTGCCTGCAGTGCACCCTCGCTTTGCCCTGGGCGCCACCTCGACGCCGCTCCCACCCCTGCACTTCACCACCCTCTATGACCACTGTTCCAACTGAACTAGCGCTCTTGCTAGAAAAAAATCCAGTACCTATAGCAGTTCTTATAATTTCCCGCCCAAGTTTAGGAGCTTTTCTTCTCTACTGTTATGACCACACCGAGCACAAAATATTAAACTTTTGTTTATGGATACAATTTGCTAATTTTACAGGATTTCTCAAGCTCTAGAACTAGATAAACTAAAACGATAAGTGACCTCTGTAATTGCTATGAGAAAATATGAAATGTATCATTTGCCGCAATAAATATATACATCCCAAAAATTCCTATGCAGACGACAAAAAGTGCAAAGATTGTATTGACGTCGCCTTTCTGCGGCACGGGTAATCTTATTGTCGTACGGAGTGCAAAAAATTGTGGACAATCATACAAAAGTAATATGATGATTTGGGGCACCATTAGTAGATGCCACCGCGACTGCTCCCACGCTCAATTGTCCGGTGGGGTGGTTTCTTTGCCTCAATAGCCCACGATTCATTGGGCGTAAAAGTAAATGGAACCAATTACATCATGTAAGTGTCCATTTAGCACTACTTTAATATTTACGCCTTTTTAAGAGACATCTTTTGTTAAAGTACTTTACTTCGAGTGCCTTCTCAGTGTGATGTTTTGTATCTACTGCCGAATGAATACAATTTGCGTAGGTATTCAAGATAGGAGGAATTGATGCATTTCTTTAGGTAGGACAACCGGTTTTAATTCTAATGAGATAAATAATAACACACATTTGCAAAATAGAACAGCTTTATAGAGTTCATGTTATTATTGTGAATAGATAATAATTATGTACTTAACTACTTACTTTCATGTTTAGACTGTTCGTTATTAAAGTACTGTTCTGTATACTTATTGCTTACTGAACATACAGAGATCAGTCAACTCGCATGTATGTGTAAACTTCGACTAATTCTATGAAAAATTATCTTCACAAGGACCCCCTGCCGTGCTAGTGTTTATTTATACAAAAGGAATTGCCTCAGACATTAACGATCATCAGGATTATACAATTAAGAATAATGGTGAGCATCTCGCAAAGTTCTCTAAGAGTTAAAAAACATGGTGGTTGGATGATAAAGTTGGTAACTGTTCCATAAAAGAGAAAGTGTCGGGATGACTTTATAATTTATGTATTTAGGGTGTATCAAATAGTTTAAAAATGGCGTTCAGCTCACAAAATTCCTTGTGACTACGCAAACAGTGGTCGTGCGTGGCCCATAAAATTTATAACACAAATATACTTACATGTAATACTCCGCGCCACTTGTCGGGAATGCTGTCTCCAACGTTTTATTTCGTTACGTGTTTGTATGCCTGCGCCTGCGCTCATCAACACAACCACAAGGATTCTCTTGCTTGCGGTTGTTTTTCTGTAAGATGCTGAACGTATGGCTGATATCTTGGTATGACTTCATATGATATAAATATTGATGACTGTGTTTTCTACATTTCTAAGCACTAATTCTGGGTTAAGCTCGCCGTTCTACTTATGCTATATATTTTAATTTTGTGTATATTTTTTTGTTAGTTAATTTTTGTGTGTGCAATAAAGAATAAGAATGACTAATTTACTAATTCGGTAAATTAAAGACCAACCCTTGTTTACAACATCGTTTGTTAATAATGAATGTTATGTATCGCATTCGAGGACACTTACGAAACTGTTCGAATGATAAAATGTTCGCCATGATGTGTTGCGCGATGACACATCTCTGGCCCCGATGATTACGTCATGCATTGCCATATTAGCTCAATATCATACATGATGCACACACAATGCATAGAGTTCACTTGTTTATCGAAACACTGACCTATGGAGTGACATGACGGCCCAATGATAACTACATGGGAAAAGTAACACTGCGACCATGGGAACTAGGTGATGTGAAACGCTCATACGTTGACAACTATTTTGTCGATAATGATATGAATGTCCGGCGTAATCAATGTTAATACATAATATTGAATGCAGACGATGGATGCTTTCGAGGAGGCTCTGCCCGCCATATATTTGTCAGTTTCACGTATCACTGTCAATACGCCGCGATGTTCCCACGATACGGCAATCTGAATTGCGCATAGCCGTTTAGTTTATGCGGCCCTTCAAGGAAGGGGCGCCATTTGGGCGCTAACATATTCTGATGACTTCGCTTATCGATAATACAACTACAATGGAAATAGACCCAATGTTTCCAAAAACCGAAATTCGAAATCGCCGAGTGAACTTGGACTGTTCGCGTGATAATTTCGCCCCTATAAAATTAAACAGTTTTGTGTTACAGATATGTAACATAATAATCACGTCATTCCAGGCCCCATTCAGTTGATCAGGGTGCCGCACAACGAGACAATTGTAGCGAATTCCCGACACGTGACCACTATTTGCTGGCATAAAAATATCACCACCGATCATTAAATTGACCTTATTTATAACCCAATTAAGACATTATGTACCAACCCTAACGATGCGGGTCTCGCACGCCGACGAATGTTCGCCAATTATTTGCTGCTACAGAAAATTTAGACATTATTTAATATTAATTGAGTTTATTGAGTGTGCTTAGATAAGAGTCGAGAAGGCGGCGCGACGGTGCGTATCCGGCCACCGATGCATTGATAAACTCAATACGAAATATGTGCAAACAAAATGTGAATTGTCATGTTATCATGAAACCGAGTATAGGAAAATAACAAATAATGTTTAAATTCGAAACACCCGTAACAAGTGTTTGGAATAAAAGCAAAATACATATAAAAGACTGCATGTCTTAAACTCAGAACCGTGAAATCAAGTTAAATGAAGCGCCACCGAAACAAAACGTGCGAAATTCCCAATTCACGGAGTTCATAAGAAAGCCTCCCAGGAAGTACCTGTGACAATTGACCATCATCTTTGGTTCAAAAGAACAAGCAATAGTTTATATGACAATAGACTGGGATATCTGGCGCCAACGAGTCGTGGTACCAACAAAAATATAACTGTTCGAAACTTCGTAAGTGAGCTGACGAATTGTCAATAGCGGGTACCTGACCATTGTCCTGCAGGTATCGTCCGCACTTTGTTATGCCTTAAACAAACGAAAAGTGAAAGGCACAGGAAGCGATACTATATCTTCGGGAGAAGAGAACAATAATCCTAAAGTAACACGTCGATACACGTACAGTCCTACGTTTAGTAGCCCAAAGGGTTTTGTTGTGTTTATGATACTCTTTTGTGATCGATTCCCCAAGGGATGGCATATTAGTTTAACTTATTCTTTTAAACTTTTAATTCGGGAGCAACAACAATATTTGGCCATCATTCTTTCAAATCAGATAGGGTTTTCAGGAAAACAGAATATCTTTTACTTCCAACTCAGATAAGCAATATGAATACTGTTTGTTACAATTGAATCCTAGTAAAACGTGAACGTAGGCTTATGTCCAATTGTCCAGCAGTGGACGTCTTTCGGCTGAAATGATGATGATGATGAAAACGTGAACGTATGATTTATGCATCCAACAATATTATAAGATTCAGTGGAAATACAACAAATCGAATGGTTACTGAAGAGTTGGGCTTTGAGCCGTCTGCAAATTCAACAAGTTTAATTTATCGATTTGTTTCGGTAATTAGTAGCAACGAAATAAGCGACAGAAAAATATCAGCTTACACAGTCACACATGCTAAAAGTATAACAGCGCTATTTTAAAAAAAAAACAATACGAACCACAAAAACAACGGAAGGAAACGAAACATTTCGAGGAAGCATTTCGGAACATAAAACGAGGTTTCCTCGAAGTCCGTCACAACTCACAAATTAGTGAATGAAACGTAAAAACATAATGTCCTTTGCATAAGACAATGTATTACGCCATGTGGCCGGGCGCGGGCGAGTCGACCCGTGGGGTAGCGGGTAGGACGGACTTGGACACATGTGTTTACGCGCTCATTCATTTGTGCTATTAATGGGTCCATTCAGCATTGTCTTGCACATGCAGCGGAAACGTCTCCTCGCCCCGCCTCCGCGACAAATTACCAGAAACGATTATAATGTGTGCATGATAGCATGCTGCATTGTTTTATGCAACCTTTTTAATTGCGTCTCTTGCTTTGCAAGTTTTTATTAACACTTCTGTGCTTTTACGTTGCGCACAAAAGCATGTTTATCTCGTAGTATTGTTTTGAATTCTATGGTTTTAGTAAATAAAGACCATCTTATCTATACAACACTTTTTCTCAGTTGCTCATCTGCATTCTCTTACCTCCACCCTACAGTATTAGTAGACCTTGAAAGTTGTTTGAGGTACATAACTTGAATAAGTCGCCAATATTATCTTTTTAGTGTACTTTGTCTACCAATGAATTTATCAGTAGCAGCCACAGAGCCTAGATTTGAGATTGGTTGATGGCAATGGGACTTAAACATAACTAGCGAAATGTGGGTGTGGTACTATTAGGTAGAGGTACCCTTCTACCTAACCCTGCAGGTATTCCAGGCGTAATGTTATGTTACGTAGTTTACTTTTATGTCAGTCTTTCCTCCCGGGAATTCAAGGCCACGACCTTCAACCTTTTTCTATATCTTCTAAGGCTTAAGACCTTAAAATACAAATCACACTGGCCGGTGGCATATAGGCCGTGCTGATTTTTTTCCCATCCTTCAAGCGACACCGGTGGTCTTGAGTTTGTCTACGCCTAATTCCGCCAAAATGACACTTAATGGTAAATGGCCCACCCTTGGTCCACAATATTGGTTATGAATTCCATGAAGAGATATGATGGCTCATTTCTGGATATACCTACCTACTACAGTCCACGAGACCAGGATACAATAAAATGTATATGAGTTTATACTTTGCTGCCAGATAGTCCAGGCACCTACAAGTAGATATATGGAAGACAACTCCTTCCTGCCCGGCTAGCATGGGCAGGGGATAAAATTTTATCCACCGGTTATTTCCACTGACAAGGGACAAAATTCATACAAAATTGGAAATAACCGGTGGATAAAACTTTTATCCCCTGCCCATGCTAGCCGGGCTGGGGTTAGAGAAAATATAATTTTCAGAACATCACAAAAAATGAAAAATCACAGATTGGACTAACTAAGTACATAAAACTCATCCATTTGTAGAGGTTGAAATCTTACTACTTTCTGTTATCGTAGACGCTTATAAAACAAGCCCTAAATAATATAACCCTAAGTAAAATCCATTAAATACTTCTCCAGGTTTCCATAAATTATTGTGCTTAGTTAAATGTAAACTAAGTACTAAGACAATTCTAATTTCCAATGCCGTATTGCCTACGAGAATTGTAGTAACAAACTGCTACGAACGTCGTAGCAGAATGTTCGTAGCACTAGTGCTACGAATCGATTCGCACTGCGTTGATACAAAGTTACTGATAAATATCTAGGATTTTATTACTTATACCCTGAGGACTCTTATACCTAGCATTATAATTCTTAGAAGTCTGTAGGTGGTGAAACAGATGTTTTAAATTTCAATAAACAGCCTTTTGTTCTAAAACTTTAAGTTTTACTTTCTGTAAAGGGAATTATGGTAGGTACCTGACCTGTCTAGGGTTAGCACAAAAAACATTCTCACTGTCGGATGTATAAAAACTTTATTTATACACGATAATAATGATATAGGGCATTAACAAAAAAAGGGAATGAAATCATGTGAAATTCCACCCTCCGTCTATCTACGTCATAAATTGTAAGTTAACATCGGTTAACCTCAACCTAGCCACCCATTGCGCGTCTTTCAGGGACCGACACTGGCGCGAGTGGTGCGACTGGCTGATAATTGACTCGTCGGGCTAGTCCGCGTCCGGCCACCCCTTCCATAAATATTTCCCGATCAAATTATTATGCGTTCTAAAAAATGCCACGAGCTCGATTCTCAGAAGTGTGTGTCGAGGGCGGTTCTACACAAAGCCGACGAAGGAGACGCGCTTACGTGGCTGCGCGCGCGCGCGAGCGTGACGCGTGCTCAATGGAATGAGGTTCAGCACAGGCGACGCGACCCAACTGTGAGAATTACAGGGAATGGATTTATTTATTGATCTTAGTTGTTCCGTTATTGTGAACCACTGCGTTGGTAAATAAATAAACCTCATATGCACGCTCATGGCGAAGGATGTTTGATCTGAGAAAGTGGAAGCTGACAGCACAAAGTCGTGTGTTAAACGGGCGTATCCTCTGCTCGGCCACTTTCACGGCTGTTATAATGAAGTTAATACTCGTTGGATAAACACTACATCGGTCGGTGCGCGGTGCGTTTCACGTAATTCTCCCTCAGAACACATAATTGCGGTGGGTGCTCGGTCTGAGAGCCTGGGAGGCTGCGCTTCACGGCGCGCCTGCTCTCACCCGGGGCCGGTGTCCACTTTTCATAGAGTACATTGCCCCTTTGGTGTCACAAGTAATGAGAAACATAAAGAGAGCAATTCTATTTGTGTAGTGTCTTGGGAGCCTAGTGTTAATTACAAGGCGGCGACATTTTTGCCGCATTACGCACGACACTGGGAGGCAAGCGAAATTGTACCCGCTTTGTCTTGTACCGGCGGCGATATCGCAGATGCAGATTAGCGCGACACTGCTCTTTCTTGTTTCCGTCAGATTAAATCCTCTTTAAAACATTAACCATTATTAATTAAACTGCAATGTTAATAAACTTTAACAATACACTCAAGCTACAAAACTTTTGGTTTTAAATATCTTGTCAATCCCAAAGTTTCTTAATTGACTCGCCCAACGTAAACTCACGTTGAATAAACAACATAGAAGGAAATGTCAAGTTCAATTCTGTCCTAAGCAAAATATTGATTTTGTAATTGGCAAAACTACATTATAACCTAACCGAAATGATTAGTAGATTAGAACCTAAGTGACTGCAATAAAAGATATCATATGCGTGGGAAACATTTCTTTATAAGTTATTATTGCTATAAAAATGGCGTCGATTCTTAAAACTAATAAAAGAGTTATCAATTTGATGATACGAAATTACGAGACGGCATACCATGACAATTTAATTGTATCGTTCACTGACTCATTCATCCTCTAGCATCGTAAAATTCGGGTCACATCACATCGCCCAACAAAACATGACAATCCTCAATTAACCCTAAGAAAGTATGTGTTTGTAGGACTTGTAGAGAATTCTCATCAATTGGGCTGTAGGTTAATTAATAACTTACATAACAATTTGGCCCTATAGTTGTTAAAAGGCAGCCAAAAGGAGAATAAGCAATCAATTTGGAGGGAAGGCGTAAAGTGCGGTGCCCGTCGACGAATGAGCATTCCATAGATAATGGTGGCGGCGATGCTATGGAGACCACTTCTGTCAGTCATACTTATGTTGAGAAGAATTATAATATATTCGGTAGGTATACATGATGTCCCTTACGAAATCATAGAAATTAAGGACCACCACTTCATAAACAGGGAAAGCAGATGGTTTTATGGGGGCTGGAGGCGTATTGTGGAAGGTTCTTTAAACCCTGGTAGTTGTTAAAATAACTTTTGTAGTTTAAAAAGTATTACCTTATCTAACGTCTTTTCATTTCAGCTAATCACTTTATTGTTTAACTTTTACAACCGTCTTTAACCATTTTGTAGAATAGTAATTCTTTGCTGGGCTTTAAAATCTTTTGAGAGCCGTCTCCACACTGCCGCAGCTGAATGTTTTTTCGGTGAAATTTAACCGTTGTTTATGTAGAGACAATGTATCTATTGCGTTAAAATTTTGGGAATTTCTTTTTTTCCCCATGTTGGGTCGTGAGAAACGATCGCGTGCAGACACATCTCATTAGGTAAACAGTATTAGGGTGTTTGTGTACCGCCATCGATAGAACCCAACCTAATTTAATAACATTCATTGGGTTCTTCCATAATTTTAAGTGTTGCTAGAGTGATGAATTCATTTCTAATTACTATAGGCAATGAGCCAAGGGGGCGCCCGAGTAGACTAGATAAAGATAGACATCAAAGTATCGGAGCTATATTTTCAATCATCTAAAAATAACGCCCTGTATCGATAAATACTCGTTGTTGCAGCGAACTATACATCGGCGACATTTCTGGCTTAAATTATTATTCTGTTTTCGATTCATACAGACCTAAGCTAAATCCTACAAAACAAGTCTAAAATGTACGCAGTTTTAGTTGATTAAATTATAACTGGACTATTATAAATAACTACTTATCAGTTTAATAATACAACAAAGGAAATTCCAGTATTAACAATATGAAGTCGACACCGGAAAATTGCGGCGGGATTAATTTTGTTGGTAGTTCCCAAGGACGGTATCTAATCAAGGAATTTACACGCCATTACGATTGCCCCACACCGAGACATTTTTCAACAAAAATAAATATTTAGTGAAATGGAAGACTTCCTCTGGATAAGCCTCCTCTCTCAAGAGATCTGCAATGATCGCCCTATCTGACAACATTTGGAATTTTTACATCAACCGGTTTTATCCGAAACATTCCAATAACAATAATTATAGTTATTTCATTAAACAATAGCACACGCATCGACTCGTAAATCCCGAGAATATTTACATGCCTTTAGAATACATAATGTTGAATACTATTTTATGATTGATTATTAAAACATTTGTACATTTCAGGCTCTTGTTTCACTTGTTTAATGCTGCGTTGGATAGTTAAAGTTATTCAAATGATAACGAGGGATTCTTCGGGGAGGGTGGTCGTCGGCGGCTGGCTGCGGCGCGGCGCGGGCGCAGCGCTTTGTCGCAGCTATGCGCACTGTCAACACGCAGCACCGAACACACTGCACACATCACACAGTTTTTTATGCGCACATGTGCGTCGACAGACCGCCCAGACCACAACCCCGACAAATATTTGTCTTCAATTCTAAAACGCTTAGAACCTCACGGCTCTACAAATCAATAAAAGTGAACAATTCGATCCTTCGGAGGAGCACGTCTCCCATGTAAACCGATCGATCTGAACTGCTTTCTCGACGTTCTCATTACGAGGCTCCTCGTTAACAATGTATCAAAAGGGCCGCACACAATTACAAGGCACGCAAGAAGGATTATGCGTTCCATTTATTATAAAATCAGTGATAAGACGTTAATTCTGGCCGCTGAGGCCGTGAGGGCGATCTGCATCGCGGTAATGCCTTACCTGTCAAACCCTTCCAGATAAATTAGTCTCTCCTAATGCTAAGCAGCGTCGGTAACAAAAATAAACCAAATAACGGCGCAATCCATTAATTGACTGGACCTGCTGCTGAGCGAAAAAAATCTCTATCAGATAAAGCGGGTAAGTGTTTACAGTTTCTCACGAGCCTCGACCAACCCTCAATGGCGCCTTGCTGATTGATAGTAGCTTAGTCGACCTTCGCACCTCGCTCGCTACGTACTAAAACATACCTTGGGTTCATGGCTCAAGTTTCAACTTCCAATCTACAACCTCATTCTTTTCTTCCTAAGTAAGATTATGTTGGATCAAGGTGCTTTGAGACTTATTTTAACACTCTTACGACTCACAGTCGGTAACCAGGTGCTCAAATAAAATGCCCATTCAAAGAATTCTGCACCCTCATAGCTTGTACCTGTCCGCGGCCACCACCAAAGGAGGCGACAAAAAATATTATGTTAATTTGTAATATCGGACCATTATTCATAGTTGTTATAATAGCTTTGTTATGATTATTCGGTAAGATTCCTTTGTACCTAATTATCAGCGGTGTGGCTTTTTACACCATTTTTGTGAATATTACAGTTTCATGCTTGTCACTGCATCCTTGCGTCATAAAAGTATGTAACCTAAAAGTAGGTAGAAAATAGAAATAACGCACTCTTGGAAAATCCTCCATCAATATCGTATCTTATCAATATTCAGGTAATCAGGGACTAGCACTTCGAAATCCTGGATGGGACTAGTAGTTTGTGAGAACTAGTAGGATCCTTAAATTCCTGAAATAGTTACACTCAGAACCCCAAGCCCCAAAAATTTGATGTCTTCGATTTGATTTAAAGTGCTAATGCACCTAATGACTTTGCATCCTGAAACCCAGTTGAAAGAGTAAATAATGTTGTTGCATTAGTTTGATATGTGTAGGATTGGATGTAACGAGGCGTGTTGAATGTGTTGATGCGAGGCGAGGGCCTGAGGCGGCTCGAGGCAGGCGGCCGGGCGGCCCCGAGGCTGCCTCGGCCGGCGGTCGCGGCGTGCGCTCTGTAATCCCATCGTCGGTGTCGGCTTACGGCGCCTCTCTCGCCGACGCAATTATCATATTCCACCTAAACACATAATATTGTGCACGCAATTTTAAAAATAACACGCGTCCGGCTCGACCTCAATCGGCCCTGATTTATAGCAAGCGGGGCGCCGCGCCGCGGCTGCTGCCGCTGATCGCCCGCAAACGATTGCATTCCCCACACAAATAACCATAAATGCTCACTCGGCACGCTTATGAGGAATCTTCCCTTTGTTATTACGCTTTTCGGACCACAGACCTTTGTGTTCCAAGGGACTGAACTCTTGACTTCATCAAATCTCGCTAAGCGGATTGGTGTCGAGCTGTCGTGTGTGCGCCCTTAAAACACGCACACAATTTATGAATCAAATGCATGAATGAGCTCGCGCCTGGCTGAGCCCACGTGTCGTCGTTCTCACGCCCGCGCCGATACCGACTGCTTTTTATCGCGGCTCCATTTTTCGAGCGATGTGTCGCGTGGGCTACATGTGCGGATGATGTGGAACCCTCGACCCCCGCAACGTATGTACCACATGGCGCCATCTTCGCTAATTTCTTCATCATGAAACAAAGTGGCTCTATAAAAACTTAACACCAATTAATCTATGAACAGAGGCGTCTATTTAGTAGTGGAGCCGGATAATAAAGATCGTGGGGTTTGTCGAGATCGGGGAACAAACGAATGATCACAAGAATGACAACGCTTATTTGAGGCGGAAACGACAAGTGGTACAATAGAAATAGGTACTTAGACAAATTCTATTCGCGCGTGCAAATTGGCCGAGTCAACAGTCGCACACTTGGACGGAGTTAATGGAAGAATGGAAGGCGGTTTTCTTTTTGTGCGCCATTAGTTTAACAAACGGCTGTCACGACTCGGGGCCGGCGCACTGGCGGGCGCGCCGGGCCTTCGGGCCCCGCGCTCGCGCAACTCGCACCGAAATCGCACCGCTATCAACCGCTATCAGGCTCGGCTATTTATACCTACTAAATAAAATCAAAAGTAATTATTCAACTTCGGCTGATAATCAGCACTTTTTAAACGTCAAAGTTTACAACAGACCGTTCCCTCAAACGCCCACCCTTCGCCACTTCCTAGTGTTTTAGCTGGGAAGAAGAAGTGGCGGGACAAACCACCCAGCAACACACCTGTCTGTTAGGTTAGAAGAGCTGCATTTTATACAATAACATTCAGATTGTGTAACAGTGATTCCATGGAACGTGTAGCGCAAATAGAGTGCTAATTACCCCAGAATCTCTCTGGGCAAAATCGTTGGGAGAGAGAGAGCGATTGACAAAAAACTATCGGGGAAAACAGGAGGGTATTGTAGGGCATTAATCATAACGTTAGCGACTGCCTTACCCGTTGCACTGTAGTAGAGAAAGTGGGAAACCCTCTCTTTTAATAATAGCAATATTGCGACTAGATACTTTTGAACAATCAAGTTATCTAGATACCTAGGTAAAAAATCAATGAGTCGCTCTGCACAACAATTAGCAAACTTAAAACTAATAGGTATCTCAAGCATATTTTAGTCATGATGCATCTTGGTAAAAAAACCTTTTAGTCACCGACAATACCGACATTAGCTTTATGCGTACCTAGTCATACAATAGTCATAAAAGAGCAAAGTTCACGTCAGTGCAAGACTGCAACTACTGCAAGTGATTGCCATTGTACATACCTTTTATACATAAATAGATAACCGACGCAACAATCGTTGATCATCAACATCATTCGCTTGCCCTTATAATTCCCTAACTATTTATTAGGCACTCGGATCAATCTTCAGGTTGAGCCGCGTTTGCCTTGGGCGGTGGATGGGTGACCACCCACTACATACCGAGTTGTCTCCGTGCCTCGGCAACCACGTTAAGCCGTTGGACCCAGCTGTAGATCTTTGACAGTCGTTACAGGTAGTGCCCCGAAAGTCTGACAGCCAGTCTTACTAAGGGGTATATCGTATTTCCCAGTACTAGCTGGGTTGTGGGGGTGAGATAGGCAGCCGCTCCATGTAAAATACAAGTATTCTGCGACATCCGGTTGGTCGGAGCAGCATGTCGTCGGTTCCTTAATCGTCATCTCAGTAGTCTATCTGTCACCGTAAAATTGTCAAATACGTTATATAATTATATTACAATATAACGTGTATATCTCTAGCGATATTGTAAAGTCTCGAATTATTGTCAACTGAACATACGGAAGTATCTCTGCCCCCATAATCGGGACTTGGGGCACCCCCCCGTTAGGTTAGTTAGGTTCCTTTAAACCCTGCACCCGGAAATAGGGGCCCCGCGAAGCGGGGCTCCGTCGACTACGCTTTTTAGGGGAATATAAAGTGTTTTAAGGTTAGGTTATAATAATCGGTATTTCTCAAGAATGGTACAATATCTTTTCATGAGAGTTGTACCACTGGGCAAGGGGGACTCCTCCTTCCCTCCACACCGCGTGAGTTGACTATCATCGCATGCATTTCACGTAAAATAATGCGTTTTGTTGTAAGCAGTATGTTCATTTGACAATATTTCGAGATTTTACAATATCGCTAGAGATATCACAATATCACGTATTTGACAATTTTACGGTGACATATCTATCTTTCATCCATCTTCGTTTCCCATCCAAGGTGACTCGGAGCAGTGACAACCCTTTAATATTACCCACATTATTACACTGGAATTGCTGTATGCCGTATGTAAAATTGCCATCACCAAATATGTAATTGAAAAATGATTGATTGATTTTTCATAGTTTGTTACAATGGTGTGTTACTAGTTACAAAGGTATACAATTAAACATTATTACTGTGGATGAGTGTACAAACGACAGCCATGAGTTCTACTGCCCTCCCGTAAAAAAAAAAAACAACTGGCCAGAAACAAAAAGAGTCGAATGTGTTTTTAGTAACAGCCTAGCAGCGCAAATCGCTCCAGAGGCGGCGCCATGATTTAATGGTGTACACCCAAAAGAGGTCCCCTGACAACAATACATAGTGTAGGTACTACAACACGTTAAAAGTACTCGCCAGTTTAGTTATTACAAGATGTTTATACTTGCTAGAGGTAGAATATTTCTGGGCGCCATCTGTCATCTGCTACGGTTCAATGTCCTGTAGGTCTGAACTCTGAAGGCTAGCAATATTTATGATTGTGTTTATTACTCCTAGCTTGGTTACAGGCTCCATGGATGTACCTTTTTAATGTGATATTTTGGCAGAGAGGCCACGGCTATGGGCCTCTTGTCACGCATCACTGCCTTTGCTATTTCTAATGACATCAGCACCGCAGCACGTTTGCAAATGCGAAGGTTTCTAATTGACAAAGTTGAAAGGCTTTCTATGTTTCTTGAATACTGAGTCTAGAATATTTTAACTGAATTTGATAAAAAATTACAGCGTTAAATTATGTCCCTTTGTATGGCATTAAATAGTTTTAAATGGAGGGCTTTTATTTTATTAACTTCACTACTGTGGTTCTCTGTGTCTTTGATCTCGTTACCACCGTTATCTATACATATAATCTATACATATAATAAAATCGTTGAGACCAAAAAATCTGTACATTGAAGATTTAAAAAAAAAGCCGACCAGGGTGACTTAAAATAAGAAACTGAACATATTAAAACCATTTTTTATTAAATTTTTGTTTATTTGTTTGTTTGACCGCGCACCACGTAAAAACTGCTGGACGGATTTTGATGAAAACTTCACTAATCTATTTAAATAAACTCAGAATAACATTTAGGCTATAGAAATTATGGAAAATTTTGAAAAAAGGGGGTGAAAGGGGGGGGGGTAAAGTATGTATGAAAAAAAAAATAAGATTGTTATAGATTCATGAAACTCAGAGTAAATACTTATTATTAAAAATAAAGAAATACCTGTTTCAGCATTTTTTTAAATTTTCATTCAGAGACGTAAAAAAGAGGGTTTTGTGTTTAAAATTAATTAACTTCATACACCTATAGAATAAAATCCAATGAAGTGGAAACCTTTAAAAGTTCTTGTAAATACTTCAAATCTAATACAGGTAAATCTTATTTCTCAATTTTCTTGAAATTTGATTTTTGAAGTGAATACGCCTAAAATAGCGGAACTCAAGAAAATCGGCTTTCCTCGGTATAAGTAGTTGGTAATCAGGGTGGAAACGGTAAACGGGGCAGTAAGGGGAGCTGCAGCTACACAAAAATGGTCTTAGAAACAATCCGTAATTTTATCACGAAGCGTTGATCCCCATTCACAGATTTAATTAAAAAATAGGGTAGGTACATCAGTTAGCAAGAAAATTACCATTTTACATAAAACAATTTTTTGATGCCATTCTTTCCGACACTGATCAAAAAGTGCTTCCAGACCAACCCAGGTTAGAGTACTCAAAAAGTCAGACATTGCAAAAAAATAACTTTCAGCGGGGCAGTAAAGGGAACTTACCCTAACCGCTGCAGCTACCTACATGAAAGAAAGAAAGAAAGAAAGAAAGAAAAAGCATTTATTGGCCCATACAGGACAAAACACATAAAAAATAACATTATTTACGAATATTGAAAACTAAACATAGATAAAAAATAAAAAAGAAGTGAAAGGTCCTGAACAAGGCCAAAAGGCCCCTATCTCAGCATGGTGCTGTAACATTAAAAAACGCCACAGCGCTGGTATTCTGATAGGGCCCAAAGTGAGAGTGATGCCACGGTCAGATACGGATAAGATTAAAATAATTAATAAAAAATAAAGTGTAGACGAATAAACAATACATAAATGTGTAGTATAATAAAATACGGGGAAAAAACTAGTACACCTACGCCCCACGGAACCATATTATTCACCAAACTGTGCCATGACTTCACTGGCAACACTGACGAACATAGACGCGGGCGCAGACATCTCTGTAATATCTAATCTGTGATCTCTGTTTTGTTTTGATTGGAGAACATCATACTAATACATGAAAATGGTCTTAGGAAACCATCCGTAATTTTTTGTGAAATTTTGATACCCATTCACAGATTTATAAAAAACGTACAGTTAGCCAGAAAATTGCATTTTACACAAAACATTTTTTTGATGCCAATCGATCCTGTTTCTAATACTCAACGGTTAAGGTAGCTCCACTTACTGCCCCGTTAATCGTTTCCATCCTGTATAATATATTACAAATTAAATAATACTACGAAGAAAATGTAGACTATACGAATGTACATAAGACATAAAGCCGGAAAAGTTACAAATACATTACAAACGAGTACAAATCCTACCATCTACAAATAAAAAATACTTTGTCCTGAAGGACTGTCTGATGGATCAACGCACAGCCTAAACCGCAGATTGTAGAAACCTGAACCTTGGTGGGTGTATTTTTGTATGCCGTAGGCATACGATAACAAAGGATTTTCTGAAATTATACCCCTAAGGGGGTGAAAAGGGGGGTAAAGTTTGTATGGGAAAATGTGATCCCTTTGTCCAATCTACTTCAAATTTTGCAATCAACAATATTAACAGATTTGATGGACGCGTTTCATATTGCATTGAAATTCATCCCCTAACGGGGTTAAAAAAGGGTAGAAAGTTATTTTGGCGGTGATTTGTTTCGAATTTGATATCAATACTCCATAGATATTCTGATATAAACTACAATGACATGTTATTTTGATACATGTTTCAAAACCCAATCCGATTTTATTCCAAAAAGGTTGAACTCACATAAAAATTTGGTGCAAAATTGCAAATACTCTTCAAAATTGGAATGTATCGAAAGTCACCGTAAAACATTATAATACCGCATTTGAAGGTTTCTAAGCTCTAAAGAGGTTGTGCACTTTAAGACACCGCGTCATAGCGTAGGGACGTAGAGTTCGAAATTTTAAAGTGCAAGCAGTTATAAGAGGTCCGCAACAGTTTACAGCAGCTATATCGTGTTGCGGCTCATTTCATGCACCTGGATGAGAACTGCAGACCTAGCTGGAGTATGACTGTCATCGAGAGTGTCTAAGTATGAAGATGTAAAGCTGTCAATAGAAGCCCTTAAAGCTGTTTTTGTAAACATGGTTATTTATTCTTATCCAAATAAATACGTTGTTAATCACAAGTATTTGATTTTAAACAAAATTGCCTTTGGGTGCGTAAAATGATTTCAATGCATATCTTAGGCGATACACCGTTTTAAATAACTCCGCAGCAAAATAATGGTCATGTACCGGGCGTGCATTTTCATTATGCGGAAGGATGTGTGTGATGTGCTCTTTGAAAATTGTATTATAGGTGCTTACGCGACCCACTCTCTGTAACCCTCTCTTTCTCTTATGTGACGCAGACGAAGTTGCGCGGGTCAGCTAGTCCATTATAATGGTTGAATATCTTTTCTGAGGTTTTACGACCTTCAGTGTCCCTTCGCCTTGTCGTTTCTGATAGGTATCTGGATTGCCTACTACAGTAGTTCGAGTGACTGGTGATAAGCTCGTGCCAATGCCTTTGTTTTGCATTCTAAATATTTATTTTCATGAAAAAGTTCATATCTAATCAAAGTTTTGTATGTGGGTACTAACCACTATCTGAACTGTTTTATCAAAATATGTTTAATTAAAAATGGAAAATTAATTTAAAGTATGCTTAGAGTGATTATTATGTATTTACTTAATTAGTTACCGATATACACACGTAGGTACCTAGTTACTGACATTTTTTTTGCTTTTGTCTATCTACTGACTATATTCAACATAATAATACTTACCTAAGTATTAATAATAGACAGAGTAAGACCTACACCAGAGATGGACTTCCCTTATTGTGATTTGCTAACTAGCAACCTAAAAAACCTAACCTAAAAAATAAAACAGAGACAGTTCCCGTTCAAAAACCACAGCTATTCAGTAAAATAAATAAATTTCAAATCAATCTTTTAGTTTGGACGTATCGTGTACGCAACTGTTACAAGGCCTCTTGTGAAACGTGTGTTCAAAGGAAGGTCCGGTCCAGATCCGAGGCGTCCACCTCGTGCAGTTTGTATTAGGCACATTTCAATAAGAAGCCATAAACAAAGCAATTTGTTGGCGGTGACAGAAGCGGCGCGGGCGCACGCCTGACATCCACGCCCGCGCTACGGTGACCACGACACCGAACAACAACGGACCGTGACTCGACACAACTACACTTTTTATTTTAACACCGAGAAACACAATAAAATAAGAAACAGTATCATGCAGCAAAAACACCGACTGAGTTCAATGTTAATGTTAACAACGAATTCGTATTAAATCAGACTAAGCAGTCTGTCGGCGTCAATTTAACTCAATGAGAAGACATCATGTTATAAACGACGCAGAGTACGCACTACACTGATTACTTTGTAATCATTTATTATTCTGGAAAAAAACTATTCAAAGCCAGTAAAAAAAACATTGGTAAAAAGAACTAAACAAAAGTGGCCTTTGAATCTATTCACTGTTTCATCAGAATACATTCAACTCAGATGAAATCTACGCATAATAACAAATGGCAGAATACAGAACAAATATTCTAAAAAAAGGAGTTATGGACTTCAAATAAAACATTCGATTCATGCACGCGTACTATATTGGCCGGACAGAAATGTCACCCTATGCGTAGACCGTAACCGTTGCTTCCTGCGGTCAAACTCAATTAAAACTCATTGCAGGGGCGTGCGAACCGAGCGCGTCCGCCGAGCGTGCGCTTGCGCACCGCGCTGGCCGGGAGCCGGGGCCGCGCCTGGCGCCCGCACTCTTAACCCCACAGGAAACACTCCTTGCCTAACGCCTAACTCCTAATCTTAGGTCAATAAACCTAGGGCTCGCGTCTCTCTGTATGATGAACACAGATGCTACACAACTGATAACGATCACCGCTGATATTACAATCAGTCCCGGTAATATAGGAAGTCTTATCAGCTTTAACGGAGGTTTCCTCGATATTGTACACGGGTTTGGGTTACATGAGATATGATGACATCATTTAATAATAGGAATAAAATTATACTTCGGTATCAACTTTTTAATTGAATGACCCTTGCTTATAGATTGACGGATGGATTGGAGTTATTGGACGGCATTATTGATTGACTGCGCTAGCCATATTTTAATTAAACTTCTTTCGCACCTCTTCCACCCATTAAGTTAACAAGATCCCGTTTATCTCACAGTACGTGCACACGATCATCGTGCGTTTGTAACGTGTGAACTTCAATACGTCCACATCACACCAGCATGAGGTTATCCCAACTATTTTCCACGGTATTTTCCCTTGCTATGTCACCTTTGAGCAACACACCAACCAAATCAATATCGTAAATCGAAAGTCACAATACTGCGAGGAACATTCTCAGACATTTAGCTACGCCACTTAGTCCAGTTTGCAGTATGTTTAAGGAGAATCAACAATTAATAGCTCTTAATTAATTACCTTGCACGAATTATCTTATAGAGACTTAAGTTTTTGCGAAGTATCGAAGTACATACCAGGCAGATGAAAACACACCCAAATACAGCAACATTTACATTCCTCTGCGAATAGCTAGCGATATTTAATGTAATTTACCACACTTCATATGAAAATGCCACGGCTACTCGTAACAGCATCGGTCAGTTTCCCAAGTTAAACATGCAATGCATTGTTTATTACGATGACATTGAGAACTCTTGTTATAATCGACTATCACTTTATTCAATAAGTTTATTGATCTGAAACATCAGTAAACTATGTTTTTGTGTGGTTCTTCTGGGAAGTGCATGGCCCACCGAGACGGTCTCAAAATGTTGGGGTGGATAGTTTATGTTAAGTGAACCCCCTGCGAGAAGTTAACTCATCGTTTTAACTTATAAGTCGACAGAGGCTTGATATTATCATGAGATGACAATCAAGCCTACCTAACTGCATGGAATGGAAGGTTTACCCATGAACGAGGCTACAATAGACGAAACAAATTCCGTAGATCCGAAATAGTGTTATTTTTAGCGTTACCCATTAATTACATAGGTACTTCTAGATTCAAATCGAATCCGTTGCTCATTTCTAGCTTAAATAAATTATATAAAAATTTGAGTCTTTAAATACCACATGATTGAATAATTAAAACGGATATGTATAGCTCAGTTCACATAAGTACGAATTTATGCTCACGATAACGCCCCTATAATGCTCGGTCGAGTATTTGACCGACATTGCCAGCATTGATAAGCGTTTGCCGTATTTCAGTGTTGAATTTTGCCGACACATTACAATGAGCGGTTTGTTGGCACTCTAATGGCGACAAATCTCATTTAATCGGCTTTTCTTTCATCTTACGAACGCAGAAGTTCATTTAATTTTAATATCACTTGATACAGCTGCGCATAAACGAGAAGCTCTTTCATAAAACATAGGCTTGTAATTTTTTGAATGAGTATGAGTCATGTTGACATATTAATGCAGAATACATTAAAACTGAATTATTATGTTAATACATGTTGATGAGAATTCCTGACGAACATTTATGAAGATAATTATGTAAAGTCAGGATTTTTAATGTATAATATGTGCATTAACTAAGGTTCACCGAAAAGATGACGGTCTGATTATCTAAAAACTGTTTAAGGGACATGTCCCCTACAAAATTGTGTTTTAAACAGCTGTTTTTAGATAATCAGACCGTCATCTTTTTGGTGAACATGGACCTAAGTTGAACAATTGGAGTGCTACAAGTTTTTGTAGAAAGCAATCTATAACACGCTACGCGAATATTTTTGAGTGACGACATGAAAACGGCAAAATAGATTAAACAATATTGTGACACTGGAATCAAAATCAAAATCAAAATCAAAGCATTTATTTCAAGTAGGCCAATAACAGGCACTTTTGAATTGTCGAAACAAAGATGAAAATTAAATGTAGCTACAGTCCCAGTCACAAGACATAAAAACTGTGAAAGTACTGTAGTTGCCCATTCCCTAGCGTAGATCTCTATGGAGAAGAACGGGCAAGAAACTCCATGGACACTCTTTTAAATCAAAATATTGTTACAAAATCTTGGTTACATCATTCATGTTGAGATGTCATATTATGTGAGAACAATGTAGCAAGATGTGCACGTTAAAAGTGTCCATAGCCAAACAAAAACAAAATACAACTCAAAAACAAAATAATTAATTCAAATAAACCATGGCGACTAAGAGATGACCAGTCACAACTGACAGCGCCCGTTCACGCACATGACGCATGGATCAGCACCATTCAGCTCAACCATTTTGAAGGGAACTAAATGGTCCGACACACGCGCCATGATCAGCGAGACATTTGAGTGAGCATGACATACTCTCAACCGCCAGGGCACATTCAAGTCAAAAACTAAAGTAGGTTTCCAGTGAATGATAGCTTTCTAGTACATAGCACTCACACAATATGGGCTATGCGTTTATATAATACTAAATAGATTGAATCTATACAATGCAAAGATAGTTGTACAATCTTCAGCAGCTCCAACAATACCATTTAATGCTATCAATTTTTGAGCCCCTGTCCTTGTGGAGCAGGACCAGCATTGAGCCAAGCATTTTTATCAGCGATATAATCGCTCAACTTGTAATATGCTTGCTTACATAGTGTGCGTTTAATGCATGTTTTAAATTTAGTCTCATTCAGTTCAAGAATACTTTGTGGAATTTTATTATAGCATCTCAAACAGTACCCCATGAAAGATGAGTCTACTTTAGCGAGTCTAAAGCCTGGCTGAACTAGTTGGTCCCTATTTCTAGTACTGTAATTGTGTCTGTCGCCTCTTTTACCGAAAAGATGCAGATTTTTTCTAACGTACATTATGTTTTCGTAGATGTATTGGCAATGAACCGTCATGATGCCAATATCCTTAAAAAGTTTCCTTAGAGAATCGCGCCTACGAAGATTGTATATGGCTCTGATGGCTCTTTTCTGCAGAATAAATATACACTCAATATCAGCAGCCCGTCCCCATAGCAAAATACCGTAAGACATTATACTATGGAAGTAACTAAAATAGACCAGTCTAGCGGTATCTACATCAGTGAAATGACGGATTTTTCTAATGGCATATGCTGCTGAACTTAAGCGCCCCGCAAGAGATGTTAAATGAGAACCCCATTGTAGCCTTGAATCAAGCGTAAGCCCCAGGAAAACCGTTTTATCTACGAATTCGAGTTTCTCTTTATTCAATATTATCTCACAATCACTACTTTTAACATTCGGTAATGAAAATCTTATGCATTTAGTTTTTTTTTCATTCAATACCAAATTGTTTGCTGTGAACCAATTTTGGACCTGAAGTAGGGCATCATTCACGTCATCTAGATTTTGGGCCCGTCTATTTATCTTAAAAATTAGAGAAGTGTCATCAGCAAACAACACCATATTTTGAGGTTGGTGTTTCAACAAATAGGGTAGATCATTTATATATACTAAAAAAAGGAAAGGACCCAATATTGAGCCTTGCGGAACCCCCATTTTTACATTCAAACCCTGTGAATTAACACCATTTATTTGAACATGTTGTTTTCTATCGCTCAAATAAGATTTTAGCAGGCTAAGTGCAAGTTTACCCAGTCCGTAATGCTCCAGTTTCAAAAGTAATGTGTCATGATTTACGCAATCAAAAGCTTTGGAGAGATCACAGAAAATTCCTATTGCGTCTTGGGACTCTTCCCACGCAGCAAATATGTGCTTTAATAGGGTTACACCGGCGTCAGTTGTACAACGTCCCTTGGTGAAACCATACTGTTGATCATGTAAGATTCTGTTGGTGTTAAAATGATAAAGCATTTGATTAAGCATTACTTTTTCAAAAACCTTGCTAAAAACTGGTAACACGGATACAGGTCTATAATTATTGGAATCTTTACTGTCCCCGGATTTGAAAAGAGGTATGACTTTACTGTATTTCATTAAATCCGGGAAAACTCCTTGGTCTACACATAAATTAAAAATTAAAGCTAAATACGGGGCTATGGTCTCAAGTATAGATGTACAAACTTTGATAGACATTCCCCATAAATCTTCGGTCAGTTTGATTTTAATTTGCCGGAAAGCTTTAATAACTGTCATAGGGTTAATGTGTTTAAATTTAAATTCAGCCAGGCAGCCAGACACATTCGCCTTTAATAAGCCAATTGAGGCTTCAGGTGAGGAATTAAGAGCCTCCGTAGTTTTTATTGGTATTTCGGTAAAAAAATTAACAAATTCTTGAGCTACTTCCTGATCAGAGCTTTTAGGACCACATGCTGTATCTAATGTAAAGCTATTATTACGTATTTTCTTTCTGTTAGTCTCGTTATTTATGACTTTCCAAACGGTCTTTATTTTATTTTCTGCTGTTTTGATCTTGTTGCTTATGTGCAGGGCTTTAGCAACCTTGCAAGTATTTCTAAAAATCTTTGAATACGTAGCAACATACTTGCTAAAAGTTTCAGTGTTTATAAAAGGCTTAAGGCTATAAAGCTCAAATAGCCTTTCCCTACTTTTTCTGATACCTCTAGTTGCCCAATCACTAAATATAAATTTAGGGCAAATACTCTTTGTCTTCTTTTCAAAAGTTTTGTTGAATTCCGTGTGAACTAATGAAAAGAAACGATCATACAATTGATTTATATTAATATCCTCTTGGCTCATTACACTTAACTTGTTCTGTAGGGAAATATTATACCTATTTAATTTGCAAGAAGTTATAGGTCTAAATTTAATCTGAACTTTTTGTATTGGAGTTTTACAACTAAAAGTTACAGTTTGTCCGCTATGGTCAGACGGCAAACAATTTATTATGGCTTTATCTAAGTAATCACAATCGCAGAAAACATTATCTATACAAGTAGCAGAAGAAGTTGTGATTCTAGTGGGTTCAATAAAAACGTTAGTCAAGTCAAATGACTTAAAAAGATTTAATAACCGACTGCTATTTGAATTTTCTTCTAAAATATTGATATTAAAATCACCACAAATTATTGTAGCTTTATTACTGGCTGCAAGTTTTGCCAGGACATCTTCCATTATTGATTCAAATATGGAAAAGTTTTGATAGTTTGGGGGTCTGTACACACACACAATAACATGCTTATCTAGCTCAACACAGGACAGTTCGACGCAATGTTCAACCGAGAGACCTACTATGTCATTACGTTGCTTATATTTAAAACTATTTTTTATTAATATTAGGGAACCTCCACGAAGCATAGTTTTACGATTAAAGCAGCTACCCACCATATAGTTCTCATAATTAATAAGCATTTGGTAATCCTTTAGCCAATGTTCAGTAAAACAAATAATGTCAAACTTACTACTTTCTAAAAACAATTCAATTTCTAATAATTTCGAAGAAATGCCTTGGATATTTTGGTGGAATAATTTTAAGGTGTTCTGCTGAGGCCCTTTTTTACTAACTAATTGAGTGCAAGAAGGTACCTTGCTGTTGGTAGGATTAACAAAAATATTGTTAATGGTACCTTCTGTTGTCTCACTTTCTAGTTTAAATTTATATTTGAAGTGAGGCCGGAGACTCCTGTGCCATCCTCAGACGATAAGACCCTATCACTAATAAACCCTAATTGAGAATTTTCCACGGTGACAGGACGGAAAGAACCGTCACCCACAAATTTTTGTATCTGCGTAAAATAAGTAAGTAATGTGACCCAGCTTTTCTCGATTAGATAAACCGGATTTCGTAAGCTTACGCGATTCACGTCGTTATTACGTGTTCGTGGTCGGGAGGCGAGTACGACGCGAGACCGTGGGGCCCGCGGTTGTCTGCCAGCGCCTCAAGGCCTGCGAGTCATTGCCACGGCGAGGCGACTCGGCTCCTCTCGACTCGCGCGTCCTCGCCGCCTCACCGCCTCGCCGCGTCCTCCACCAAATGACATGCTTTAGGGCTTCCACGAAACGATTAAACGCCATCAAACCTACTCTCAGTATACTGAATCGAAATCAACGAATAATTCAAACTAAAAATAGTCCAACACAACAATATATCGTGTTATATCACCGGTGCAAATAAACTTGGAGAACCAAGCATTCGTTTTTTGCGAGCAGACTGTGCGCGTAGAGCATGAACCCGAGAATAATAAAACTTCGAATCTGAGTTTCATGAATGCCAAATTTCTATGTATTTGTGTTTTATCGAACGTCTTAAACCACTTAGCGGAAGCGAACAAAGCGTTGTAGACGTCTGAAGATTAAAAGTAAACAGCACTAGGTCCATCAAACGTTAAACGGTGCACTTCCTAATTGCTGATGTTAATTTTCACAAATTATATCCAAGCAAGATATTCCATGTTTAAAACCACTCTGGAAATATTAATATATAAATAGTCTATCTCCATCCATAGCCATTTTCAGGCCGAGGTCCTGAAAAAAGGACAAGAAATGGCATTTAGTTCGGTGCGTAACAAACTCGCAAATTAACAAAAGATTGTGTTCATTTTTCTAAGATCATAATTCCGTTTCCGTGACCATTATTTTAATTAGATTTGGTAAGGAAATGGTCACGTAGCCGCCCATGTACTTGGTATCCAGACGCCGAGGGTCGGCGCTCTCTATGAAGCGAACTTGAGAGAGGCCCGATAAGGCGCAGCGTTCCCAAAATAGAGGCCATTTTTATTATTCAACGAACCGATTGGAACTGGTTTGATGGGTGCGGGGCGTCTAATCTGGAATACACCGCCGAATTTCTCCAGGAATCCGACTCTATATCCCATTGTGTGCCATAAAGACCAAGATTTTATTGTTTACAGAAATTGCTGAAAAACTCGCTAGCTCGCTAACTCGTGTGAAGCTGATTACTTTCTACATGTCCAATCAAACAATGTAAGTAGTATTTAATACATAGGGGAGCTGAAAAACTTCTCGGAAAGTAAAAAAAAAGACTTACCTATTATACAGCAAGCGAAACACGAATGCGACGCAGAGGCACACCCGTTTACTATTCAGATTAGGTAGCACACATATATTGTACAACGTTTTACATAACGAGCAATGTTGTACCTACTCCCATAAAGTTATCAGCAGTGTTTTGGCAGGCATCTGCCGAAACCGAGGGCCTCGATACCACCAGCCAGATAAACGCAATCCTACGGGTTCACGGCCGCACCGCGGGGGCCAGCAGTTTGTAAAGCAATCATCCTGCGTAAATGTTCTCTTGTTCGTAACATATGGACTCTTTATAACAAGTTTTAGTATAAAAAGTGAGCTTTTTATTACACATCACAACATACATTGAACCTCGTCACATGTTCAACATTTAGGCATGTGCTAGCCAGTTGCCATAACTCAGATAATCTAAAATAGTTTCGTTGTACCTACTTACTATTACACGCTGCGTTATCGGAGATGTAATTTATATGACTAATTAAATGAACTGATGCGTTGGATACATGATATCAGATTACAACAGCATAGTAGAATCATCGCTTTCCCTGGACTCGCGTGCTGGTTTTATATGCCGTCAATTCGTCATACCCCGATTCGCCCATTATAAGGAAGTAGACTGCAATATTTCTAAATTAGGTACCTACCTCAGATTTTCCTCATGCAATGGTTGCTTAAATAAATAAATAACACCACGCCTGAGATCCCGGAAGGGTTAGGCAGAGATATAGGTATCTAATAGTATACCCAGATGTTGCTTACTGTCATAATAATCTGCAGGCCACCAATACAAATATTTGTTCGATGCGGTCATACGGCATACCGTAATCATCACCCACGACTTGTCGCCCTGAAAGCAAAATGTCAGCCATAAAAATATAACCTTTGTTTTAAATAATACCTAGCAAATCTGAGTCCACACTAATCCATCGCTTAACAAAGCTGTTGGTAGCTTTTATTTTACTATTCACCACTAACATTACAGCGGGGAGATGATAACTGACGTGCTTGGCAAATTGTTACTGGAAATCTGTAATCTTAGGAGCAACTGTAATGAAAGAACTCGCCAGATTTGAATCCTGATACAATACATGACTTTGCTTTTGATTAGCGTTCACTAATAGAATGAACCTTGGAAGGACACCGACTATATAGTATAGAAACTGATGGTAGATTCCAACGACAAAACTCCTTTTAAAGGCAAAGATTAAATGTGTACCTATAAATAAAAACATTGTGTGTGGCCTTGCAGCGCTCCTCCATTTTTAGGGTTCCGTAGCCAAATGGCAAAAAACGGAACCCTTATAGTTTCGCCATGTCTGTCTGTCTGTCTGTCTGTCTGTCTGTCTGTCTGTCCGCGGATAATCTCAGTGACCGTTAGCACCAGAAAGCTGAAATTTGGTACCAATATGTATATCAATCATGCCGACAAAGTGCAAAAATAAAAATTTAAAAAAACATTTTTATTAGGGTACCTCCCCCAGACGTAAAGTGGGGAGCGATTTTTTTTTTAATTTTGACCCTGACGTGTGATATATTGTTGGATAGGTATTTAAAAATGAATAGGGGTTTTCTAAATCATTTTTTGATAATATTAATATTTTAGGAAATAATCGCTCCGAAAGTCAAAAACAATGTGTCCCCCCCCCTCTAACTTTTGAACCATAAGTTTAAAAAATATGAAAAAAATCACAGAAGTAGACCTTTATATGAACTTTCTAGGAAAATTATTTTCAACTTGATGAGTTGAATAGTTTTTGAGTTATATAGCACTTTTTCAAAAAAACGCAAATGATAACTTTGTTTTTCATACAAATACTATGAAAAACAAAGTTAAGTTTTTTGCTGACGAAAAATGTTGGTATTTTTAATGGTCTGGGAAGCTACGGAACCCTACAGTGAGCGTGGCCCGACACGCTCTTGGCCGGTTTTTTTTAAAGTATTGAAGCCATTCCTTGTAGTGATAGGGATAGCAATTATCAGTGATATAAAGAAGGCTCTTTATATCACTGATAATTGCTGATTTTATCAGGCGATAACAGCAGCGATTCAAAAGCTCGGGTATAACAATCTAATCGGTTACGTGACGTCCCGTACCAACGGCTCAAGATTTCCGGTTTAACTGCTAACTATTTGAATCTTCTGGAAACAACTACACGGATTATTATAAAACCTTTTTAGATCTAAACATTTTAATAAATATTGTAGTAATCCGTGGTTTTACTAAGTTCAATGTAAGGAATTTTTAAGCGCAATTGTGGTTTTAGTGCGATGTTAGAATTTTAATTACATATATGTTCGCCTCTAACTCTAACATCATTAAATAAGTAATAATACCTAAAACAAACTGTATAGGTACTTATCAATACAAGTTTGTCCACGAATTTAAACCTAAAACACTTGTAGAGTAACGGTACAATAACGACTTAATATACTTATGTAAAATAGAAGTAAGAGTGAACAGTGGCTTGTGTCGAGACCCCGCCTAGTCGCCGGCGGCTGTTATTTCTTTTTCAGGCTGCACCTCCTTGAAATTTTCGCGGAATTACGTCAGTCCCCCATGTTTTTGTCACGTTTTCATATCAACAAGAAAATATATAACAACCAATGGAATAAAGCCCAGTATGCAATTGCAGCGTAAAAGGGTGCGGCTCATCGTAAATGGTAGATACTGCGGAAAAAACATTTGAAATGCTATCTAATCAAGATATCGGCGTGAGTAAATGTAAATTTTAAGTGATATTGGTATCGATTATTAAAAAACATTATCGCCGGAATGCAATTGGTTCATGTGTCATGATGATAGAATACATTGGGTGCGTTTTAAAACTGCCCAAACTCAATAACGTTTCATCGAACAATGCTTGTTTCTACCAAGTATGTTTGCTATTGTTGACTAGAAAATTACGTCTTGGATTCATGCAATTTAAGATACGCTCGCTCATGGCACAAATTGATAACATATCTTGTTATTTTGTGCAAACACAAAACTTTCTTTTACATGTGTATCTTAGATTCATGAACGCAGTCACCTTTTCTTGTCATTTTCTAACTTTTTCAGTTGTGCTTGGAGCTTTAATAAGGATATTAGAACTTATTTTTGATAGAGAACATAAACCATACCTTATTTTAAGAAAACTAAATCCAAATCCAGCTCACACTTGACCAGTTAGTTGAAAGCTCTTACCGAGCGAGCGAAAATATGCAGACGTTATGCCAGTTTCAAACTTCGAACCTGCCCTAACGGCCAACGGCGAGTGACGTCAGCGCCGCCGCCGTCTACAGCGTTATAACGACTGTGTGAGTACGACAGGTTGTATGACTTGTATGGGACGACAGGCGACAGGCAGCGTGACAGGGCTCTTCTACCAGTTTCGTTGTAGATTGGACAAGTAGGAAAATTATGAATGATTTATTAAATGTTGTTAAAAACTTAGAACTAAACTGTAGATATCAATGTAATTGCTTTCGAACAGTTGAAATATTCGAAAAGATCAACCACTTTATCAATTACCTAATGGCACTAAACTCGACTTACCAAGCAATTACTGTTGTCAATCAAACCTCGAGTTGAGAATCTTGACTGGGAACATGTGAACTGTGTATCCTTTCCTACTTCTTCCAAAAGAGTACCTACTACCCGTAGTTTATGGACAGTAACCAATTCTTCATTCTGCATATTAGCCTTCAGCATTTCAATTGTGGCCATCGTGCTGTAGTCAGGAAAACGCAAACTGTCAAGGTCCGCATCACATTTTTATGACGCTACGACTTCGGAATAAGTCATGGTACCCGTGACATAATCACCATAGCCAACACATCAAGGTTGTACGTAGGTACTAACAATACTTAAGGAATTTATAAGTTTATGTCTATTCGCTTCCGGCGAACTGGTATCCGATACATTGAGATGATCTATAGACGGGCATTTGATCACTTGAATGTTAGCAGTTTGTTCAGTAGAGAACAATAATATCGTAGCCAATAGCCATCTAGTAGATGCTGAGTCTATTTATTTTATGAACGACTAAGAAGACGTTACAAGAGCATTAATTTGAAATGGTTAAATAGGTATTTGCATTTGGTCATTTGGCCCGTATCAATAAAGTGCAATCGTATCTAGGTTTTGTTCGCTGAAATTATTGTCGTAGTAGTGGGAGCGCCCAAGTAGGATCCAACATGAATTTAGACATAAAATACTTTGTGGACTTGTTACATAAATAAAAAAATAAATAAATAAATATCGCTGGACATTAACACACAGCGCCACCTAGTGCCACACTAAGCAAAGCTTGTGTCGTGGACACTAGATAGTTGATATGCTACATATATACTTTTTCGTTTGTAAATACATACTTATTATACATATATCCATGACTCGGAAACAAATGTCCGTGCTCATCACACAAACATTTGCTCCTACCGGGATTCGAACCCAGGACCCTAAGAACGTAAGGCAGCGTCACTACCACTACGCCAATCGGGTAATCGGGGAATCTTTTCTCAACTTAGTACAACTGCACAATTAATATAATATTATAAAAATTCAGGTATGGCGTGTACCTATAACGACATAGCAGCAAATGTTTTGAGTGACAAATAATTGTTCTAGATTTTTAACGGTTTTAATTTGATATGCAGATATTTATTCAAAAGGCTTGTTAGCTGAAAAAATCTAATTAGTCCGTCACTTAGATTATTAAAAAATATTTGACCCGTATTTTTTCTTTTGTCACATAAAACAAAATTGACGAAGATACGACGCTTTTAAAATTCCCAATACGTCACTGTTCGGTATGATTCTTCTGACGGACTAAATAGATTTGCAATTTATTGATGGTGGAAACAAGCCTTTGTCTTCCTTTTGTTTAGTGTGCGGCAATCTTCTATAGGTTTGTATTACCTATTGTAAATATCAGTTATTCAGTTGATTTGTATGTAACGAATGTTCTTGACATAGTCTTTGGTGGAATCGTTAAAATTATCCTTAACATATATCACATCACTACATAATATTATAAAACAAAGTTCTCCGACGCGTCTGTCTGTTTGTCGGTCTGTCAATGGATAGAGTAGTTTTCGAGGAAGGTTTTAGTATAAAGTTTGTATGCGGGCGAAGCCGCGGGCTGCGGGCATCAGCTAGTTAATGATATTAGAATAAATTTTCCTATTGGGCAAAGCCCTGGGATGCTGCCTTTCCAATTCTCTTTACTTATGATTATTTGGGACCGGTCATTGAAGTTAGAGTTTAGTTCATATCGCCATCTCCGCCTGCAGTCGTTGTTGCTCGTCATGTGAATGGACAGTTACTTTTGTGTAATGCAACAAACAGTAGTTTTATAGGAAAGTAACTCACACACACACTAACCAACTCATCAAGGAAAACTGCCTCTTCCTTCAGCATCCCTTTCTGAATTAATTTGGCCTCCTCCAATATTTTGTTTGGATTGAGACACCATACGTTAATCATTAGTATTCATCAGATTTAACCAATACATGCCTCACCTGTCTTTCATATTTGTTCAGTGACGTTAGCAGCAATTTTATCAAATAGTGTTATCTAATTATGCGGAAGACTATTTCTTTGGTTAATATTTATACTGTTCTACAGAAATCCTTTAGAGTGCATCAATTATTCAGGACTGGCAATAAAACTCATCAACGGTGGGAGAGGAACGTGGGCGGGCGTCAATGCAGCCGCATGCGCCCGCGCCGTTGTCGGTGCAAAGTGTACACGGACACATTCCCAAAGTGCAATGTTGATTGTTGCCATCTCTCCGACAATAACTCCAACTCCAGACCTGTTGTGAGCTCACTTTGAAGAGATTCTGTCATCATGCCGTTTGTATCCTAATCCTACCACCGTTCCCTGTGATACTCGTAACATTGAAGCCAAAATATTCGAAAAATATCACGGTCCGTGATTCGGTAACCGGCGCGGCGGCGGCGCGGGCGCGGCGGCGGCGCGGGCGCGGCGGTGCACTGCCAACAGTAGGTAAGGCTGAATTTAAGTTGAGCGTGAAGAGTTTTTGTTGTACCGAACTAAAAAGTATTCCGATCTACCAATTAATGTCAATAACTTGCAAAGAATTTTGAATACTACGGCGGATATACATTGGAGAAGTACCTACAGACATATCCTTGTAAAGCCAGCCAAGTTGCGTGTCCGAATATGTTGTCGTGTCAGAAAATCATAAGGCAAATTGGCCTCACATCACGCTATGAAAAGCGAGAAATAAACGGAACGTTAAATGGACAGGTAGGTACTTATTAATCGGACAATCATTGGAGACAAACGTTTGGGCTCGTCTGCGGTTCCCACGGGGCGGGTGCCTTGCCGGCAATCATTCCGGTTTTTGCCAACTCAAATGTTTGTTGTCAAATTAATCTGAAATTGCTTAGTATGCGCCACCCGACCAGTCGAGCGACTATTCATTCATAGCGGTTGGAATGCTAGATCGCTCGTGGCCAGTCGTGGCTCGCCTCGGCCGACCTTCGCCGCCCGTCGCCCGGCAAAAAGTGTGTGATCCACCGTGATCTGGCCGCAACTATGTGGATGTACCAGTGTCCAGTGCCTTACCTGCGCCATACCATAACGTACCTCCCATAGGACGTTACTCTCCCGTTAGCTCGGCCGCCGCCCGCCGTCCCGTCCGTTCCGTCCGTCCAGGACCAAACAAAGAACTTTATTACGTACCTACCTAATCGGTTGAATTGTTCACAGAAAAGTTAAATAAATTAATAGGTAACTAGTACTTACGCGATGTTCATAGAATAAGGTATTGTAAATACATAAGGCAAGTCGTTTCAATAGAAACAATAAAGAAAAGACGATCCCAACTCAACACAGCAATTTCAAGCCTAGTTTCAATCAATTTCGCTCTTATTTCAATTACCTACTAACACAACTTGAATGTGCTATTTTCCGTAGTTTCGGCACAGATCACTCAGATTAAGAATTAAGTACCTAAATAAAACATTCCGAGAAGCGAGCACAGATATACGACGAGATTAAATAGCTCGCAAGTTTAGTAACGTAACAAGAACTCACGCCAATGAATGGTTGTCATTTGTTAAGGACGAGCATGACATCATGCTCCTCGTGTCTCGTAGGTACTAAAGTCTCTGGTGGACGTGAAGTACCCCTGGAGCACTGCCTCACTGCCTGCCGTCTGATAAGATAATAGGTGTGGCGCTCCTGAAAACTTACCAAAGTAGATTAAGTTAGACATTTATGCAAAAAAACTGATCATTTTTTAGTTTTGAACGACGCGAAGTACCTACATAAGGTACAAAAACCAAAACGTGTTGTTTAATATCTTAATTATGAGAATGATTACCTAAACAATAGGTAGGAACAACGAACTGTACATTACTTAGTTAAAATTATCATAAAAGTAAATGGACGAAATAAAGTGGGAACTGGGAATAAACAAATTAAAATAAGTTAGATTTACAATGATTGGCTTCAGTTTGATGATTTTCCATAACAAAATAATGATTTAGGTATTTCATGGAATTGTTCACTTGCTACGCTCGACTATTCTGGGGTCAACAACCTCGCCGAACTTCTATTATTAGCATTTGTTTTATTTTATAGCATATTCTACAAAAATTATACCTAATGGTTAGTGCGCGTTCATAAAACTTATAGGTAATACCTACTTAAGATTGCAGTAAATATTGATTTAATTGACTTTTAAATTGGGTGGTTAAATATGCTTAGGAATGCTAGGAGAGACTGAAGGCAGTGACTACTTGAGCATTGAGCGGTAAGTAGACGGCGGCGGCGGCGGCGGAGCGGGCGGGGCGGCGCGCGGCGGTGGGGCCTCGTGCGGTGGAGCCGCTCGCTCGGAGCTGAAACCCATCAGCACCTCCGCGGTGACGTCACTCCGGACGCGCCGTCCGCGCCGATCAAGGACAGTAAACATTACCAGGTCAACGCACGCCGCTGTCTCTAGTCGCTTTTTTTCAATTCGGCCATGACTGCCCTACCAACAGCCGTGAAGAATCGTTCCCAAAGAGGCCCACTAATGGATACCCATTACCTACAGAACCTATCTTAGTACCACCATCGTGAATAAATGCCCATTTTCACCCGGAAGTAGAGAACATAGACCGTTGTGCCAACTATTAACGAGTAGGTACTGCACTGAAAGATAAATGGATGATCTACAAAAATCATAAAAGATGCCTTCACGAAAAAAAAAAAGGTTCAATTGCCAAAAATTAATTGCCTGGGAATTCAAAGACAGCGTTTAGAAGTTGTTTAATTATATGTAATTAAAGAAACGATCTTCATAAAAACTATCTAAAACCATAACGTAAAAAAAGCTGTTATGTATAACTTTCGTAGTGGACCCACAGTTTCCGATGGGAAAATAAATTAGTTACGCTGACCGAGTGTCTTGTGGTCTGGTGGAGACTGTAGGCACTGGACCAAGCAGAACATTGAAGCGGACAGGAACGTATTATGGCATAAGTTATATATTAATCGGAGTTGTCAATCTTTGGATAATTCTCGGCGGTTCGATATAATTTGTGGTACTAATAAGCGGTGTGTTGCGTGCGAAAGGCCGCTAAACCTGTCACAATGTTGCGGGCCTTTGATCAATACGTTGGAACAAACTCAGCGAAACAAACGCGTTGATGCCTGGCCTCTGGACACGTTTAAATTGCACGTTACGTTTCTGCCCGTAGCCTTTTAGCTTTTTTAGGTTGTGTGGTGTTGTGGTTATCTAATCAACTTTATTGATAAACGTAGGTATATGCTAATGGAATAAAAACGTTAATGTGCACAATCAACGAGTTAGTTTGTAGATTATTTTGTGTGCATGTTTGTTTGACGTACTTTTTCTGGCTTTGTAGGTGGGCTACCATTACGAGGAAGGAACCTAGTGAGACCTTAATACTGTGCTAGTGGTTTGCTTACTATCTGCCTTGAAATACTCTTATTACTCACCAGAGCCATGAACTGATGTTGACTGAAGGCGTTTCCTAATTTCAAAATCTACAAGTGTAACTTTCTGAGGTGAAGTATCGCCAGGTCTTTCTTAGAAGCCGTTTCTAAAAACCCTGTTTAGTAAATCAATTGGCAATTTAACAAAATAATCAATTTAGTACTTACAATACAAAAACCATCTTGAAGCTAAGCAACAGATCGGATAAAGAATAACTTCCAAAACACGAGACTCGCTCACAACGAAAAAGAGTTCAGGAAAACGAGATTTATAAAGCCAATGACGGAACTTCTATTGTGATTGAGAAAAAAAAAAACTTGGGTGTACTTGTCAAACGGTTACGGAGAAAAACATTGTGGGTACAGACGTGTTTTATTGTGATTGTGAGGTCCATGCTCCTACTGAGACGTGGACATCTGAGCGGAACGACGCGACGGAAATAATGCTTCCAGAGAGAGCCTCCACGGTTCTAACTTTCCCAAACTTTCATCTAAATTATATCGAGGGATATTGTATGCATTCTAATGTTGTATGTAACCTGTACCTTTTGACAGACACAACAGTTTTTAAAGAGATGTCTGAGGAAAGTCTTATCAGGGGGTCTACAATGGCCGCTTTAGCAGAACATAATATGAATCACGTTAAAAATGTTAAATTCTTAAAATTGACTTTCAATCATAAGCATAAAGTCCATTTTAAGAATTTTAAATTTCGCAGGTCATTTGACCTGATCCTGACCTTTTTAAGGTTTAATTACATAACATAACATCAAGCCTGTAAACCACGAAGGGTTAGACAGAGATGTACCCATTAGTACACCAACATTTCGCCAGTTATGTTAAACTCTCACCCACGTTAAAGGGTGCGAGCCTATTACCATCAACCGATCGCAAATCCAGACTTCATGACTACTACTGAGGTATTCCTGATTGAAAAGCCCAATAACATTTTGCCCGACCTGGAAATCAAATCCCGGCAATCCAATCCCTGCGGCAATGCCGGGTCTGCGGGACTGTTCGAAAGAGATACCGCGGCCCTGGTAGGTACACAAAGGACTAAGAACAACGACCATACAGCCTATGGTCGTTGACTAAGAAGGAACATGGTCTGACACTCCCTTCCGCTGCGCCCAGAGCGAGAGGAATCTTTTGAAAAAAAAAAAAGGACATCACCTTTAGCAGTCGCACTTGCGGCTTCTAGACCAACGAGACGGTTTAACTTTAAAACAATAGCAAATCAATAGCTCTATCTATGTCATTTATTTTAGTGTTAAACGTGTTCTAACGGTGCTTTTGATCATAAGATCTAAACTGTATGTGCTAACAATTTAATTATACGACACGTTCAGCCAACAACAATGAAATTAATGACTAGTGTCTACGGGTGATGTGAAGAAAATCCGTTAGAAATATAATGCAGTATATTCAACAGCGCCGAGATCTTTCTTCCGGTACATGATGCTTTTTACCATCGTTAAAAAGCAATGGCTCAATTTCAAGTTTTTTTTCTCAATTTGTCATTGTCTACTGAACAGGCAAGGTTTATTTTAAAGTATAATAATATTATGTTTTTAAGTACAGACGCCAGTAGGTACATCACGACACTACAATCTATCAATTACTTACCTTTAATAAATTTTAAACTTTATGACTAAATAATTAGGTTAATTATAGGGGAAAAAATATATATGTCACCGTAAAATTGTCAAACACGTTAGATTGTAAAATAACTAGAGAGATTGTAAACTCTCGAAATATTGTCAAACGAACATACTGCTTACAATAAAACGCATTATTTTTCGTGAAATGCATGCGATGGTAGTCAACTCACGCGGTGTGGAAGAGAGGGAGGGAAGGAGGGGTCCCCCTTCCTGAGAAATACCGATTAATATAACCTAACCTTAAACACTTTATATTCCCCTAAAAAGCGTAGTCGACGGAGCCCCGCTACGCGGAGCCCCTATTTCCGAGTGCAGGGTTTAAACTTTTAAAGGAACCTAACTAACCTAACATGGGGGTGCCCCAAGTCCCGATTATGGGGGCACTATATTGTCAACTGTACATACTTCCGTATGTACAGTTGACAATATTTCGACAGTTTACAACCTCGCTAGAGAGATTACAATCTAACGTGTTTGACAATTTTACGGTGACATATACAAGTCCGTGATTAGACCTGTCGTACTGTATGGATTGGATTCAAAATGGTGGGCTGCGGATGAAAAAAGATTGCATGTAGCGGCGATGAGAATATTGAGGTGGATGTGTGGTGTGACAAGAATGGATACGGCAAGGAACGAGTATTATAGAAGTTGCGCCAGTTACAGAAAAGTTAAAAGGGAATCGACTGTCGTGTTATGTACATGTGATGAGGAGGGAAGGATCGCATGTGACTAAAAGAGTGACGAATATAAATGTGGATAAATGGAGGAGGAGAGGAATACCAAAGAAATGATGGATGGATTTTATGAGGAATGATATGAAAGATAAAGGAGTAAATAATAGCATGACGGTCGACAGAAGAGGACAGAAGAAAACAAACGTGTTGCGTGTTGCGCCGACTCCAAATACCTAACTTGGGACAAGTGTAGGAAGATGATGATGTTCGCTATAGAATTAGTTTCAAAGCAGATTTGTCAGTTTCGGGTATAGCTTGATGTCCTATGTCCTGGCGTCTTCACATAACCTAGCCATACCTACGTGCCTATCATAGTTTTAAAAAATCTACTCTAGATGAAGCCCAATGGTATCTATCTAATCGTTAATTATAGAGTAACTGAGCTGTTTCGAGAATTAAATTAAATTAATGGATGAAAACAAAATCTAAACTAATAGGCTAGGAGCAGGGTGATTGATATTTTAATAACTGTAATAATGTATATTAATATGTGCTTTTCAGTTGTAAGTTCCGTGAATAATAGTTGAAAAAGCTTAGTGAGGGCAAATACTTAAATGGAGATCAAGTGGTTTTATGATAAACAGGTAGGTAACTAAAAACTGTGTGTTTGTTTAATAAGTGCGATCAACGTTTTTCATTAATCACGGTGGTACCGGTAACGAATTAAATAAGTACCTACTGATTTCGACTCGATCATGAAATTTGAATTTGATACTTACTCGATCAATCGGGATAAAATAAAGTTCTAATTTATTTTCCTACAGATTCACAATGCGACTCTTCCACGCACGCTATCACGGTGAAAATAAATGGATGCGATATAATAAGAGATTAATTGATCAATACAAGTAAATAATGATTTCCTTATCATTATGTATGTGTAGTTTGAAGAAGATATTCTTTGGCCACTTATTACTTTTAGTAAAGAGTGGTCGGTTCGGCCGATCAACGAAGCCGGTGCCGGTTGCATTCCATTTTGCCGCGTTCCATTACGCAGTGTCGTGGTTCCAAGAAAGAGTGATGTCCTGCTCGCACTAAGCATTCCATATTATTGCCGTGTTTTGGAATTCTGTTCATTGTTTGCGCTCAAGCTCATTTCAATACAAGTAAGGAAACTAAGCTCGCTTCCGGTCAAAGGTCTAGCAGAATTGCTACCATTGATGGAGTAATGGTGGCTCCCCTTCGTAATGGTGAACTGAATCGTTACCATTGACACATTATTCAATAACTAGAGTAGGTATACTTACCGAACGTGTTTACGAGCGCGTTATCTCAGTGCTGAAGCTGCTGAGTGTCGACCGCAGAAAGAAAGTAACGCGAGGCGTTTGCAATAAAAATTAAAAATACGCGAAACAATAAAAGTGTCGCCCTCATATTGGCCAAGTGGAGTGAAGGAAGCCGGCTAGTCGGTGATTAATGACGCGCGGTTATAGCGCACTTCCTGCGAGTGCGCACCAAGCCCTGCGCCGGCGCACACCTCGGATTTGAATTAGCAAAAAACCCGCGAAGGAGTTGATCGACCTGCTGCTATTGCCATAAGCAAGTGCTTTTATATGGCCGTTGACATTTAACAACAATGAGAACAAATCGATCACTTACGTTATTCAGTAATTAGCTGCCAGATATTTTAATAAGTATAGGCACGTTCTCAGAGAAATGGCCACGAATGCTAAACAACGGCTGATGAGATGTGTTAAGCACTGCTTAAAAACTTTTTTTGCAAAAAATAAAACCGACTTCAAAAAACACAAAAAAGTCCTGACCTTTGTTTGATTTCTTACTTATTTTTTTTTGTCACCGGCTTCTGAAGCTAAAGTTATGATTCTTTTTTTTGTGTTTTTGAAGTCCGTTTTATTTTTTGCATAAAATGTTTTCTTTTTTTCTTTTTAGTGGTTCACTTGTGCTTACCCCTTCACAGTGTACCGGCGTGATGTTATGTTATGAACTGGTGTAAACAATAGACAGCCATGAGATTTCAGCAATCCCAGTCCATTTGCTATCATTGTATTGAGGAGTTCCGTTGCCCATCTCCGAAGTTCTTCATCAGATCTTCACCAAATAGGACCACTTTAAGAAAGTACTCTTCCAAAAACTACCCAAATCAAGTGTGCCTATAAAATTTGAAGACTTCTCTCTATTTCTCCAGGATCCCATCATCAGATCCTGATTCGATGATTATGAGACCACCTGGGAAGTACCTATACCCTTTCAAAAAAAAAAAAATAATTCAAATCGGTTCAGCAATCTTCGAGAAAGAGAACCTCCTCTTTTTTGAAGTCGGTTAAAAATGTATTCTACTTAGGTACCTATAGACATAAAGGCAATAGCGTCAAAAAACCGTGACGACTAAAATTTAAAAAGATTTTATTCGGTTTTTACGATGCCGTATGATCCACGGTCAAAGATTCAATGTTGTAAGAAACGTCTGCACCGTCGAACAATGTAATTGTCTTTGTTGTATTCTTTTCTTCGATGATATGACGAGTACTATCTACCAACTGATATGCACACACTTTCCGCTCCATTTCCACGCTTTATGGAGGAATTCAGGTCACTTGTAAGTTTTCATCTGCATACCTGTTTATTGTGTAACCGTACAGAACTTTTTTTTTTCTAAAGTTGAAACAATTGTGTCTAGTTAACTCGTGTACGGCTTTATCGCATTCTTGATATTATTATTTTAGTACTTTAAATTAAAAAAAAATAACCTGTGAATTTGCACAGCAGACTAGCGAAATCGATATTTTTTTTTGTGGCACATTCCTAAGATTTTCGGGTCGGAAACCTAAACTCGTTTAACGAAACATGAAACGCTCACTTTTATAAAATAGGAAGTTTCCAAATAAAATGTATTTATGTCACCGTAAAATTGTCAAACACGTTATATTGTAATCTCTCTAGCGATATTGTAAACTCTCAAAATATTGTCTGTCAACTGAACATACGGAAGTATCTCTGCCCCCATAATCGGCACTTGGGGCACCCCCCCGTTAGTTTAGTTAGGTTCCTTTAAACCCTGCACTCGGAAATACTCGGAAATACCCGCGAAGCGGTGCTCCGTCGACTATGCTTTTTAGGTGAATATAAAGTGTTTTAAGGTTAGGTTATATTAATCGGTATTTCTCAGGAATGGTACATTATCAATTTTACGGTGACATGTATATGTCACTGTAAAATTGTCAAACACGTTATATTGTAATCTCTCTAGCGATATTGTAAACTCTCGAATTATTGTCAAACGAACATACTGCTTACAATAAAACGCATTATTTTTCGTGAAATGCATGCGATGGCAGTCAACTCACGCGGTGTGGAGGTAAGGAGGGGTCCCCCTTGCCCAGTGGTACCACTTTCATGACAAGATACTGTACCATTCCTGAGAAATATCGATAAATATAACCTAACCTTAAAACACTTTATATTCCCCTAAAAAGCGTAGTTAACGGAGCCCCGCTTCGCGGGGCCCCTATTTCCGAGTGTAGTCTTTAAAGGAACCTAACTAACCTAACGGGGGGGTGCCCCAAGTCCCGATTATGGGGGCAGAGATACCTACTTCCGAGAAACACGTTATGTTGTAATATAACGTGTTTGACAATTTTACGGTGACATTTAAACTTAGGTAAGTATCTATTTTATTTTAAATAAATTCTCGCCGAAAGCTCAAACAAATGTAGGTACTTATTTAAAAGAATTTCGTAATGACTGTTTTTGTTTTACGACGCTATTGATTTATGAATGTAGTGAAATTAGTCGGTAATTAACACAAGAAATAATTAAGTAACAAAACAATCGTTGCCAGACATTAGCGTGATCCCACTAAAAACGGTAATTTAGTGCGAAGCGCGTTCCCAGCCGTACCTACCTACCTATTAATATTAAGAAATTATGGGAATTTGAATCAAATTCAAAACTCTATAACACTTTCTTTTATACAATCTGATATTCCCTGCGACATATAGTTTACTACAAAAAAATGAATAAAATAATACCTACCTAACTCTAAACTATTTATCGCGAATGAAATCAAAAATTTGTTTCAGGTTCTTTACAAAGCAAGATAATATCGAACTTTCGTGCTGTTTGATTTCTTTAACGTCTGCTCATTAACGACTTGTTTTTGGAAATAATTCCACAAATGTATTGTATCCTCATTGGCATTACATCACTTTCACAAGTTAGGTACCTATAATATTATCGCCAAAGTGTGCTATGTTCTGTGGATTGGGAACGAACAGGAAATACAGGAATGGCGGGCCTTCCCCGAGAAATGAAAACACAATTTATTTCTCAGTTCCATGGCTAGTTTTTTCAGCAGATTTTTTGTAGTTCTATACCTACTACACTATATTATTATCTAGAATAGGCACAAACAAACATTATGGAAAAAAGTACAATCTTAAATTAATATAGGTAACAATAACACTAACCTACTCAATTATATTACTTAGAATTGCGTCAGTTTTGTAACAGCTTTCTTAATAGGCTTGTTAACTGAAAAAATCTAATTAGTCCGTCACTTAGATTATCAAAAAATATTTGACCCGTATTTTTTCTTTTGTCACATAAACCAAAATTGACGAAGATACGACGCTTTTAAAATTCCCAATACGTCACTGTTCGGTATCATTCTTAGTGAGTAGATACCGAACAGTGACGTCACGAGCCCCCACTCCGAGTTTTGATGCGTTTATCTTTGTCAATATTCGTTGATTTACAAAAACAAAAAATACGTGTCCATTATTTTCCAATACTCTAATTGACGGACTAAATAGATTTGCAATTTATTGATGGTGGAAACAAGCCTTGTAGGTAGGTACATACCTACTTATCTGATAAAACTTAGAAATAGGTTCCTAGCATCAGGTAGGAGCTAGGCTTCTTCCACGCTTCGAAGAATCTATGGTAGGTCCCCAACTCCCCAGGCCTAGGTATATGGGCAAGCCTATTGCCATCCGGGTTGCTACCAAGACATTTCTGATGCGATGACTGTTTGGCATAGATTGCATGGTGATTTTGAATATCTAAAGTTAATGGTATTTATTTTAGGGGTCTTTTCCAGAAATAAATGATTTATTATTATTATTTTGCTAAGCATAAGATGTAATAATAATAATATATCCCACGGGACACCCCGAAAACCGATAAGTATTGTCATAGAATAGTATTGTCCTAGGAAATCGTAAGTACCTAATGTTTAATGACCTAACTTGTGTTGTGTGATTGTGTCCAAATGATCCAATCCAATGACACAAGTAGCATAGCAAGTACCTACTTATTAACTGTCATTTTAGTACTAGAGGCAGTGATTATAAGGTACCTACTTTGTAAGTAGACAGCTGGTCAGCTTTGTAACAAGCAAAACCTTGAAGAATCGTTCATCGTCTCACCATCACCACGGCATAGGATTGCTTGTGTTCAAGTTTGTGCCTACTAGATGAAGAGGACAATGGGGAATAAATAATCTTCTACTTCTCGTCTTCTTCTTCTTCTTCATATGGATCAAGCTCTGAAATAGCTTTTTCATTACTCATACTCGGAAAGTAGGCCTGAAGTTGCCTGAGGAGCGGGCTGAAAGTAATACTTTTCAGCCCTAGGGAAAATCGCTTTCAACTGACAGCTGTCACATTATTAAAAAAAAACTAGTTCTATTTTCACATTTCCATTGAACTATGTTCCGACTTCTATAGGTACAGCCTGTAAATTACAGCACGATGTAAAATTGAAATAACATAAAATTCAGTATTAATTAAAGAATTTTTTTTTTTAAATAACTTAGTTATAATTTAGTAACAAATATTTCTTTAAAATAACAAAGATTTGGGCAAAATATTTACAATTTTTTCAGTGACGATAGTAAAAATAAAGGCTGAATAGCCGGCCACAGAAAAAAAAAACAAAATAGGCGGGAAAGCGGCAATCCGATTTTCATTTTTTTTCGAGTGGTTTCGTGTTTTTGTTTTTATTTTCCTTGTATTCGTAATGAAAAGCACAGTGTTTACCTCGGGTTAAAGACTTATTTAGGTCCTCGAGCTATTAGCGCCCGCGCTACGCTTGGGCGCCAAACCCCGTCTCGGGGCTAAATAAGTTACTTTCACCCCTAGGATAACAATGTACTATTTCACTTCTCATGCTCTAAAAGTACGCCATTATAGCCCTACGAAGCGGGATTAAAGTGACCGTTTATTCCCTAGGGAGTAAAAAGTAATTTAAAAATGGAACGATCTTTTACTCTGAAATATGGTCACAAAAGAGTAACTTATTAAAGGTTTTATTTAAATTTCGAATTGGCTTGCAAATAGAAACCGGTTTTGAAAAAAAAAACAAATGAAGTCTTCAACGCGAGATAAATTTATGGTTGTTTGTGTGCATCGTTGATTTTGAAAAGTATGTGCAATGCCTCTGTTGCTAGCCGCTGCAGTAATGTATTTGTGTTGTGTTTTAAATTGTTAATCTGTGACTGACCTGATAGAAGAAAAAACTGACCGCTCAGTTCAGAATATTTATCGAGTGTAAATTTTTTCAGTTTTAAATGACTATTTTTCTCGCACTCGAAGTGAAAAGTACAGTTTGCACCACGAGACTAAACGCCAATTTAATATACCCTCGCTTTCATTGCCTCCCTCGCAAGCTCGGGAGTCAAACCACTTCGGGTATATAATGGCTTCGTTTAGTCCCTCGTTATAAAATATACTATTTTTTTTTATAGGCTTTTGCCTTGAAAAATCGAATTATTCCGCCAGTTAGGTTATCAAAAAATATTTGACACGTATTTTTACTTTTGTTACGTAAACGAAAATTGACGAAGATACGACACCTTTAAAATTCTCAACACGTCAACGCGCTGCGCTGTGCTATAATTTTAGTGCGTTGTGATGTCACGAGCCCCCACTTCCGAGTTTTGATCTTTGTCAATATTCATTGATTTACAAAAACAAAAAATATGTGTTCATTATTTTCCAATAAGTACTCTAACTGACGGAATAAATAGATTTGCAAGTTATTGATGGTTCTTCTTTACCGTATGGCCAGTAGGTACCTAGGTACCTAACCTGGTGTCAGAGTTTTTATGCCGCTCATCGCCCTCTGACTTGGTTTTTATTGATGGTGGAAACTAGCCTATAATTATTATTGAATCAACAGTTCTACCGTTGTGATATAGAGAAACGTGTGAGGAAAAAAAGGAACAAGTTATTTATTTGAACTTGTTTGTGTTTTTAAGCACGATGTAAGTAGGTAATTAAGTAATGGGGTGTCATCCATCATAACCACATTGATTGACAAATAGGTACTTAAGTAAGTAGGTAATTGTATTGTATTGGTGATTGCAGTAATCATGCTGTTATCAGCCTAGTTGAATGACGTCTTTCTCCGGATAGCCTGCACTATGATTAATTTACTAAAAATACGTAACCTACAGCTTGCTTATGTTATAAGTAGATAGTAAAAGAGCGACGACGCATGATTCAATTACGGATATTTATTCTTTTCAAGAAAAATATGTCGGTAAATTGTAGGTAGGTAGGTACTTAGATGATTAATCTGTCATAGCGACAGGTCAAGGCCAACCTTTGACCTTTGACTTATTAGACTATTTTGAATTGTTGGCAAAGAATAGCCTACCTAGGAATAGATCTAGCTAGGGTGGCTGCAGATCTCCAGGCACCAGGCAGGCCTAGCGCGGTGCGGTGACAGACTGTCAGCCGCCCTAACCTAGGCGATGTGAAAAGTTCAGTGGCCGCAACCGCCTGGCCGCCTGCGCCGCGCGCCGGCTGCCGGCCGCCTCACCGGCTCTCACGTTGTGCCGTCAGTGCATTGCTGCACTCTTATAAACACAACACAAGTGCATAGGTACTTCTTACCATGCAAAGTAAACAAGACAATATTGTGGGTCTTTAGAAAATGTTCACAACGGAAAGGTTCTCAGATTCACTAATTGGACTATGCTATTATGTACGGGTACCTACCTACGTAGGTCTATGTTAAATCCGTGGAATTCATCTTATATTGTAAGTAAGTAGGTACTCGTACCTAACAGAATGAGAAGCAAGAATCGAGACAGAGTGAGAAGTACATTCAGAACGCGAGCGAGCAAGAAAACATGTTATGTATTATTATTTGAGCGTCGAATGGGAGAAACCTGCGTGCGGGCCTCACGGCCCCGCCCCGCCCGCGCGCTGCCCCCGCGCCGCCCGATCATATGTTCGGCAGCGAGGCGCTTACCGGCGGCTCAGTCGGCTCACTGCGACTCGCGCACTCGCCGTGGTCGCAACACACCGCGCTCTGCTCCACGCCGGCCGCTCGCGCACGATCAGCTGTCCGACATAATACGCCGACACCGGCTGCGACGCGAGCTGTCAATAAGCCGCAGTGCGGTGTACCATGGAGCTGCTGTGCGCGGAGCGCGTGAGCCCCGAGAGCGGAGACAGTGCGCGCGCGCCAGCCCCGCGCGGGCACAGGTCCGCCGCTCCCGACCCGGTGCTGCTGCGCCGCCGCGTGCTCGACAACCTGCTGCGCACCGAGGAGCGCTACGCCGTCACCGCCAACTACTTCGGCACCGTGCAGGCCGAGGTCACGCCGCACATGCGCCGCCTCGTCGCCGAGTGGATGCTAGAGGTGAGCGCACCCGCGCCGCATGCCGCACCCACACCACTCCGCTGATCGCGCACGCCGCAACCCGAACGATCGCCATTTTGTCTCGTTTTCCGGCCACGTGTAGGTTCTCTCCTGCCGTCGCCGGCGGCACCAGTGGCCCTCGTATGCTCTCGCCACTGTCTGCTGACGGGCCCCCTCGTCTCAGTCGCCTCGTTCGCGCCACCTCTGTGACACTTCAGCTCCTCGGAGGCTGGTCCTCCATGCCCAGTAGTGGAAGAGTGTTTCATTTGTGTTGTTGCAGGATGGTGTTCATGAAAAACCTCAAGCAATTGAGCGAACACGGCTATTCTAAGCTGGATGTTACGACTTTGTTTACACGATCAGCTGATCACTGTTTCGTTCCACATGTTAGAATCTTGTAAGAATAACAATGCTATCTATGTACTCGTTCGTCCTGAATATCTGTAGAACATAATTAGTGTTTGGCATAGTTGAAGACGAGTTAGTTATTTGGTGTAAGTAGCAAGCATGAAGTACAATCTGTAGTTAGTCGAGTGTGTAGCGATGGGTCGCGTGCGCAGTGCGGCTGACTGGCTGAGCCGCTGAGTGCGAGGGGCCCCGGTGCGGCGCAGCGCGAGCGCGGGCGGGCGCGGTCGCCGACCGATGCGACTCCGCTCGTTCTATTTGAATAATCAGCTGATTTTGACACGCACACAGCTGACGCTCCGCTGCGCACTTATCTTTACTTGTATGTACATATAAATAATTACTAGCGCACACCAACGTCATTGTTCGTACTCAGTGGCCTACATGACGTGTAATTTATGATGGTCCTTGCTTATTTAGTTAGTACTAGTAGGATTTAACTAGTACATAGTAAAGTTGACTCGCTTTAAGTTCCGGATGTCGAAATTTAATGTTCCTTAGACCAGTGGTAGTAGTAGATGGTACTGTAGGGCGAGTTATCTAAGTAGGTAGTGCTTAGATCATTGAGTAGTTAGTGGTTCTGCGCCACGTGGAGCCGGCCGGCGCGCTGACGTCACGCACGGTGCGCGCCGGCGCAGCTCGGCGCTCGGGCACGGCGCACATGCGCTTCGCGGCACGGGCCCGGCAGCCGGCGCAGTGCCACGGTGGCACTGCGCCGGCTGCCGGGCCCGTGCCGCGGAGCCGAGGTGGCAGTGCCCACCTCGTGCTTGCTTAGTCTAGTCTACTAGTCGCATACCGACGTTTCAGCACAAGCAGACCGAAACGATCCTCAGTCTGTCGGGTCAATGACATCTCCAACGTGCTCGCATTAACTTTTATGTTTAATCATCAAGCGCACCCAAAAAGCATTATTATGACGATCCAAGGATTGTTCACGGAATCCGTATTATTACATTTTGTACTGCCCACTATCTAAATAACGATCGCGACTTTTTATTCGGCTGTCGATGACTGTTCTTTTATATCTACCTACCTAAGTAGGTAAATGTAGTATGACCACGAACCGGCAAATGTCGGCCGTGGAGCCCGGGATCCTACTTACAGTTGGTAGGTACTTCTGATATTTACCAGTAATAGGTATTACGATAATCGCTTTATGTTTTATAACCGCCCTGTGACATTCATTAGACCCTCGTCTGTAATGCTACGTAGGTACGACAATTACGGATGTAAAGACCGTAGGTACCAGACAGGATTTTCTAATTCTGTAAACGTTTTTATCTATTCGGTTAAGTTACGATTCGTCGATATTTGGACTTATTTGGTGCACTCGTAGAATGCATCGAGGTTGATATTGTTGAATAGCCTCATTTGCCTCATAAGAATCAGGACATAGTCGGTTGAGGCAGTTAATTACCTTATGGGCGAGGTGGAGCGTGAGAGTCTAAGCGGTATGCAGCAGGTTATAGGTACGTTATAGTACATGTTTTGTTTTCACGGTGATACGATTGGATCTGTGCCGGTTCGCGAGTCGCGTTACCGTGCGAAACTATGCCGGGAACAGTCTGCGTCGTTCCGTCTCTCATGACACTCTTAACTACCTAGATAGTTACTTTATGACTTAACTACTTTGGGAAATATCTCCTTTCGCTTTTCCCTGCTTTCCATTCTGCGGCAAGTTTATAGAAATGGATTTGATTTTACTGTGACTCTTCACAAATTGAGCACACGAACGTGATTTGCTCAGTAGTTAGGTAGTTAGCTACTCTAAAATGTTCAACAAGGAAAAGACACCACCGTAGTGTTCGTAGCAAGTTCGTAGCGATTATTGCTACGCGTGGTCCAGTTATTTGTTTCCGGGTCTCATAGGCGCAGCATCTTTGGGTTAAGTAACAGGATGGTCCACTTGTATCCCTAAATTCAAGACGTAGGTATCTAGTTTAGATATGCCAGTGTTGGTGTATAACACGAACAGTTCCGGCGCTACTGAGCTAGTCCAGTACGTTCAGGAACCATTAACGTTGATAAGGAACGTATAACTGCTGCAGGAAAGTAACGCGCGCTGTGTTTATCGCAATAAGTGTGTATTTCCATTTTATATATGGGTTATCAGGAATTCCGGATGATAAACTAAGCAATGGCCTGGGTGCGGTAACAGCGCGTAGGTACCTACCTAGTTTCTAAGAAACAAAACAGTTGTTCCGTTCGATTCCTTTCGAAGTTTATTAACGTTTGTTTTGTTCTGCAGGTATGTGAAGACCAGGGGTGCCAGGAGGAGGTGTTCCCACTAGCGATCTCGTACTTGGATCGGTTCCTGAGCACGTGCGCTGTCAGCAAGAGCCAGGTGCAGCTGCTGGGCACGGCGTGCCTGCTGCTGGCCTCCAAGCTGCGCGAGCCCGGCGCGCGCGCCCTGCCCGCTGAGCTTCTAGTTTTCTACACCGCCAACAGTATCACGCTCACCGACCTATGTGTACGTACCTACAACTTTGGCCTTTAATCCAGTAGGTATAAGCAGCTATCACGTCAGCGCATGATAATACAACGTGCCGCATGCTGGTGTCATCGACGTTTCAATCAATCTATTCGTTGCGTACCGCTAATTACATCAATAGCACTCGGAGTATGCGTCCGGCGTTCCGCGCACTGCCATATGAAGTAATATGAAGATTTAATTAACTTTCTTCGTCTCGGGAAACAGCTGATCTCATTAATCATGCAGTTTCGTGTGGCTAAGTTTTTGCATCGCGCACGCGCATGCACTAATTTTGCAGTTAGCTCTTCTAGGTGCTTTCGTGTCGTTCACTCCGCTGATTTCTAAATCATTCGCGCTCTGAACATCCGCGAGAGATTGGAATTCCAGTTTGATGTCGGAACATTAATTATATCTATGGAGTGATCGACTGTAGGCGCTACGCTGAGTCGCTGACGTTATGATTTGTGATTTATCTCACCACATGTACTACTTATCGTGTCGACTATAATGGGAACAAATTAGCTATTCTCTGCGTAAGGTGACTTAATAGAATTAAAAATACAAGATTTGTGTTTGTAACGTTCATAGACTACATCGGTGACTAAACGAAACACTACAGATATAAATAACTAGCCTCCTATAAATAGCCACTCTTAAATCTAAAATAAATAAAAAGGTCAAGAACGATCTGTGCGATTCGCATGCGTGATATGGAGTATAGGGAAACCAGTGTTCCCCCTACCGGTGTGATAGCAACATTAATTTATTTATTAATTATCCTTGTTTTGCTTTTATTCGTTGGCACTTATTCTATAAAAGTAATAGTCAGCAAACCGCAAAATGCGAACCGTTCATCCGTATTTACAGAAAGATTACGAGTTATGTAGGTACCTATTATGTAACAGGTTGGTTATACATTCGTAACTAAGTAAACGTTTTCAACACTTGATTTTAACTTAGATAGGTATTTCATTAAAACCAAACGCAGGTTGACGTTTGGAAATGGTATTTTAAAAAGTGGTCATAGGTAGGTAGGTATTTAGATACTTAGTGACATACTTAGCTCAGGGTAGGTAGGTACATTAAGTTTTGATTGTCCGGCTGTCACAGTTACAGACACCGCTCTCGTACCGTTCTCTCAGCATACCATTACTCATAGTGGTCTTGTGCAGTGTCTACTGTCTACCAACATTGTACTCACGTGGACAACTTTCCTAATCTTAATAAAGGGCATTGGCATTTAGGCCTGTTTGGCTTATCTATTTCAATAATTCAGTACCGTTACGAACAGTAAGGGTAAGCGCAGACTGGGGCAGATTGGTAGTAATTGAAGGCGAGCGATATTATTTGATGTGTAGACTTGTGCTGTAGGTATTTGCATTTAATATAACGTATTATTACGTGTTGGCTGTGCGCTGCATTTCGGGCGCGGTGGCCACCCGCCGGGGCCCCGGCCGTCGCCGCCCGTCCCGTAGATAATAAGTGCACAGCACATTTTCGCGCGTCATAATATACTCGACTCGTTCTGCCTGCCATGCAAGTGCATTCCGCTTGCACTTGCAGACACTACCAGTATTTAGTAACGGCAACTTATTGATTTACTCGAAGCGGCCACTAAACGTAATGTTCTGGACTGAGTAACAACGTTTGCTCTAAATTAGGGCGCTGTTAACGTCCATACGAAATTATTGTAACGACATACCGTAGGTGCGTATGGCGCGCGGTGGTCGTGGAATGCGACAGGTCGCGGCGCTCAGTCGCGGTCTGGGAGAGGGCTGCCCTCGGACAGTGTCCCCTAACGAGCCGACGCCTTCTCGGAAGAACCGCCGAACGAGGCTCGCGTTTCAATCAGACCAATTACAGGCGAAGCACGCGGCTTATTTTTTCTCACGCGCCACAAGTCGCGACCGTTCGCCTAATCTCATCTCACGAACCTCGCCGGATCCACAGTCCCATGCTCGTAAATGGATCGCACGTTCGAATTGACTAGGTATTTTTAATTTTTCACGATTGAATTTTTTACACGTCAGTCGTGAGTGGGACTCCGCAAATGTTCATCTGCAATATACGTGTTATGGTAATTCACTGAGTCATGCCGTTCATGACTGCCTATACCTGTTAAATGTATCGCGTCTTAGTGTCAATAATAAATAAACTGTTCATGATACTTGACGATATTTAACCGTATCAATAAAATTATAATTTACATAATATTCGTGTGTACATAAATAATTATACACTTGCATTACATGACCTACCACTAAATTCAATAACGTAACCGAAAATGTCAATGGAAAATAATATTTCTTTTACATTTATGCAGACATACGTGATACGATACGTTGTAGATAATTTCCCATTTCGTAACTTTATTCAAGCAAATCTCTGTAGCGCAGGTAAAATCGGCTTCGTAGCACTTTCGTAGACCCGCTACGAAATCTCGTAGACGCTTCAATTTAGCCAGTCAACAACATTTTTGTGATAATTTTGGTGTCGATAAAGAAAAAACGACCGATTGCAGTTCATTATAATCATCGTTTTATCAATTCTTTGGAATCTTTCGCATATTATCGCAACAACGGTACCTGCACATATTACAAACGTCGAGTAGGTACTAAAAATATGCTCATCTTTATAACCACCCATCCAAGTGTAGCTAATAGAAGTCTGCGCCAATTAATTAAGTTTTTATCTAAATCTATGTCGATGGAAGCTAGAGTGTATTAAGGGATGTCTCGATACGCCTTTTTGCCGAAACGATACCGATACTGTTATAAAAATATCGGCGATACTGATACCGATACCGATACGCTTATTGAATTCAAAAAGGAAGGTAGAATAAATAAAACACAATTAATTAATAGTTTTAGTAATCAAAATTAACATTTATAAGATTTTTATTTCAAAAACAAAGTATCTTTAAGTTTTGCGGGCAAAGGCGTTTCGCAAGTCTGTTTGGATAAGACCTGCGGTGGCAAATAGTCTCTCAGATGCAACAGAACTCATTTGGAAACTAAAGTACTTCTGCGCCATTTTTTTCAAGTTTTGGTATAAGACTTTTCAATTTTAAAGCGCGAAATTTGAAAAGTATCGTTGAATCTGCCATAAAAATATCGCCGATACCGATATATCGGCAAACCCGAAGTATCGCCGATATATCGGTATCGGTATCGGATGCATCCCACTATTAACCTGTGGATGTTTTTCTATGTCTGCGATTGAGATCTGTAGTGTGGAGAAGTATACAATGTGTTGACGATGTGTGTCGTAGCGGCGGCGGCGTGTGAGTGAACAATCGGTTAGGTTTGATTGTTGAGGTTGTTGGCGGTTGGCCGCGCGGGCGCAGGCCTGGAGCAAAAAGAGCACGTCCTGGCATCCGAGCGGCTTGAGTGCGGGGCTGTCTGCGTGGAGCGCCCGCGCCGCTCAACCCTCGCGCTCGCCCATAAAACCTGCGCGTTCTCACATCCACACTACCACTGTAAACGTTTATTATAATTGAAGCATAAGTTTACGACCGCGGTGCCAGTTTGTCAAAAGACTATTCAATATTGCGTTTGCGGTTAAAATTCGACTTTAATGAGAACTATTACAGGCATCATCAAGTTCGATGCCATAAATTCCATATTGGATGTTTGATTGTGGCGCAGACCGTCAATTTTAGAAAGGGAATTTACGAGTTAGTTATAAGGGGCTACCCTATTTAAAGTTCTAATAATAAATGGTGGAATGCTATAATCTGTTAAAGGAAATTATTGTTTAGAATATGAGGAATGAGCATATTAGCACGAACGCGCGTTGTTTGCCGATCTCACGGCGCGGCGCTGCTTGTTTCCGGTGCAAATGAAACTTCCCCCGCGAACTAAGAACTAATGCGACAGAACAAAACGACCACTTGTGTGCACTGCCTCTGCAACTATAAGTACTTTCCGAACACCATTTGATGTAAGGTGAATAGTCGTTGAAAGAAAAACTTCAGTTACACACGACAACTATTATGTCATAATTATCTAATAAGTACAGTTTTTATGATGTAATGTTATAATAAAACGGTTATTAATACCTGTTGTTGTTTCGTACTGCAGAAGGTGTTGATATCCAAGGAATTTAAAGTCAGGCTTAACTTCCAAGAATCGAGCTAAAGCCCTGATTTTAGATCTCTTATGTGACGAACCATTGATGTACTAAACAGTGTCTAGCTATAAAAGTTTTCACGATGATTTTCACCTCAAATAGGTTTCATGTCTCTGTGTGCCGATTGGTAAAGCAACTCGTATATTTTGCGACCAAAAAGTTGATTTACCCAGCTCTTGAACAGTGAGAACCAGTCGCATTCCTCTCCGCTCGAGAGCTCCATGAGGCCTCTCCGATCGGCGACACTTAGTTCCTTTTTAATGTGAGGCCGGAGACTCCTGCAATGTGATCAGAAATCGATCAGTCACTCAGATAACTGCATGTGGAGTATGACACCTAGGCTAGAGCAGAAATTGTGTTAACGAGCGCATGCACAGATAACCTCAGTGCACAGAAGTGAAGGTGCAGCGCTGCGCCGCGCCGCCGCGCCGGCGCGGGCGATGTCGCCTCGTTAGAAAATTGTGTCACTTAGCTCGCTTAATAACATCACGCCCATACGTCGCTTACTTCAAGCTATTTTCTATTCCGTGGCTCACATACAATGTACCCATTCTGCTTTTGAATCATGAAGACTAGTTGGAGCAGCAATTACTTGCTAATATTGAACAATTCGCCACTAAAAGGTACCTTCAACGGTAATAAAATTCCAATGGGTACTTGTTGAACAACTCGTCCTATGCGGGCGGTGGCCGTGAGGGAAGAAAAAATGAAAATTTTGTGGTTAGAGAGCATCGCGATGTGGACCGAGTCGTGCCCATTGTGCTGCCTGGGGCCGTCACTCGACATCCACGTAAGCACCCGTCTTACTAACGACACTACATACCATTTTATTACCCATTTTCAATAAGCATTTTATAAGCTTATTAAACTATCTGAACATCGTACAATGTATTGCACATTGTCACCTTATCGCATTGTATTTACGTACCGCGCCGGGACTTGTAACTGTCAATATAATCATTTTGCAGGAATGCGCTGATGGTTATAATGTCTTACGTAAGAATTACGATATCGCACATGCCCAACACGTTTTGTACGCTCACAGCAAATTTTGTATTCAGTACTGCACTCTGAGGTTTTCATCGATGACTGTCTCCAATTAGGCGTAGTAGTAACAATAATCTGATGCCTATCCAGGCTGGGTCTATAGATGCCAACGCTGAGCACTACTGAGCAGTTGTTCACGTTCACAACGCTTAAATATTTCAATTTATCATTAATTTTTAATAACCTCCGGTAAGTCTGCGTGTTCCCATCCGCATCTGGAAAATTCCGAAGTTGTTGTCGTCTCATGAGCTTAGTGGCCACGCGACACCGAGCTCATTGTTTGATTCTAATAGCGGCGCAGTCACACCGTTCGATGAAATTGGATAAAGCATGGGAACCGAGTGTGGAATTCAGCGAGTGTGTTGCGGGCAACGAGGGCTGTTTGCATAGCTCGCTTTATTGGCTGTAACGTGGTTCGATAACTGCTGCGGCCGCCGCACCCGGCCGCCGCCGCGCGCCGCCCGGCCTCCGCCACTCTAATGAACACTCGCCTGCAACTTTACGAGCTGCATTCCATCCGTCTCGGGTGGACCACTCCACACATGTGTGCTGTGCGCGCACACACAAGAATCGCTCAGCTAATTTATAAGATCAGCTGATAGGGGCTCAGCTCAGAACATTCAGAACATAGACACTAATAAAAATTGTAACTATCTTTTTTTTTCAAAACAACCTCAATCCAATTGATCCGCGTATTTGTCCCCTGCGCCTGCCTACATTTGTGGTGAAGATTTTATGAATGCATTGTTTCCGAAGAGCTTTTAACCAGTCGCAAGTTAAACGATGGAGCGAATATTTTCATTTCGCGGTCGACCCGCATACAGGCGTTGCTAACCGCTTTTACTCACCTACTCTTTTTAGCTTCTGTGTCAACGCGTTATAAATATTGTTCTTCATTGGCAAATGCTCCTATTCATACTTATTTATTAAATCTGATAGCGTCATTGTAACGTCGTGATGCACACTCACACATACACATACCGATTTAATTCGACTTCCAGTGATGATACTTCATTCATTCATAAATATGATACGCGGAGAATCTATATGCCCTAACTGCTTTCGCTTGCTGAACAAATGCAGACTCTACGCTCATCGAAATGAGAAGCATATTCGGTCGAGTGCAAAGTAACAGCCGTGCCGCCCGCGGTCGACCCCGCCGATTGAGTTAAGTAAACATCGAGTATTATCTGTCAACGGACATGCAACGCGTTCATGTACGAGTGTGTACGTACACAATATAATCTACTTATTCATGAAACGGTCGTCCAAATATTAGGGATATTCTGGCTCGTTACTACATTCTTATAGATTTAGCACGAATGTGATACATCAATGCGTCAAGCAAGCTTGATACAACAAAGTTGTTTTCGATCTAGGTCAACTGTAGCTTGGTTCTCGAAAGATAACGACTTGATAAAGTTGAACAGGTTTGTCGTCTTTGATTTGCTATTTGTTTTATAGGAGGCTACGCTCGACAAGAGTTCTATTTTTGGGACTCCCATCTACATAGTATCAATAGTATGGCGATGGAAAGGCAGGATGACACTTAGACACTTACGTCACCTCTGTCTCGTGAATACTGAAGTAAATATAAGTACTCCTGTGCGTGCAATTATCACATTGTTAAAGCAGAGCTTTTACATTATTTGCCAAACTTGAAATCACCTTTTAGTTTGGAATAATCGTGCTCCAAAGACAGGATACATGTTATCGGTGTTGAACTTGTCGATATAAATAAATATAGTGGTGGGCCCGTTAGTAACTTTGTTTCCGAATGAGACTAAACAAAACATGAACTAAAACAGTACCTAACATTGTTCATTTGATTGCACAACGCAGCACCGGGGACTACCTACGCTCCGTTCCGGGAAGTCGAGCAAAACTCGGCGAGTTAATGATTATAGCGACGGATGTGGCGACAGGAATGCTATTTTATTATCCACAAGCGCACCGATATTGACCTTTCTGGTGTTATGATGACTGATAAATCTATTTATAGAACACTTTGATGAATGTGTTGTTTCGTTGTCAACAGAGTTGGGAGCTGCTGGTGCTGTCGAAGCTAAAGTGGGACGTGGCAGGAGTGACAGCGCACGACTTCCTGCCGCTGCTGCTGTCGCGGCTGCCGCTGCGGGGCCTCGTCAACACCGAGATGGTGCACAGGCACGCACAGACCTTCATTTCGCTCGCTGCCAGAGGTACGCATTCCTTACACTTCCTGCGACTAAATATAACTATGTATAGGGATGATGTCAGCTGATACTCGGCCGTCAAAACCAGTTCGCATCAAATACACAAACAGAGGGTCACTCAGCAATCCTCGTTTATGAAATACACCACAAAAAGCCAGCCACGGATTCTTCTTCGTGTAAAAATGGTTATTGCGTGCTTACTTATTACAATGTCAGGCTGTCGCAGAATCATGTCTAGTTAGTTCACTTGTCTTGAATGAGAATTTAACGTTTTGTTTCCAACGGCAGACGGTAATTAGCATCTAGATTCCTCATGTCACGACGATGTCGTCTTGCGCTGCGGGCCGCGCTGCTGTTCGGACACGTGTCACTGAACCTATACTTTACAATACCTCTACTTTCCTTTAGACCCACTTTCTATTATTTCTTTCAGTTGTTACCCAACTTTACGCAACCGAAGAATAGTGACGTGTTTTGTATTGTTATTAATTTCCTTTCATTTGGTATCAACCGTTTTACAGTTTTATCACCACTGTAGATAAATAACATATGACTATTGTTATTCATGGCCTCTTTGCTACGTTAAGTAGTACGTATATTATTTGAAAAAAATATAGTAAGATGTAGAACAAATATCCAAAGAAATGTAGATCGTGTGCACGTTTGAATTCGTTGAAAACGCAAATGAAAAAGAAACCAAAAGCAAGAATGCATTTACCTATCCTAAATTTGTTTATTGGGTAACTGGATATCGAATCCCTATTTATTAGGTGTAGAATGTTTAGGTTATGGTGTAGGTCAATTTATTAGTGGAGAAGATGGTTATCGTTCGCCGGCGGCGGCGGCTAGCAGAGAGCGTAGCGAGATTCGAATAGGTTTGTTTACAGTGAGGGCTATGCGCGGAGGGCGCGAGGGCGAGGGCGGCGTGTGTGTCCTGGCAGCGGCCGCGCCGGCGCCTCCCACGCCGCTCGCCTGAGCGCATTCCAGCACGCCTCGGGACTCCGGCCCCCGCGCCTCGCCAGCCCCCGCTACCCTCATGGGATCATATGTTTTTGTGCAACGGTTTTTGTTGTTCGCCGCCGCTGTCGTATTGTTTTTTGTTCAAGAAGTTCACGCTCCAGCTCTTTTATTTCACTTGCTTCTCGGATATCATCTCTCACTTGTGAGTCCGAGCTCCGAGGCGAATGGAATCTCCTCCGCTAATGTAACCAGCCGAGTGCGCAACATTACACATTTCCATTTATGAAATATTAATGATCTTGAAACTTCGAGCTAATTCAGAAATACCGCGGTACTCATGTCACCACAAAATGAAAACTACAAAAGGCCCATTATCTTTGATGGATTGTGAATAATACCACGGGTATATTTCTGTACCTATAAAGAACGTATGTGTGACGTGTGTGTACTACCCTCCAGCGATGAGACCGCGTAGACTTGACGTTTCGCGGTATCGAGCGAGCCCGCATTATGTATCATTATTTGAATGGCACAATTTACTCTGGAATCATAACTCGTTGGGATTTTAAATTTGTAATAGGTTATTTTAATGCTGACAACTCTCGCCGGCCTCCCCCGATGGTGATGATAAGTTATACATATTTTGTTTTAAAAACTGTTGTATCTCTTCGTTCAGGGTTATTTTTCGCAAGTATAGGTACGTTCTGAAAGGTGTAAAAGGGCGTCGAGCAATAAAGAAAGAGAAGTAGTTCTCATAGGTGCAGTGCGAGGTGTGACGCCAGCCTATATTGCGTGAGACAGGTATCTTATCTGCGTCGGACGTTTTCTTTCACATGTGCTAGCGCTTCGCATCGGATAGCAATCGTCGCCGACGCAGTCACGGGGGCCGCGCGGTATTTGTTCCGGTGGGCAATGAATGCCGCGTGGAGTATCTCCTCACTAGCGATGCCCGATTATAGATTTAAATCGATTAAATCTCCAAGTAAATAGCCATTAGTCAGTTGTTCACATGACTACGATTCACAGCCTTTTTGTGCGTTATGGCATTGCATTTTAATTGATTTTCAACAATTAAGGAACACGCCAGGTGTCTATCCGAAATAATCCGAATAGTTGTCGATTATGTAATAGTTTTGAGCCATTTCAGTCCACTTCCAAACGAATACCTACTAGTAGTACGGCCTTGTGGGAGCGTTCACCTCGCGAATCGACTATTGCGCGTGCCACTAGTCTGTAGGTAGGTACCTGTGCTGACTGCCGACGACACCTATTACATGTACTTCATTTTGAAGGGCAATCATAATGATCATTATGTCACTGCCGTCGTCATTAAAAGCAAAACTTAGAATAGGCTTGTGTCCTAAAAAAATCTAATTAGTCCGTCAGTTCGATTATAAAAAAACATTTGACCCGTATTTTTTCTTTTGTTACATAAACCAAAATTGACGAAGATACGACGCTTTTAAAATTCGCAATACGTCACGCCGTGCTATAGTTTTTAGTGCGATGTGACGTCACGAGCCCCCACTCCCGAGTTTTGATGCGTTTTATCTTTGTCAGTACTCAGTGATTTACAAAAACAAAAATACGTGTCCATTATTGTCCAATGCTCTAACTGACGGACTAATTAGTTTTGCAATTTATTGATGGTGGAAACTAGCCTATTGTGACAGATAGCGCCTATTAATGCCTAGACGACACAAAAGTTTTAATTAAGTAGGTTCACGATTAAGCCAGTCAGTCAATGTAATTTAGGAATAATTAACATCATTCGTTTCTCGAACAACGTACTTTTAAAGTGATACAGAATCGAGAAACGGAAGTAACACCATGCGTAGACAGACCGTACTTGGCCACGGGCTGTCTACGCGACACTGCGACACTGAACACAATTTTATTAATTTACATACACATCAAAGTACGGTGGGAGTTGGGACCGTCGCTGCACCGCCGCTTCCTCTAGAAAGTGTGCATTATTAGTGATATTAGCTCGTGACGCAGCAGTCGCGTCACGACTAATAAGGACGGTCTCACTTCCGCTACGTGTGTGTCCTGTGCCGCCGCTGAAGGGCTGGTACGTTGACGAGTGTTTAGGTAGTGTGCAGTCATCACACTAGGCATCAGAGTGGCTGTAGATCTTGATGCGCTCGTGACAAAGGCAGCTCGTCGCAGGCGCAGTCGGCAGCGCTCGCCTCGGACGCGCACCGGGTACTGCGCTGTTTGATTAACATCAGATTATGCAAATACCCCGAGTGAGCGGCCGCTTTCGTTGTTTCATCTCTCTCTTTTTATTCGTTCCCTCTGCCCGTTCCCTTTATCTCGAGAATGCCGGCCGACATGCAAATTAAAAAAAATGAAAATAAATCTTTTAAATGAGCTGAAAGAGTGTTCGATATCCATACATTGGTTGGTATAATAGAATCTACTTAATGATGAATGGAGGGCCCTTGTGGGGTTCACTCGCTGTGTGTGTGTCTTCAAGTTAGTGGGCATTTGTGGTTCAATACTGAGATTCTTATCTCACCCTTGTAATAGCGTGGGAACACATTTTATAATTCGCATGGACCATCAGTAAAAGCTTTGTATTAGCATATTTATCGAATTAACGCTAAAGCTTATTATGTGGATTAGTGCATAAAGTCAACAAGGTCAGGCAGCTGATTTTCCTGCTTCATTATCAGGTGATAATATGCTGTGTGGTGAACTCAATAACTACTGGTCAAGTCCGTTAAAATGATTATGTAGCCTAATAGGTGATATGATTTAGGTACGTCGTAAATTACATTAAGTAATTAAATTGGAAATTTCTCAACTGTTGGCCATGAAGATGTTTATCTACCTTAAAAAGACAACTTGTTTAACGAAAACGCATCATAGTTTGGAAACAAAGAACTCATTGGAAAAGTTAAACATCTAAAATGATAATTGATTGTGTAAATTAACGATGATGACGCGGAAATCAAAGTAGGTAGATAATCAATTAGATCACCGGTAACTGTCACGATACGTGACATCAGCAATTATTGCAATAGAATATCAACGCATTGAATTGCTCTTATTTGAAGAACATAATCCATTGGCAGAAGGCATCGCATGTAAGTAGGTAATGTAATGAGAGGCCATGAAAATATATTATCTACCAGCATAAATACCAACTTATTATGCTTACTTATAATTTGTGTCTTTTTCCTGCCTGATATTCTTGTTCATGTAGGTATTTCATACAAAACATAGCCAGTGCTCACTCAATATCAGCTTACATACGTGCACATATATATGACGTATGTTGGTATAATGGTTTTGCCAAAGTAAGCCCGTGAGAAATATTCAAGTGAGGCGAAGGAGCGAGCCTGTGGAATGCGGCCGCGAGGGCGGGTGCCGGCTCCTTTGAGGCTGCACTCTCCGCAGGAGACTGACAACCTGCGCGAGAGAGAAAGGAACATTTCTTTTGCCGGATATGCCCCACTCCTCTAGCCTCTACGGCCGACGATCGCCGTATTCGCACCGTCTACGGACGTCGCCTACATGAAAAGCTAACGCGGCTACACTTTATGTGCTCACCTCTTACCTCCAATTTTAACGTTCGAATGCAATGAGGAAGCACTGCAGGAAAATTATTTTAAATTAGTTTGCGAGCTGATCCAGATCCTATTGCGGTTTTAATAAACACACGGTCTGTTGTTTTAATTAAATAGGTAATCAGAGCGCTGAAATAACGGACATTTTAATTGATGCAACAATAGAGCTCGGTGGATTGATAGCGGATTAATGAATTCTGTGTTAAGTTGTATGTTTATGGATGGTTGTTTGTTTGTTGCAGATTACGAGTTCACGTTGTACTCGGCGAGCACACTGGCGTCGTGCAGCATCGCGGCAGCGCTGCGCGGGCTCGGCCTCGACGGCCATCTGCCGCGCCTGCACGAACTCACGCGCATCGATTTGGTAAGTTTCTATCAATTACTACCCTAGTTAGCGAGTCTATGTTTAGAAACGACTAGTTAACACATGAGATTGTGAATAGATTACTACGTCCAAGTAAATGCAAACTTCTTGCTTTAGCTCTGCTTGTCTTATCTAAGCATACGAGACTCACCGTGCGTTGCCTGCCGTGGCGTTCAACTGAACTCCCGACTTGTTACCGAGTCCAATGTGCTAACGTTGAATGTTTGTTATAGGACTGCCTCCAGACATGCCTTGAGCAGATCGAGGAGATGGTACAGAACATGATCGAGGAGCGCAGCGGGAATGCCCCAAACGGGCAGGCGCGCGAGGCGGCGGGCTGGACGCCGCCGCCGACGCAGGAGAAGGCGCACAGTAGCGCCGCCACGCCCACCGACGTACGCGACGTGCACTTCTGAACCCCGTGTTCACCCCCACGTCGCCGAACATTGCTTTAATTACGGTGCATTAGTACGAAAATACTATAAACTAAAAGTTCAAGATGCCCGTGATCAAGGACTGAACCCAAGACTGACAATCATATGTCTCTAACGTAGGTAATTTTGTACGTATCTTACTAATCGCAACTTGCGCATACATAATAAATAAGTGTAAGCCCTGCGTGCTACTGTAATTTGCCTCTAGTCTGTGCGTTCACTAAAACTGTTTTGCATTAAACAAGTTTACTTTAGATAAAACTTTCAGTTCTAGTTAATACGGTTCTTGAAATTACAATCTACCTCTTAATAATTTAAGCTTCAATTTCACCTGCCGAGAGCTCATAGAAATCTGTAATAGTTTGCCAATAAAATAGTTGTTACACAAATAGTCATTACCTTGTTACATGTTCGTATGGGACCAAAGTTAGCTTCACATTTTTTTCTATTTTATAACATGAACTGACTCAATCCTTCAGTTATTTTGTAATTAAATATAGTAGTTTTATGCAAGTAGGTATATAATGTATGTTAGTAGGACATATTTATCAGCTGATTCAATCACTGTTAGGAAAAGTAAGCCAATACAATACGTTACAACTTTTCAATCAATCATTTGGAAGTTCAAATTAATAATCTTTTGTTTTTTATACCTTTTGATTTGCGAAATTCTTGCAGAAATAACAAATTACATCGGATTTATGTTATTGTATCGGGGGAAGGCAATAAATTACGCTTGTGTATTGTAAAAACTAATATTACGTTCATTTACATATTATATTTAAATAACACACTACGGAGTCAGAACTATGTATAAAATGAGCCGAGCAACTGCAAATTAAATATTTACATGATTCAAAGTAGGCAAGGGGCTGTATATTTTTGTTTTGGTATAGCACTTTTAAACTTATGTATGTAAGAAAATTGATTTATTACCTTTGTTCCTTACATATTAGTTTATAAAATATTGTGATAAGTGTTATAAATTATAATTTAACTTCGTATCATAGTCACTTCCAGTCATATGTTAACTTAGAAGTACTATGCGAGACCATTTCGGATGATTGCAAAACGAAAATCAAAAAACAATGTGATCCATGCTTAAGATGATTAGGTTAGCACTTAGTTATTAAACAACTAGATCGTTCCTATGTTAGAACCATCAGAACTAAACATGCATGCAATAGTCAACAAGTTCCACTATTTGTACTTAATGTTTCGACTAGACTAATTATCGAAGCGCTCGTAACTTTAATTAAAAATTGTGATACAATATCTTCATATTTAGTTATATACGTATGTGTTAATTGTTTAAGTACGGGTGGCGCACAAGTAAACAGTGAGTGCTGGTTAAAATTTAAATAAGGTTATATTAATTATATTGTAAGTTAGTTAACTGCACTCTGATAATTACGTGCACATTAAGATTTTTAGAGTTACAGATAAAGTGAACAAGAAATCACTCCAATGTCTTCCATGAGTATGTGAAAGCAGGCAGAATGTTGAAGTGTCTCGTGTAATATGTTTAGTAAGGTATTGCGTTTATATTTTTATAGTTTTCGTACTTCTCGTTATATCACATACGCCTGATTATTCGTACAGAAAATAAGTTTAACTATTTAGGATCTGGTGTTGATGTACATATTTTAGAATAACATGTAAATATAGTATACTACATACACATAGATATGCTGTAAGCATGTGGTGCCATAAGTTACACTACTAAACAAGTATTTTTTTATTAACAAACACAGATTCATTTATTTCTTAGACATATATTGATTTATTTAGTATCTCAGACTTGATACAATACCTTCAAATATTTAAAGAACTATATTTGATAAGCGATACCCTTCAATGCAAAAATATGTATAGTTTATTTGCACAAACTTGGTTGTGGAGTAGCATCATACCTAATGTTTAGGTATCTCAATAGTAAATACAGTGTCAGACATGAACATACTGCCTAATAGAAATATATGCTTAATATATTAGCTTGTATATAAAATTATGTGGGAAAACATACGCATTACGAAGTTAGTCTTATTAAATGCTATTTGGCTTTTGGACTGGCTATTTCGACATAGTGTAAGAAATTTTGTATGTTTATTATGAACTTAGATTATTAAAATGTTAAGGAAAATTGTATTTTCCTCTAATGCGATTTATAACAGAAGAGTAAAAGCTTTAGAGCTACTCAGCTCAAACAGAGGTGAGCTTTGAGCGATTTATATGAATATACTTCAATAATATTATAAGGACCAAAATTCTAAAAGTAATTATATGACAAGAACATTTTCATTACTTTGATTTTATATTGTGATTTACTATATTTAAGTGACATATTGGATTATAGTAGAAATTAAGTTGTTGAGAGTGTAAATATCTAAAGAAAAAGTAATAAAAAATACAAAATAAAAAGCTTTGTTCTCATTTCATAAAAATGTATAATTGTATACACTCTATTTACAGCTACTACACTACTACTACTACTATTCTAGAATATGTCGGGCATACAAGTACAGTACTAATAGAAATTACTATCCTTTTCTGCCGCTCAAAACCGTAATTTGCTAGAGCGAGGAACAGAGCGGGAATGCTATCTCACGCGGCAACAAAGAACACGGAGATGAAGCGCAACCCTTACTCATATTGCCCACTACCTTCCTTGTTACTTATTCATCTTTATAACTTGATAAAAGCTATATTTTATAGCTACCATTGGAGATTCACGCAACTAAGTAGCAGAACTGATCAACCATCTTTTAAGCAACTGAAGGATGACAAAAAAAAAACAAAAAAATCAAATGGACTCTGTTTAATCAAGAAACAAATTTACAAATTCAATATACAAGGATTCTTATTCACATATAATCCATTGATTATATACATAAATTATACAGGTTCTGAATTTTAATAATACATGTTACAAGTGTGAACAGCTAACATGAACAGCGATAACATTTACATTATGACCTAAGAATGAAAAGGCACGATTCAATCCTTTGGAAAACATCAATTTCATAAATTATCAAATGACACCAGCAATCAATGACATCTCAATATTAATTAAAAATCAATAATAATTTAACAAGAACAGAAAACATAAAATTCTTATATAGGATAGTTTAGTGGAACAATACATTTTGCGTCTAGCATCACTAATTTAATACATTATTTTGTCTACAACGAAAATAGGGAAGTAAGACGAAGAAAAATAGGGAAGGTTGATGAAGGAATGCAATAAGCTCAACTGTTAATGAAGTACTCGTATTTCGTCATTCGTTCGTACTTGCCAATCTAAATTTCTTATGTCAAATATGCTTCTATATGGATCTTTCACGCATTAATTTGTAATAATTGTGCTTTGGTCATCCAAAAACAAACCCAATTGCATGACATAAGAATCGATTATCAAATCTCGCATAAGTACCAGACCATTAATTGAAACGTTACTATCTAATTTATTGTAATAGGTTACAGCTGGAAGAGTTTTAATCATGAAAGCGAATTGCCGAAAAAAGAAAACGATCTGGTAAAATGGATTGATTTTATTTTCGTTGGCAACTTTCTAAGGGCACAATTTACAACTAAATGTTTAAGTGAAACATTTGAAAATTGCGATGTGCTGAGTGGTGGCTATTTTGATAAATGCAAGTAAAAGCAGAGAGGACTATTTCAATTTCTAGTCGTACAAGGAAGTGTCTTGTGTTTGTATCCTATGTAACTTCGTCGGAGTTCGAGGACGGCTGTTTTCAACCTCACTATAATATAACCTATACAATAAATGCGCGACTCACATGTGGACTACTTTAGGTGTACCTTTCCCTCGGAGCCAGTTTAGTAGCACAGTAGAAGTGCTTTGGGAATCTCGAGCTAGAAACAAAAGAACAGTTTATTTAAAACGATATAAGTTTTCAGTAATATGTAGTACTTAACCTATCGAAAACGTGTCTAAGAGATGACAAATTAAGCACATGAGTTCAAAGGTTCCATTAACTTTTAACATAACGAAGTCGAAAGGCACTTGTTTTCCTCGTCATTGCGATCATTTTATTGTTCTAGAGTCCAGACCATACCTTCTAGTTTTACGGATATATTGGGGCTCAAAGTTTCAACTTTTTTTAAAATACAAGTTTTTATTGTAAGATGCTTTAAACACCTCCATGACCTGCCGTACTATTCAATGCATCCATCAGCACAATGTGTTGAGTGCGTTACATTGAGTTCTACCACAAAACATGATTTTTCACCCCAAAAAAAAAAAGTCTTTTCTCAGCAATAATTTTTGCGTAAAGTTACTTAGTTTGATGTACAGAATGCTTGTTTGACGGCTTCGTGATGAGGATATTAATATGTCATCGTAAAATTGTCAAACACGTTAGATTGTAATATAACTAGAGAGTTTGTAAACTCTCGAAACATTGTCAACTGGACATACTGCTTACAATATAACGCATTATTTTTCGGTAGATTGTAATCTATCGAAGTGAAATGCATGCGACGGAAGTATGTCTGCCCCCATAATCGGGACTTGGGGCACCCCTACGTTAGGTTAGTTAGGTTCATTTAAACCCTGCAGACAGGAATAGGGGGACGTCGACCACACTTTTTAGGGGAATATAAAGTGTTTTGAGGTTAGGGTATATTAATCTTATCAGTATTTCTCAGGAATGGTACATTATCTTTTTATGAGAGTGTCGAGTGGTACCATGGGGCAAGCAAGGGGGACCTCCAACACACCGCGCGAGGTGACTTCTAACCGGATACCAGTATTTTACATGGAGCGACTGCCTGTCTGACCTCCATAACCCAGTTAATACTGGATAATACGATACCACTTGGTAAGACTGTTTGGGCCACGGACTACCTGTAACGACTGTCAAAGATGGCCAAATGACAGCCGGGACCAACAGCTTAACGTGCTTTCCGAGGCACGGAGGAAACTCGGTATGTAAGGGTGGTCATTCATCCACAGACCAACCTAGGCAAGCACGGCTTAACCTAAGGATCGGTCCGAGAGGCTGTTATTATTAAGCCACGAGCTCTACGAGAGGTAGGTTTATACATATGTATCATGCTACATTGCACCTGTGCGAAGCCGGGGCGCTAGTATTCTAAGTACTCATTCACGTTGACTCGCGGGCGCGAAGACGGGCGCGGGCGCGAAATATCAAACATATAGGGTGTAAAACACCTCTTCACGAAGCCGAAAGGCACTTGTTCTCCTCGTCATTGCGATAATTTTTTTGTTCTACACCATACCTGGGAACCATCTAGTTACGGAGATATTGGGGGTCAAAGTTCCAACTTTTTGACAAGTTTTTTTTTAAATACAAGTTTTTATTGTAAGATTTTTACTTTAAATACCTTCACGAACCCCGTACTATTCAATCCATCCATCAGCACAATGTTTTGGGTGCGTTACATTGAGTTATACCACAAAACGTGATTTTCGACCCCAAAAAAAAAAGTTGTTTCCCAGCAATAATCTTTGCGTAAAGTTACTTAGTTTGATGTACAGAATGCTTGGTTGACGGCTTCGTGATGAGGTGGTTTACACCCTGTATGGCGTAATATCCAAGTGTTCACGTACACATCGCACGTGCGGTCTAAGTAGCGGGCAAGCTAGCGACTGGCGCGCGCGGCGGGCTCGCGGCAATCGGGCAATATCCAACGCGTGAGATGTTTGTGTGTGTTCACGTCGAACTAGCGGTGGAGCGCGCGATTTACTCGCGATGTCAGGTAAGTTCAACCAGTATGAACTTGTCGCTAGAAACGGACTCGCGCAAACGCCTGGCGGCCAATGTGAACACGAACTCGACAGGTCTCCGCGCGTTCCTACGTGAACAAGTACTAAGGCTGCGGTTCCACTGAGGCGGGGCGGAGCAGAGCGGAGACGAGCTGTGCCGCGATTCACCAATCACATGGCTTGAAATCCACATGGCTTGGATTTCAAGCCATGTGAATGGTAAATCGCGGCACAGTTACACACCCACACACCCTAATAAATGCCGTTGTCATGTAGAGATCTTCTTTCGCGACAGCACTATCACTACCGCTTAGTGCAAAATTTCACAATTTCTGTGTGCCGTGGGACATAAATGTATTTAGGCTGCGGTTCACCCTGAGGAGGAGCGGAGCTGAGCGGAGACGAGATGTGCCGCGATTCACCAATCACATGGCTTGAAATCCACATAATCTTCTCCACACCTACCTCTTCTCACAGCTCAGCCCCGCTCCGCACTGCTCCACTCCGCCTTAGTGGAACCGCAGCCTAAACGCGGGTGAAATTGTGAGGCAAACCTATTAAAAACAACTTATTGCACCTCATACGGACTTCTACTGAGAAATTCCAGATGGAAAAACCCAATGGCAATAACACTAGTCGACCTAGGCAGCGAAATCTCATCATCAGCAGCACCACTGTAGACCAACGAGGTTGTTTTGCGTCGAGATAAATAATAATAATGATATGGGACTCACAGAGTGTGTGATGCGCTTGAGCTAGCTGATCCACGGCCTCGGGCGGCAGATGCGCGACGTCTCGCTGCAGCAGTCGCAGGTCCAGTTGTCGCTGCTCGCTCTCCTGTCGCAGTCGCACGTCGCGGCTGTGACGCACCGTGCGCAGCTCCGTCAACCTGTGAAAAGTAAGCCAGTTTCATTGTAGTTTGTTATTGATCAGATACCGTGCATAATCAGTGTCCCGTTCCCCATGCCAGGACAAAGGCATTCTATCTGTGAGAGGGAGTGAGCTATGATCCACAACGCTGTCATTTGTCTTAGATTTTTGGTATCTGGGACATGCTGGTATCCTCGAGATATTTTCCTTCACAGTTCCTAACTGTGAGCAGTGGGGTTGAAATAGTTCGAACTTTTGCGCTACGATGCTGTTATAAGGCGATAATTATGAGTAGTTTTATATCACTACAGTACCCGATTCTGATCACACTAGAGTTCTTAGAGCTGAATCCAATCTGAAAAAGTTCAAGTTTTAAAATAATCTATACTCACTTGGCCTGCAACTTCGGTTTTTCTCCTTCTGGATCACTGATACTACTGCTCCGAGACGTCTGCCCGCGGTGCGTATCAACGAACTCTTTCTCAACTGTAAAGCTCGGCAGCTCCGATATCGTTTCCTGGCTCGAGTTCATGGACTCATCAAATCCTGCCATTTTTAACTTATTCTTCATATCTTCATTCAGACGTAAACAGTCTGACAAGCGCAACTGTAACGTATCTCGCTCTTCCAACAAATGTCCAAGCTCCATCGTGAGTTCCTCGCACCGAACATCTCTCTGATGTAACATGTACAGAGCCAAGTCTAGCTCAGCTCTGGGCACGGCATCCAACAGGTCCCTATTCAAAAGATTTTCAGTCTGTTCTCCTTCAGCACCAGGTTTGGTATCAGACGCGAACGATACGTGTTTTTGTATCTTAGCACTGGACGATCGCATCAGATCCTGTAAATTCGTAATCTCATCATTTAGACCAACTATTTCAATCTCTTGGTTCTCTAATGCTGCTTGCATTTCCGCTGCTTTTGTTGAATGACTTTCCAATTCCTTATTTAATTCAACTATTTGTTTATTGAGATTTGTACATTCAATTATCTTGTCGTTTAATGCTTCTATCAATTTTTCCTTTTCTTCAACTGCTTCATTCCTTATTTGCTCGTGACGACTGTCATTTTCATGCATCTTCAACCTAAGGACAGCTAATTCTGATTCTTTTTCGAAACTTAAATCTTCTACTCTTTTTTCATATTCAATCAACTGCTTCCTAACATTCTCAAATTCTTCGTTTCTTTGTGTTAACGTTAAGGTGTAGTCATGTGTCTTTTGATATATTTCACTGTCTTTCAATCGCAGTTGATTAGTCACTTCTACAACTTTCTCTTCAGCTTCTTTTATTTTAACATGTAAATCCTCAATAACTTGATTTAACTCGTCATTATTTGTCTTGAATTTAATTAATTCGTTTTGTATATTTTTAAAAGTTTCTTCATATGACTCTTTGTGTTTATGATTATTTATAGTAAGTTCTTGAATCACTTTCTCATATTCTTCTTGTTGTTCTAATAGTTTATTTTCATGGCCAACTTTTTCATCTTCCATTTCAGATCGTAACAAATCTAGTTGATTCATGACTTCAGCATATTTAGTTTGTAAGTTGCGAACATGCTCTTCTTTGTCTTCTAGTTTATTTTGTAATGAAGTAACTTGCTCAATTACAATCAACTTACTAGTTTCTTCTTGACTGGAGGACTGTACATTTTCAAGTAACTGCTCATATTTTGCTTCGGAAGCGCCTATTTGCGTTCTCAAATCTGATTCTATCTTTTGGAAGTCGGATTCTCTTTGAGCCAAATGCTGTTTCCACAATTCTGCAATTTCAAAGCCACGTTGATCAATGGCGCTTGATACTGAAGAACGTAACTCGGCAACAGTCGATAGTAAATTATCATTTTCACCATTCAAGTTTTGCATCTTGTTATTCAAATCGTTTATTTGATCCTGATATTCCTTGGACTTTTGTACTAATTCCTGATTCTCAGATTCTAATTGCAGTATTTTCGTGTTTGCATCATCCAAACCTTGTTTCAGTTGTACACAATGCTGTTCCATAGCACTACATTTTTCAGTCAGAGCTAAACTATCCACACTTTGTAACTTATCCACGCCATGTGGTTCCTCAGGCCAAAGTAATTTTGATTTGATATTTTGGTTGTCAGATTCCAAGTGCAATATTTTAGTGTTTCCATCATCCAATTCTCGTTTCAATTGTGCGCAATGCTCTTCCAAAGCACTACATTTTTCAATAAGAGCTTTACTGTCTGCACTTTGTAATTTGTTCAAGCCCTGTTGCTCTTCATGCCAAAGTAATGTTGATTTTATAGTTTGGTTTTCAGAATCTAATTGCAGTATTTTCGTGTTAGCATCATCCAATTCTTGTTTTAATTGTGCATAATGCTGCTCCATAACACTACATTTTTCGACAAGAGTCATATTTTCTACACTTTGTAATTTATCCAAACTCTGTTGCTCTTCTTGCCAAAGCAGTTTTGTATTTATATTTTGATTTTCAGATTTTAATTGCAATATTTTCGTTTTTGCAACATCCAATTCTTGTTTAAACTGTACACAGTACTGTTCCATAGCATTACATTTTTCAACTAAAGCTAAACTATCTACACTTTGTAATTTAATTAAGCTCTGTTGTTCTTCATGCCAAAGTAAATTTGATTTTTCATTTTCTAGTTCAGAAAGTAGAGAAGCTATTTGGGTCTTAGATTCAGATTCTAATTGTTTTAATTTTGAAATCTCCTCTTGTAAGCTGAAATGTCTGTCTACTAATGTAGTTTTTTCATTTTCATAGTCTGTTTTCAGTTCTTCATAAATAGTATTTAGTTTTTCATAAGACTGTGACAAATCTTTATATTGAGCTTCAATTTTTTGTAATTTTTCTGTTAAAAGTTCAGTAGTTTTCACCAGTTCACTATTTGTTTTATGCAACTCGTCAAGTTGACTTTTGAGCAATTCACAGTTTTGAATCTCTCTTTCGTTATTCTGCAATTGATTGTTAAGATTGTTGATCTCATTCTTAAGTGATGTGTGTTGTATCTGGTATTCCTTGTTTTGAGAATTTAATTGATCCACTATAGATTGTAATTCATCATTCTCTCTCTCTATTTTCATAAGTTCTTCTTTGAATTTATTTTCATCAACACTTGATACAGAAGATTCTCGTTGTTTTGGTTGTGAATCCTTCGTGTTTCCTCCCCACTGCATTGTCGAAAGTTTGTCATTGGCTTCTTTGAATTTGAATTTCCATAACTCTATTTCGTTTTCTAATTTTTCTTTCATTTCAGTTAATCTATCATTAGCGTTTTGGAAGATTTCGTTTTGTTTCTTCAGAGATTCTTTGTCACGTTTTTCTTTAAGAATATCTGTGTTGAGTTCTTCAATTTTCTTTTCCAATTCTTGCACATTTAGTCGTAATTCATCTTCCATAGCGTTATCAAAGAAAGAGGTCTGAGACATTTGCTTAGCTACTTTAAGTTCATTGTTGAGCAAAACATTGTTATTTTTCAGTTCTTTTAATTTTTTCAAAGCTTTTTGTAGTTTACTGTTGTTTACTTCGAGTTCTGCTTTCAAAGTATCATTTTCTTTTTTGAGTAGATTTATTTGGTCTTTTAAATGTGAAAAACCAGGTGTTACGTCGCCAACTTCTTCGCTCTCGCCTAATCCCCATCCTTCGTCAGAATTAAAAGGATCTGCTTCTAGGGCTTCATTGTCATCCTCATCTTTCTTGTAGCAATCATATGCTTTTTTAGCTACCATTATTGGTTCTTCAATTCCCATTTCTCCAGTGGGCTGCTTTTGGATGTTTTCGGAAACTTTTTTAGGTACGTGTTTGCTTTCGATGAGGGGTTCATCCATCCCAGATAGAATTTGTGATTCAAGAGCTGACATATCAACGTTCTTTGCATTGAACTCACTCAATTGCTCAATAGTAGATGATATAATCATACCTTCAGTTTTAGGTATGCTCATTTCAAATGTTAGTTTTTGATTTTCTTTTAATTCTTTTATCTGTTCGTCTTTTTGAGAAAGTTTGGTTTGCAATTCTTCATTGGCCTCTTTTAATGATTGCGTTTCAAAAGTTAATTGTTCTATTGCAGAGGCCGCATGGTATATTTTTGCAGTCAGTTCTGATATTTGACTATCCATATTTGATGATAATGTAATGTTGTTTGACTGTTGCATTTGTAGCTTATTATTTAGTTCTACATTTTCTTGGCTCTTACTGTTAACAATAGCATTTAACTTATTTATCTCAGCTATATACTGTTCTGTATAGTCTGGAGTTGTGATCTCTTCTTTCTTAGAATATTTTTCTTCTAATTCTTGGTTAATTCTATGAAGTTCGTCTATATCTATGTTCAGATTTTCAATATTTGTTTTATACTCGCGTAGTTTACCCTCCAATAGAGACACATTTTCACTTAATTTTTCATACTTTTCACTTATTACTTTCTTTTCTTTAATGGCATCCTCAATTTGAGTATTGAATTCAGATTCAAGTTCTTCGATTTCTTGTTTCTTTTGCATTATTAAAGATTGATGATCATGGGTTATTCTTTTCAAGTTGGCATCGAGATCACGAAGTTGAGTTTGATACGTCGATACTTGGGACTCCACCGCGTCCAGTTTATTAGCTTTATCGAGAATAACGTTATAGTGCTCCTGTATTTCAGATAGAGCTTTCCTTAATTTTTGATTATCCTCGTTCAAATGTTGGACCTTAAATTGTAATTCTTTATTTTCGTTATCTATCTCAAAAAGCTGTTTCTCCAGAACCCTGTCATGGTCCATCAGAACAGCTAGTCGACCTACTAACTCATCTTCCTGACTGGTGTATTCCGTGTAAGCCTTATGCTTTTCTTGAAGTTGACTACCAAGCTGATCAGCTTTTCTTTCTAGTGAATGTCTTCTATCTTCCATGACAGAAATACTTTCTTCGAGGCGACAAATGCGGTTCTTATATTTGCTTATCTCGGCTTCTAAGTTCTCAATGAACATATCTCGTTCTTGAACTTTAGCATCGTAACCAAATTGCACTTGTGTTTGTTGTTGTTCGTAATTTTCTACTTTGTTTAACAACTCAGCGATTTGCAATTGTTTTTGATTAATGTCAGCCTCTAAGCTTGCTATTTTTGTTGTTAAGTTCGTAATATTTCTCTGCTCTATTTCAAGCTCAACTAATTTTTTATTTTGTCCATCAATCTGAGCCTTGAGATGCAGATTTTCTTCGCGTGCGAAGTGTAAGTCTTTGTGTAAAACATTCACAGATTCATTTAGTTGAGATATTTCTTGGGAAGACGATATGAGTCTTTCCTGCAAAGACTTGATTTCTGTTTGTAGCTGGTTCATATCTTGGGATTTCTGCTGTTCTAGAGACATTTTTTGTGACTGTAATCGGTTGATCTCTTCCTCGGCATGCTTCAGTTTCTCTTGCAATGCTGGAAGTGTCTCAACTTGTATCAAAAGCTGTTCTAATTGGTCATTTTTAGCACAGACCTGTTTTTGACTTTCCTCATAATGTCCTTCAAGTTCGCTGTACATTGATGACTTCTTTTTAATAGTTAAAGCAAACTTCTTTAGTTTTTCCATCAACTCTTTGTTTTTGGTTTCCAAAGCTACGAATTGTTCAGATGAGTTATTTTTCTCCGAAGACAAGTCATTAAGCTTTCCTTTGGTTTCTTCTATCTGTTGTGTTAATTCATCGACTTGTTTTTCTTTCTCTGATATACTATTTCGTAGTTTTTCGTTTTCTATAGATTCTTTTCGAAGCTGTAATTTAATTTCGTGAATTTCTTCATCACGTTCTTTTGTTTGAAGCGATATAGCCGACATTTCTTCAGAATGCTTTTGCTGTTGGGTTTGAAATTCTTTAATAAGATTTTGCGTCTCAGTGAATGCTTCTTTTAACTTTTTCAATTCTGATTCAAGTGTTCCATTTTTGTTTACCAGTTCACCTTTATGGCAATGCAGTTGCATCTTCTCTTCTTCTAAGATCTTAATTTTATCCTCATTGTCTACTAGTTTTTTCTGGTAGACTGATATTTGTTTATTAAGAGATTTGACAAGTTCTGCGTTCTGATCTTTCGCTTTTTCTTCCTCAAGTAATTCAATAGTAGATTTAAGTTTTTGCGAAACATCATTGAGTTTAGTGATTTGATTGATGTACTCCGTCAATTCTTTGTCTTTTTGTTGTAAGCTATTGCTGTAATTAAACATTTGTTTCTCGTACTCCAATAAGACACTTTCTAGTTCGTTTATTTTAGCGTCGCGAGAACACACGTTATTGGCATATTCTTGATGCACTTTCTGTAATTCTTGCTGCAATACTTCATTCGCTTGTTTGAATTGAATTAATTGCTGTTCAGTTTCTTTATCCTTCTTTGTAGTTTCTAATTCTTGTATCAAATGTTGGTTTTCATCTTTTAAAGATTTTATCTTACTTTCGTAAGACGCGTTTGTTTGTAGTAATTCGTTTTGTTTCTGTTGTTGTTCTTCCATGGATAGTATTTTCATCTGACAATCGCCAATTTCGTCTTCTCTTTCTTTGATTGTATTTTTTAATTTGAGTATTTCTTTTGTTAGTTGTTTTACTGTTTTAGCTCCTTTATTTCCTTTATCTCCAGCTGATTTATCGTCGTGGTGAGTGTCGACTGGCACTCCATCACCTACATCTTCGGACGCTGGCTTAGCAATATCAGCGGTTTCTTTCATAATTTCAATTCTTTCACGCTTCAGATCTTCGATTTGACGCGTAAGTTCTTGGTTCAGATCATGAAGTTCATGTTTTTCATTGCTCAGCATATCTATATTGTTTTGCAAAACAGCACATTGATCAGTCCACTCAGTTATTTTTTTTAATAATGATTCATTTTCCGTTCCGATTTTAGACATTTTTTCCATAACTTCTTGTCTTTCTTGTGTAAATAGTTCAATTTTGGTGTTTAATTCTTCTCTTTGTTCAATTAAACTGTCTATGTTTTTATCATTTTCGGATTCTACATTTTCCTCATGATGGTCATCGCTTTTATCTTCACCAATACCTTTGCTGTATTCTTCTAATTCAAGCTTTTCTTGTGTCGTCAAAGATTCGACAATTTCAATAGATTCAGCGGAACTCACTTTCTCGGCACTCAGTTTTTCAAGTTTATCTGTTAGTTCCATGTTTTCTTGAATATAAGTTTCCAATTTATGTGTAATCTCCTCTTTCTCTTCTTGAAGTATTTTGATAGTTCCGTTTAGATATTCTTTGTCTAGTTTCAAGTTTTCTATAACAAGTTCTAATTCTTTTCTAGCTGCTGTCAGCTCATCGATCTGTTCTTCCATTTGGACAGACTTCATTTCAGTACAAACATGCTCATTTTGAAGTTGTGATATATCCGCCAATTTATCTTCCATCTCATCATTTTTCTGTTGTAATACATGTAGTTCTGAAATGAGAAACAAATAGTTACAAGGTTCCTGTATTGTTTATGCGTATTTTAACTTATTTACTAGATTATACCCATAAATGATAAAGAAAACAATATTTACCTTGGACTAGATCGAATTTCTGTGTTTCCAAAACACTTATCACCTTGAGCCTAGTTTCTGCTAAATTTTCCATTTCTACCATCTTTTTGTAAATGTCGGAATCAGTCACTGTAAATAGTATTTAGAATTTAAATATTAAAGAAATAACATGATCATACAAACGGTCCATGCTGTGCCTTTGAACTGCATTATACTTACGTCGGCCACTATCATAATCAACAAGATGTAATTGTAGATTGCCTTTTTCCTCTTCTAACTCGGCTACTTTCTGAGAAAGTTGATGTAATTCTTCATTCAGCTTCACTATCTGAGCATTTGCATCAGAAACTTTACTAAAGTTATCAATTGTCTTCTGCAACTGCTTCAATTTTAATTTATTGTTAGACTTTACTTTTATCATGTTTTTGTTAGCCGCGTCGATGTCATTGTTGAGGATAAGTATTTGTTCTTCAGCAGCTTTTAACTTTTCTTCAAGTTCTGTGATTGTAACAGATGTGTTTTCTTCTTCAATAGGTTTTGAATCAAGAGTGGATTCTTCTTTTTTATGGTCAATTTCTATCTGTGCTGTTTCTTTATTATCTTCTGGTATGACAGTGCAAATGCCAATGTCTACCATTTCCACAGATTTCTTTTGTTCTTCTACTAAAGGCATGGTTTTGAGTTCAGTTATCAATGCATCTTTTTGAGAGATCGCATATTCTTTTTCCAAGATATCTTTATTGAGGGATTGCACTAACATTTCTAATCTTGTGATTTCACTTTTAGCTGCTTTTTTATCAGTTTCTTGTGGTAATGACTCTGATGATAGTTGGCTCCAAGGAGACTTTGATTTGGCTGCTGTGTTTCTGCCACCCTTGCGAGTAGGCAGGGGACTTCCTTTTTTGCCAGCAGCAGCACTGCTACTTGGTGATTTAGGTTCGGGATTAACAGTTGCTAGTTTATTTTCGAGTTCTTTATTCGTTTGCCTAATTTGACAGTTCAGTTGCTCCAGTAACTCAATTTTCTTGGTTAATTCAACCATACCTGAAATTTCTAGAGAACCTTTCTCTTCTTCAACATCATCTTTTTCTTTCTGAGATGGTGCATCAGTTGGTATTATTTGTGATAATTCTGTAATCTTATCTTGCAACCTTAGTATTTCTTGGTTCTTAGCTTCTAATTCTTCAGTTAGTTTAGAGTGGGCAACACTAATTTCAAATCTAGATGTTTCCAAAATAGTATTGGCCTCTTCCAAGTTTTGGATTTTTTCGTCTTTTATTCCAATTTCCTTGAGTAAATTCTGCTTTTCTTGTCTCCATTCTGTTTCCATAGCAATAAAATTCTCCTGCATTTTTGTCATCTGCTGTCTTGTGTCTTCAAGCAGAGACAAGGAGTCCTTTTCTGAAATACATACAGGGTGTTAGTGTGGACACCGTTATCCTTGAAACCAGGGGTTTGGTTTCATTAGTAGAACCTAAAACCAATGAAAAAAAGCAACCTTTTTTTTTGAATAAAATCCACTATTTTCTTCAAGATCATTTCACCCTAATGCACTCGGAAACAGCTGACCGCCGACCGGGTCAACGACCGCGCCCCAGCCCGCGCGCCCGCGCAGCGATCGAGTGAACAGTCGTCACGAGTACCTCAGTCGGCCAGCTGTCGCCAAAGCGAATCCACGTCGCTCGTCGGAGCGCGCGCCGCGTAGCGAGTCCTTAGTTTCTCGCGCGTAAATTTAGTGCTATGTCTTACACAAGTGAACAGTGGACCGAAATGGTACGGCTTTACGCCATCGCGGGTGATAAATAACCTGTACGAGGCTCGTAGGATGTATGCAGACATCAGATTCTCGAGTGCTCAACAACAATGTGTGAATTTTGAACAGTAGGTAAGTTAGTAGATATTCAATCTGTTTATGACGACCCACTCACCTCTGCGTAAATTTAATCGGTGATTTTTAACTGTACGTACATGAAATTGTGATGAACTTTTTAAATACGCCAAAATACCTACTCAGTAGTTTGGATTACTTTTCATTTTCTTTGTTGTCACATCAAAGTTACATTTAGACTCATCACGCAACACGTAAGGTAGGTATTTTGCCAGGAAAAGTTGAATTTATCAGGTAATGTTACGAGAATTCTGTAAGTAGATAGATGCCTCGACGGGCGGGCAGCAATTACGTCACTCGTGTAGTCGGGCTAGCCATGATTTCGGGGACATCGTCGGATAATTTAATTTAATTTTTTTTTTAAGATAATCCCTTATCCAGTTTTTTAACTCTGTCCTATATTTTTTTATTTATGTCAACTACCCGTGGTTTGAGTGACAACGGTGTTTACCCTTACACCCTGTATAAGAGTGTAGGGTTTAATGGGTAATTAAATTAATCAATTCAAGTGAACCTTAACCAACCTTTTTTGCTTAAGCTATCTGACATGAGCGTCGTCGCCTTATTTTTTGCTTCAATAATTTGGTCTTTTTCGGTAAGCTTCTCCTGTAGGTCTAGAATAGTCGTTTCCATTGCTCTCATTTTAATTTGCATCACACTCAATGAGTTTTCTTTGTCTTTGATTGTGTTTATAAGTTGTGTAACATCACTGTTGTCTGCTGTCTGAAATCAAAATAAATATTGTCTGCAAGGAGGTTTTATACACAAAACTTGTATATTCACTTATACACAATATTTCTGGTTCTACATAGCTAGTATATCAAAAGATTCAAGTATCAGACTAGCAGTTTTCCACGGTTGATGATGTGTGAGGGCGTTAATATATAAATTACGTACTGGTTGGATTGGAACCCAATAAAAAGGATATAAGCAATCTAACCCAAGCCCTCTTAATGTGCACGTCTTTCTACATCGTTCTCACATATAAATATGTATATCCACACATAAATGATGTAACCAAGATTTTGTAACGATATATTGATTTAAAAGAGTGTCCACGGAGTTTCTTGCCCGTTCTTCTCCATAGAGATCTACGCTAGGGAATGGGCAACGACAGTACTTTCTCAAGTTATTATGCCTTGAGACTGTGACCGTAGCTTTGATTTTATTTGTATTTTGACATTCAAAAGTGCCGTAATGGTCTAGTTGAAATAAATGCTTTGAGTTTGAACCAACTTAAACTTATGATAATAATACAATTTCACATTTACATATTAATAGAACAGGCTTCATAAAAATAAATCATACATAGGTACCTTTTTCACTTCTACTTTGGTATCGACAGTAGATTCCCTCCTGATTGTGGTTGGTTTTGTCATGGGTTTTTTACTAATTTCCTTGTATTGTCTTATCCTCTCCATGAGTAGTTCTTTCTGTTTCAAGGTGTTTGCCAAGCTCTCACTAATGCCAGGAACTAGAAGAAAAAAGTTAAAGACAAGTTTTTATCATATGCTAAAAATTTTACTCCAAGTACGAGTTAAAGTTTATCATTCTGAGTGTGTTTGGAGGAGAACCAAATGCCTAGGCATTAAGATGACCGAAAGTTCGGCCCGATGCTAGCGTTGTTGGCGCTGTGGCCTAGTTTCGGCTGCCATCCCGCTGAAACTACGGCCGAAAAGAAAGAGATTCACATGTACATTCATAGTTGTGCCCAGGGATGTTGCGAATATTCGCATCCGCATCCGCAAATGCGGAGCATCCGCATAGATTTGGACTTCTGCTTCCGCATTCGCATCCGCAATAATCAATGCGGATTTTCATGCGGATGCGAATATAATACATCTTGCGACAAGAAAAAAAATGGACGGAGCCGGCGAGTGGGGCGTGCCGTTCGCACTTGACAATGACCAATGGGAGCAAAAAAATTGGTGGATTAGATCCGAGGATCCGACGCGTTTGTTGTGGTGCATTATTTGTTTATTGTAAATAAATCATAACGTGTTTGTTTGCGCTGTGGATTACTTTTCGTATAGATAGATTTTGAATGTTATTATGATACAATAATCATTAAGTAATTGTTTATGGCATGTATTTAATGCGGCAACTAAGTAAAATGAATATAGGTTTAAAAAAAAAATAGAGTGGGTACCATATATAATGGGTTGGCAGCTAATAAGGAGTATCGTAATAAGTAATAGGTAGCATATTAATATATCAGTAATAAGCTCCGTTTTAATTTAAACTAGCATCAAGTTTTTCTTTTGGGAACTGAATTAATATCTAAGCGGAAACTTAATGGCGAAAATAAAATAGAAAATGGGCATTCATTACTTCTACTACCACATACCCTTCTAACCTAACCTGTCCGTGTCGGGATGCCCCAAGTCCCGAGCTCGCTTCGCTCGCTCTTGCATCCTTAGTCAAATAAATAAATAAATAGTTGGTAATATATTATCTTTGCCACCCTACTAACATTATTAGTCGCCAAGTCATTATTTATAGCTCCTCGCCTAATATTTTATTTGACTGGTATAGTTTATTTGCTACCTAAACGCAGCTGCTAGTTTTTAGTTTTTATAACACCTTTAATTTTGAACCTTACATAATATAATAGTCGCGGAAATATTTAATCGCTGGCGAGTTATTTTATTTGTTGCAAACATTTAGTCGACTTTTAAGTTATTAGTCACTCGGAAAATAATAAGCTATTGTTTATTGGGAAATCATCAGGTAAATGCCATTATGTTACACCGGTAATACGTTTTATTGTAGGTAAAGTTTATCGTTTTAAATATTCTTTATTTTTCCAGCGAGGTTCCCGTTAAAGGATAACCGGACAACGGTAGCCCCGATGCTCTTCTCCGCAAAGAATTAGTTAACTATTTATCGTAACAAAAAAAGAGTGGATTTAGATGAAAATCCACTTAATTGGTGTAAAGTTAACCGTTGTGAATTTATAATTCTCTCCAAATTAGCTTGCATATATTTATCACCCCTACCAGCCAGTGTTCCCAGCGAACAACTATTTAGTGGAGCTGGGTTAATATAAAGGGTGTAAAACACCTCTTAACGAATCCAAAAACCACTTTTTCTCCCCGTCATTGCGATATTTTTTTTGGTCTACACCATACCTGGGAACCTTCTAGTTACGGAGATATTGGGGGTCAAAGTTCCAACTTTTAGACAATTTTTATTGTAAGATTTTTAATTTAAACACGTCTACGACCCCCGTATTAATCAATCCATACATCAGCACAATGTTTTAAGTGCGTTTTCAGTTATTTATGCACTTAAAATGTAAATAATTATCCTTTTAAAATCCCAAAATCCGCATCCGCATCCGCATCGAATCCGCATCCGCGGATGTGAACTTCTAATAATCCGCATCTGCATCTGCATCCGCGGATGTCTACATTTTTGCATCCGTAACAACCTTGGTTGTGCCATAGCTTGTTCATGCTTGCTCCGCGAACTTTGCGGCAAGGTACAGAATCAGATAGACATGCTATGCTGAATAGCATTTATGTGGAGTATAAATATAAAAGTTGTAAAGGCAATCTTACTGTTCAAAGCATCCTGGACAGACAATGTAGTGGAGGTGTCGGTTGCAGCAGAGTAGCCAGTCCTCTCACTCATGGTGGATGCCATTTCAGAAGCCGTGTCGCACACATCATCCTCTTCTGAAAATTACAAACGAATTGACGATAAGAAATGAAGATTGGTTGAAAAACTTGATTTGGTGAAGATACATACTGTAGAATTTTTATTCAAGTTTTGTTAGAATTATTGATTCTATAAATTTTGTCACAAACACATCTAACTTTAATTTAATGAGTTTTGTAATAGAATGTGGGATAATGTGTATTATGTATGATCCAAACCAAGAGGAGTCTTATTCTTATTTTGATGTCACTATTTCAGTATTTTTGTTACATTTGGAACACTTCCAAATACTCACTATAAATCATTCAATGTGCAATGTTTTGATTTTATCAGTAATGTTTTCCTGTAGCTTCAAGTACAATCTATAACATTTTTAGAAAGAGCTTGATTGAAAGATGTTATTATACTGGGAAACTGAAGTTAAGTTATTGTTATAATAACCATATTACTGTTTTATTTTGACAAAGTTATATAACAAGATTATTATACTAATTTTAAGGTTCAAAAAGTGCAAGATTGGAGGATCATTATCAGTTAACCATGAGTTATTTAGTTTCTAAATAAATAATTAAAATCTTACCAAAAGGTCTTCCCAAGAGCTCTGCAGTTGCTTTGCGGTGTTCTTTGATCCTCTTTGACACAAGTGCTGCATTCTCAAGACACTTTTGTGCTCTCTCAAACTTGATTTGTCTCTCAGAAGATATTGATGCACGATGAGATGTCTACAAATAGTTTATAAACCATTGATCAAATGATTAATTGTAAACTTGCCTAGTAACCAGCTTGCTGGTTTGATTGTTTGTGTACAATATGGCTGATGTTTTTATAGCCAGCTGATGGAAATCGATACCTAAATTTTAGTTTAAGTTTAGTAAGAATGTCCATTATATAGGTTACTCAAAATAACTGAACTTTAAATTATGTGCATTACTAAAATAGTTATGACTATCTACATCTTGTTGAATTACGTAGTATGTATTTTAAAAGTCAATAGCAAATCGAAACACCAACGTCCTTGTATTGCTCGTGTCATGCAAATAATAAGTTAGAATCGTACAGAAGTTCGCAGATAATGTAGTATTTACCTTAGAAGTTTTTACACTTCCTACGACACTGGAAACTTCGCTAGTTGATGCTATATTGCTGTCAACAGGATCAAGTTGCTCCCTTTCGGGAGGATTATTGTTTTTATTGTCCGACATAGCCTAGTGCTCTCTGTCAACATGAATAATAAACGTAGTACACGGTGCACAATCACTACTCCAATACTCTTTTTAAAACAGGTACAACAAAATAACAGAAATGTTAAAACTAGTTATCAAAATATTTAGCCACCACCACTGAGCACTAATTGCCAATAAAGCTTGCCATTACATTTTTTATCCACGTCAGCAGTGGTACCACTAGCAAAAAGTGGTGGTAATGACAGAACAGATGACATTATGTTGTTGACAACTCGATTGTGACAACTGTCAAACAGTTCAGCAAAACTTCCATGCAGTTTAGAAAATTTATTTTTCTTATATAACTTATATCTATGAAAATACCTACTCTACGTCTGTGGAAAACACGTCGTCTGGGGTCCAGACCATAGATATATAATTCCGTAGATTGGTAATGTCAACAATCAAACGAGACCAAAAGCCATTGATCTAAGTATGTGCAAAATGTGAGTGTGTGCATAGATAGTGTTGTGACTCGTTGTGACTTGTCTTTATGGTCTCTATCGATAATTTATGTGACGTGTCATGAGTCATTCTGTTAAATGTTCGGCACTTCACATTGGTATTCGTGTTCGCGTATTTGTCTTATTCGCCTAAATGTGAAGTAGCTCTATTCGTCTATTTTTGCCTATTCTCACGAACAAGACGAATGCGCCAAATACCCGAACACCCGCATATTTGTTGTTCATGAACGATGTGTAGTCGGTGTATTCGTGTTATTCGGAATTAAATACGATTATCTCTCGATATACCAGGGGATCCTAAGTTAACCCGAAGGATTCTCGAGCGTCCCTAGACATTTCTATTAATGCTTTGCGATGTCATCCCACGCTGTGCCACTAACTGAGCGGCCATACAGGAAAATAGTGAAACAATAAGATTTACATAAAAAATGATTTATTAATGAAATGCACAGTTTGAATTTTTAAGTACCCTTAAAAATAAAAATAGGCCTAGGTGGGATCCTTATGCAATATCAAACAGACAATAGCTTAAAACCCATTGCTTATTTTAGTAGGGTGACAAGTAATGAAGAAAAGCACTAACATAGTTACGAGCTTGAAACGCTCGCTGTCGTTGAATTTCTTAAGCGGTTTCGAATATATTTAACAGGGATTAAAGTTAAAGTCATGACAGATTGCTCAGCATTACGAACAACTCTTGTAAAACGAGATTTAATTCCACGAATAGCTCGTTGGTGGCTCACAATACAAGAATTTGATCTTGAGATTGAATATAGGCCAGGGGAACGCATGAGGCACGTAGATGCATTAAGTAGGAATCCCGCGACTAATGCAATACTTATGATCGAAAATTCCGATTGGTTGATAACCCTACAGATACAAGATGATAATATACAAAACATTATTTCTAGACTTCGTGATAACTCCGATTCGAATTTATCTGCAAATTATATAATAAAAGATAATATACTCTATAGGAAAACTGTCGCTGGAGAACGGTTTGTCATCCCAAAGTTAGCTAAATACGGTTTACTACAAAAACTTCATGACCAGATAGGCCACCCCGGTCTTGAAAAATGTGAAAATTCTATTAAGGCTCAATTTTGGTTCGAAGGCATGACCAGATTTATACGAAAATATATAAACTCTTGTTTACAATGTGCGTTTAATAAGGGCAACTATGGTAGGTTGGAGGGTGAATTATATCCAATTAACAAGCCAGCCATACCTATGCATACGTTGCATGCTGATCATTTAGGTCCTTTTGCCAAAACTCGTAAAGGAAATACTTATATATTAGTAGTTATCGACGCTTTTACTAAATTTGTATTTGCACGACCAGCTAAAAATTGTAGTTCAATAGAAACCATTAAATTACTAAAAGAAATTATTATGCAGTTTGGCTATCCAGTTAGAGTAATAACAGACCGAGGTAAAGCTTTTACGAGCAGATACTTCAAACAATTTTCCGAGGAAAACCAATTCAAACATATATTAAATGCTATAGCCAGTCCTCGCTCCAACGGGCAGGTCGAACGAGTAAATCGCACATTATTAAATGGTCTTAACACTATATCCGAAAGCGAATGTACATGGGATAATAAGCTAGATGATGTAGTATGGGGAATCAATAATACACCCAATGCTACTACTGGCTTTTCGCCATTTAACCTTATGTTCGGTCATACTGTCTGACGCACCCAATACTTCTGAAACTCAACAGAACCAACTGCAGGCCAATAGGGAAACTGCTAAGTTCCGTATCGATAGAAATATGACTTCCATGAAAACGCGATTCGACAAAAAACGTAGGAAATGTATTAAGTACACCGTAGGTCAACTAGTTCTTTGGAAAGGTGGTGTAGCTAGAGATGCGACCACTGGGGTTACTAAAAAACTTATTGGGCGATATACAGGTCCCTAGAAAATATCTAAGGCCGAACAGTCGCTGGACCGATATACAATTTCGAGTATAAAGGGTATGAAAGGCTACAAAAAGTTTAGTGCGGTAGTTCGTGGTGAAACTCTTCGGCCATACAAACCAACTATATCCGAGGACGACAGTTCAGGCAGTGACCGAGAAGTAGACAGAGACGATTTGATTGATCTTCTTGAAAGTTAATTAACACAATATACTGATCGTTGCAGATGTGTGACTCTTAATTATTTGAATCTTGTATTATCTTATGGCTAAGTTTAATGAACCAAAATATAGTTATTTCTTTGAATTATACCTATCATTAATAATCATTTCATAATTTCACTGTGTGACAATAATTATTGACGACAAATCCACTACATAACGATATGATACCATGTAAGTAAGGACAGCTGTGTGATCAACTACATCAGTATATTTTATGACTACGTGATCTAAAATCTAAGTATTAGTAAAGGCTGCTGTGTGATCTAGTTAATATTTATAGGGATGGCTATGTGATCAAGTCCATAATAATAGAGACAACAGGCAATTGCGCTGTGTGATCAAGCTGTGTGTACAAGTCCATGATAATGGCCGCTTTGTGATCAATAGGGACGGCTTTGTGATCAAGTCCACTACAGAGACTGCTTTGTGATCAAGTCCACTACAGGGACGGCTTTGTGATCAAGTCCACTACAGGGACGGCTTTGTGATCGAGTCCATAATAAGGACGGCTTTGTGATCAAGTCCATAATAAGGACGGCTTTGTGATCAAGTCCATAATAAGGACGGCTTTGTGATCAAGTCCATTATGTTAGCTGTGTGACCAAGACTTAATTTGTAAAGATAGCTGTGCAATACTTCTAAATGCGAAATCTGACCTATATACATTATCTGGACCAGTAAAAACAAATCAAAAGGCTGTGTGATAAGTGAAAAAAAAAAAAAAACCTAAACAAAAGTCATTATCTAATATATTCAAACACGATAATAATTATATTTAATTTATAATATTTCACAAACAACAAGTTACTGCTGTACATTTTTTCTATTTCAGGACGCCGGGCAAGCTGCTGAAGGAAGTAACGAGGGCCGTGGGACACGGCCTATGCAGGATGGCCGAGTGTTAACAAGTACCAAATAGTATGCGACGGTTATGACGTAGTACATAGTTGATTTATTCCTAAAATACTTTTAAATGTTCTCATTAATATCTAAATAATATTCTTTGTATTTATTTTTGTCATTAGTCATTTACTTGATTTTTTATAACAATAATTTAGTATTTCTTAGCGTATTGAGAAGTAATTGACAGTTGATTTGAATATGGCGGTTACGTGTATAAAGAGGGAGGCAAATCATTTTAACGGACATTACATTGTGAACTAGTGATAAGGACGTTACTCTGCCCAAATACAGACTGAGTGTGAAATATAGTTCGTATTTAATTGTGCTAAACCCTGCTACTGAACAACAGGTCTCTATCGATAATTTATGTGACGTGTCATGAGTCATTCTGTTAAATGTTCGGCACTTCACATTGGTATTCGTGTTCGCGTATTTGTCTTATTCGCCTAAATGTGAAGTAGCTCTATTCGTCTATTTTTGCCTATTCTCACGAACAAGACGAATGCGCCAAATACCCGAGTGTGCGTTTCGATGGCGCGGCCATGACGTTTTTTTTAAAAAAAAATTATGCCATGATTTTGTAAAAATTTGTAAAAGTAGACTCCCAAAACCATAAATTTGTCAAAGCTATGGTTAAAAAGTTATAAGGGTTTGAACGTGGCCGCGCCATTGAAACGCTCCGAACCGCGCGGCCACGGAGATCTTTAAAACTAAGCATTGCAGAGATCTGAAATTTTGCTAAGTAACAGATTGAATTTGTAAAAAATTTGTAAAAATATAGAAAAAAATCCTGGGCTTATATTTTAGGAGCTGTAAGACTAATACGCCATGGCCGCGCCATCGAAACGGTGAAAACACATTTTCGCCGATATCTCGCTGAAAAAGCAACGCAGACATCTGAAGTTTTTTGTAAAACCCAGATTTGAATTTGTCAAAACTAGTAAAAAATAAACAAAAATCCTCAGTTTACATTTCAGGAGCTATAAGACTAATACGCCATGGTCGCGCCATTGAAACGGTGAAAACACATTTTCGCCGATATCTCGCTGAAAAAGCAACGCAGACGTCTGAAGTATTTTGTAAAAACTGGATTTGAATTTGTCAAAACTAATAAAAATGAAATAAAAAGTCCTAGGTTCATATTTCAGGAGCTGTAAGACTAATCGTTCTCTCGTTACTTAGGGGCAGGGACTTAGAAAAAAAACGAATATAAAAAAAAATACGATTTTCGCGGGTTTTTTTACATCTTCTCATGGTTTACGACTAGAGCAACAAATTATTTCCCGATAAGTTTTTCATCCGAGCTACCATTTTAAAAATATACAGGGTTTTTCAAAAAACTTAAATAAAAATAAACAGCTCCTAACTCGGAGACGGTGCGTTATAGGATCATGCTTTTCAGAAGCTAAATGGTTTCTATGGTCAAGATCAATATGATACTGCAATAAAATTGTTAAAATTTCGAAAAAAAAACAAAGAACGAAAAATTTTCTAAGTCCCTAAAATTTTTTCACCGTTTCAATGACGTTTTAGTCTTACAGCTCCTGAAATATGTACCTAGGATTTTTTATTTCATTTTTACTAGTTTTGACAAATTCAAATCCAGGTTTTACAAAAAACTTCAGACGTCTGCGTTGCTTTTTCAGCGAGATATCGGTGATTACGTATTTTTTCACCGTTTCAATGGCGCGGCCATGGCGTATTAGTCTTATAGCTCCTGAAATGTAAACTTGAGGATTTTTTGTTTATTTTTTACTAGTTTTGACAAATTCAAATCTGGGTTTTACAAAAAACTTCAGATGTCTGCGTTGCTTTTTCAGCGAGATATCGGCGAAAATGTGTTTTCACCGTTTCGATGGCGCGGCCATGGCGTATTAGTCTTACAGCTCCTAAAATATAAGCCCAGGATTTTTTTCTATATTTTTACAAATTTTTTACAAATTCAATCTGTTACTTAGCAAAATTTCAGGTCTCTGCAATGCTTAGTTTTAAAGATCTCCGTGGCCGCGCGGTTCGGAGCGTTTCAATGGCGCGGCCACGTTCAAACCCTTATAACTTTTTAACCATAGCTTTGACAAATTTATGGTTTTGGGAGTCAACTTTTACAAATTTTTACAAAATCATGGCATATTTTTTTGTTAAAAAAAACGTCATGGCCGCGCCATCGAAACGCACACAATACCCGAACACCCGCATATTTGTTGTTCATGAACGATGTGTAGTCGGTGTATTCGTGTTATTCGGAATTAAATACGATTATCTCTCGATATACCAGGGGATCCTAAGTTAACCCGAAGGATTCTCGAGCGTCCCTAGACATTTCTATTAATGCTTTGCGATGTCATCCCACGCTGTGCCACTAACTGAGCGGCCATACAGGAAAATAGTGAAACAATAAGATTTACATAAAAAATGATTTATTAATGAAATGCACAGTTTGAATTTTTAAGTACCCTTAAAAATACCAAGCTTATTATAGAATTGTCGAATACTATTGTAAAATATGCACTTTTAACAACACTAGTTGACTCACCAACGCGCCGCCGCACCGGCCGACAGTCTGACAACGACTGATTGCCCCTCGTGAGAATTCGCTGTACCCCCGCAGGGGGGCACGGCAGGCGGGTTTTGGGCTTCGCCCTTAGTCCCGCGGGATCAGTTGCGCCCGTAAACATACGGGCGCCGTCATTAGGTTGGCCGATATAGGCCGCAGCCAGTGGCGAGCGCGCTTGCGCCGCTCGCCTGTGGGTTAGTGTCGCATAGTGTGTGTAGAGGGCGCCACGGTGTTAACCGTATCTTCACGCCGCCTCGGCGGTCTGTCACCGCCAGGTGGAACTCCCGGTGCCCCGGGAGAAGCCTAGCGGGTGATGACCAGCCAGAGGCGGCTAGGGCTGCCCCCTACCGGAAGAGGGGCCCCCGCCCACAACGTTATCGAAGCTAGCCGATGCGCTCCGGGCAAAGGGGCCATGTATGTATGTGTGGACGGTATTGTATTATAGTAACACCGCCCATGTTTGCGAATAGATAGCGTGCCCGCGCCGCTATGTATCGCGTGTGTTTATTCGTGTGTGGAGTCGTGCGGGTATGAGGTGGGGGGTGGACGTCGTGCCTATATTAACTTAGAACACGACGTTTCACCAGGTGTGAGTAGTGGGTGTGGAGTCTTATTGTAGAGTGTGTCGCAAGCTATAAATAAATATATAATAGCGACACACTCTGGGGTCAGTCCGGTAGTGTGGTGTCGTCACGCACGTCCGCCACGAGATCGCGCGGTAGGCGCTGTGGCGGGCGCCCCGCGTCGGGTGGCCGTGTGTGCCATGGCGCTATTTCCTTTATGTGGGGCCAGGCAGAGGCATCGGCGCGCGCGAACATGTTGGACGCGAGGCGGCCGCAGAAGCCTTCTAGGCTTTCGATGTCCAGGTCCCGCTGTATCACTGCGTTCCTCACGAAGCGCGGAGCAGCGGTGACTTTCCTTAGGCTGATGTTTTGCTGTCTTTGTAGGAGTTCCTTGGTGTGTTCGCTCGTGAGGGCGTACCAAGCTGGCGCGGCGTACGTGAGCAGTGGACGAAGGTACGTTTTGTACACGCCCAGCTTGGCACGCAGCGGGAGGCGGGACCGGAGCACTGGGAGGAGCAGGAAGCGGGCGCTCCTGCTCTTTGCGATGATTGAGCGGACGTGCGGCACCATGGTCAGGTTGCTGTCGAGCGTGACGCCGAGGTACTTGGCCTGCGACGACCACTCGATTTCCGTGTCCTGTAGTTTCAAGGGTGGTGGCCTTTTGAGGCCTCCTACGGTCAGTGCTTGGGTTTTACCCACGTTCACCGACAACCTCCATTTGGACAGCCATTCCGGCAGAAGATCTAGCACGCGCTGCATTTTGATGGCCGCGTGCTGCACGTTCAGCGATGTTGCTATGTACGCGGCGTCGTCGGCGTACAGCGCGAGCGTGGTGTCCTGTGTGCTGGGGATGTCGTCGGTGTAACATGAGTAGCACCACGGAGAGACGCAGCTTCCTTGAGGCACTCCGGCCGCGATGGGACGCGCGCTGGATAGCGCGCCGTCGACCACCACCCTGAAGGTCCTGTCCGTGAGAAAGGAGGAAACCACTTGTACTAAGCGACGAGGCGCGTCTGTCTTCGACAACTTGTATAGCAGACCGGCGTGCCATACTTTGTCGAACGCTTTTTCCATGTCGAGGAATACTGCAACCGCGCGCTCTTTCTTATTCACTGCTGCTGTGAGCAGGTGCAGTACCCTCGACAGCTGGAGCGTCGTTGAATGTTCCGAGCGAAACCCAAACTGTTCGGGGCGTGGCTTGATATGTTGATGCAGGTGTCGCAGCAGGAGTTGTTCAAACACCTTGGAGATGCAGGACAGGAGCGTGATGGGCCGGTAGCTCGCCGGCTTCAGGACATCCTTGTGTGGCTTGGGCAGCATTGTGACGCGCCCCTCCTTCCACGCAGCCGGGAAAACCCCGGTGCGTAGGATTCCAGTGAACAGGCGCGCCAGTGCCGCTACTGTTCTGTACGGCAGGTGGCGCAGCGCTGTGTTGGTTATTCCATCCGCGCCTGGGGCCTTTCTCGGCTTTGTCCTGAGGATGGCGCGTCTGACTGCACAAGGGGAAAAGAAAATAGGCTCTTCATCGGGAGCAACCGGCGAGGCGAAGTACTCTCCAAGGTGCCTCTCGACTGCTGCGATGTGGTCGGCTTCGTTGGTTGGGTTTGGCTGGAACTGACGCTCCAGGTGCTCAGCGAAGATCTCCGCGCGGTCTGCTGCCACATATCTGGGCGCCCCGTCGCTGTGTGTTAATGGCCGTACCGGGGCTGGGGTGTTCGAGAGCGATCTACAGAGCCTGTGAATCGACGGCCAGTCACCCTCTGCCGCGTCGATTCGTTCCTCCCAGCCCGCGGCGTTAAGTTCCTGCAGCTTGGCCCTGACCTTCTCCGCCAGTCTGTTGAGGTCGCGCTTGGTTGTGGGACAACCGGTGTCTTGCCACCGCCTGCGTAGTCGCCTGCGTTCGGCGATCATCCTCTTAATGTGTGAGGGGAGGGGCTTGTACGCAAGTCCGCTCCCCGGCTGCGTCGGCGGGGTTGTCGTCGCTTCGTCCAGCGCGCGCTGGATGCAGGCGGTGCGCTCCTCTGCCAGTTTGTTGACATCGGCGGCGGTCTCAATGGGCCAAGTGGGTGTGGTGGTCTCCATCCTTTCTTTAAAGAGGTCCCAGTCCGTGATCCGACGTGGCGCAGGAGGCGAGAGTCTGGTCGGCGTCTCTGTCAGGACGACGAGTACAGGTTGGTGATCCGATTGTAACTCGTCGTCAATCACTTGCTGCGTGAGCTGGCAACCGAGGCCCTGGTGGATCACGATGTCCAGCACGTCCGGCGAGTGTGCTTGCTGCTCTGGGTAGTGGGTGGGAGTATCAGGGCCGGACACCGTGTATCCATGGGCCTCTGCGTCCGCTAAGAGTCGTCCGCCCCAGTTATTCTGGACGCGGCTGTTCCATGCCGGATGCTTGATGTTAAAGTCGCCGGCAAGGAGTGTCGGTAGCGGCGACATTAGGACGCCTCTGAGCTCGCCTAAGTTGAAGGCGAGATGCGGTGGTCGGTAGGCGGCGTATATGTTCATGTCCTTGCCGGCGACGTGGATCTGTAGTCCCAACGCCTGGAAGGACGTGGTGTTCACTGCTGGGAGCGGCTGGTGGACGACTCTACGGTTGACCAGCACCGCCAGTCCGCGGTAGGAGACGCCGTGCGGTGACCTCTCATCCCTCCTATAGACGAGGTAGCCTGGAAACCCGATCTTGTCCGCGGGCCCCAAGTGGGTTTCGCTGATGAGCGCCACGTCGATTTTTTGTTCCCTGAGGAGGAGGCGGAGTGGGGCGACCTTCTTCTTGAGGCCGCGGGCGTTCCAGTGGATAATCCTTAACGAGTTAGCCATGGTACAGTCTGAGTAATTCGGCCAACCCGTCAAGGATCACCATGCCCGCATCCTGTCCCTGCCTGATAGCGTGGATCAGGTCCATCAGTAGCTTGATGGCGCAGGCCGTGAATTCTTTATTTTCGTGGGGAGGTTGTCTCTCTTGTGATACTAGATGGCGCCACTGTTGATTACGGGCGCCGTGAGCGGTTTTTTGTTGTTGTTGTTGTTGTTGTTGCGGCTGCTGTTGGGTCGTCTTCACCACTTGTGGGGCAGCCGAGGCCGCTGTTGTGGGAGGGGCGGGCTTGTCCGTCCGTTTCCCCGATTTAAATTTCATGGCACCCGTAATTGTGGCGCCTGGCGAAATTGTGGCGGCAATGTTTGTTTCCGCCGTCGCTTTTGTTACGACGGCGTGTGAGATTGCGGCCTGCGCCGCGGCAGGGGCAGTGCCCTTTTCTTGTTGTTGTTGTGGCGCGGGTGGCAGGGGAGTTTTCCCCTTTTTCCTTCCCCCGCGCCTTCTCTTCCTCCGCCTCGAGGCAGCGGCATTCTTGGTGGTGGGCCCGTTCGCTGCCGCCGTCAGTGTTGCGCTCGGGGCCTCGTGATCTTCCGCGTTGACTTCACGGGGCCGGCGCTGGCTCGCTGTGATGGCGACAGTGCCCGCTCTCTTGTTTTGTGCTTCTTTCTTCAGCACCGGGCATCTTGTGCTGCATGCCGGGTGGTCGCCCGCGCAGTTAGCGCAGGTGGCCGGCTCTTCTCTGGGGCGCGGGCAGTCACGCGCGGCATGTCCTTCGCCGCACCTCACGCAGGCGAGCGGGCGGTGGCATTGGTGTGAACTGTGACGGAATTTCTGGCACCGATGACACTGAGCGGGCCCACGTTTACTCCGCCACGCCTCGACACGCACCCCGCGCATGCACATGAGCGTGGTGGTGTCGTAGATTCTTCTAATGTCCGTCTGCCTCCTCAGCACTGCATGGAAAATGCAGCCGGGTCGTCCTCCACGCGCGTTAATGTTACGCACATACTCCGGCTCAAATCCCAGCAGGCTGAGCTCCTCTATAATGTCGTTGGGATCTGTGTCCGCCGGCAGCCCTCTGATAGCCACCTTTAGGCTACGCTCCGCTTGCAGCGAGTAAGCGAACCAACTTATTCCGTCCGACCTTTCCAGGTCTGTGAGATATGACTGGGTTACCCTATACTCGTCATCATTCTCCGGGAGGATCTAAAACCCCCCTGGAAAGGACGAGCATTCGGTGGGTGACCCAGCCTTATACTTAAGGCCCTAAAGTGGGCGGCCCAGTTGGGTAACTTCTCCACTATAAGCGGAGGGTAGCGTGGCCGTTTCCCCTTGCCGTTCTTTGCGGCCGTAGTAGCGCTTGCGCTCTGTGCGGGGGCTGCGGCGGTAGGTGTCGTCTGTCCGGTAGTGTCGACTTGTCCAGTAGTGGGACGGCGGGTCGCTTCGGCGAACGTCGGCGAGCCGGCTCCCGCTCGACCGCGCGCGTCGCGCTGCGGGAGCGGGGAGTCGGGGCACGGTCGCTTGGCCTCTTCATCGGCCTCGCCGTCGGAGCTCCGTGGTCGTCGTTGGGCCCGGGCCTCGGAATGGTACTCGAGCCCGAGGGCCAATACGTCTTCGGTATACATGTCGCTGCCTGTGTCGTATTCGTCATAGTGTACGTTTAGATTACTGACCTCAGTTTGGTCCGGGATCTCATGGTGGCCGTGGTGAGCTGGTGTGGAGAAGGAGGCTACCGAAAGGTCGCTCCCCTCCCTTGACGAGCACGGCGACATCGCTGCTGGAGAATCCCGGGCAGCGGTTCTCGGAGGCGGCGGCGACATGGGTGCGTCCGGTCCGTGGAGTGTTGCGGCGGCTGAGCCTGCCAGCATGCGGATGGGCGCGGGCGCTGTAATGCTCGCGACGCGGCCCGTAGCGGGCGCAGAGCGTGCGCTAGCGTTTGAACGCGCGCCGGGGCGCGCGGAGGTGAGCGCGGGCGGCGCGGGACGAGTCGAGATGCTCGCTACGTGAGCGAGGGGCGCGGGCGCCGAGCGGGGCGCGGGCGAGGTTGCTACGCGCGCGCTTGCTAAAGCGGGGCGAGAGGCAGAGGTGCCTGTGGGGCGCGGGTTTGGTGCGCGTGTTGTTCCCGCTGGGACCGGTGCCTGCGTTGGGACAGGACGGAACGCGGGTGGCCTAATAGGCACGGCAGGTTGGCGCGGGTTTAACAGAACCTGGCTCGTTGTCGGCGCCTGCGACAGCGGGGTGGCGATTGTAGGTGATGGGGTGCGCTGGGTGGCACCTGTAGCGGCGGTGTGCGGGTGGGCACCGGGCGGCAAGCCCCCGATATTCGGGAGTGACGACGACCGGTCCCCCATTTGGTTGCTCATTTTTCTGTCGAACGCAGCTGGGTGTGATACTTCCGCAGCCTCACGATGGACGAGGTGTTGCAGCCATCGGGAGTCGTGTGGAATATTCCGTCGCGATAAGAAACCGTTGGCGACGGAGTTTTTTTTCTTTGTTCTACAAAGTGAGCGGCTCGGGCGGTAGACGGAGAACCGGAATTGCGCGCCTACCCTCGGACGCTGTGATTTTTTCCGGCGCTCGGCCAATCACAGCGCAGGTACGGTTTGGAGGTCGCGTAGAGTTCGGCGGTGTCGCGGGTCGCGGTTCTGGGTCACGTATGCGTCACGGCGTCACGCATACGTGTTCACAAGCTAATCCAACCCTGATGATGATGGCGGACTGATTGCCCCACCACTCGGACCGGTACTTATAACCGAGCGACGTGCGCGCTTGAGGCAACGTGTAGTGTGATATCTACATACACTACATCCCTTCCTTATTTTAGTTTATTTTATTTCTATAAGAATACTACCTGCTTACTACCTATAATGTTGACTATCACGGTTATCACTACTCACTTACATTACACGCAGAAAGGGCTTACGTGTACGTCTACCTCTCACGGTGTCTAGTAGTCTGAACGACTGAAGTGGACGTTCGACAGTGATCCCCTCCACTCGTGTCATGAGACAATGCATTATATCTATTGCATTGACACAACCACTACATCCCTTCCTTTTCAACAAATTGTATTTATTGTAAACGTAATCAAAGTTGTACAAAAACGAATACAGCTAGGATGGGGAGCCTTCGGAAAACTCGCAGATGTATTCAAGTCTAAAACCCTGCAAACACTGAAAACACTCGTGTACAACCAATGCGTTCTCCCAGTGATGACGTATGCTTGTGAAACGTGGACGCCGACTCTCGGGATACTTTACCGGCTGAAAGTAGCGCAGAGGGCAATGGAACGTGCAATGCTTGGCGTCTCTTTGAGAGACAGAATACGAAATGAGGACATTCGCCAACGCACCCGAGTTACCGACATAGGTACCCGGGTTGCTCGACTAAAATGGCAATGGGCCGGACATGTATCCCGTAGAGACGACAACAGATGGTCGTACAGAACCCTTCACTGGAGACCTCACACAGGAAGCAGAAGTACCGGCAGACCACCTGCCCGATGGTCGCACGACATCAAAAAGGCAGCAGGGCCGACCTGGACCAGAATCGCTGCATCAAGAGCTTCGTGGAGAGCCATGCAAGAAGCATATGTCAAGCAATGGACTCTGAGATGCTGAGAAGAAGAAGACAATCAAAGTTGTTGGATAATCATACTGAATTACTTTTAATATTTTACGTATACAATCAATCTCCCATAAACTATTTCAGACAAACCGTTCTTGTTTTTTTTCTTTTTTTAATAAGAATGCTTTACCTTCTCAGACTATACCCAGTTACACCATTTGAACATCTCCACTGAGTGTGGAGTAGGATTGAAGTTGTTAAACAGTTTTTAACATATTTTCATATCTTTAAAACTTTATGGTCTACTTTAACCATTGGGTCAGTATGATGACATGACCTCGTCTTCCTTGTGGGTCCAATGATCGAATTCCGGTAGGAGAAAATGTTTGTGTGATGAGCACGGACATTTGTTTCCGACTCATTACTAACAAACAGTATCTACGTAGTATATCAACTATCTGGTGTCCACGACACAAACCTCGCTGCCCAGGGCAGCACTAGATGGCGCTGTGTGTTATCTCTAGCGATTTTTTTTTTATTTACTTATTATTTTGTTGAATGACTGTTGTTGTGAATTCAAAACTTCGGTTCTAATTTGGCATAGTTTATTGCTTCGAGTGGATTAAATTGGATTAATATTAATTTAGGGAAAACATACCTATAAGTCAAAATCTAGGTAGGTTGTTCATTCTCGTATTCTAACCACAGATACAAAATTATTCACTAAACGTTAAGTTTAGGGTGCGTTCTTATTTAATATATTTATTATCTATAACACACTCCCGGGGCAGAAAAAATCAAAAGTAGGTACAAGCTTCGTTTACATCTAACATCAATAACATAATTATTATAACATAAAAAGAGTCAGTCCTAGAGATCAAAAATATACTGTAACAATCAACAAATTTTACATCTAATAATCAGTATACAGTACATCACAGAGCATCATACAATTCGGAATAAAGCCCAGTTATTAGGTTTCCTGAAAAATTAAAGCTATTCCATAAATCTAAGAGGTAGTTTTATTGCACGTCCTGACCTAGTGTTCACACCAAGAGGCAAAGGTGTAATTGAGCTCTGAGAATTACCTGGCTCCTCCTTTGAATGGTCTGGCTGAGCAGTGCTGGATGAAGGGATGCTGTCTAGCCAGTCTTCTGAGACAGAGAGTTCCAGAGGGTATAATCTTTGGTAGGGTCTTACCTTTTCTCCTGTGGCGGTGTGAACTCTTGCTACTCGTGTGAAACCATCCTTTCCTGTGTAAGTCTCCTGGATTATACCTAGAGGCCAGTTTAGTCTCTTCCCTTCTGTCTCTATTAAAACTAATTCGCCTACTTTAGGTTCTTTTTTATCTTGTTTTCCCTTGCTTATAAGTAAAGATAAGTACTCACTTTTGAATCTTGTTCTAAATTGTTGTCTTAGTTGTTGTAGGTAACGATAACGAATCTGTATGTTTTTCTCATCCACCTGATCAAGATCCGGTGTCTCTCCAGTAGGTAAGTTCTGTAAAAACAATAACGGTGTCAGTGGTTTAACATCTCCCATTTCCACATATGTAAGGGGTCTGCTGTTAATCACTGTTTCGCAGTCACATAACATGGTCGAAAGTTCTATCCAATCCACTGATGCTTTGCCTAGAATTCTGCGCAGCATTTCTTTCACTACTCGAATCAACCGCTCCCACCATCCTCCCCACCACGGAGCTGCTGGCACGGAGAACTTCCATAGGATCTTGTAAATGTTGGTGGCTTCTTCAACTTCCTGCCAGTTTACTTCTTGAAGCAGGTTAACAGCACCAACAAAATTTGTTCCATTATCTGTATAAATAGTTCTTGGCCTGCCACGCCTTGCTATAAAACGCCTTAGAGCCATAAGAAAGGCATTTGTGGACAATGATTCTACAAGTTCCAGATGTACTGCTCTATAAACAGCACAGGTAAAAAGAATGATCCAACATTTTTGATTATTTTTTAGGAATAATGGTCCTGCCAGATCTATACTGGTCACTTCAAAAACTGCTGTCGTTTTGATACGGTCTGCTGGCAGAGGTGGTTCGGGAACTACATAATGTTTAGCTTTGTCTTTCTTACAGGTACTACATTTTGACAGTGTATTCTTTACTAGCTTTCTAACACCAGTAATCCAAAATGAATTCCTTAATGCAGTCATCAAGGTCTGTGTCCCAGCGTGATTCATCTTTCTATGTGTTTCTTGAACCATTCTCTGTACTATCTCATTATTTCCTGGAAGTAAAATTGGGTGAATAAAATCTTTTTCTTCTCCACTGTATTCTAGTCTAGTTTTCACTTTTAAAATCCCATTATCTTTTATTAGCAGAAGTTTCTGTCCGGATATGTTTTGCTCTTCATAGTGTTCTTTCTGTATCAATTTTATAAGAACTTCTTCTGCATTCTTGTGTTCGGCATAAGTTATGTGCTCAGAGTCTATGTTAAATCTCTCTCTTACTCTTGGGCTCATTCTGAGTATTCTTGCTACCAAACGTACTATCTTATTATATTGATTAAAATATAATAACTTTCTACTAAATATTTCTGTATTCACCTCTAAATTGACTGCTGTATTCTTGAGTTGTTCACTACAAACAACTTCTTCGTCTACTTTCAGGTTAGTCAAGTCTGACTTCGGCCAGCTTTCTTTCTCTAGGTGCAGCCATTGCGGGCCTAACCACCAGCTTTTCTGTTGCAGTATCTTCGCCGAGCAGCCACGTGAGGGTAAGTCTGCAGGGTTACAACTACCAGGTAAGTGGTTCCATGTATCTCGATCAGTGTTTTTACATATTTCATTTACCCTGTTTCCTATAAATCTTTTCCATGTGTTTTGTCGTTTCAGCCATGCTAGTACTACTGATGAATCGGTCCAGCAATAAACTTCATACTTCTCGCATGCAAGGAGTAAGCCTGATCTCATCACTTCTGTATACAGTCTATTGGAGTTACTCTACTCTTTGCTATTACAAGCTGGACTGATACTTGATTTTCATGCTTTGTGCGTAAGAATATACAACCAGCGTAAGCATCTTTACTGGCGTCGCTAAATACATGTATGCTCGTTTCACATTCTTGTAGCGTCGCCGCCGCGAGTCTCCGTGGCACTTGGCATTCGTTAATATAGTGAAGGGTACTTATCCATTCATTGTATTCCTTTTCTAAGTTCTCAGGTATTTTCTCATCCCAGCCAGTTTTCAGGGACCAGACCTTCTGGATTATTAATTTAGGTACTAGTGTAACTGGGCATACAAATCCTAATGGATCAAATACCTGTTGAGTAACTGATAATATTTCTCTCTTTGTTACTCCCTCTGTTAGTTTATTTTTCAGATTTATGTGGCACTGTAATTTATCTGTGTCTCTATGCCACAACAAACCTAGTACTGGTTCTGGTTTTTCTTTATGGATTGTGTTTGACATCCAACCTCTTAATTTGAATTTTCCAATTTTCATTAATTCTGTAGCTTCTTCAATAAATTTTAGCTTCGCTTCTTCACTATGGAAACTGGTCACACAGTTATCTACATAAAAGGATTCTTGTAGTCTCTTTGCTGTGTCTTTGTACTTGTCTTCATGCTTCTTTAGATGGTGGTTTATAGTAGCTGCAAGCAGAAATGGGCTACAGGCAACCCCAAAGGGCACTCTAGCGTGCCTGTATGTTGTTACCTCATTCTTTTTACAGGGATCATCCCACCACAGCAATTTCAAGTTTTCTCTATCTTGTGGACAGATTGATATTTGTAAGAATGCTTTCTTTATATCGGATATCACTCCATAAGCTTCTGCTCTAAATAAAATCAATAGCTTTGGTATTGCATCAATAAGATTAGGACCTTTTTCTATGCACACATTCAGTGAATTGCTGTTCCTGTCTCTGGCTGAAGCATCAAATACGGGACGTATTTTCGTAGTAGTACTCTCCAGCTTGATTACAGCATGATGCGGTAAGTAGTGTCCACTATTCTTTCTATCATCCACGACCTTCTCAATAATGCCTTCATCTATCCAATTTTGAAAAACTGCATGATAGGCTTCAATGTTCTTTATTTGTTCCAGTTTCTTTGTTGTGGAGAGTAGGCGCTTGTATGCTTGGTCATAGTTTGATTCCAGCTCTGGATGCCCCAACTTCCATATAAGGCTCACCTCATAGCGGCCTTCTTCATTAACTGAAACAGTTTCATTGAAGGATTTTAGCATTTCTGATTCTTTAACTTCAAGTTCTGTATCATAAGGATCTTTTATGCCTAAAGTTTCAATATTCCAGAGGAATTCCAGAGATTCATTTTCTTGTACTGTTGCCGCAAAATGGGAGGTCACTAATGTGTTGTATATACCCTGTATGGGTCCTTGCAACGTCCACCCCAATTTGGTCTTTATTGCAACTAAATTGTTCTCCACTTGAACCATGTCTGGTTCAATTAGTGATCCTAAGTAATCCGATCCGATGAGCAAGCTTATTTCGGAAATACTTTCTTTTACATCTGTCAGCCTTATGCCTTTATCATTCAACTTTCTTATGATTCTTTCATCATGTACTTTAGGTAAGTTGCCACAAAGCGTTTGTTGCTCTAAAGCTGTCATCTTGGTTTTATAGGTATTATCCAAGTTGCTTACCTCAAAGTCAATGAGTCGGTGTACCTGCATTTCCTTCTTGATGCCTCCAAAAACTATATGCCCCAGTCTCTCACTACCTGTCACTTCCAGCATCATTTCTTTAGCCAGACCAGCTCTGATGTAGCTTCGTTGTGCCCCGGAGTCCAGCAATGCTCGTACTTTTTTCTCTCTACCATTGCTAGATATTTTCACTATCAGTGTCTGCAACAGAATGGTTGTGTTAATACTGGAAAAATTACTAACCAGAACATTTTCTGTTTCAGGTTGAGAGTTCTTTGGGATTGTAGCCTGAGTATGCAGTGACGGACACAGTATCGCCATATGGCGTCGGCTACATTTACTACACTTTATAGACATTCTACAATATTTAGCCAGATGACCTTTCCTTAAACAAATATAGCAACCACCATTTTTCTTTATCATTTCCTTTTTGTCTTCAAGGCTCAATTTACTGGCATTGGTGCATTCACTGGAGCTATGAGTGCTATTACAAAAATAACAAGTAATTTTGTGATCCTTACCTTCCATTTCTGCTGGTTTCTTACCCTTTATGTCCTTGGCCACTAGACATGTAGCTGTTGGAACTGTCTTCTCCCTGCCTGCTGATTCCTGTAAAAAATCTATCCTAGCTAGGTTCAATCTTTCCTGTGCTTCTACTTCAGTTTTCAGGAAACCTAATAACTGGGTTAGTCTGGACTTATCAGTATGGGGGAGTCTACTCCAGTTAAGGAGGGTATTATCAGGTAAGGCAGATTCTACTAGCGGATATAAAATACACTCATATTTTTCTTTCACTATTCCTAATGTCTCGAGAGTCTGTAAATTTGCTACTATCTTGTCGTAGAGAACGTCAATGGTCACTTTGCTTCTTGACATCACAAGCTTCAAGATTTCTCTAACATATGTTTCAATCAGTATCTCGTCCTTGGCAAATCTCTCCTTCAACATCTTTACTACGTTCAAGTAATTTCCTGTAGTTGGCGCATAACCTTCAACTAGAGCCCTCGCTTTTGAATTAGGTGCCATCGCTTGATATAAATACTGATACTTGTCTTCTTCATCAATATTGATGTCTTCATGTATTCGTTTATATTGGCTCCAAAATGGGACCCAGTTTTTCGGATCATCGTTAAACTTTTTGATTTCTAATTGCGGTAACTTTAGGCTATGTAGCTTTGTTGATTCTTTGGAGACTGGTGCAGGTGGAGGCTCATTCTTCAGTTTCTCCCTCTCAACCCGCATCTTCAGTAGCATCCACTTCTTTTTGTATTTTTCTGCCTCGTCGTATTCTACATTACATTTTTCTTCGGAATAGTCGGATGCTCCAAGTAGCACACTTTGAATGGATTGGTCCAGGGCCTCCAATGTCTTAGACTTTTCGTCAAGATAATCCATGTCGGCATCGTTAGGTAAACTATGTTTCTTTAGCGCTTCTTCAACAATTAATGTGTGTCTGTTAACTATGCGCCTTACTTGGTCCCTTTCTCGTTGTAGCTTTACGACGGCCTCCATTCTTCATGTAAAATATGGAGGAAACACGTTGTATCTTCTTGTCGAGATCGCCGGCCGGTCGCAATATCACACAGCGCCAAGATCGTTGCCAAACTTCTATTGTCACGGTCGCCACTTGTGGTGAATTCAAAACTTCGGTTCTAATTTGGCATAGTTTATTGCTTCGAGTGGATTAAATTGGATTAATATTAATTTAGGGAAAACATACCTATAAGTCAAAATCTAGGTAGGTTGTTCATTCTCGTATTCTAACCACAGATACAAAATTATTCACTAAACGTTAAGTTTAGGGTGCGTTCTTATTTAATATATTTATTATCTATAACAACTGTAACAAACAAGTAAAATCAGTACACCAAATCGGTTTGATATTACTAATTGACACAAAGTCGAGTTTCTTTCTTTAAAGATTTGGATTTATCGATCTTATCCCTAAATCCCGGCAGGCACACTTCTGAGCTTCTGACGTTTACGCCCGTTTAGTTGAGATTAATTCATTATGGTATTGTGTATAACTTGTTTATATAATTATCCACCCCAGTGGTAACCACAACGTATAGACGGAACTCATACATGGTGAGAGCGAGTCGTATGTACAACACAACCTGCCAGGAAGCTGAGATTGACATTTTTAATACTAGTACCACTAAATTGAAGAAAACTTTAACCAATACCTTCTTTGAGCGTACTCATATTTAGTGACTCTTCTGTTTGGTGTTATATGTATAAGTCTTTATTTGCATGTCATATTATTTATGTACTACATGTGGAAACTTGTAATTGGCCATATTTTGTTTAAGATATTACTCGCTGTCTGTTTAGCTGTAAGTTTTCCTAAAATCGAAATAAATAAATAATCTGTGTATTCTGCAAATATGTCGAGTCATAGGCAAAACCAATGTATCAAATTATTCATTTTCTATTTTATATTTTCGATTTTATAAAATTACTCCGAATTGTTTACAGAAGAACTTTTTGTAGGTGTTCATTATGATGAGTGTAGACCATAAAAACAAAGTTTGATTTTGACGCAGCATGATACAGGATTCCATATATGCAGGAGCATTCTCCTACAACGTGAGATATACTGAGAGAATTTCTCTTACATCGGTATATACAGTTGTTGTGTTTGTATTTTAAAAGTTACATTTCCTTCTGTTTTCATTTGTTTTTTTTTAGTAACTCCACTTTAAAACACACTAATAGTTATCTAATTTAAGGTTTGTTACACATTTAGTTATCAATGTATTTTGGAATTAGTATCTAATACTTTAATGTTTGCATGCCAATTTTATGGCGAAATGTGTCATTGTATTACATGTTATTTTTACCATCTTTTTTACTTACCACATTTATTGCAAATAAATAATTTTTACTTTGACTTTTTGACTTTGATCATATTTTCAATGTTTTGTGGCTGGTAACCAAATTAATGCCCAATCTCTGGCCGGAACCAGTTGTGGGTTTAAAATCAATGTTTTAACATTTCTTGATTAATTTTAGTATGTGTACCTTTTGTTTTTGTACATTGGTTCTACAATAATAGATTTTAATTTCATAGTCCAGTTCTCGAAAAACACACGCCTCCCTAAAGAATCGAAACAGAAAGAACCATTGTCCTCAGTTTGTAAATATACCAAGATCCGTTTGATCCCCGATCTTAGTCGTTTCTATATTAGTCGTTTGATGCTTGTACCCATTTCAGCACCCCATTACAACACTGTGCCCTCATATGCCCTCATATGCCTACGCGTGGCTACGCTACGGTATCATCATGTGGGGACACAGTGTAGATGCGACTGACTTATTCGTAGCACAAAAGAAATGCATGCGAATATTATTTCAAATAAAACCTAGAGATAGCTGCAAACCTCACTTCATAAGGGAAAAAATGTTAACTCGCCCTCCATTTATATATTAGAAATAGCCACTTTTGTTAGGAAAAACATAAAACTGTTTAATTTTGATAAGAACGAGCGCCGCAAAACTAAGTTAATACTACCAGCACCTAGACTTCAAATGTACAAAAATAGCCCAGAATATCGAAGCATACAGATATACAACAAATTACCTGAAAATATACGGTCCACAAGAACACTATGTGTATTTAAAGCTAGGTTAAAGTCATTGCTTTTAGAAAAGTGTTATTATAGTATCCAAGAATTTATGGAAGATAAACTGTTAAAATAAAGTCCAATATACATACATGTGTTCGTTTTAATATGAGTTCTTTTATGTAAAATGACATTTTATGGTTACCTATTAATTATTTATTATTATTTATGACATGTTTATAATGGATTTTGTGTACTATGATTTTAAATTTGACGTTTAATTTATTATTATCTTTATTCAATTTTTTTAACAATTTTTTTTTTCATTGTATTTTCATTTTTTATTATTATTATAGTTCATGTAGGCACGACATTTTTAAAATATTTTGATGGTTTTATTTTTATTGACTAACTTAATTTTTGTTAGCTTAATTGTGTAAAGCTAGATGTAAGTTTAATGAATATAATATTTAATGTGTACATTATAGATTATCTGCAATATTAATTAAGTAGTTATTTAGTTATAAGTTATCTTGCTGCGCCCTATCAGGGTCATGTACTAACTAGTTTTAAGCGTGAAATTGGTTGTGTACATTGTGCATTAAATAAATAAATAAATAAATTATCAACTAATTTTTTTTCGTAGTTTCCTTTTCACCATTTTATTTTATATAAAAACTACAAAATTTTTATTTGGTTGTTCAACCTTTTTTTTGCAACAACGTTCGTGTTAGTTTTCAGAAACTTAGTTCGTTTTCGTTAGTTCCCGTTATAGTCTAATATTACCATACTTGCAATACAATAACTTACTCTACAATACTTCACTTTTTTTTTTTCGTTGCCCAATACGTGCAATTGAATAGACGCCCCTTGCTTCCAATTTGATGGATGCCATTGACTTACCACGCGCAAACAGTGCGTGGCAAGTGTCCCATGTCTTTCGAAGCATCGGTTCCAGGGTACACGCACCAATTTCATGTAGGTTCGTACTACCCAACCCACACACAACCAGTAAACACTAATCAATACTTCGAAAGACATGCCGGTTTTCTCACGATGTTTTCCTTCACCATTTAAAGAGTATCCACTGTTGATGGTTTCGAACCCATGACATATGTCTGGCTAGGCCATCACCGCTCTTAATAAATAAATATCTGTCATTTCATGACCAGTAGGCATATTCTACTGCCATTCCCGTCATTACATGATGACATATCAATTCAGTAGGTATATTCTACTGCTATTACTGTCAATTTAATGACCTGGGGCCCAAGTCTGCTATTTTTATAAATTCGTCACTACTCTATTCCCTATCCATTCCATTGTCATTTTGCTTAAAGTTCATAATCCGCTAAATTTACAATGGTCGATCATTGGCGGTCAATGGTCTCGTAATAAAATTGTGTTTTAATGACATTGTCGTATTGCCATTATTATTGTACGAGCTCACTCGACAATTTTATGCTGACGCCCGTTTACTTACGTTTATACCTTAATGCATGCACATTACTGTAATAAAAGTTAGTTCAATAAAGCTGCTTGGTGAATACACATGTCGGTGTTTTCTTCCACATTACACATTAGAATTCCCGGCACACATCGCACCTCAGCAGTAGGACTCCACATATTTTTGGTCCTTCGAGACTATAGTGAAGTGTAAGAGAAGGTGTCTTCATCAATAGCGAATCGGCTCGGCTGGCCTCCCACAAGCGGGTCTCACCAGTCAAGTTGAGAAGGCGCACATATTGATGAGGCATCTGCTCACGCGGAACTAACAGAACCAGTGGACACACAAGTCTACAACATCTTCTTCTATCGGTGACAGTGATTACAACAGACAACTAGTTTCTTCAACACATCTACAATGGAAGGGCTACTACAACGTCAACAAATCATTGCTGAAACTGTACAGAAGATTTCTACAAACATCAAGAAAGATTCTGCAATTCGAAAAACTGCCGAGTACACAAGAAAACGGTTAGTGACCCTTGAAGAATTGTGGGATGAGTTCGACAACAATCACATAAAACTAAAAGTGCTTTGTGATAACAAACACGAGTACTTTCAGTCTGGCGCTTACCTCTCCGTGAAAGAGCTCTACACAGCTACATGTGCTCTGCTGATAGACATAACACCAACCGAACCCCTGGCTAAACAAGGTACAAGTAGTCAAGGTGACGAACAACACAATGACAGCACGGAAGAGAAAGGTATGTTGTCCAAAACTGATGAGCTGATTAATCAGCAACGAACAAACTTTCGAGCATTATCAAGAGTCGTACGAGGTATTGACATTAACAATATCTCTGAAAAATGGGAAACTTAACAAAGCCCCGAGTCACTCCATCGCGTCCATTTACGCACACAGGTGTTGATTTTACGGGACAAGTAGAAGTCAAGGCCAACAAGGGCAGAGGGATTAAAACTAGATGGCAGCTACTGGAAAAAATGCAGAAAGATTTCTGGAAGAGATGGTCATCTGAATACCTTCAAACACTTCAAACGCGCAGCAAGTGGAATTATGCAACAAAGAATCTTGAGATCAACGACATCGTGTTGATAAAGGATGATCACTTGCCGCCCTCTAAATGGCTCTTAGGAAGGGTTATGGCGACACATCCTGGTAAGGATGGACACGTACGAGTGGTGACCCTGAAAACAAAAAATGGCACTCTAAAACGCCCCATCATCAAATTATCACGACTACCTGTTGAAAAGAGTGATGATACAGGGTGCGTAGAGAGTGAAGGTGACACAACGCCTTTCGAACAAAAGAAAACAGAGAGACCGCAGCGGAAAATACCTGCTAAAACATTCCTAAACAGTTACGTTTGCATATTTATGACGTTTGCCTTATGCATAGCTACATCACTGACACAGACTACAGTGAACGTCACCACATTATCGTCAGCAAAATTAATCTACTTCGACAAAATTGCTGAGATGCAAATACGACAAGACGACTGGAAAATGGTTGTGTATTACAATATGACAACATACTGGCGAAGTTTACAAAGCGTGGCAGACTATGTCACACACTTGAACAGTCTGACTAAGGAAGAGCCTACCTTGATGTCCATTGCCTCTCAACTAGAACACGAAATCAAAGAAATACAGCACTATAACGATGTTTTGCGATCGGAGCACGGAACGCGCAAGAAACGGGGTCTTATAAATGGAATTGGTTATGCAGCAAATTATCTATTTGGAGTCCTTGACGAAAACTTTGCCAAAAAATATGATAGTGATATCAATCTCATACAGACAAACGAAAACCACTTACTCAACCTCTACAAGGAACAAACATCGATTGTGGAAGGCGAGTACAATATTTTGAAGAGAAACGAAGATATCATGAACAAGCAATTTACACTAATAAACAAACGGCTCCAAGAAACTAACGAGCGCATACAGGTGGAACGAAGCAATGCACTCAATGTGATGTCATCTGCCTTAGCAGCCAACTTAATAATCTCCAACATAAGGAGAGTTCAACAATTACTGCTCGACTTAGTGACTGATGTAAAGGGCGGACACGTCGACATACATTTACTGAAGCCAGATCAGCTACAAGAACAATTAAACATAATATCTGGACAATTACCAAGTGACCTCTCTCTGCCTTGCACAAACAGCCATCAGTGCATTCGACAGATGTATAAATTGTCAAGAGTACACGTCAAGCTGACGAGAGACTTCTTCCTTTTTGAAGTAAAGTTGCCTTTGGTGAGCAACGAACAGTACGAGCTAAGCCGAGTCATACCTATACCTTCGATACAAGGACAGACAGAGAAGCATATCACGCCTACATCTGATTATTTGGCAATAAACCTCAAGAAGGACGTGATGATGCCTCTAACATACGACGACCTAAGCACATGTATACAACTGAGAAAATACAAG